>OZ022256.1:4206647-4824447 GCA_963978905.1 Trichostrongylus colubriformis
TATCGGCCAGAGTAGTCGGCGTTCGTGAAAGCCGAAATACGCTCAAGCAGGTATGGAATTGCCACAGCTCTGAAGAATTATAGCATGAACATATCAACTAAGCCCTGGTGATGTTTCGGTTCGAGAAGGATAAGCTAAATCACACCAAAAAGCAATCTTAACATAAACAAGGAGAAAAATAATTTCATAAAAACAAAGACAGCAAGGTATTGAAAAATTAACACCGATGTTGGTTAAAACTAAAATTTTCCCACAAAAAAAAAATGGCACTCACTCAAAAGTTTGTCGCATAGCACTAGAATTGAATAGGGTATTCACCAAACATTTGTCTGCTTCAATAACGTCTGTGAATAAATAGAAATAGAAAAAAGAAAAGTGTAAATTCTCCATCAAATGCCAAGAAATCTCCTGTTTGGGAAGCGCACGAACCTTGAATAATCTCTGATTTTGCATCTGTATGTCCGCTTGCACGAATTATGAAGTTACGGACTGCTTCGGTAAGTAGCATGTCCAATTGCCTTTTATCGCGAGCTAAATGAAATAAATATAGAAAATACCAACAAAATATAGGTAACAGGTATACAAACCGAGTATTCTGATGAGCTCCAGCAATGGTGCACGTAAGGAAGACTTGTCGCACGAGCTCTCAATCATTTTAGCGATGTCCTTAAATATGCGTACATGAAAACTTCTGGGCAAATTAAGCCGTCACTTCACTCACACAGAGAGAGGGAGGTGAATGAGTAGCAAAACTAGCAGAACTAGGTATCGCAAACCATCGAGTTAAGTTCTTGTAAAACGACGAAAAGAGCGAAAATGGAGGTAAAAGAAAATGATTATGTTCTTCTTAGTCGAAGACTTTTTGTAAGTAGGTAAGTATGTTTGAACGAGTACAGTCGAATTCGAAGCCAAAAGTGGAATCGAGATCCGACCTAGCCACTTCTAGGGTTCCATCACACCCGGAGAACAAAGCAAAAAGGGGCACCTGCTCATTACCGTTCACTGCAACTCCAAGTCATCGCGGATTCGAAGAAGCGAATAAAAGTGAAATAGCATGAGCTATTCTGCGACCAGCATGAGACGACGGAAAAATTGGCGAATCATTAGCCTCGGCATGAGATTTTCTGGTTCATGCACATCATGAGGGGAGAAAAAGGTAATAGAAACCAGTAAAAGCGTAGCTCTTTCAATAAAAACAACTGCAAAACAGATACATCAGCAAGTATGAGGGGAGAAAAAAGAGGTAGAGGAACCAGTAAAAGTATTAGCAATATCAGCAGCGAGCTATATATAATGAGGTCCGAAAAGAAACAATGAAAAAAAATTACCTGCCGCATACTTGCGTCAACAAATTCAAATTCCGACTGGGCTCCAAGACTCGCATTCAGAGATTGCAGCTGATGGTAGGCTTCTTCTTCAGAAAGCGTCAGCGCTGACCGGAGTTGCTGTACTATGGCAGAATTCATCTGAGAGCATGAATTATTGTTCGAAATGTCGTGCACATACTCCATCAACATTTCTCAGAATCCAAAGCAGCTATTTTGCAATAAAACAAGACATCAAAGGAATTCAACAGCAGCAAGACTGTTTTCCAGCAAAATCAATTGAACATAGAAAGCTATTTATTGTTTGTACGCTAAATTTGCAAGTATCTGACAGTCCTACTGAGTCTTCTTCTCTGGTGCAACGTCTGACCGCACTTTTGGTAAAACGTCTGGCCGTTTGTTCGACGGCTGTTGCAGGCGATGTTTCGACAAAGAGACCTGATAATGAAAACAATTTATGGTTCAAAAATTATTCGTAATTCTTACTCAAAGTAGTTTTTCCACAACCATAGTGCGATTCGAATAGTTCCCTCGGTTTGAATAATGGCTAGCATCAAAAGATGAGGCTATGCAAAAAAGTAAAACCTGCAACGAGCTCTATATGAATGTAAAAAAAGTACCTCTGTCTCATAAAATGTATACTTATTCGTGTTCAAATATTCAGGCACTTTGTACAAACTCCTGTCAGGTTTCTTTCCTGAAATGGAGCATAATACGAACAATAGCAGCGTTGAACAAGAAAGCCCATAGCAAAAAAAACTTACCACCCATTTTAGCCAATGCATCTGCGTGTTCTATTCCAGTACTACCACGAGGAGCAGCCGAAGCAAAACCACGAGGAATGCATTTAATGACGCTGATTCGGTTCATACCTGAAAAAGAGGCAGGAAATTCAGAGGGAGATTGGAACCTGAACAACGTGTCAAGCTCCTGAGATACGAAGAAAAGCACCTCACACTATTAATTGCAAAAGAAAAACTCAAGATGAAAACAGACACCTTCAAGAACAAAAGGCCCACAAGCTACTTCGATCGGATTCCACTGAACGAAACCGTGAAAAGCCGGCTCAAAACGCTTCGATGAGCTTGTATCAATTCAAAAGCCATTTAATAAGGAAGACAGCGGAACAAAGGCGCTACCAGTGATAACCTAACAACGGCCAGATGACACAAGAAGCTAACTTCAGGGGCCGTATGCTATCCTCTCCCGGCCGGGGATGGGTCCCCGACGGCGTATGCTATGCGTCCCCAACCAGCCGTCGGGAAGAGGCTCCGCCCACCAAATCTCGGGGATGCGTCCCCGACCGGCAAGGGGTCGGGAAGCGTCGGGGATACAGTAATCTCGTGACCGCGGAGCGAAGCATTTGCGCCAGCGCACACTATTTTCGAAAGTGATCAAAGGAAAACTGCTGTATAACAGCAATTTTGGAGCACAGCCCTCGCCTTCTGGTTCTAATTTCAACTTTAGGTCCTGCACTTGTCCGAGGGAGTGCTGTTAGTCAACAACCTCGAAATTCGCGCACTTTGTACATCTTTTGTTTTTTAAATGTAACTTACGATTGGTGGTGTTCTTACTGGCAAAGTTTTAGGCATCAGTGTTTTTGTTCTGATTGCAAAATTTTCGTGTATGTTTTTGCTTTGTGGTCACTTGAGTTTTGTGTTTTGTTTTGGATTATTTTTCAACAATTACAACCCCAAAAGTTGCAGAGGAGGTGGTTGGGGGTGCTATCGCAGTGGGGGAGGGGCTCTCTCACAAAAAGCTTCACACCTGAGTACTTTCGGATTTTTGTGGGGTCATCCTGCTCATTCAAGCGTGTATTTTTGCCTAAACCTCGAAGGACGAAGGAAAATGCTCCTTTCTCCTTCTCAGCTTTGATAAAAATAGGGTCCAGTAGTGGGATGCCCCCCCTCACTGCGACAGCACTGTTGGGGTACTGATCACGGAATAAACAGTCACTTCTGACGCTCACGCTACTTGGCATCATTAAATTTGATAAAAGAATGCGAAATACAAGCATATTCAGTACTATCTATGAGAACATGTCGTTCTTTTCTGCGTTTATGTCGTTCACCACCAGATTAATGCTACATTGTTCGGTTGAATTTAGTTAAAACTACTTATAACTTAGTGAAAATTACTGTCGCGCCGAACCGTCCAGGTATTTGTAGATACTATCCTATGCGTGATCAGCACCTTCAAATACCACATCGTATAAAGTTTCAGTCAAAATAGTTGTTTCGTTTATTCTGAAATTGCTGTGGTTGTAATGGTTGAACAGTGTCCAATCATGTGCTCCATTATCACTTGCCTGACACACGGTTACAAAAAAGGTCTTTTGAAAGTACGCGCCATTGTAACTCTGCGTCTTTTCCTCCCCGAGGAGCTCCCGGCAGCATAGCATACGGCTGGTCGGGAAGCGTCCCCGGCCGGGGATCTCACCCGGCCGGGGACGTCTCCCCGGCCGGGAGAGGATAGCATACGGCCCCAGTACCCACCCTAGTCGTCAATTTCGGTGTAAGTGGCGTAGAGTGCTCGTACTCGCGCCGGACTTGACGCTCAAAACATGATGCAATGTGCTCATAAGGCAATACGTTATTTCATGAGATTTACTTACTTGTATTTGCTTAATATGCTTCGCGTATTTCGATCACATTGGTATAAAATGTTGATAACCACCATGGGGTTTCCACGTCGTGACCGTTCCCAAGTTTTACTCATTATGAATACACGTATAGTATTTCGAAGGCCATTGATTTACCGATTCAGTGCGAACATCAAGTTGTGTTACTGCTGTTGTAGTGATTATTTGCCCCTGTTATCATGGTGGATGCACTGGAATTTGGTGATGTCTTCACAGAAGATATGAGAGTTTTGGTGAGCTCACGGTTCCTGAAAGTGGTGTTTTGGATTTCGCGCAACTGGCGCCTCCAAGGCGGCTCCCGTCGAGACGGGAGAGGTAGGTTGGTCAGCGGCGACGCAGTCGCGTCGCGGTCGCGCTGACCTCGGTATTCTCGGAGGAATACCCCCATTCCGGTTTTTCGTTAGCTCGTTGACAGGTTGTGTCGCACGTTTATAAGTAGGAGTGTTGTTTCCATGTTATTACCAGACATCCACAAAGTATCACATATTTCAATAGTGATTCGCATAGTGTGTACATCTTTCTATGGGTTTTCCATTTAGTTCGAAGCGCTCTGCATTGGCATACAAGGCTTCAGTAGAAATGTGAAAGCATTACTCACTGCTAGCTGAGGCTACAATTTTTATAAGCAGCTTTTGACAACCACAGTCACATCCTAGTTTTTCAGTGGCTGTGCTAACTCTGTTGGCTTTTCCTGCCATTTCTGGTAAATCTATTGCTGCTTTTGTCCTCGCATAAGTTCACATAACAACAACAGGTCCTTTCTATAATTATGTCAACCTAATTGCTTTGCTGCCAATACTATAAAGGCATCTTCAAAACGTTCGTTCGCATTTAGGTGCTCTTTCGCAATATCATACCTTATTTCACAATCCTGGCTACACAAGCGAGTAGGATACCACCTAACTACTATCACCTATCAAAGTGTTCAGTTACGCAAGGGTAGGGGTATTTGCTCAAAGTCTAATTCTCTTTCGTGTTCAACAGGGCATGGGTAAATTTACGCTTATGCCAGCTTGTAACGTTCACGGTGGCCATTCCTGAGTACCTTGCTCACAATGGTCATTAATGGTTCTTACTCACAAAGTACGTGTGGATTTTGTTTCATTGGGTTCTTCTCTTATCTGGCTGTAGTATAGGTCATGTGTGGGCATGTTAAGGGCGTCATCAGCACTGTTTCGCTCACGGATGCCAATAACTCGTTAATGTTCACGCATTAACATTCAGTAAAATAAACATGCGTAAGTCATAAGCTCTATAGCTGCATAAGTACATTCAAGTACATTCTATTACGCTTAGGATTAATAATCGGTGGTATGTCAATGATAGGCATATATCGAAAACAGTGGTATCCCTGGTTGGTTTCACCCGCAATGGGCCGGCTCCACACCCAAAATTCTCAGGTCAGCAAATAAAGAGCTCAATAGCTGTATGGTTATTGTGCACATGTGATCGGCTCTGCATGTTGACGCACTGATGGACAGGCCAAGAGTTAGTGGTAAGTATAGAGTAGGAGCTTGTTAGCTTTTTTTGCACCTCTTATGGGCCAGTTCCGCATACTGATGCGAGGAGTCAAGCTTGTTACTCGTGGGTACCAAGTAGGACTCGGTAGCTTTTTAGCCTCTTAGGGGCCTGTTCGGCATGGTGCCAAGTATGTCAAGTTTGTTATTTGTGGGTATTAGATGAGAGCGCGGTAGCTTTTTAGCTCTTTAGGAGCCAGTTCGGCATACTGATGCGGGGAGTCCAAGCTCAACAGTGCTAAATCGGCTACAGTGGGACCTGTTCCGCCTGCAGATGCGAGAATCTGCCAGAATTGTGGTATTTTCAAAGTAAGAGCCGAGCTTCAAACAGGACTGTTTCGCTCCTTCAGTACTATTATTACTGAACCAAAAGTTTTAAGTTTAACGTCTTTCATCGTTATTGGAATCGAAAGCTCAGTAGCTTTATATAGGCTCACAAGGGCCAATTCCGCACAGTTATGCGAAGAATCCTCCAGGATTACTGCAGGCGTTACCCAGGGCCGAAGACAGATTCCTGGATTCTGATCCAGAGGTTAAAGTTTATTGTCTTCCATCGTTGTTGGAAGTTAAAGCTCAGTAGCTTCATATAGGCTTACAAGAATTCCGCACAGTTATGCGACGAACCCTCCAGGATTACTGCCGGCGTTACCCAGGGCCGAAGACAGATTCCTGGATACTGATTCAGAGATTTTAAGTTCAACTTCTTTTATCGTTGTTCAAACCTAAAGCTCAATAGCTATATATAGGCCTCACAAGGGCCAATTCCGCACAGTTATGCGAAGAATCCTCCAGGATTATTGCCGACGTTACCCAGGGCCGAAGACAGATTCCTGGATTCTGATCCAGAGACTTTAGGTTTATCGTCTCTCATCGTTGTTTAAATCTGAGCTCATAGCTTTATATAGGCCTCACAAGGGCCGCGAAGAATCTTCAGGATTATTGCCGGCGTTACACAGGGCCGAAAACAGATTCCTGGATTCTGATCCAGAGGTTTCAAGTTTATCATCTTTCATCAAGTTCAGACCCAAAGCTCAGTAGCTTTATATAGGCCACATAAGGGCCATTTTCGCAAAGTTATGCGAAGACTATGCCAGATTTTTTGTCGGCGTTACCCAGGGCCGATGAGAGTTTCCTGTATTTTAATTCAAAGTTTCAATGCTATAGCATTTAGTCATTGCTTGAGCCTAATTGGCAGTTTTGTTCTGGACGAACACCTAAATCTGTACTGGTTGCTGAGGACCATTAGAGAAACTCATAGTCGGCGATTCGTGGTAGTGGAAATGTTTTCACTTAGTCGGTTAAAAATTTTCTTCATGTTGTCACGTGATCCGTTCATCAAGTTCTCCACAGATTCAAAACAATGCAAACGGCACTTCATAAAATGCCTGTTATTTCATCAAGTAATGACACATTCTTCAGAGATGAAGAGAGGAAGGCGTTACATTGCTGGAGCAATAGCCGATTAAAAATGCGATGGTCCGCATGAGTTTCGTCGAAATAATGCATAAGCAATGGTCCACATAGGTTTCGTGGAAAATGCCATCAACTAAAAGGTGAGTTTTGAGCCTTCTCAAAGTGCTGAGGAAGAGGTGTTGCCCTCTTGCGGTCACCTATGACAAGCAAGCGCTCATTGAACTGTTTGCTTTCGACAAAAACGTACCGGAGGGTACCATTTCCTTTCGTGTTGCCTCCGGTTCACAGCAGAATTGCTTGTTTTTGGGCAGGTATTCGGTAACCTGACGCCCCCTACCTGGGGGGTTTCAGCTCTTTCATTCAGCGTTGCAACGAGAGGCCCTTGCGCGCACAATTAGGCCGCTTCCATACTTTGCGCACCGACGCCGTCACGCGCGTCACGCGCGTGACGGCGTCGGTGCGCAAAGTATGGAAGCGGCCTTACGTGAAGCCTTGCATTGCAAGGTCCGTTGGGATCACGCAGTTCAGTATCTGCGCTAGATAAACATGGCAAATGGGAAAAAAAATGAAAGTGCACAGTGAATTTCACTCTATGGAATTCAAACAAGGCAAAAGAGAAGGGTTCTGATAACTTACAGTTATCGATTTGGACGTTATAGTGTGTATAGTGGTATACTACAGCAGCGCACAAAAATTCGTGATTCCAAAAGATGGATTCGTTAGACTTCCTTCCTGCACATCGTTGCAAGGCTGGGAATGAGCCGCTTATCAAGACATATGTTAGGGCTTCTCCTAACCCGTGATGGTGGCCACATGGTGGAATTTTCATGCTTCTATAAAAAGGGTAAACATGTTATGGTGATGTTCGCAGTTCTGATGACTTCCCATAGTCTCACTCTTATGATGCTAACAACTGGTTGTAGCGAAGTTCATTCAACGTCACTTCACCTGCTAAATGCCATTCTAGTGGTACATTATAAGCCTTACTGAGCACCCAAAAAAAAAAAGATTCGAGACTGGTCGTCCATATAATTTAGCGGGGTTCCATGAACAGACGTGTCCGTTTCCGTTTACAGATCCAGCTGTGTTACAGATTTCATGAAATAGGTGCCATCCTGTTTGCAGGCAGACAATGCTCAAGCGGTTCAATATAGGGAATCATGCTATGGCATTTCGCAAGCTTTTCATTTCACAAGCTAGGCTAGGCAAGGTTGTAGTTATCCAAGTTATTCAAGCCTCAAATAGACGATTAAGTTACAATCAGTTGATGCTCAGTATATTGAGTCCTGCAGTGCAAGGCGTTATTCAGTATTTTGCCCTTCTCTCACGTCCCCCTCCGGGCTTTAAATTTGTTCCGTTGTTTGTTGCGTGAAAGACAAAACGTAGGTTTCGTCGTAGTTTATCGGAGACGAAAGTGGTGTTTTGGATTTCGCGCAACTGGCGCCTCCAAGGCGGCTCCCGTCGAGACGGGAGAGGTAGGTTGGTCAGCGGCGACGCAGTCGCGTCGCGGTCGCGCTGACCTCGGTATTCTCGGAGGAATACCCCCATTCCGGTTTTTCGTTAGCTCGTTGACTCCCACCGTCCCACCCTCGTCAACAAGGATTTGAGAGTAGGTTCAACTTCACACCTGACCGCACCGCGCTTTTGCGTTTTTTTTTTTTCAATTCTTCAGGTTTTTCAGGATGGGCGAAGCTCGCACAACTCATCAAATCATTGGAATGGGACGGCATGGGCCCCTAAAGGGCCATCTTTGGGAAACTACCCGAAGTTAATGGCTCTCTGTTTCAGCTCGACTGCATCCTATCCTGAGGGCAGATCGAGCGAGGATCCATCGACAGCAAGCCGCTTTTAGATTCGAGGAGCAACGGACGTCAGATCGATCGATCCAGAATCGAGATACACAGAGGGCAGGACTCGGTCTACCGGGACAAGAGCGTGCCGACTTCAAGAAACCGCTTATATTATGGTATTTACAATGTCTGGCACCGTGTATGAATTGTATATGGCGTTAAGGATGCTCGGTCGCTACACTGTATGAGCTCTACTTTGATCGCAATTGCTAATGTTATTCTATCTGGATAATCATCAAACTGTACTCTTTAGTTCAACAATTCCATTGGTCATTGTTATGCCATACATTTTCTTTCGTGGTGCTTCTGTAAGGCTAGGATTGCTCTCTGCAACTGTTTCTGGCCGTTAGTGATAACAGTGCAATTGTTCCAATATATTACATGCATTATGGTTACGGTCATCAGTGTGATCAGGGCATTGCATGTTAATCATATGTATGTTATGTTTGTGGTCATCTTTATGACCTCGTGCGACACAGAGTATAACGATAAAGCCTATATTCTTGTTTGTTGCGTGAAAGACAAAACGTAGGTTTCGTCGTAGTTTATCGGAGACGAAACCAGCGCTCTGTAATTTTTTGGATCTGGCTACTACCTTATTACCTATTCGGCCGTAACCCCAAACGATTATTTCAATAATAGCTTGCGCACTGTTTAGAACCCTGGACGTGTGAAGCTATCCAAATCTATGGTTCATTTTAAAAATGAGAAGACTGGGAAGCTAAGCACGATTAGTGCCTCAGAGTTGGATAGTTTAAATTAGCAAAACTTGGAAATCGACCAGGTCTCAAAATGCGTTGTTTAGATGGAAAGAAAATCCGTTTCGGCGGCTTTAGGGATTGTGTGAGTGAAAAACGAATCACTTATGCGCCAATACTCTCATTTTCCTGCTCGATACATACCTCTGCATGACGCGAATGCGCTCGATCGATACGTATATTTACCTTAACGCCGATGTGCCAAAACTCTCATTCAGTTAGGTATGAACGCAGCCTTTTTTCTGGTTGTGATTCAATTCTGTGGGTTGGGGTCGAATGTTCATTTGGGTGATGTTGCGTGCGAATGATTTTTTGCAAAGGAAGTGCTGCTATTCGTGTTAATTCTAATTAGTTCGTGAATAGGACTGATTACTATGAACTTTCAGGAGACGATCCTTAATGGTGAAGAATCAAGCGAAGTGAAACAAGGAGGAACGTATAAGTGCGCTCGTAGCTGAACACAAGAAGAGGCGAAAAGGAGCAGACCATTCGACTCTGAACTGATCTTGCAAAAAATACAGGTTATTTTTGCGTAGCACTTGTCCATTCCTTGTAGTAATAACTCAGTGTCTTGTAGAACATGAAAAGCGTTTTACCCTCTTCTTGTAAATTTTGTCTAATGCAGTGCATGATGCATTTTGCTACCTCCGCAAAGTTGTCATTTTTTTTCAGGAGTAAAAGCCATTGGAAAGACGGAAGGATTGGTCGACGTTTGAAGACGGAATAAACTTCATTGTGAGTGCCTAGCTCGTTAATTTTTTTTTAAATTTTATGCTTTAGAATGAATGTACCTTTCCTCTAGCCAGGTTTTTTACTACCGCAATGAGGGAGAGGCATCCCAAGATAGACATTTTTTACCTGAACCTGAACGCAGAAAGGAACCCCTTCCATCATCAGGGCTTGGGCAGAAGTATACGCTTGAATGTGCAGATTGACCCCTCAACAAACTCTCCAGATGATTAGATAAGCAACTTTCCAAGGATGCACCCCTCATTGCGATAGCACGAAAGGTGCCTCCAGTAAGGATGAAATTTTTATGCCATGTTCGGCTCTCTGTGCCTTTCACTCTTGCCTGGTTTTTTGCTATCGCAATGAGGGGGGAGGCATTCCACGATAGACATTTTTTTACCTGAACCTGAACGGAGAAAGGAACCCCTTCCATCATCAGGGCTTGGGCAGAAGTATACGCTTGAATGTGCAGATTGACCCCTCAACAAACTCTCCAGGATGATTAGATAAGCAACTTTCTAAGGATGCACCTCATTGCGATTGCACGAAAGGAGCCTCCAGTACAGGATGAAATTTTTATGCCATGTTCGGCTTTCTATGAACCTCGGCATTGCTTCAATGATGCTGATGATAACGTTTCCAGTACCTCCTCACTACTATTTTAGATGTCGCTACAGCACGTCGCTTTCTTCTTGCCTTACCGAAGAGATAATATCTATGCTATTTCCTGTTTTATTAGTATCCTTTGTTGAGCCTTATTTCAATGTGTACTTTGTTTCCTGTTTTGTGTTCTGCTTCAGTATTGTGCCTCAAATATCTACACTGCCTCAAATATTTTACAGAAAAATGGAGTTACAGTACACCCCTACCAGAGTGGGCCATTGAACCGGAACTGACTTAGCATATATCACAAATCATTTTGCATTATATGACGTGCTTCAGGTTCTCTTTGTTATGCTATTTTAATAGGAACATATTGTTAATCCATTCATTGTTATTCAATGAAATAATTATTTTAATCATTGCTTGGTGGTGAAACGATGAAAACTTGTTAGTGAACGCATTACAAATATTGATGGTACATAAATTAATTTCCACGGCACATACAAAATGTAACCTATAGTGAAGCTTGCATAACATATGCGGTTGACCAAACCGTTTATAGTCCGGCTTTTTTGAAAACGTTCTCCACTTCCAAGTACACCTGAATTGGTGTCATTTCTTGATACAAGTCAAAAACGCGTTAAAATATAACAAGAATTTAACTTCTTAAACTTGTATTTAGAAAACTAGTAGTTTATCGAATAGAGCTCAATACCTCTTCAGGAGATTTATCGCTCGGTACTTCTTTAACGAGTCCTAATTTTTCGTAGTGTTGAGTAATAGGAAGCGTTTGGCTGTTATACGTTTCTATTCGCTTTCGTAAAGACTTCTCGTTATCGTCTGTGCGACCTTGTCCTGAAACAATTTCAGCTGTTTGAATTTCAAACCGGAGAAAATTTATATGAGACAGCATAAACTATTTACCTCGATGGAGACACCTGGATATACAAACATCTACTGGACATGAGAGGAATAGGACAAATTTGACGTTAACCTAAACTTGGAATTTCGCAATTTTCATTGCAATACGGAAATAAAGAAAAGAATAAGATTAACGTTAATCATTGGATTGAGTGATTTTCGAAAAATACGAGCCCCAAATCTTGACCTAGATCAGGATGCAATCTAGGCGAAAAACAACGAACAGATTTCCCTTCATCATTCATTTCACTTCCTTTCCCTTTCCGTACATCCAACAGCGCACCTCGCATATACCTTAGTGTCGTTCCAGTTGATTTGATCGTAACACAGACGATGATGCAAAACTTCAGGAAAACCGTTTGAAACGTCTTTTTAAGAAAATTTCGCAAAAAAAGATCATGCTACAATCGGAAATACGACAGTTTCTTAATCAGCAGAGAAGAAAGCTTCTTGCGCTAATCAGTCCCTTTTGAGGGTGCGCCGCGCATTCCAATTCCATTCAAAATCGTGGGGGCAGGTGAAATGCGATTTGGCCTTTGCAATGACTTGCGGATGCTAGCCGAGACAGTCTGTACAGGTCAGTGCTTTTATCCTCCCAGAAGAATCTGGTACTAATTTACTTACCACAAAGGGATGGAAGGCTTTGTTGCGCTGGGTAAGCGTTTAGGCGGGATTTGATTCACGTACCATGAGAGTGGGGTACGCGCCCCCTGTCACCACCCCCCCCCCCTTTCCGCAGCAAAAATAGGCATAGGGACAGAAAAGACGAAAATGAGTAAGTCAGACGCACAAACCCTATCGATTGAGCATCACAACCTGATAATATAAGCGCGGCGCGACGCCGTAAAAGTTCCTCTGCTGCCATCTGCTTCTGCACAATCAACCTCCGAACGTGAGTAGAGACCAGCGATTCTGGTGCACTAGGCAGATGTAGATCATTTAACCGTAGATGCTTTTGTATGCCTTTGCCGTAGTAAGAGCTCACCTTCTTTTTCATTTGTTGTTCCCAACGTTCAAGTTGTTTTGGTTACGTGGGAAACCATCCACAAGAAACCCTCTGGCATCGCCTGCGGCATCCATGGCCTGAATCACTTCACTAATAGATACCTCAATGCCTCTGTGTACGTTCGATTGACCGAGCTACGCTATCCACGATGTTCTTTGGGTGCAGAGCAGAAATCAATTTGCAGTCGCACCTAGTCACTGTTTCATGCCGAGACCACAAACCACACATAATTCTGCGATAACAGGTGCTCGCGCTCGCGGAAACCTTTAATGGAACCACCAATTCACGGTATTTCGTCTGAATGACGGTACGAATGATGTCTTACGTTTTCGAACAGTTTGCAGGTGATTTCTACAGGCACAATGGTCCCATTCGTAATATGGTGCTCGATCAGCTGACCAATTGAGAGCCTTGTCGTTGACGTTCAGCGCGTAAAAGATCTCCTGCTGATAGGTGCATGAAGCCAAGATTCTAGAACGATGTTTTTGATGATAGATTTCCTCAATCTTTAATATGAGTAACGCACTTCATGGATTTTTACACACTGAGTTCCCTTTCCTGAGCCTGGTGGTCCCAACACGGATACGACATTATACAACTTCTGTGCTGGAGCCATGACCAACAAGTGGAAAAGCTCTAAAATAACATGATTCAGAGTGACCACCAACTTCGAAGCAGCGCAATTTCTCTTGTTCAGGTGGAGCAGCAGTGTTGTTTTCGTCAAAATTTTGCTTAAAAACATAACGCCCTTTCTTCTTCGTGCGCCAAATTTGTCAGGAATGCATTGAGAAGAAGGAAAACGCAAAGTATGTTGAATAGTTGTACACGAGTGTATAACGAGCGCACACCTAGCAAATCAATAAATGACGGCTGTCGAAAGTTAGGGACTGCGCGTCGCAGCTCCACCGGCACAAAAAATAAAGAAAATCTCAACTAAACAAAAAGCCAAGCGATTTTTTATAGTCGTTCAACAAAACTGATACGATCCGCGTGTCCAGAACAGAGAAACATTAAAGGAACTGATACGAAGTTGGTCTTTTGCGTGAATCGCAATCATTTCTGCTGGTAAAGCAAAGGTTCCAAATTAACTACAGCGCGGAAATAAAAAATGCGACTTTCATTTCACTGCGTAAATTATTGATATTGAACAGTTCATTCATGATTTGTAGGGTATAATGTAAGATTCAGAAAATAGGCAGTCTCCAGTTCGACTTAAGAATCCCTGTGCATCATTTACATAGAAAAGAGAGTAACACACTACACGTGACAACGAATATAAACTGACTCGACGACCCTATTGACAAGCAAATAACCCACATCACCAATAAAAGATCTCGAGCCCAACTTGAGCAGCTACATTTACACCATACCTGAAGCCAGGGTCAAGCGTCCAGATGAGGAAAATTTTCAAAAAATACGACCCCCCCCCAAAAGGGGGTCTCAATACGACCCCCCCTCTTTTACGTCTATTATTGTTATTTTTCGTTTTGCTACAATCTGTTGCATTTCAATAAAGGATTTTTAAATGTTAACACAGTTTTTCTCAAAAAACAGCTTTCCGTGGCAAAGAAAACACCCTCCCTTCCTTCTTCCCACCCCAAGAAAACTTTTTGCGATCGAAAGGTGGAGAACACAATTCCCTCCCTTCCTCCCTTTCCCTCCCACCCCAGGGAAAGAGATCCCATCCCGTTCTTTTTTGCGATGAGAAAATAAAATCCCTCCCTGCAGAAACCAAAAAGTCCGAAAAAAAAACAAAACGAGCGAATCGAAAGGAGTGCAGATAGAAACACTTGAAACACATTCGAAATAGAAACGACAACACAAAGAATCAAACACATATGACTGAATTCATTGTTCATTTCAGGCGATGTGCGACGCGGCGATCGCGTTGGAGCGCGTTATCTTCCCCGTACTAAATTCCGACATTATCAAAACACTTCAAACTTTACCTAGAGCCCATCTTTCAAGCAGCTGTGACCTGTTTTCCTAATAACTCCCTAAGGCCTATCTACTGACCGCTTGCTTTCCCCAATGGTTGCTTAGTTCTCGATATGGGTTTTTTGATGAGGATTTGATGAGGAAAATTTCGGGGTGTTTCACGGAAATGGCCATAACTTTCTTCAAACTTAACCATATGAGTTCGTTTGGGTGAGGCAGAGTCTACTAGGTTGGCGCTTTCGAATGACCACCTGAACCATGCCAGATCTTAAAAATGAAGGAAGTTATTTTGAGGGAAGGGTGATGAGGATTTGATGAGGAAAATTTCGGGGTGTTTCACGGAAATGGCCATAACTTCCTTCAAACTTAACCATATGAGTTCGTTTGGGTGAGGCAGAGTCTACTAGGTTGGCGCTTTCGAATGACTACCTGAACCATGCCAGATCTTCAAAATGAAGCAAGAAAAATTCAAAAAAGTGTGTTGAGGAAAGCTTTTTTTCGTCGAATTTGCGAGATCGTTCCACGAATCTTCCCAAAAATCGATTCATTGTTACTGAAATTTTTTCAGTATGCATCCTTCGCTCTCGGAGGCCTAGTGGGAAGGCGAGAAGCGCCGGTCAGCTTTTCTGTGGGATGCGCCATGCATGAGGATTTCATCCACATTCTCAATGAATACAAACGTTTTTCCGGTCCGCATAGTGGCCGCCAACACTATATTACGTACTTGTGATCGTAGTAAGATATGAAATAGGTCCATATCAGCTAATTTTTCTTTTCCTTCCCATAGTTTCTGGAGTATTCATCCACGGTGATAACTGTGGATAGATTCCGCTTCCATGGCTAGTTAATAAATTTCGGAGGTGTCTCTGTAGGTGAAATCGGTGGCAGCGAACCAATGAAAGGGTCATTGACGTTGGTTGGCTTCGTTGTGGATCGCGCCATGCATGAGGTTCCATGATGATTATGTTAAATTAGTTTTGGGTTCAAATCCAGCTAGTCAGTTTTATCATTTCTCTTCTCACACTTTAGACCCTCAGCGTAAGAAATTCTCTTGATCACTGCCTACCTCAGCAATTACGACCCCCCCCCTCCTGGCGGACCAAATACGACCCCCCCTGTTGAGGATTCCTCAACGGAGGCTTGACCCTGCCTGAAGCTACAGAAGACAAAAATTTGGAAGCGGAATATAAGATAGCAAAGGCCCCATGGTGGTTATCAACATTTTATACCAATTTGATCGAAATACGCGAAGCATATTAAGCATGTGATCGAAATACGCGAAGCATATTAAGCAAATACAAGTAAGTAAATCTCATGAAATAACGTATTGCCTTATGAGCACATTGCATCATGCTTTGAGCGTCAAGTCCGGCGCGAGTACGAGCACTCTACGTCACTTACACCGAAATTGACGACTAGGGTTGCGGTAAATGTTTGGTTGGGTACTGAAGTTAGCTTCTTGTCCAGATGACTGGCAAGCGAACAACCATGGAAACATAGCGACAGATGGCTGATTTGTTCGCAACTACACTAAAAACAGTGAATCTCACGGGTAGTGCACTTAAATCTACCCGCACCTGCATAACTATCGAGAAGATCAAATAGTCTGGCAATAGCAAAGATAGGCCGCCGTCGGCTTTCCGATTCTGCGATATTGCGGTGTCGGGGTTACGCATGCGAAAGTGCGGCATTGCACAATCTAAGGTTGTAGTATTGCCTGCGAAAGTGTGACGTCGCAAAATCGCAAAGTCTGACCCAAAAACCGGAGTCCATCCTCTATTCGTTTATTTGTCTACATAATGGTTATTCAAACAAGGCGTAATTTTTAATGAGGAAACTCTGAGACGATTGGATGCATGGGTGGATGAGTTATTGACTGCGATCGTTATTTTTCCGGCATATCCTCTTTCAGTGCTTTTACCTAGGCCTTACTATAGATGGATAAGGGCTTCCCCTAAACTAAGGTCTAGACTGAAACCCTAGGAAAGAATAGGCCGAAGAATGAACACGGTGGAGCCTCCAACCATATTAGCACCGTGATTCCTGTCCTTTCTAGTGTTTTTGACGTTGAATGGTTTTGGGGACGGCATTTCAGCTCAGTACATCTGGAACCACATAGCACAGTTTAAACAAGTCAGTTCAGGTGGGAAGACGACCGGAAAAATGGTGTCCAGAGGTTTGGATTTTACCCAATCCCCGTCAACTTTGCGATTTTCGATTTTGCGATCCTGCGATTTTCGACGTCGCACTTTCGCTCGCGATACTATAACCTAGAGATTGTGTGATGCCGCGAATTCGCAAAGTCTGACGGCGGCCTAAGCCTGGAGCAGGAGTTCTTGTGTGGATGATCGACTTATACTCTCCCTCCATATCCACATGGCGCTTTATTTTCAACACGGATCTCTATGCATCTGTTGTTGACTTATGTTTATTTAACACATCCATTCTTATCTTTTACCACCCAGAGTCAATCTTTCAGGTGGAAATGGGCAATATTAGTTAACTTTTTATCCTTCATTGTTGAGGAGGGCTATCAGCTGTGTGCAACGGCCGAACCGTTCGAACTACTGAGCAAAGAACACGTCGTAGGGTTCAAAGTACGTCCGTGCGGTGATCAGTGTCGCGTGCTAATCGCCAGCGCATTGTCGCCGTAGATTGCCCATCTTTGTATTCGCGACACATTAACCATTGCACGAATTTACTTCCTTATTTCAGCACGCGGATTGGGATGTTTCGGGTGGAAATACGTCTTTCAACTGCTTGTAAAGGGATTTCTATATGTCGCAGGTACCAACTCACTTTTTTGAGAACGATTTGTAATCTGTGCTCTGTACGTAGTTGTTATCTATGCGTCTTTATGCATACTATTCAGCAAACATACTCTTACCGGAGATGATTACCAGTTCCTGCAGCGAAGTGTTATACCCTCTTATCACTTTCAAAAGAGTCTTCGCCGGCTTCCCATTCCAAAGTTACCGAATTCGTGCAACAGGTATGGAGTTTGACTTACTTTTTTTTTGTTAGGAAACGGCTCTTTTTATTGGTTTGCTCAGGTTTCTAGCATCTGCAAAAGTCGTCCTTGATGATGCTGTTTACAAACAGACAGAGGCAGTGGTTCGTGCTTTCGAAAAGGGTGAAGGACCAGGTTCGACACCTCATTTTCCAACTTGACGATTACTTTGGTGATGTGTTAGTTAACCCACATGTTCCTTGAGCATGTAATAAATGTTAAATGTTATTTTAGCTCATCGCTTTCGAACTTCTTTTTCTTATGCTAGCCTTGTTTCGATCTATTTGTTCAGGCTCACTGCAGTTGTGTTGACGTTGCTAATATGTGGTGATTCTGAAAGCTTTTTCAGAACTCCAAAAAGCTTTGTTGGATTATGATCGAAACCACAAGGACACGAGTTACATATGTGAGCCATGGTTCGACATGTATTTACGCTCGCGGGTACCGTGCCCAGTCAACTTCAATCCTTTCATGATGTACGCGCCGGACCCGAATGCACAGTTCAATCATCAGGTGTGTTTTCCTATAAATTCTCCGATTATCTTCTTTTTATTATTTTCAGTTTGATTTTATCGGATCTTATTCGAATTTTACCATTAGTACCCCTGTTGTGAAAAGTGAGCCTATTGAGCCTTGTAAAAGGAGAAATTAGAAAGCGTTCAGAATATTGAAGTAAAAATGAGCCCAATAGGAAGAAGGGCATCGTATTGTTGCGCAACGACCTGTAGGTCCCAAACCATTGTCCTGTTATAAACATTACCCGTGAAAGGGCTGTTTTGCACTGCTGTTACCAAGTTCATCGGTGGGATACCCGAAGTCGCGCGCTGTGAAACACGATGGACCTTCTTCCTCACATTGACGATCCGTAAAGAAGGAAACAGCGGTGTTGCAAATACAGTTTCTGCATTCAACTGATGGTTTTTTCTGTTAAATTATACATTTTAGCTGTCTCGTGCGTCGAACTTCGCTGTTTCTTTCGCTAGGTTCAAGCGTGCTTTGGATGCCAATATCTTAGCTCCTGAAGTATTTCATCTTAACCCTAAGAAGAGCGATACGAAGCTATTCCGGAATGTTTGCAAGTAAGTCTCGCACTCCTCGTTACTATATGAATTCTGTCCAATCGTTTCAATCCTGTTATTTGAATAATTGCTTTTATGTGTTCCCATGTGCTTATAGAGCGCTTCCGTCGAGTCTCTCTTGGTTTGGAGCTGTAGCATTCAATGCTTTCCCTCTCGATATGAGCCAGTACAAATCGCTATTTAATGCAACACGTATCCCAAAGAAGGATAGAGACATTCTTTATCAGGTGCGACATCTCCTGACATGGATCACTGCTACTTAATTTTTAGTAATAATTATAGGATGTGACGCAGAAACACTTCATGGTTCTGTGTCGTGGCAGGATATATGTTGTAGACATTTTTGATGACCAAGGTTAGAATCTTCGGAATCATTTCTTTTTCGTTAGATGAAATAGCCATGGAAAGCTGACTAGTTTTTCTTTAGGCTCACAACTCTGTGATAACGATTTTGTTTCATAGTACTATAAATTTACTCGGTGTGCTGCATAATTTGAACAGCTAATTATTTCGTTTCTTCAGGTAACATATTGCCCGCCGAATGCGTGCACAATTCATTGGCACATATTTTGCAAAATGCAAAACAGCAGGATGCTGACAAGTGCACAGGTTAGCCTTTGTTTTTTTTAATTTTTATCTCTTGTTCTTCTTTTTTAACTTTGCTTTTTGATTCTCGTTGTATTGTGGACCTTTTTCATTCTGTTTTGTGTTTGTTGTCAATGGATCACGGTGTTCCTAGGTGAGAAATAAAAGGATCTTGTCTAAAACGATCTCTTCAAAACCCCCATATAGTTCGCTACTTTTTTGCCGGTCTTAGTTCTTGCTAGAATAAAGCGAATAATAGCTAAAGACCCACGCTCTTCGAACCTGTGCGAAGCAGTCCTCTTGGTCTCCGTGTAACAAGCTGAGTTCAACTGTTTGGTTTTTGTGGTTTCTCGCACCGAAATCTGGTGTGTTTACCCTTGTTTCTTAATGATTCCATGCTTAGGCTCCTTGACCAGTTTGGATCGTGACTCATGGGCGAAGGTTCGTGATGATTTACTAGAAGCCGGCAATTCTCAGAATCTACAATTGATTGATGGTGCTCTGTTCACTTTGTGTCTGGACGATTTGAAGTCACAAGAGCCTGAAAGGTACTTGTGTTTCATTGAAGCCCTGTGAGAGGGCGTTGAGTCGACTTTGCTGTTGCCCCAACGTATCTATTAATATAAGGATCGTAGCGCTTCGATTTAGACTCATTCAATCACTTCTCATTGGCGATGATGCTAGCAATCGTTGGTTCGATAAGAGCTTCCAGCTTATAGTAGACGGTAAGTCTCACGGTTTTCATTAGTTAAGTGCTTCCTGAATTTCATGTTTTCAACCCATTTTTTGTGTGGAATTGACAACCGCCTGTCAAGTATTTGATCTCTAAGCATCTGTGTAAATGTGGATTTTTTGTGCTGAATCAAATGATACAGGGAATGGTCAAGCCACAATAAACTTCGAGCACTCTTGGGGTGATGGTGTAGCAGTACTGCGGCTAATGGAGGAATCATACAGGTTGGCATTTAACTCTATTAATCTCAGTACATAGTTCGTTTTTTGCGATGTGTATCGTTAAAGTGTTTAAGGGACACCAACACTCATCATTTCGTTACACCTGACACACAACCGCAGTCTGCTGATCCATCAATGGTCAGGGAATTAGGTGGGTCTGTTAACATATTACCTGCTTGTCCCACATCCTACTAGGAATCAGAGCTCATTTTCGCATAATTTTGGCATAGCCTATTTTTACTCTCATATCTTACTGCGACTACACGATTTGTATTCACAAAAACTTTTATACGAGAACTGAAACTTCTTCAGAGTTCCACCTTACCGATTTACTGCGATTCCAAATAACCGAAGCGCAGAAGGTCCACGTGACACGAAATAGT
This sequence comes from Trichostrongylus colubriformis, assembly GCA_963978905.1. Taxonomy (NCBI): domain Eukaryota; kingdom Metazoa; phylum Nematoda; class Chromadorea; order Rhabditida; family Trichostrongylidae; genus Trichostrongylus; species Trichostrongylus colubriformis. The sequence continues at coordinate 4,227,360 of OZ022256.1, forward strand.
GGTCTTGACTTCGCCACAATGGAGTACGCAGAAATGACGAAAGACACTATCAAGAAGTCGAAAATGTCTCCCGATTCTATCATGCAACTAGCGATCCAGGTAATAATTTCTTCTAGTACAGTCATTTTTGATATACTCTGCTGTTCAGATGGCATTTTATTCAATATATAAAGAAATGGTTCCTACATATGAATCTTGCTCCACAGCAGCTTTCCTCAAAGGTCGAACTGATTGCATGCGGTTGGTTACTTTTTTGGTTATTTGTTTGGTTTTTCTATGAACTCTTTGTTGAGAACTATGAAGCAAATATTTAATGGCTTGATATTTCTGATTCATTGTCCTTTTCCTTTTGTACGCATTCTTCAAATGTTGACTATGTTATCCTTTTTGCTTTTTAAAGTCTTTTGCTTATTCAGCCTTGTGTCTATGCTTAAATTCGCAAGGAATATTAGAAAAACATTTTTATGGTGACCTTGACTTGGGAGAATACGTATGCAGGCACTAAATCTAATTAACTTGCTGTACCAGGCAACCTTATAATAACTTGATTTGTTGTAATAGTTTTGAGACGAACAGTACCCTGAGTCATGATGAATTATATTGACATGCGATTATACTGACGCCTGACAGCGATTGATCTATAATTTCTTCTTTTCCTTTCTGCAAATTTCCTTTGACTGAGTTGAGTGTTGTAAAAATTTCACCTGTATTACATTTCCGGGAATCTCATTTTCCTTTTTCCATGTCGCTGATCGTGGTTCGAACTTGTCACTTGAGTGCTGATTTAATATGTACAACATCTGATTTAATATGTACAAGTGCAATTAAATAAGTAAATAAATAAATAAATCTGGTCGGTGAAGCCAATAATGTTTCTAATCTTTCAGTTCTGCGACAGCTGCAACCAAAGCGGCCACTTTATCCATACTGGAAGGTGATGGCAAGGATGCTAAGCAACTATTAATTAACTGCTCAAGCACTCATGGGCAATTAGTGAAGGAAGCGTCGATGGGTAATCATTTCAGTCAGGATTTTTTTAACCCTTTTACCCCGTGTTGTCAATCCGAATTTCGGCCTTTTAAGTGTGAGTAAGAAGATGAAATATCGATGCAAATTTTAAAGATGCTCAACTCGTCTTGCATTTTTTCTGTCAGTTCGCAGATTTTTTTTGAAGACATGCTCAAAACTAGAAGGGGCCTTAAATCGGACCTCCTAGCCTAGTGTCTCCTCCTTGAAAGTATGAACAAAAATTCATCTGAATTTTTGCCTAGAAAAACACTTTAGACTTCGGTTTTTGGAAGTGCATTCTCCTTTTCTTCAGTTCAGATTCGAAAAAAACAGTGTGGAAAATCTGTGATCTCGTATGTTATATTATACCTTTACTGATTCTTTCAATGAACTGGTAGTGACTTTTCAGGTCAAGCTTTTGATCGTCATCTCTTGGGCCTGAAGATTAGCGCTGAGCGCTTAGGCATGAAGACTCCAGCTTTGTTCGAGGTTCGTTCGAGAAAGTTCTCGAACAATTTTTTTGTTCCAGTTTTTATCAGGTCGCAGTTTCATGTTTTTCTCAGGATCCGGGATATCTGCGTATGGGACACTTTGTGCTCTCAACTAGTACTCTTTCCACCAACACAATAGTGTTTGGAGGTATGTAATTTGTCGTCCTGCAACGTTTGCACACTGTTCCATGTCTTATCAGTGGCACGGTTTAGGGTTCGGCCCCGTGGTAGAGGACGGCTTAGGTATCGGTTACAACGTCTCTTCGTCTCGGATGGGTGCCGTTATCTCCAGTCATAAGGTACTCCGCCCATTTCTTGTTCACCACTCCGATAGCCATATTGATTTCTGAACTTTCGAGTCTGCTGCATTTTCAGAAGAATCGTGATGCCAAGGAATTCAGTCAGGCTTTGGTGAAAAGTTTGGATATTCTGCGAAACATTATTATGAATAAGTCTTAAGATTTCTTATTATTTTAGATAAATCCTTCAGAAATTAATTCATATTCTTCGCTTTTCAAAATGATCTTTCAGTCGTGGTACTTGGTCAGTTTTTAAGTTCACTTCGCAAGTCCTGATACCCACTTGTTAAATGCCTATTTGAATTCGAGTATCTCGTATCACTAGCGGTAGCTTTGTCTGAAATACCTTGGATTAGAATAGTTTGCGTGATAAGTGTCCTCTAGCCTGTCTTACTTCGACTGCTTGTTTTATCGGGTGAATTTCTTATATTTTATATTCTATAGTTCGTTTTGAGTTTTTTAATGTATGCTAGGAACTCGCTGCTATACCAATGAATACATTATTGAGGTAATTGATTATTCTTGGCACAGCTACGCTTCATTGCGTGCCGTTTCGTTATGTCTATGACTTTCACATTAACAGTGTGACCTTGAATTTATAATCTTTTCTAGACGGGTGTGTATGCGTCTTCAGACGTAGCTGCTGCAATAAATGTAAGTGTTTTTGTACAGTGACGGTCACAAATATGTGCGGTTCTGAATTCAAACCATAACTTCGGTCTTGCTTTTTTCCACTCCTTTTTGTGTTTTGGAGGCAATTGTTACTCATTGGAACAATGAATCCAGCGTAGGGTGTAGGGTGGAGGTCAAAAAGCCTAATCAATTGAGGACTCTGAAAATGGCCAGCTCCGTGCCTGTAAACAGTGACGATTCCAGTGGCGAGTAACAAAGTCCCAGCCTTGTTCCATGTTACTTTCTGTACACCTGCTGGTTTGCTGGTGTTATAAGCTTTTTATGGCTGTTTAAATCTACGAAAGGTCTGATCATTCCAGAGTTATCAATCACTAAATAAATTTTTCAACTTCCACTGTGCACCGGCTCGGCTGTGATACCCCGTTTCACTGAGTGACATCTGCCTTCAAAACACAAAAAAGTTGAGCGAGACTCAAGAGGAAGTTAGACAGATTGTTAGTCATGAAAAATATGTTAACGTCTACCGAAGTTACGGCCCAAATCCGGAACCGCATATATTTTTGACCACTACAGTATATTTGGTGCCCTTTTTGTTTCCATATTGGTAATTAAACTCGTTATTTTCTCATTGAATGCCTAGTAGCATTGAACCAAAAGCTCTAGGTGCGCAGACAAGTTTTTCGGTGGAGTGATCCGGTTGGTTAGTGAATAACAAGGAATTGATTGATTCTCTGCTTTCCATTTTTCGTCATCGTCTTGTCCTTTACTTTTTTGCTTTTGATTTTCCATTTCTGAAGCACGAATCTCGATGGCTTCCATGCGACGCTCCTGGAAGTTATAGCTTGTCTTTCCATTCATTTTGAAAAGTTTTTCGACAAGGAATCTGGCAAGTACAAGGTCCCATTTGTGTCTCCAGTGACCGAAGACTTACTTTAGTTATTGACCAGGATGCATGCGTCTTCGACATTGTTTGTTTCTCTTAGAAAAATTTGCCTATTCTTCATTTGTGGAAACTAATTAGGATGGGAGAGCAAAACGCCAATCGCCCCGAAATGGTGGAAGCCGCCAAGAAGTTTATGCTCACACCGAAAGTCCGAGATACGCCATTTGAGGAACAGCGGCAGTTTCTTATTGGGAAAGGTTATTTTTCTGTGTGACTATATTTATCCTAGCTGTATGTATGTACGCATGTTATCAGAGATGTTTCAGGTGTAACTGAATCTGAAATCGAAGAGGCTCGAGCATCTGTTCCTGTACAGATGACTGCCCATGGTGGAAGTGCCGCGCACAACGCCTCATTTGGCCCAGCGCCATCCTCACCTAATAGGTAGGGTTTTTTCGGCATCGATGTATCCTTCAATGGTGTACCTGGTGAGAACAAATGTATTACCTGATTCTTTCTTAGAGTGCTCTCGTTTGCGCAATCTATGGCAATGTTTGGTTGTGTCTCTTATGCCGGATATCGGTTTTTGCGGTCCTACATTTTGCCACGCTTTTTTGATATCCCTGATCCTGCTAGTGAAGATGTACGACAGCTACAGGTCAGTCAATCTTGATCTTTTGTTCATAAATTTGAAACAACCCCGCAATTTTTTGTTACACTAGGCCGCAGTTATACTTTGCGTTGCTGCATTCGCCAACGTCGTGGGCGACGCAGTCCATTATCGCCTGGCACTCTCTGACAATAACGCTATTTTTTCCCAATCCTCTAACCCTAGTACATTCTTTCATGGTTACGAATAGTGCGATTACTGATCGATACGTGTATATCCCACGCCCAGACTGCAAGTTCACTGCAAATCGCTGCTAGTTGAGTATGCTGCCCCACACCGCAATTTATATCATAGCTCCTTTTTAACTGTCGTTTTGTAAAATCAATGTATTATACATCGGAAAGCGAGTTGTTTAAAATTAAAATTCTTAAGGTCCAAGTCAACGAGCTGCAAAATTCTATCAAGTTTGTGTTAGATAGTATATCACAAACGACATCCATGCTCGCTACCCAACAACAGGAAATCAGTCGAGCGCTGCTTTCGGTAACTCACCGTGACACTGATGTCAGCCGAGTTGAGGTATTTTCTGATATACCTGCTTATTTATCTCATAATGTTGACTGTCTAACCGTTTTCAGGAAGGTATTTCCACGATCAAGAGTCTACTGCTGAGTCACAACAATTTTGCACCCATCATTGCTCCCACAGCCAAGGCTGCACAGATCCCAAGCTGGCAACGTCAACAGGTACGGCTTACCGTCATTGGAAGCTGTTATAAAGTTTTTAGAATGTTTGTTATTCAGAATGAAACATCGCCTCCTATATCGAAGGCGAACTCTGGTTACACTACTCCACCTGCGAATTATGATGATGGTACCGAAGAACACGGTAGCGATGGAGCTTTGAGTTCCGATAGTGTTTGATTGCATCGCTGAGAATTCGCGCATTTCACTTATGTTTATCATTTCACTTACTCAACTATTCACTTGTCTTGCCTTAATTGCTCATATGTTGATTCGATTAGATGTTACAGTACTTTATTCCATTCTAGCCAAGCATATCTTGTCAACATTTTTGTTATACTTTCCCAGATTGTAGTATTGCCTTTGAATAAATAAGTGCCATATAACTACTTCTCTGTATTTTCGAATAGCTGTTACTATCAGAAAATATTCATTATGACTTTCAGATAATCGTTCAGTCTATTGTGCCGTTTGCAAAAATAAGTCACCTTCGAAGTCCTGTAGGGTGATGTATAAAGAATGCAACACGGTTTTCACGGTGTAACTTTTCCTTGAGTGAACGGTGCTTAGAACGCTTTTGTGCGAACTTAGCTTGAACTTTCACTTAACACAGCGGTATATATTTGATTTTCACTCCTTTCGCTGCGTTTGCTAGACAAGTAACATTCAAGTAAGCTTCTGCTGAACTCCCATAATACCCTGTGGTATAATTCTTCTTTTGTGGTACCTCTGGAGCTTCCAGGCATCTTTCACTATTCCCCTCTTCATGGCCGAGCAAATTGTGAGTTACGAAGAGTCACCCACAGATTAGCAATTTAGTTGGTTCCTGAACTGCTATACCCCATAGTACCCTGTGGCTATGAATATTCGTTATATCGTAGAGGCATTGTATCAGGCTGTGATATACCGAACCCCGTGAATCGTGAATAGTCTAAAAGAAATAGGGTGAAGTTCATAATTTGTTGCACGATTTATGGATCACCCTGTAGATTAATCACTACGATGGTGCCGTGCTTCTGCTAGGCAGCATTTATACTCGGCGATGCTATCACCGAGACGCAGGCGCAACGCCGACCTGATCATCAGCACATTAGGCCACGTTCATACTTTGCGCACCGACTCCGGTCCCGGCGACGACGACGGGCACATAATTTTGACGCATACTCATACAAATTGCCGCGGTTGGTGCCGGCGTCGGTACGCAAAGTTTGAACGTGGCCTTATTACAGCACGCTCCTCCAAGGTGGCATGTTTACAGCAGTGCTTTCCGTGCGCATGCCAGCACCTGTGTATTGATGGCGGAACAAGCCGTGTGTTACGGGGGTCGCGTCCTCGAGTATACAGGGGGTGCCAAAAAAAAGTAATTTTGTCTCGTCCACTTTCACCCCACTTTAGTCGAACTACAGCAAATTCTGTTGAGGTATTCACATCCCCAGATTCAAGAGTAGACCTCACTCTATCACTATACTCAGTAGCATCCTTTCTGCACGAGCAGGAACGGGAGCGAGGAAAGAATGAACAAGATGTGTCGCCTCAGCTGGGCAAAATCCAAAACTTCGTCGCCCTCGTTCACAACCTTTCTAAGGTCCGTTGACTATGGGTGCCTGAGGAGATTCATACTGGGTGATGATCCTTAACATTCCGTTTTTTCCGGGTTCCCAGCGCCCTTCGTTTCCAAGAGCCCTTGCCACTGAAACCCCTCCGGGGGCAGGTTTGAGGCATGAACAATGATACATCGGATCATAGCAGTCTACTTCCATGATCCGAAGGGCCAATCCTTAGGAAGCTTCCCACAAAAGACCTACCACTGAACCTGCTCCACTGTTTTAAGAGGACCGTGATACCATGGGTGCTCTGAAGCCCGACTGCGAAGCTTGAAGGTTCCATATTTTTATGAATGTGAAAGTGGTGAGTCTCAGCTTGTTCCTGCTTTTAGAGGAACATTTCGGGAATATTTTGCCCCAATACTTTCATTTCTTTCGTTTCCCTATGTTTTGTATAATTGGGGGATGTGAGCCGTGGGCAAAATTACTTTTTTTTTTGGCACCTCCTGTAAATGTGGCTCTGGACGACTAGATGTGCTGGTAATGAGTGAGATGAAAAGCATGACTCCGGGGATGGCTAACTGTTGTCCCCATCATTTTTTTTGGTTTCTGAAAGGAATAAGAACTTGCGCAGAACTAAACCGCTAGCCTAGTGTGCATCGAAGGTTTCTGCATTCCGAATGTAAATGATCATCCATTAAGAAGCTGTTTCTACGTAGGAAATGCTTTCTTGATATACTGAGGAGATTTCTTAAGTGTTCAATATATATTTACAGCTTAAACTCCGATTAGAAAACACACCAAAGATATGCGGGCCCCTCAACTCCGTCATTTGCAAAGGTTCGTCCAACTACGGCAATTAGCTTCCGATGCAGACTCCAGAAGAGGCGACACAGGTTGGTCCGTTTGCTTATTCCCTTCTTTGGTAGCATCTGAAATCATCTATTGTACATTCGTTATAGGTGTCTTGGACGGCTTTTATATGACTCCACTAAATGACTCGGATATGCCACAAAGAAGCAGGATAAGCTTCTTGTCAACAGAAATGACTGAAGCCAAACAGATGGGGGTTCGTGGACTGTCTTGCTACGGATTCCGTATGATGGACGGGAGTTTCCTGTAGGTTTGCATACTGCTGATGTGCTTTTGCCAGTTTTAGGCGATTTTCCTTTCATTTTTTCACCGCCTTGTTCAGGTATGGACCGGTGGCTTTATTTCCTAAGACGGCACTTTCCTGGCGTGTGCAAACACCGGACGACATCACGCCACGATCTCTCTGCCTGTTTGCAATGTTGGAGCCAAAAATTGATATCCTCGTCATCGGAGCTGGTGACAAGAAAAATATTGACAAGTGAGTTCAATCATTCGAGGACCTTGGGTTGTTCTAAGTGTGGAGTCCTTCTAGCATTCCTGTAATCGAATGAAAGTTGGAGTGCAAGCTCTTTCATGGGTTTTGTAGTTTTTTATTTGATGAGATAGATGATTTGTAGTGCTGTGGCGGAATTTTACGTAGTTTATACTCAGCTGGCCTTATAGTCGCCAAGTATGAACACGGTCTAACCCACAGTTGCTCTGTATGTTTCCCATTCTCAGTTCTCCAAGTGATTATCTAGGTTCGAAGCGAAATGCAGATGTTTTCCATGTTCTTGATAATGGGATGTGTTTCTGAACCCTCGAATTTTATTTCATTTTTGAGTAGTATGGCACTTGCGCAAAGGCTGAGCCGTTTTTGGATATATGTGTGCCCCTTGCTGCATTGATTTACTGATAATTTAGGGTGAGAGCTCAAATCGCTGGTTTTCTGCGGGAGCATCGAATCGGTCTAGAAATAACTGATACGGTAACTAATGGATCCTATTTTATTTTATTTTTTGCGCTTTTGTTACGAGGAATCAATGAACTTTATCTGTTAAGGAGGACGCTATAGCTACCTTCAATTTCTTGAACGCTGATGGACGTTACGTTGCTGCGGGACTCTATCCTCCAGATGACATGGTCCTGTTTACTTCGTGTTTATTAATATTTTGGTTTGAATTAGTAAAAGCTTTGATGGGTTGAGGCATTCCACGTTATCAGATAGTCGTTTCAGGTGGTTACGGATGCTGAATACGGTCGAGCAATGAATCTTCTGAAGGGATGGGATGAAGTTGATGAGAATCCCTTGTTGATGGGTTTCAACGACACTTTCAGCCGCACTGGAGATCTCATTCATAAGATGTGGAGTGGAAAAGGAGACTTCGAGAAAGTCCGTAGAAGGGTGAGTGCCACAGTTGGGAATTTTTGGAGCTTTTCATTTTCTTGACTTTTAAAATATAGCGTCTTCGCGACAAATCCGGGGAGAAGCGCTATGCGGGTATGGGGAAGGGGCAAAAATGGTCCACCCATCCCGGACCTCATTCCGCTGGGATGTGGATTTGGCGTGAAAATGATCCTTTTCCATGTTCACATAGTGTCCAAAAGAATTCGATTTTCATGTGTCATTATAATGTTTTCATGAAAACCTTTGCCAGCAGATGATTTTAAAAAACATGTTTCAGCTCCTTGCTCCTCCGGAAGAACGGGAAGCTATGTATCGTGAAGAGTTGGAGCAGTTAAAACAGAAAAAGCTGACGGAGAAAACAGAGAATACGGATAAATAATGTCTGTTAGCGTTTAGTGCGTTTCGTGTGTTAGTTTGTACCATCAGGGTAGATTAAGCCGTTCCCCATTCGCCAGGTATCGCTTAAGGGATGCAACTGTTGATAGTGATATAGTAGAAGCACTCACTTTTAGATAGATTCTTGTTTTTTTTTTGGTGCAATTGTACATGCTGATTCACTGTTTGACTAGTTGGATAGGATTAATTGTCCTAATTTGTTAACGTGATCGTTAATAATACATAGAGTGCATAAGTTTCTTATAAGTAGTCCAGCTCGAGGAACACCAGTGGCTGTCGAAACAATTGGAATGAAATGTTGTTGAATTTTGAACAATAAAAGTTCGTGAAAAGTAGAGTTCTTAGGCCGCGGACATACTCACCGCCAGCAGGGCGTGGCTGCGTTTACGGCAGCGAGGGAGGAGATGACGCAGGCAACGAGGCAGAGTGGGATAGGCGAAGACGCAGAGATGCGCAGCCACGCCTGCCGCCGCTACTGCAAAGTACGACCGCGGCCTTTCCTGTCAATTAATGATTCGTCGTACAATACTCCATTTTCAAAAACACCAAATCAGGGGCAAGTTTCGTCGCTTGTAGAATATGAAAGTGAAGATGCTAATCGTATATAGTACAACAGTAAAAAAGGAACGGAATAAAATGATGACAAACCTGAGAAATCGGATCCTTCCAAACATGGAAGACGTGTTTTCGCGCTTTCCGTATCTCGCAGGGGATGGTACAGACGGCGAGAGCAATCAAGCCGCCAGCCGGTAACTCTTCGGGTTTATTTCCTCGGCTATTCGGTCATCGGCAGCCGTAAGACCGAGACACGTACAAACAAGGTCGTGCAGATATGGTCACAATGTATACTTGAAATTCATTTACAAAAATTAGCGGAAAGGAAAATATTTTGAGTCCTTTGAAAAACCTGAGTTTTCGAAAAAAATTTGAATAAAATTCTGAGCCTCACATTGTTTTTCACACATTTAGGTTGGCATGAGGCTTCGGGGACAGAACAATAGTCAGAAAACGAAAACGTTGACTTGCAATAACTCTAGCAGAAGACCCTTCTGGGAAGGATCAGGGACGACGAGAATTCAGATGACACATGAACAATGAAAATCAGCCTTTGAGCTTTTTTTGAAACTTTTTTTTAAATTGCTTGTTTACATGTCATTTGTGAAAGCCGGTCATTTCCGACAAAGTACGGTGAGCGAAGTTGGATTTGGTCTGCGGTTCATGCAATAACAATGGCCAGTAGATCTCAGACCCAGAAATCGCATGAGTTAGATCTACAGTGCTCAATCGGGCCTTTGAAAGCCGTTGTAGCGTACATGGATGGCATTCCAATAATTAGCATGTATAGATGTCGTAAGAGCATTTGTGCACATTGCGCAATGGCTACGAAAATGCTCTTGACTCCCCCTGGGTCACGAATTAATAAAAGCGGTTGTCAAATTAGAAAACACTTATCACACAGCGGATGCGGACCTTTTTGCTACTGGGTCCTGTGAGAAATTCTTGAAACGTTACGGTCAAAAACTCTCCAAAAACACAACTTCGATAAAGTGGAAGACGTGATGAGAGGTTGGACTAGTGCGAAAGATGAGCAAGGAATCTCTGGGCAACCGTCTCAAACAATCGCATCAAGAAGAAGCTCACGGGAAGGATCAGGAATGGGAATTCAGATGATACATGAACAACAAAAACCAGCTTTTGAGCATGCTCACTTTCGTATCATCTCGTGGTGTCTGGGCTCGATGTTCATACATTGGCTGGCTCTCAAGTTCCCAGTTAATGAACAGTGTAGTGTCAAGTGGCGCCGTTACCACACACATGGTCCGAGAAGGAAATCTCTGCAATGCCCGCCCATGCTGACATCTCATTTTAACTTATCATTCTGGATAGACGTGGAATACGTTGCTCATCCGGAAAGGCACAGATCAGCACTGAGTGCTATATTCAGTGCTCGCCAAAAATCGTTATCGACAGGTTGGCTCCAAAAGGCGCCGCTATCGTATGCATGGTCGAAAGTACGTCCAGGTTCAATTCCTGTGTAGGAGGAAGAATTCTCGGGTATGCTCACGATGCTCACTTTCGTATCATCTCGTGGTGTCTGGGCTCGATGTTCATACATTGGCTGGCTCTCAAGTTCTCAGGTAGTGCCAAGCGTTGCCTTGAATGAAAATTCTTGGGAAGTACTTCGTCCCCCGACAAACCGTCCCCTTCCCTTCCATGAGTGCTTTCCAGAAAGGGTCCTCAAACGTTATCATAGTATTAGGTTGATTCATAATAAATCGGACAAATGGTAGTGATGATTTCTAGAGATCATAACTCAGTAACGAATTAACGAAAATGGACGCGCGAGGTACCGTTGGAATGAGTATGAAAAGCTCTTCAAAGTACCGCAAAATAATCACTCCAAAGTAAATTCATTCCGCCACAATGCCGCACGATTTCAAGCGGTCCAGAGACCACATCCGCAACGTCATACTATTTATATCGCTATCTGGCCAGGAACCCGCGGATATCGGCAGACGTCTGATAGAAGTTCACAAGGAGCATGCCCCCGGCAGAAGTACACTGTAGTTGTAGCATTCGAAGTTTGCGTCAGGCGACTATTCCATCGAAGACGAAAACCGCGGTTGGTGGAGCGTACACGGCGTAGAGTACTGGGAGCTGCTCGATGAAGGTACCACAGTATCCACCGACGTCTACGTTCGTCAATTACGAGAATTGAAGGCCAATGTCCAAAGTTCGCTACGGCGGCGGTCACATGTCTACTTCCAGCACGACAACGTGTCTACTTCCACAGACCGCACTTCGCAAGATCGACCAAGGCCGAGCTGCTGTCGTACAGTTGGACCGTACTTCTATACCCACCGTACTCCCCAGACCTGGCCCCTTCAGATTTCCACCTTTTCTCCCACAGCCAACGCCACCTGGACGGCCAAGACTTCAAAACTCGCGACGAGCTCAAGGCGGCACTCGGCAACTTCTTCGAGCTCCAGCTTCCGGCCTTCTGGAGCAAGGGCATCCATGATCTGCCTATACCGTGGCAGAAGGTCATCGATAAAGATGGAGTATATTTCAAGTGAATCCCTGTTGTCGTAAAAAAGTTGTACGACAATGATTAAAATTGGTCAATTTGTCCGATTTATTATGAATCAACCTAATATTATCGTTTAACAATCTTTCTTCACTCGATTGGCGACCATTTCAAAAGAGGTGTTCGATAAGGAACTCGGGAGATTTTTCAATTTACGAGCTCCTTTTCTCCGATCCAGAATACGACCCTTACTTTCCAGCCCGAAATAGTACCCCATGAGAAGTCCTTATGCATGCTTGACCCTGCTGCTGCCGAGACATAGTTCCAGAATTTCCAATTTTGAATGGAAATCTAATGAAATATGTCCAGCATACCCGCTGGATTATACAGGCGGCCGATAATTCCTCATGTGGTTAGCCTTATGTCGATTTCGCTTTGCGGCGCATCAGCAGAACTTGCCGCAGTCGGTTGAAATTCCGCTTAGGACGCAATGGGCTGGTACCGTGTGGCTCTTAAAAAAATACCTGTTTTCCATGATTGCTCTGAACGCTGTCCCTGCTTACTTGTTTATTTAATGATAACTACGTATTTCTTCCCTGTAATTCTCGCAGTATCTTATTAAAATAACAAGGTGTTGTTTCCTTGAAATTTGTGCAATGTATGTGTATGGTAGGCTATGTACGCAATCACACGCGAAGAAATCAATGCCCGCGCGCGGCCGCGCAAAAATTTGACATAAGGCTACACACCCCGACTTCATAGGTGAAGGATTTGCAAAGTAGATGGGCTTTTCTCTTCAAAAGGGAAGTAACATGTGTAGTCAGCGTACTCAGCCGGTACATCAGGGACTACTCAACGTTTATTGCACACTCAGGAAAATCTCCTTAACACGTTGGCGACATTGCGTTTCAATGCTGGGACGCACGTTTTCTGCCGCGTGGGACAATGCGTCCCAATGGTGGGATGCAGCACAGAAATCTACTTTGTTCAACTGATTTGAAACCCATAACTAATTAATTTTGATCAACATGCACAAGGGTATCTAGGGCCAAAATGGTACACTTATATCTTTTCAACAAGTTTTTTTTTCACGCTTTGTATCGTCATCCAGCACAGGTATGTTATCATCGCTGTCGATCGACAGATCGTTAAAACTAGAATTCCGCTCTGTGAAGTTATCGCAGGAATCCACAGTCAGTAGGAGAATTGTGGCCATTCAATGCTTAGTCAAGATATTTGAACTCGCGAGACATCGACTTTTTCACATGCCCATCACCTGGGTAAGCATTTCCCATCACTACCATGCAGTAATCGCTATTCAAGTTTTCGAGGGGTATCTAAAGTTTCACAGCGCTCACTTCTTTGTATTAGGACTCAAGGTACGCGCGAAATTCAGCAGGTTTGGAGTGGTAATATCAAAAATCCCAATGCTGGGACGCAACTCTCGGCATAGGCGAGCGCGCGATGTCCCACGTGGCAGACACGCGAAAAAACGCGCGGTCGCCAACGTGTTAATCTCATGAAAATAGCCCTTCACCACAGACTATCGCGCACTGAACTGAATAAGCACCCCAATCACAACCAGCCATCCTCGAGGGGGGACAAGTGGTTGAAGTGGTTGAATAGAAGCATGTTTTTGCATGTATGTTAAAAAGTAGCATTAGCTTTACAGGATCATACATGTGGATAGGGCACATACGTAGGCTACTGACATGTTAGCCATGTGGAACAGACATGTTTCTGTTCCACATTCACAGGTTGCACCCCCATTCTCTCGTCAGGCATCACCAAAATCATTGTATAACTTCTCGCAGTACTATTCACAGGCATAACTAGTTTATTTGGCATCAAATGAACCCATGACCAGACAAATTCAAAGATATGTACATATAGTGATTAAAAAGCAATACTGAAGAAGAGAGGATTCATTGATGAAATTTCTCTTGCCAGATAGATGGATAGCCAGGACTAACGTACGGTGTGTTCGGGGCAGATGGATGATAACCGCCTTCAGAGTTGCTCAAGATCGATGCGAGATAAGTGATATACCTGAAGCGAGCTGAGGATTCTCGGGACGTTTCGGGAGAGCTATGAGACGACAGCAGGATGAGAACGTACCCTTGAGCCACTCGAAGAGTTTCTATTTTCGTCATTTTTGGTTCTTCTGGTTCTGCTGGTAGAAGTGTTCTCAGTCGTTCCAACGCATCATTCAGACTGTTCATTCGGCGACGTTCACGAGCATTTGCCTAAGGTATTTTCATTTATTTATTTATTTATTCAATTTTTCGGTGTTTTACACATCGGGTAAAATCCCACAGAACCACAAATCGTAGATCACGTACCTTATCCCTTCGTACCATACGTGCCCTTTCGATGGTGGCAGGACTACGCTTACGACAACGGTACTTTCGTTTTTCACGTTTAATCTGAAATCACATCAGCTTAGAGTGGGGGGACAACAGGTCAAAACGTGACTTACTAACCGATTGGTCCGAATCGTATTGCCCTTGCTGACTAGTGTACGGTAGCGGATATGCAGGCGATTCCATCGGTGTATTGGTGGTGCTTGTCTAAAATTTAGCTTTGAAGAATATTTTTCATCAAGACAAAGTATGATAATAGCTGTGGAGCATTCCAATACTGAAATTCCTTACTTTCAACATTTTGCTATCTATAAGACCTTAGCTTTGAGAGAAGTAGTAAACAAGTAAACAAACATGAGCAGTAAACAGTAAAGGAAATGTAATGATTCACCTGTCCATCAGAGTCTGCATAGGAATAGTGAAAGGATGTCGGATAAGGCTGTTGTTGCATGATGGAATGGCGACGTATGAGACTGTCAGCACTTGACGTCGCGACCCACAAGGAACCCCGCCGCGCTGCACGTAGGCGGGGCCAGGTGTCAGTGGGGCGGCGCTTGATTGGATTAAGCGCATTACCGTAATCAAGACATATCTGAGTGCCAACAAATGTTACAGGAGACGGTTGCGTCATCGGTTCTCGAGGCCAAATAACTTGAATATTCTGAGCCTAAGCCTACCACCGACCACTGTACGGGAGTCTGGTGATGGCAGAGTTGTAGACTGTGCAGTCGTTTGGAAATTGATATTTTTTCATTGATTTTTTTTCGATAAGGCAGGTTTTCACGGAGTTTTCACCAATACGCCAAGGTTCATCACTGATTGGGATTGGCCTAACCTGAACTAATCTACCTGACTAAAAATAATCTAAATGAAGCCTGGGTAAGCGTGGATTTGTAAGTTACGGTAATTCAGTAGGGTACGGTAGTCACTAAACTCAAAAATCTCTGAATTCCAAAATTCTAGGTTCCGATTTCCAAATTTACTTGGAAAAGTTTGGATTCCAAATTATTTTATTTCACTGAGTTAAGAGAGAATAAAAGAAATACCGATCAGTAAGTTTCAAAAATTCCGAGCGGTTTCGCCACATGATGTCATATCATCTGCTTCTCAAAATAGCACTTAGGTAGTGAATTAATTTAAAATTCAATGGTCAAGTAATATTTACACACGCATATACGCATCCTGGATGAAGAAGGGTTTCCGTCCATCATTCACTCAGTTCTATCAGCTTCCATCTTCCGTTTACCTTTCAAATCTAAGTAGTCAATTTCTCTTCTTCTTCTGCTTTTTCACTGCTTCCTCTGCTTCCGCATTTTGAGCTACCCAGAGTATTGGTGGGTTCCTAGTATGTACATATGAAGAACGGTTCTCAGGAGGACTGCATGAAAAAGAGAAAACTGCATGGCAAAGGAGGCTTTCCTTTGAACATACTCTTGCTTTTTTGAATCTTCTAAAAGTAAATATCAACTTCAATTTAAATTTTTTCGTTTTTCAAATTCAAATGCAAAGCGAAAAATGGTAGACGGACGCATATCTATCGAAAGTACCGTACCTTACCGTACTTAATGTACCGTATTCTTAAAATGCTGTGAGTAGTAACCTGAACTGGACTGTTCGAAGATAAACCCAGCCTCGTGGATCAGCTGTATTGCAGTTTGTAATGTTAGTCTACAAACCCAAAAAAGTTCTCAAAGCTTGTCGTTGTGCTTGATACTAAAACTTTTCTGAGGCTCTGATGGGGGCGGCGCTATGAAATCGGGTTTGAATGGGTACACACAGAATTGCGTGTGTTACTGTACTTTTGTCAGCCTATCGTGGCTATCAAGATTAACGTACCGTATTCATGATATGGCGGAGGTGGTGCAATGAAAGGTGGTGCACACTCCCATTCTCATGGTGTAGGGATCAGTTTTCGCATCGGCACCTGCCCAGTCCAACCAAGCCTTCCGTTCTTCCCGAATGGACGAATTTGTACCAGTCTCGTCTGGCAGGGTAAAATTATTATTTTGTTCATCGGATGGGGCCCACAAGTCGCAATGCATAGGAAAACTTCATTCATGTGCCACCAATGACTGTGAATGGAAATGGAGTGCTCGGCGCATCCCACAAAAGGGATTGATTAATGCCAAAAACTTTATGTATTTGCCCTTTGATTTATGACATAAGGCATAAGGTAAGCGACTTGGCATGTCAGAATGCATATAATTTTGGGGGAATAATCTCGAAACCTGAATGGTGTTATCTAGCGAATGGAATTGGAGGCAACAGTTTCTCACCAGGGTAGGGTTTTCATTTTTTATCGTATCGTATCAAAGTGCTTGACCGTTGTGCAGCAACGGTCACCGTGCTTCAGTGGTAGGGCTCTCGTTCTAGAGATGGTGAACGGTGGGTGTAACCCCTCAACTAGATCTTTTAATGCGTCAGGTCGTGCAAAGTACCCGGTCATTGAGTCATCACAACCAGATTTTGACCACTCCTAGTATAACTCGCTTCGGAGCGGCATTTTGCAACTTTCGTTTCCATATTTGGGATCAGCATTCATTCGATAACCTATCGATTCATTCATTCACTTTTTCATTTTTTCACTTCGAAGCTCCGTAAGAGGTGAGAACCCTTTTCTGGTCAGGGATCCCATACATAACATGCTGTCGGTTACCAAAAGAACATGCCCAAAAAATGTTCTACTTTCAGCATCCCACGGCTTGTATCTGAATACACTCTGATCCATCATGTGCACCTGCAATAAACTCTTCACTCGTCACTCAGAAAGATCCCTCTGGTCGCATCTGAGATGAATACATGTGTGTCATCAACCTATGTATTAGATTGAGCAATAAGTTCCCGCTGTTTTTTTATTCTCTGTGTTTCGCAGCGTTCTCTTCACCTTTCGAAGAAATTTGTATGTGTTTGATAGAGCTTTTTTTGCTCTACTAAACGGTACTACTTGTTTTTCGATTTCTTTGATCGCTTAATATTTGAGGTTTAGGAATGAAGTAATCTGAAGGCGAGAATTCGCACTTCCGACATTTCATCTTCTTCGTCTGCCTTCGAGGTCAAAAAATGTATGCGCATATGTTTTCGATAGAGCTTTATACATACTTCCCACAAAATTAGTTTCAATGGCATGAATTTACTCGAAATCTTTGAAGCTTAGAAATCGATATTTTCCACACTGCCTTTTCACACATGGGAAATAAACACAATTTGAAATTTAAACTGTGAAATATAGGCCAAATTTGAATCTTGCCAGATAGATTGGGAACTCGGAACTGAGAATTCTTTGATTTGAGAGGTTTTTGAGTTTGGCAATGACCACCGTACCCTCCTGGGCTACCGTGACTTACAAATCCACACTTATTCAGGCTTCGTTTGTATAGTTTGGAATAGTTAGGTTAGTTCAGATTAGGCCAAGCCCAATCACTGATGAGCCTCGGTTTATGAGCGTTGAAGAGGCGTAGCGTGCCACTTCCCTTTTCTCCAATCTCTTCGCTTTCTCCTTTCCTTCTCTTTGTCTTTCTTTTTTCTCTTTAGTTATCTTTTTAGTACATTTTTTGGGCACCACAGATAAGATGACCAGAAGTCAAAGAAGCAAGTCAGCAGAAAAGTGGACCGTAAGAGCACTATCGTCGCTGATGAGACTCATCAGTGGACCGATGGTGTTGTGGACCGGATGTGGTTGGTTGAACATTTCCGTGGGAGTTTAATCTGCCGTTGATCTCTCTCTCCGCTACGGGACCCCATCTGTCGTCTCATTCGAGACCTCCATAAACGGTCTTCACACGCACTTTGATTTACATGACCCATTCCTCGCGCCCCATTGAGCACATCGTCGTAGCGTCGTGATCGTCATCATGAATTGTTCGCTGATTCGTTCAAAAGTTCGAGGGGGTGGACGAGTTCGCTGTGGCTCGCTATCAGGGTACACCGGAAGTCGAGGATTTCTCCATGGAGGGGTCGTAATGGTCGAGTAGGGGGTTGTAATTGCCTAGGTCCAGATGATAAGCGCGGAGCGTGCCGTCACCTAATTTGATTGTATAACAAAATGTGAATGAATATGAGCGATCACCACAAAATTTACAGTAATAAAATATTAGATTGTCCCAAAAGACTTGTAGGATTTTTTTCGATCATCACTTCTTATTGTTTTTTCTTCCAACAAACAACCATGAGGCAACAACGTATTGACCATTGTTATCGACAACACTGCCACCTCATGGGTAGATCGTTGATTTCCTCTTCCCAAAACTCTGGGTTCTAAGAGTCGAAGAAGTCAGCGATCACCTTCGCAAGCAAGTCATAATCAACGAATTTTCTCTTGGCCAGAAAGGATTCAAAAGGATGGGTAAGGTAATAGTCAGAAGGGGCAATGTCTGAAAAGTATGGCGCGTGGGGCAGCACACTCCAGCCGAGCTTCTATAGCTTGGCCTGGGTACTTTTCGCGAAATGGGAGCGAAATCGGAGCGGGTGTCGTCATGAAAAAAGGTGACCGCGGACCTTTTCCAGCACTTTTCTCGAACAGCGATGGCGGGCTGCTGGAGCTGGTGGGTGCATACGGCAGCGGTGACTGTCTCGTCTTGTACCAGCACCTCGCGGAAAAGCATTCCTTCCGCGTCCCGGAACCAGCACAGTCCCAAGCGTGGCTTGTCTTCCATGTCAATCTCGCCGTTGTTGAAGCTGATGAACCAGTGGCGCACGGTCTCGTAGCTCACACATCCTTGCCCAATGCAGCGCTGATGGAGTGGCAAGTTTCCGTCGTTTTGGTGCCGCAAGGCCATTCATAGTAGATGACACCGCGTGTTGGGTGGGTATCGACTACGAGCATTGTAGCTCTCTCCACGGAATCTAGTGGGTCAATATATATTCTACTAGAAATCCTAAAGCACCTTCTACAATATTCCTGAACCGCCTAGACCTGCCTCGAAGTGAACAAGACTTACTGGTTTTTTTGGAAAAATCCTACAAGACTTTTGAGACAACCTAATACTTCGTAATGCTATGTAATCGGCAATCGTTACTGATACTGTAGAAGTTAGGTAGATATTGAAGGGGAGTTTGTATTCGGGTACCCGTTGAGCGGGGGGGGGTCGTCCTGCAGGGACCATTTCCTCCAACACTTCGGTGTACCCTGCTCGCTACATTCCGACTTTTCCTTCTCAATGGAACCTGATAGGGATGATCCTATTAGGGCAGTGTTTAGTGAACAGCAGTTAATTCCCACTAATCTGTGCCGATCACACAGTACACCTGCTCGGGCGCGCTGGCCACTGTAACTCGACTCGCTACGTGGTCAATCGTCTCTTATGTAATGCGTGTGTTCTGTTGAGCAACCCCATCCACCATTATTTCCCAGCTCAAATTGAAGGCAATTCGATGCATTACCTAATGACTCGTCACTAATTGGACCATGAGGCGTTTTTCGTTGAACGCTTGTCAGATTTGCAGATGAGCAAACCCCTTCGAATGTACTGCGACTTGTCCGTAGGGTACGGCGGAATCCTTAGGGTTGAGCCTTAGTTTTTCAAGGGATTTCGGATCATTCGTGAATAATGACACCGGATCATGTCTGATCGGTACATAGCAAAGACCTACTCGTATGAGAGGTTCCCCGCAAGCACACTCACATAGTACCAGTGAGATCAATCAGCGGCTTTATGACAGTAATCCATCCTGTGGAAACCCTGGAATACCACGGTCTCATAAGACAAAAGTTGTGGTGGTTCCAAGGAAATGAGCAGAGCTGTGCGTTACTTGCAAGTAACCTGCACCTGGTAAGCTACTGGTTAAACTACCAATGGCCACTATAGACAAACTTTATTAGCACAGATTTTCCTGTGAAAGGTTTTGTTCTTTTCAAGACATAGCTTTCGCGGAAGTAAATTATGCGTTTCATGCCTGCTAAAGACAGCCATTGGTAGCGTGTTATCCAGAGAACCCGAAACTGTCTATGACTCCATTCACAGGAACAGGATTCTAGATTGGCTAAGTGTTTGGTTTCTAAAGTTATACAATACTATCCCATTAGACGATTTCATTTGCATCTAAAGAAGTAAGCTACTTTGACGAAAACTGATCGGTTCGCCTACAGCATCAATCCTGCAGAATCAACCCTGAGTGGGGAGATTTCACCAAATTGCCGTCGATAAGGTAAGCCTAATGGTGATTCTCGACTAGTGGGAATTTCTCAATAAGTAGACAGTAACATGGGCCTCATACAATAGCGGTAATAATATAATTTATATAATAGGATAAATACAAATACATAAATATTAATGATAATAACCCATTTGAGAGCTTCGAGGGATGAAATGAAGGTGAGTTTTTGGTTGTATTCTAAAATGAACAGATTCGAAAAAATGAGATTCTGCTCACAGCTCCATTCTTCTACCTTCTACACTCCAACGGCTCCCTTGCATTACATCTACAGATGAATATGGTACTCATGCTAGAACTGAGCCCACAAGCAGGATCTCACACTGCTCGTCCAGGGTGTTGCATTGTGTCGGTCGAGGGATTTCCCACTCCATGCAGACCCTCCGTATCCTGAAAATTTCCCACTGCGTTCTGAATTGGAATGACTCGTACACTGACTTTCACGCCCTAAAAACCAAAAAAAATAGGCGTGAGGTGGGGAGGGGGAACAGGTGCCGCCGGGCAGGCCAACTTCAAGCCAAACCCGGTGAAGAACCGAATAGAGACACCGAACATCACAGGGAAGACAAGCTCGAGAATTCCTCGACACGCTCAATCCTTGACGCAAAGGGTTGGAGAAACACGCGTTTTTAAGGCTTCAAGATGAACCAGCAGAACATAGAACACATAAATGTTCATCACCTGTGAAAAAGATTTCAGCGCTATTTGTTCATGGGGAGGGGCATTTCATTCTATTTCAGCATTTATCGTACCTTACAATGCCCCGTCCGAAACCGAAGACTCATGCCCATAACTCAACGTACTTGTGACAAATATCTTACAAAGTTAAAACAAGCAGGTAGAGGGACTGCCCCAAGATGCCAGATGGTTGGATCTTACCTCAACTAAGGAAGGATGGAAGATCTAAAGTGGATGAGCTATGTATGCCCCCATGCGCATATATCTTCAAAGCGTCTTTTTTGAATATCTGATTCCAGTCGGCTTTCTAAAAGATGTGCCGTAAGTGCTCGTAACCAAGTCTCCCGAAAACTTCCATTCACATGTTACGGCATCTTCAGAGACGCCCAGCTGTGTCTAGCGAATGAGCCTAATATGACACCAACTTTCCTTGAATATTACATAGATTGCCAGAACAAAAGCCACATTGACCGACCGCAACCTCTCGTAACCTCTAATTATATCTCACTTACTCACAAACCAATTATACCACAAACTATTAAGGTCTTGCCTGAGCTACGGAGTTCATAACTCGACTCTGCCATTTCCTCTCTAAACTCCGATGTCATGTAATTGGGATGATTGGGCCGAAGACGTTCAGAAACGACACCCGCAATTAGAGCTATTTGGCCATCTGTACATGTGTCAACGTTGCACACAAAAAGCATGACCGTAATTTAATTCTGCGCTTCTTATAACTCATTCAATTACAGCTACCGTAATCTTTCCCACATTCATCCTGAACCTATCTGACCTTTCCAAAATGCCTATCGCAGCCTGTGAAGCCACTGCTATTCGGCAGAATGATATACAACGGGGTAGAGATTATCTGTAACGACCAACCAAATGGCCCGTCAAAGCCATCACATCTGTTGCCAGCGTATATCAAGGCTTAACCTTAGCCGAACGTCAATGATCATCTTACCATTTCTCTTGGGTCAGGGGTGAACGAGTTCAAAAACCGCAATGGGGCCTTTGTCGCGCGGTGCTCTCAACCACAGGGATAATTCTCCTCACCTTACGCAATGAACAACACAAGTGTGGTAATGACCGCGGATCACAAGCACCGACGACCCTTTCGGTAATCGATCCATTGACATCTCTTACACACGAAAAATCGATAAGTCACAGATTCATCAAATACCGTACCGACCAGGCAACGGGAATACAACAAAATGTGTATATGAAATAATCACTGAAAAACTGAAACTGAGAACAGTGTTTTTTCTCGGGAAAATGTTAAAATATTATACAATTGTAGGGTAATATGGGATAAGCTGTTAGGGATGACACTGTGCTACCAGTCAAGAATATTTTAAGAAAACGGGTAAAATCGAAGTTCAACGCACGAATGGCTTAAAAATCAGCCTTATATTGTACATTGGTATTCACACTGTGCACGGCTGTGGAGAAGGACCGAAGCTGGACCTGAAATGAAGGGAAATTTGACGGCAGTAAAGTTGTAATGTCAGCTACTACACGTAATTCACGACCGCACATCTCGATTGCACCAAACCAGCAGGGCCGCATTCATACTTTTGTAGAACCGACGCCGACGGCGGCAAAATCATGCGCCCGTCGCCGACCACAGCGGCACAATGGCGCCGGACTATGTAAAACTCTCGACCTAACCATACTACAGTATACAGGGTGGCTCCTAATTATTTGCGCGTAGTTTATTTCTAATAACTTCAAAGAAAAACAACGTTTATACAATCTGATACAATTTCTCTGTAGAGCAATGCCTAATAATCATTCACTCGAGAAGATGTTCGAAATGAGCTCCTTTTGCAGCAATACAGGTCTTCAATCTCTACTCCACCGACATCACTGTGGGCCGCAGGTAGGTGACGTCGATATCGTCCCACGCCTTCTAAAATGAAGCTTTGAGAGCGTTCAAACTTTGGTACCTTTTCGAGGGGACCTTCTGCTGCAAGTAGCCCCACACAGCGAAATCCATCGGATTCAGATCAGGCGAGTTAAGTGGCCAGAAGTCCTTCGTCCAGTAGCCAGGAAAGTGACTCTCGCAGAATGCCAATGTGGATCTTGCAGAATGAGCAAGTCCCCAAACCTGTTGGAGCACGCACTGACCACTGACAAAATTTTCAGCAACTCAGGGGAGCCTTTGAGTGCTATCTTTCCAAGGAACAAGATTTTATTAGGTTGTAAGGAGCGTTTTGGCCGGTTTTCGCAACTTCAAATTCGGGAGATCATAACTTGGCTCAGACTGCATCTTTCCTCGCAGAGTAAGCACCGTTTGATTTGCTAGACTTCTGGCAAATATCATGGATATTTGCATGTCTCATTTTAATGAAGGGCTGATGATTTATATAGCGGAAGGCGTGGGACGATATCGACGTCACCTTCCTGCGGCCCCCAGTGACGTCGCGCGGTGAGAGTGGGGAACAGACTGAAGGCCTGTATTGCTGCAAAAGAAGCTCATTTCGAACATCTTCTCGAGTGAATGATTACTAGGCATTGCTCTACATAGAAGTTGTATCAGATTGTATAAGCGTTGTTTTTTGTTGAAATTATTAGTAACAAACTACGCTATACTACGCGCAAATACTTAGGAGCCACCCTGTAATGATCGTCACGAGAGCTCACCAATTCAAATTCGAATCTTGCCATAGTTCGGCACTAAGTCTGTATTCGGATTTGAATTCATGGGATCTCGCGCGATCATCACACCGAAGTATGGTTAGATCGTGCGTTTTATTAACAGAGCGCGTCGTCACGGTACCGCCGTCGTCGGCGGCAGGCACATGAATTTGTCGCCGTCGCCGGTGCAGCAAATTACGAATGCGGTCTAATCAACCTTAAGTCAATAGAGAGAAATATGAAAAGCTGCAGTAAAAAGATAGAACCACATTGAAGGGTCTTGGCGTCTAAGATGTACGATCATTGCGTTTTCGCGCTACCCATTTGTAGGCAAAGGACGTTTCAGAATCAGATTCTAACGGCAAAATGGAGAAACATTGGAGCGCTGACAAAGTCCCAGTCTTGGAATGTTTTTTCTCATGGCAGTCCGGTGCCCGAAGCACCTTACTCATCTTACCAGTTGGCTGGCGCACACTTCTGTGCGCGAAGCACCATGTGGGTCAGTAGGGCGATGGATCCTTCAGGACAGGGTATTTCAGTACATGCCACGCCCACCGTTGGAGGGGCTTACTTCGTTTTTCCTCGCCACTCTCTGTGCTTTCCCCTACCTTGAAATATGTACACCTTCATTACGGACCCAGTCAGGGATAGTATGA
Organism: Trichostrongylus colubriformis; assembly: GCA_963978905.1. Lineage (NCBI taxonomy): Eukaryota > Metazoa > Nematoda > Chromadorea > Rhabditida > Trichostrongylidae > Trichostrongylus > Trichostrongylus colubriformis. The sequence goes on from OZ022256.1 coordinate 4,251,742, forward strand.
CGAAAATTGGGTCAAAAAGGGGCAGACATGAAAGCGATATAATTTCACGAGATGAGGAGGAAAATGGACAGAGGGTATACGTGTCGGAAAGGCCTATACCAGTTCATTATGGGAGAACGGGGTGTGAAGAGATTTCAAAGAATAACTGTTGTTACACACATTGTGGCAGCTGTCAGCAATAAGACGTTATAGATTTCGAAACAAATAGAACCTCTAGATAATCTCAACAGCGCCCGAAAAAACTCCAGTAATTGAATTACCTGTTCGCTATTCGGTATAAGACATGCGCTGCTCTCCACCCAATCGCTGGGTGCCTCAGTCTCCTTTCCGGTATAAATCAGAACATCAAAAGAGCATGGTTCTTCAAGTAACGGTAGGAAGGTCACTGATGCCGTTATTTGCCTACAAAAGGAGGAAGAGCAAATCTTTGTGTGGCAAATTACTAATAGAAGTAAGAATTACTATTTACACATTAAAAAAATAGTCCAATTAAAAGAAATAGCAAACTGTGCTGTGCTTACCGAATGACGTCAGACATTTCTTGCTTTATTTTCTTCTCATCTTTCTGTCTAGTCGAGTTTTCACTGTAATTACATAAATAACATTGCAGAGTACATCAACAAAACGTGTGATTATCCCTGTGTATTAGTGAAAAAAGCACTGTGCAACATGTAATCAGGTACGGCAGAGCAGAATTATTTACCCTTCTTCATTCATTTCCTCGGTTTGAATGTCGAACTGCCACCTTTCCATAACTTCTTTGGTTTTGATTTCCGAAATGACCAGAACTAAGCGCTTCAGTTTTCGTTTGCTCAACCAAACTGAAAAATAAGTTAGATATTTGTTGCAAATCCCACTAACCATTCCATTTCATGAAGCTGAATCGCTGATGCGCTGATGGCGGAAGGAGGAGGGGGGGGGGGGGAGGGAGGAGGAGGAAGTGGTTGATCGGTATGAGAATGGGTAGTTATCCAAGGAAGCAAAATACACAATGATACTAGTTTCGGTACTGTAATACACCCTCAAACACCTCAACATCGCCTCTTCCCTAAACTATAAACCTTAGTCTGAGTTTGATAGAATCATATATTCTTTATCAATTGACTTGGAAGCTGACAACTTCTACGATCGTTTGCAAAAAAAGTCAAAGGAAAGCTAAAAAGTATTTCCGATCTACTTCATTACAATTTTAAGCGTTGTGTGGAAATGGAGGGGAGGGGGGGGGGGACGGATTAAGGCCTCAGTCAGAATTTGCGATTCTGGAAATGATCTGGGGAAGGGGGTGGGGGATTTATGATGAAGGCTCCTCAGTTTCGCTGCATGGGAATGGATTCAAATTTTTGAGACTAGAATCGAGGCAGCTGTACAAAACTAAGACTCGTCCCACTCCACAAAGAATGGAAACCTCTCTCCAAGCCCAGGCGAGGGGGCCAAATTCATTTTTTATGAGCCCCCTCCCTTACGAAAACAGCCCGAGCGTCACGCACCAGTGTCCACGATGTATCAAGAAGGTCCAGGGGCGCGCAAAGATGTGGGATCTTGGCGATAACAAATCCCGTCTCCGCGGAGATTTCAAACGAAGCTCCACCCCGATGTCCACTTTATAGTCTTTCATGGAAAACATCCGGGGTTTTGACCATGCACACCGATGGACCTCCAATTTCATTGAAATGATCAAGGTTATTTATGGTGTTTCAAAACCACGTCCTCAAAAAGTGGATAAAGCAATCTCTCGGTTGACGGGACTTTCTTAGGGCTAATCGGTGTGCATAGGTGAGGAGAACGGTTTTTTTTTTCATGGAAAAGGACAACCTGGATGGATATGAGGGCGTAGCTTCATTCAAAAGTCGCCTCGGAAGTGGGGTTTGCTATCGCAAAGGTCTCATATTTTTTAATCCTCTGCATACTTTTGGGCGCACTTGGACACATGCTGGACAGCGGGGCGTGGGGTTCACGAAGTTTTGCAAAGTGAAAAAATTCCTACGAGTCAATTCCAGTCCCCTCGCCCTGGTCTGAACTGAGATTTTATTGTTTCTAGAGAGGTATTCGTGTGAAGGGCCTTCGGGTGCTAAAGCTTCGAATCCACCCCCAAGCAGCAATATCTTAGCAGCTCCCCCCCTGATTAGCCCCTCCTTCCCAAGTCGGTCTTAGAATCCCCCACCCAAAATCGAAGTTAGACGGCGGCCTATTCCAGTACTCCTGAATCTATAGCCCAGCAATGGAAAGGGAAATGTATAGGGGTTATGATGCGAAATAATCCTCATTTTGTGGATTTATACTCCATCTCGGAGCGCCTGGTAGGGCGTGGCCTACGGCATGGGTGAGTGGCGAGAGTGAGAGTGCGTGGCAAGAATGAGAGTGTGTGGCGGAGTGAGAGAGTTTAATACACTCGCACCCCAGTCCGTAGGCCACGCCCTATCAGGACCAGTGAAATGGATTGGACGTGTCTGAGAGCCTTCTTCCATGACCATATATCCAAACAGCGTTCGATCTCTGTTTTGTAATAAAGACGGCGTTTATATTACACATACAGACAGAAGAGCTACTCGCGCCATAAGAAGTAGCATATTCGGATTTTCTTCAACATGACGGGTCAAATAAAGTTGAGACATCGAGGCTCTTTTCCCTCCATAGGCCTAGGCTAAGATTCATATACCCTCCTCCTACATGAAAAAGCATCTGTCTCATCTGCTTCAGTCTAAGGCCAGGGAGGGAAAGGGGCTTCGACGTCGGTGAAAATTTGTGTCTCTCCCCCCCCCCCCCCCCCCCTCCCCGACTTTATTAGCCCCAACTTGAAATGTAAAGAACACACTCACATTCTACTTGTTTCAGAAGGGGTTCCAGAAACTGTTGTAATTTCGTGTCGTTAGTGACCAGTAATGTTAGTCCATACTTCTTTTCCCTTTTGAAAGTGTCCCCAGGATATAAACCACGTTGATATAATATGCTATTAATCCCATAATCTGAAAAATCGCATTTTTAAAGAACAGCTACAACATTCAACAAGAAGCGGAACTAATTTCGAACTTACGGAAAAACTCTTGTACTAATTGTGCAGATCCCTTCAAGCTTATGCTACCCTTAGTTTTCGTATCGGTCATCCTAAACCAAAAATGCAGAAGACAACATCACATTCCATGGGAATTTCCGGTGCTAATGTAGTTGGGGGGGCACTCCACTGAGCCCGGTGTCCGGTGCTATTTTTGCCTAGTTGTTAAGCCTAAGCCTTAGTTTAGGGTGAAGCGGGTCAAATAAAGCCGGGGGGGAGGGGGGAGACGCAAAATTTTCACCGACGTCAAAGCTTCATCCCCTCCCTAGGCTCATCAGCTAAAGCAGGAGAGGCCTATGCTTTGACAGATGCTTTTTCATGTGGGAGAAGGGGAATCAATTTTATCGTAAGCCTAGGGGGCAAAGAGCTTCGACGTCCATGCAAAGTTGCGTCTCCCCCCCCCCCCCCCCCGACTTTATTTGACCCGAGAGCCCCTATTTCGCTGAAGTAAGGCTTGGGCAAAAATATACGCTCGTGTATGCAAACTGATGATTGCGGAACGGTTTCCTGTGAAGGACAACAGTGCGACAATGAGTGCCCCCCCCCCCCCCCCCCAACTGCAGTAGCACCGGATTCCCTTCTATTGAAGTTCACTAGATCACAGGGGAACACGACGATAAGGTCTAGCCAAGGAAAAGGGGTGCTGGCTTGAGACCATCAAAAAATCACAGTGAAGCAGCCGCAAAAGGAGGAGAAGGCATCGACAACAGAATCCGGTATCCGGTCTACATCGATTTGAAACGCGCGAAATTCCCGCCGACATCGGTCGTACTCGTCCTTTAATTTTCACCCGCTCACTGCACACATTTTTTCGCGTTTCTGTTCTTTGCAACCTCACGTCCTCGTGCCGTTCGAAGTCTCTCTTCTTCGCTTTTATTATTTGAAGTCTATCTTATATATTTATACATTTTGGATATTTTTAAACTACTATCGCAATGAGGGTGCATCCCACTATGGGCATTATTTTTCTTATCTGCAGTTTAGAGGGAGAAAGGAACCACTCTTTCTCGACTAAGTCTTATGCAAAAATATACGCTTGAAGGTGCAGATTGGTCCCTCAAACATCTCTCCAAGGTGTTTAGATGTGCATCGTTTCTATAATATGCCCCCCCCCCCCATCATTACGATAGCACCGTTGGCAGTCCTTGGAATATGGTTTTCGATCTATTTGTGAGTTAGATACTTTGGAAGTGATTGCCCTAACTGCACGAGTTCTAATCGGGGGTGTTCCCAAGGTTTTTATGTTCGTCTTGTTCTATTTAATGTTTACCGGCTAACGCAATTCCTGATTAAATATTGCGTTTGTTATCACTTAGCATAGAAAACACTTGAGTACGCGAAAACTCGAACTTCATGGCAAACTAAATGAATAAGGATTAGTGGAGGCACTGTTTTTTCCTACCTGACACCCTTTTTCTATACATAAAAACGAGGGAGCTTCAAGGTGGTTGTCTATCGTGGAACGATTCTTGTGCAATCGACAAGAAAACTAAATGAAATCATTACTAGTCTATATTTCCTACCTGTTGTGAGAGCACTCGTGGAATCGGGCCACCACATTAAAAGTGTTTTCAGGGAAATGTCCGCAGGCGATTTATCGCTTGCTGTGGCATTATACGGGTTTCTACCTCGAACAAAGCAGGTAGAACAAGCCGGACATTCATATGAATGTTCGGTTGTCCGCGATAAAATAACACTAGGAAAATGTACTCGACCTGTGCTCAGATATTCCCCTGTTCAAGACGATGATGAAAGCTCCATGGATGAGGTAAGTGATTTATGAGCCATAAGCCACTCTTTCGATCTAAGAATATTATGTTGCTATAGATTGACGGTATCGAAGACCGCAGTGCATGGTACGATGCCGATGATGAAAAATATGAACGATATTTAATGAAACTGGATCCGAATGATACGAAGAACCAGGATCATTATAAGGTGTTGGGATTGTCAAAGCTCCGTTTCAGAGCGACTTTGGCAGAGATTAGAACGTGCTGTAAGTTTTATTTCCCTCTTCATTTTCTTTTGGTGAACGATACCTGTACTTAAGATCGCGCCAAGGTGTTGAAGTATCACCCCGATAAAAAGAAACACAGAGGAGAAACGTTACCGGCAGGAGAAGACTATTTTACGTGCATAACAAGGGTCAGTTCAAGTTATCTTTGCTAGTGAAGTTCAGTTTCTCAGTTTTCAAAAGCCTAACATTAAATTTTCTTGGTTTTAAAAGCTATCTGGTCTCAGCCCTGTAAATGACAAAAGTTTTCTTCCAGCTTCCGCGTGATGAAGAAGCAGATTTTCCCGTGTTATTTTTAGGCGTATGAGCAACTGGGTATGTCAGAAGCGAAGCGGCAAGCGTACGATTCCGTAGATCACAAATTCAATGATGCCATACCAAGTGAAAAATCCGTTAATAAGGATAACTTCTTCAACGAATTAGCTCCGGTCTTTGAACGGAATTCACGGTGTGCATTCCTTTGTTGCTTACTTCGTTCTCTTTTTTATCTATACGTTTTTTTATGTTACTTCATCAGAACCTTAGCTTCGATTAATGTAGAGCGCTGCAGGTGGTCTACCCGACAACCCGTGCCGTCACTGGGAAAGATCGATTCAACAAGAGCGGATGTGGAAGCATTTTATAACTTTTGGTTTGATTTTTCATCATGGAGAGAGTTTTCGTATCTGGATGAAGAAGACAAAGAAAGAGGCGAAGATCGATATGAAAGAAGAGAACTTGAGAAAATAAATAAGGTGCAGTTATTACATATTTTATACTTCTGTGCTTCAGAATAACTTTTGCACTGCAGTATGTTTTCATTGTTTTGAGGGTGTTTATCTCTAGTTATTAGCCTTCTGTGATTTGTATCGTTCTTTTATAGGCTGAGCGAGAACGTCGGAGGAAAGAGGAGGCTAAACGAATACGACGATTGGTTGAATTGGCATATTCGAAAGATCCTCGCATAGCTATGTTCAAGAAGGAAGATCAAGAGGTGGGGATACATCACCAAATTCGATTGTCCTCATCGAGCGAGAGAGCTTTTATTCTTTTTTTTTTCTTTTTTGGATAATTCTATGCTCAGATGAAAAATAAGGCCAAGGAAGAGAAACAAAGAAAGCAGCGAGAAAAGGCCGAAGCTGCAGAGAGGGAAAGGCGGGAGAAAGAGGAGGCGGAAATGAAGGTGAAAGAAGAGCAGGAGAGGCTCATGAAGGAGGAACGAGTAAGCGCAGTTTGCTTTTTCTCGGGCCAGTGTCTTCGCCCGAAAACGGCATTATCGTTAAGGAACGAGAGAAGAAGGAGAAGGAGGCGGCTAAGAAAGTGGCTGCTGCTCAACGACGACGGTTCAAGAAGCTTGCAGAAGCTGCGAATCATTGGGCGGAGAATGATGAGGAGAAACTCGAAGGGATGGAGCGTGTAGAGCGGGTAAGACTAAATTCGCATTTATCTTCCTTATTTACTTTATATTTCCGGCTTTTTAGTAGCGTGAAAGAAGCTCTCTTTTTTTTCAGTTGTGTCTGTTCCTGTCGGCGGATGAAATGTCGTCTTTATGCGATACTATAGAAAAGGCACCTTCACGAGAGGACATATTGGAAGCAATGTCAAATGCCGAGGTCAGTGTTGGGTATACTTTCGCTCAGATTATTTCCTGACTTGTTTCGAGTTTTTTTTTTTTTTGGTTGAGTGTGAGTTATTTCACTTCATTTAAGGGGTCGAAAATGACACCTCAGATGACAAATGAGCACACAAAACATCGTGTAGTTTTTCTTCTTAGCGATAGTACTTTATTGTTATATTTGTTTATTTTGAGTATTCATTAGTGTAGCCAACTGTTGTAGGCGTCCAAGCGGAATGGCTCCGCAAAAGTTGATTCGAAAGGTAGTGACAAAACCAAGGAAGTGGAGAAGTCTGCAGCGGTTTGGACCAGTGATGAGATTCAATTATTGGTGAAGGTATGTTTACCAACAAGTCGAGTAGCTCTACAGTCCAAGTCATTGTTTGTTTTCAAATATTTTCATTGCTGTAGGCATCCAACACATATCCAGCAGGAACAGTTGATAGATGGATTATAATAGCTGAATACATCAACGAACACCGTAAAGACAAGTCGACGCCGCCCAAGACTGAAAAGCAGGTTATCAGACAGGTTCGCCATTGTTTTTTTCAAATCCTGCTCTACCTTTTGAATTTTTCGATCTGCTGAAAATCTCAAATAAATCTGGAACTGGATCTGAGTGAAAGATGGCCGTCATGTTTCAGTGTAAAGCAGTGCAATCAATGAACGTTAAACTACCGGCTACTACCCAAAATCAGTTGGGAACATCACTCCCTGACGAGGATTCTTGGACCATCACTGAACAGAAACTATTAGAACAAGCCATTAAGACGTTCCCTGCATCAGATGCTGAGCGTTGGGACAAGGTATGTTGATGGTATGCCAGTTCAGTTTTGTGTGCCTTTCTTTACACCTCTCTCTGATGTTTTTATGACTTTCACAAGTTTATAGCATTTATAATTCTCTTTTTTACTACATTGATCGGTCGAAGAATTTGATTCCATTCGGATGTGGTTAAGACATTCGAATTTGGTCATTGCGTTATGCTAATCGCGTCACCGTGCGCGTTAAGTGCTGATTGTTTCTTTGCGAACAGGCCGCCCGCTAAAGGATGGGTTGCCACAAGCTCCGTCGACCTGACCTAGTTTGAGTGGCCTGGCCTTCACCCATTCTGTCTTAAAGACGCTGGGCCAAGTTATGTGAGGCTGTGGACTAGGTTCTCCGAATTCTTCGCCGATAGTACAAACCCAGCTATTTTCAGTAATAGGTTTTCGTTTTTTGATTTTTGTTTTTTTTTTTGCTCTAGATTGTGCCTCCTGTCTATCAGTTTGATCATTCCATTTTGGTGGATCAAAAACTAGTGATTAACCAACACTACGACGGTGCGGTTATTTAGATTTCTACTGCTGTTGGAACGAAATCAAAGAAAGCATGTATACGCCGTTTCAAGTATCTGGTACAAATGGTGAAGAACAAGAAGGTGGAGGGCTCGTCCTGACCCTCAGCTCGATTTCTATGAAGTTACCGATTTCCCTGTTTTTCTTGAGTCAAGTTTTACTCACTGAGATTTACTGTTGTTTCCCAGTCACTGCCGATGCTGGTCAGCTGTCTACTTTAATTGCTCCTTTAAAGTGTCCTGAAAATGGGCCAAATAATCTCGCGTTTTGTGGCCATCATATGGCATTTGCCTTCGTTTTAGATATAGATGTGTTTTATGGTGAACTTGATAGGGTGAGATACACCCAGTTATTCGGTGTACTACCTCAGTGTTTTTGTACGATTCAAAATGTAGATGTTATTGAGGCATAGTCTCGTGTTGTTGATCGATCACTGTTCCAACTGTTGTCCCATGAATAAACAATGAATTTTGAAAATGTGGAAGTACATTGCATCGAGTGTCCCACGGTTGTGATTGTCGTCACGGCCGTTCCCGATATCGCGCCGCTCAAGAAACAGGTTGTCCACTGTCGTCCACGTATCGATCATAGTCTCATTTACGTTGATTTCATAGTTTGTGGTTGGATATATTTCAGGATGACTTTCTAAACTTTGAGTAACTAATTTTGCTTTCTTAATTTTGACAAATTATTCATTTGATGGCCTGTTCGCCGACGAGTAGCAGTTTTTGCTATGACTGCCACTGGTAAAGCATATTTTATAGATTTAGACTGGCCACATTGATTGTTCCTCTCCCTCGCTTTATTTTGATAGTAGGTTAGCGACTGTTCGTTATTCTCTTCATCCTCAATTAGTTCTTTTTGGAAGCTCGACCTTTTTTCAAATTGTGGCTCCTCTATGACTTCCGAACGAATTTCGTGTAGTACCTGGGAGCTAGTGGGGTCGAATCTCGTTAAGGTTAGGGGTGAACTCCGTACGATGATCAGGGGTATTAAAGGAACCGGAAGGGGTCGGAGGAAAGCGGAAGATGAAAAGAAAATTGGTTAAAAAAACCCGGATTCATGCGCGACGCTGTGATGTGTATGCGCATTACATTCGCATCACTTCGAACTGCACACACCGACTTTCCGAGTTGTCCGCTGTAGAGATGTCATTTGTTGTCTCGTAGAGTGTATTTCCTCCATTTGTGATGATGTGAAATAAGTGAAACAGCACACGACAAGAAACAAGTAAAACAATCAAATGAAGAATAAGTGAAAGCGTGAGGAAAAAGTAGCTCCTTCACTGAAAGAAGTGATAGGGGCGAGCTGAATTCATAGAATTGTTGCTTCGATGAATATGAACAATCTTGTCTTGTTTTACTTGTGCTAGTTTTCGCAGTTAACGGATTCGCATCAGGGCTACCCAACTAGGTCAGGTCAGGCAACCGGTGACCGTCCCTTGACCTCGCGGCTTATTCAAGGGGGCCAGCGTAAAATTTGACGCCCATCCCTCATTTAGTCATTGACAAGTTTAGAGAAGGAAAATCAGATCACGATTAAAATCTAAATAAATTATTTCTGCCCGTCTACTTGAACGTAAAGGTGAACCGACGTTTAACAAGTCGTGTTCGGGTCTACTGTACAACCTCATTACAGTACCCACACGGTATGTCAGTACGTGTTCGGTTTTCGGCCGCTCGTCCAGGTGTGGCTTATGTGGGCGAGCGAACAAGCGAGGGTAGTGGCATGGTGGCTGAGATCCTATCGAAACCGATGCCGCCACTACATAAAGAGGACAATTTTCGAATGGATGGACATACAGCTGCCAGTATCGGAGACGTGACTGTTATAGAGGTGAGGGATTCTCACGAGAGAAGCTGAGTACTTGGCTTCAGAATCCGAAATTGCGCATTATTTCAGGCTCTGCTCACAAGCAAAAAGTTGGATCCAAACGAAAAGAACATTGCCGAGTGGACTCCACTGCTCTACGCTGCTTATCTCGGTCATAATAATGTCTGTGCTGTACTTATCGGAGCTGGAGCGAAGGTATGCATTAGTTTTGTTTTATTACTCGTACTAGCATTATGTGTAATTTATGTTATTTAAAAAAGTCAAGGGTCACATTGGGGGCAACAACTTCATAGCGTGGCTGGGATGAGGCAACTTCAGGATGGGTGAAGCCCTATCCTTGGCCCTTTATACTTTGCACCGGCAGGGCGCGGCTGCGTTCACAGGCAACGAGGCAACGTGGCACACCCTGCCGCCGGCACCGCGAAGTATGAACACAGCCTTACATGCGAGTTCCTCATTACTGGAAGTGGTCTACCCATTCAGGAGCCCCTAAACGTTAAGCTGTTGCTCCTCAAACGCTATAGTAGCATACTTCTGAATAAGTACCGGGTTACTGCGGTAGTGGGGTTCCCAGCTTACACATAAAAATTCCAGATCGATGAATGCAATCACCGAGGTCAAACCGCGCTGATGATGGCTTCTTCATGTGGAAATCTACAGGTAAAGTGGTAATTCAGCTACTTATAGAAAATGCGGCTACATAGATGAAATGACTAATGTTTGTACCCGTGGATGTGGTGCAGGAGGGGCCGATGCAAACTGGGAGCGCGACATACGTGGCCTTTTCGGAATGGGCGCGGTGAGTAAAAAATGTGAGGTACACTGAATTCAAATTTCATTATCAGTATGTATGAGCGGACTTACCTTTACCGTCATCCTGTAAGCGTCTTTTACGTAAACCATCGTTGCTGCCCATCACAATGAAGTGTGAGCGGCTATCGAGATTCCGTAAAGCCGCTTTCGTACTCGCGCCGGTAGGACGCGACTGCGTTCACAGGCAGCGGGGTAGAGTGGCACGAGGGAAGTGCAGAGAAGACGCAGACAACGAGAGAAGATGGGACAGGTGGAGACGCAGAGACATACATATACGCCCTGCCGCGGGCACCGCAAACTATAAACGCGACCTTACGCTCACTTCGACCTTAGCACCCTAGCGACTTGATGAAAGGTATAGAATCTGTGCAAATGTAGACCGCTCTCTCTGCTCATTGAATGCTCTTATCTGAATTATCTCGAACTAAGCCTTTATTGTTGGAAAGTGCCTCATCTCTTAGCTACAACTCTCAAGGGCCTTTCACTTAATTGAAGTAAATAGAAAAGCGAGCAGTTGGATCTCATTTGGCTATTTTGAAGGGTTGTGCTACAGGACACACAAAACGGGCCACTGCACCAGCGAAGTCTTCGCGCATTACAAGTACCTTGGTGATCCTGTTGTGATTGGCTGCGCGTCAGGAGGTGCGACCGCCACCTCCGCCCGTAAACTGACCCCATTTGAGTGCGCTGTCGCGCGATCACTTGGAAGGCCTTCTAATGAAAAGTTTTAAGGTGGTACGTCTACTTATCGAACACGGAGCCAGCATAAATCGATCTGACAGTCGTGATCGTCAAGCTTTGCACTATGCATCGTCATGTAGCCAGAATGTGGTCAGCGATTATCCTTCCCATGTGTGGCGTTCCCAGTTCTATGAGCTTTCTTGAAAGAAGTTCAGGTTGCGGAGACGTTACTGCAAGCAGGAGCAGATCCCAATGCTGCAGACGTGGATGGTATGACACCTTTGATGGAAGCCTGTGCAAGTGGCCACGAACTCACCACTCTCAGCCTTTTGGAATATGTGGGTTTTGAACTTGATTCTACGAGTTTAGAGAATTGAGTTTTTCCTTATCCAGGGAGGAGACCCGTTTCTGAAGAACAATCGTGGTGAAGATTGCCAGGCAGTTGCCGGAGAGGAGACGAAGATACAGCAGCTGCTCACTGAGCACATTCAACGACGAACAGCCACGGCATTTTCTTCAGGTATTCTCCACATATTTATATTCTAGGGTGGGGCAGTAAAACGCTGTACAAACGTGGAACGGGAAAGTGGTTTCTCTCGCTGCCTCTCGCCTCCTCATACCTGAATTATCTCATCCGCCGCTGAACGCTTAGTATGAACGCATGTCAAGGCATATAATTTAGGATCTCCACGAACGCCAAGAAGACCAAAAACGCTAGAAGAACTACTGGAGGAGATGAATCTCGCTCGACTTGTTGACAAATTCAAAGCGGAAAATATCGATTTGAATTTGTTCTTTGATCTCACTGATAAGGTCTGTCTACTCCTTTTCACTGTATACTCACTACTTGAAAGCTATTGTTCATTAAGGATTTCGAAGAGATGGGTATAGCGTACGGACCAAAGAAGCGCATGCTGACGGTAATTGAAAGATATCGAAAAAGTGGGCAGATTTCATGTGAACCGTTAGAAGTTGAGGTTGTGCCACCACCACCACCGCCACCATATACTGTAAGCCTAACTTTAAAAAAATGAAGAAATTTCCCAGACGTTTTAAAAAACTCACGTATTATGTATGCACTCGAAATGTTCAGTCGGAGGGACCTGATGTTTTTTCAGACAGCCGAAGATGGAAGTCAGAAAGAGATGATCGTCTCGATGAGGTATATTCGTCAAATGAACGACATGACTAAGCAGTTAGCTATGGAAGCACTGGAGGTGGCTCGTCGATCCAACAACGGCGATGCGTAAGTTAATTAAACAACACTGGTCCAAACTAACGACTAGAGTCAACATTTATAATTAGGAGCGGGAAATGCCATAATTTATTGCTAAAAATGCTGAACTGTTAAAAAGGGAGTTTGGTACGAAGAAATACGATAGTGAAAAATAATAATGATGAGATTGCTGGAAACCTGAGAATTACGACCCATATCTCCCTTCATAGCTCTGGCAATGAACTTGTTTCCCTGCGCGCAGCTTCATTCTCGTATCGATCGGGCCACGTGAATCTATGATGTGTAGTGGTCATACGCGGCACGTGACGAAAGTTGCATTACTTTGTGTGGCGTTGCGCTCCAGCTAACAGTACGACCCGAGCTTATTTTTCTTGTGCTGATCCTTATTCCTTTCTCTTCGTTTGAATACACATCTTTTTCTACATGTTTTGCGTTTGCATCACTTCAAAGGCAAGTATTTCAGGCTTCGCCCACTCATTATCGGCATTATCGACAGTGTGGAGAATATCACAACGCGAATCGCTCGTCATCAACTGTAGTTCATAAGAATTCCTCTCAAAAAACCAAAAATTTATTCGATTCCTTATTCAAGCTAATGCTAAGAGCTTCTGGATGGTCTCTTAGTGGCTCAGCAATGCCATGTGGTGCTCATATTTCTGCAGATAGAAAAATACATAGAATGCTTTTGACACTCACGGTCTTCATGAATTGTGATGAGTAGCGGTGATACGCATCACGTGACGCGGGTTATACAAGTTCGTATGACGTTGCGCCCTATTGTGAACGTACGCCTCTCCTTCAGCTCGTGCTACCCACCTCCATGAGCGAGACAGTTGCTGGCTCCTTACATTTTCTCTATGTTTGAATACAAAACACATGTCTGCAAAGGAAAAGAGCGAATTTCCAGTCTACCTAGGTCATATCGATTGAGTGGATGATCTCATCCGTACATGATCCCGAACATTTCGGATGTTCTGTTGTACCTTCATCAAGGGACAATGTGACTGACGATGACTTTCGTTAACATTTCTGTACGAGTACATGTTCATGAATAAATATAGGTACTTTGATCTCGGCACTAGTCACCGTAGAATCAAACAATGCAACGCTTCAGGAGGGACTCGTCTTGCCACGCGCTAACTCGTCCACCTGGAGGTGGGGCGGAAAATGGAGCGTGTCTTAGAAAGTGTTGCTTTCATCAAGATTTGAGCCAAGCGACCCTCACACTGCGTTCATACTCTGCGGCACTGGCGTCGGATTGTCACCGTCGCCACGAGTGCCGCAAAGTATGTATGCGGCTTCATCAGCGAAGAATCTGCCGAAACTAATTTACATGGAAAATTATTATTGGAATTAATTTATGTCAATCAAATTGATCTCAGAGGCAAATGCGTCAGGTTCCGACATGCTGATTAGGGGCTCATCCGTTGGAGTTCTGGATGGAGGACGGTGATCTTCGACAGTATCATTTGTAGGAGAACCATCACGGTACATACTCGATTCCTTTCCATCCTCAAAATTACTTTTGTGGCCCAAAATGGATCTTATAGATGTCATTCCCCTTGTAACCCACGTACCTGAATGATGTCGATCTCAATGGGAGTGTTTTGTGTGTGTTGCAATAGCGAAGAACAATCTGATAAGCAATCTTTCATGACAGACGCATAATTTGCGAGATGTTGAGCGATGTCCCTTACTGGAATGGTGGTGATACAGTCAAGAGGCTTCAACACCTCCTCATCCGGCGCAAGTGCCGCAAAGCATGAACGCAGCCTTATTAGAGAAAAAATCTGCCGAAATCGGAACCCGACGAACTTGTCACTGAGATCAATTTTATTGACTTAAATTGGTTTCGATACTAATTTCCCATTCGAACTGGTTCCGGCAAATTTTTCCCCAATAAGGCCGCGTTCATACTTTGCGACACTGGCTGCGACGGCGGCAATTTGATCGCAACTTACCATGTTTCTGATCCAGCAATTCAATCTTTACCATGACATCATTTCGCATTTGTACAAACTTTTGTCTTGTTTCTTGACGGCAACGCAGCATCAAACTAAAATTATCGTACTCAACAGTGGAAACAAGGGTGCTACCCCAGAAGGGAAAAAGCAAGGAAGATTCCCCGAAATGAAGATAAAGCCTTCCAAGCTGCCTTAAAATTCTCATTCATTCAAATTAAACACAAGTTCATAGAAGGTAGGGGGTGTGTGTCATTAGGACAGAAAATTCGCGTCGCGGCGTCCGGTGTGCGACACGATGGTGCGAACTATGCCCGCCGTACCATTCATGAGTGGAATCAGAATCATCACAAAGTCATGAACTTATTGACGTATTGACATTTTTTGTTTTAAAGCGCCTAAACTAAAACTTTCAGCTAAAGTGGAGAGTTTAGGATGCCGTCATGCCCACAGGTACTTTCTTGCGCCTTGGAGAGTCAATTTCCCATTTTACCGATAATGAAGATGATCCAGCAGAGAAAATGGATTTTTCGTACATAGACAGAATCCTCTTCAAAAGCTCCAGCCAATCCATTTTTCAAAGAAATTGGACCAACTTTGCTGAAGTTACGACAACGAGAAACGGTGCGCGTCGTACTTATCCGCCGCTATCGGCCGATTTAGCAGAAATTAGGAGCAGTATTGTATTGTATAGGTCTTGAGCGATGACAGTAAACTACGTCTTATTCCAGGCGTAATCGCTTCAGGGTTCAAATGATACAGCGCCCCTACCTCGCACCCTCGCGTCGCCTGCCAGAAGCGGTCACGCGACGATTTTCTATCCTAGTGGCATACACTCAGTAAGGTAGATGCTCAGTAAAGGAATGCTTATAAAATTAAACGAGAAAGAAGGAGAACGGAAGATGTTAAAGACAGTGAAACATATGCCGATCACGTGGAATGGTGGACGGTGCCGCGCCACTCTCACACAACGCAAAAGGCCTTGGTGGCACCGTTATCAATATTTCTATAGCCACAATTTCTGCAGATGCAGACGATTCTGTCCACCCACAAAGGAATTGCTTCCCTAGTTACGTCGTACAATGTGCTCAGTGTTGCTTTAGAGGTAATCGAGAGAAGGTATGATGCAAAAGGCAGCGATAGAAGGGGCGGAGTCCAGCACTGGAAGGCAGCAAGGGCGGAGTCCAGCACTGGAAAAGATGTACCGATAATAATCAGTGACTGAAAGGTAAAAGTGAAGGTATTTGAGCGTTCGGTTACCTGAGACAGGGATGATACGGAATTTTTCGTGGAAATTGCCGGTATTCAAAATTTTTTCCGGTTCTCTTTTCACGTAATTGTACATAGTAAATTCACGCCCTAACCGTATCGAAAAAGAAGAAGAATCATTGAGGGTTCGGGCTTCCCAGAGGGAGGAACTAAAAGAACTCACCGATACTCGTAATTGCCGGTCTCGACGCGATATAGACCCTCATTGAGCGAATGGTACTCCAGTTCCTCATCATCCATTTCTTTTAGCTTCAGGCAATAAGATAAGTACTCGTATTTGACATCGAGATACCTGCAATAATTCCGCCGATATGTGCTAATAATTATTATTAACCAGTTGGCGGGCGCACACTACTGTGCGCGAAACACCATGTGCGTCAGTAGGTCGGCCTGTATTGCTCTTTTTCTTGAGGACAGAGTATTTCAGTGCACACCCAGCCCACCGTAGGCGGAGCTTAAATTAGTCCATGTGTGGTCTTCACTTCTTGTCCCATGCTGTACCCATCCAAACTTGTCCCCATCTCCACAGGTCGTTTTTCATGTAACGTCCAAGCTCCGCCCATCAATTTAAATGCTACGCCCACTGTGCCCTGCATTCTTTCCTGACCTTCAGAAACTCATCCCTGACCTTGATCCATCTTCTCCCTATGTTTGGGGCACATTCGAACACAATCAACAATTTTTGAACATTCCACGACGGCCCCGCCCATTATGGGCGGAGCTTAACTTGGTCCATGTGTGGTCTTTACTTAGCGTCCCATGCCCTACCCATACCGCATTTGTCCCCATCTCCACAGGTCGTTTTTCATGTAACGTCCAAGCTCCGCCCACCACTTTAAATGCTCCGCCCACTGTACCCTGCATTCTTTCCTGATCTTCAGAAACTCATCCCTGACCTTGATCCATCTTCTCCCTATGTTTGGGGCACATTCGAACACAATCAACAATTTTTGAACATTCCACGACGGCCCCGCCCATTACGGGCGGAGCTTAACTTGGTCCATGTGTGGTCTTTACTTAGCGTCCCATGCCCTACCCATACCGCACTTGTCCCCATCTCCACAGGTCGTCTTTCATGTAACGTCCAAGCTCCGCCCACCACTTTAAATGCTCCGCCCACTGTGCCCTGCATTCTTTCCTGATCTTCAGAAACTCATCCCTGACCTTGATCCATCTTCTCCCTATGTTTGGGGCACATTCGAACACAATCAACAATTTTTGAACATTCCACGACGGCCCCACCCATTATGGGCGGAGCTTAACTTGGTCCATGTGTGGTCTTTACTTAGCGTCCCATGCCCTACCCATACCGCATTTGTCCCCATCTCCACAGGTCGTTTTTCATGTAACGTCCAAGCTCCGCCCACCACTTTAAATGCTCTGCCCACTGTGCCCTGCATTCTTTCCTGACCTTCAGAAACTCATCCCTGACCTTGATCCATCTTCTCCCTATGTTTGGGGCACATTCGAACACAATCAACAATTTTTGAACATTCCACGACGGCCCCGCCCATTATGGGCGGAGCTTAACTTGGTCCATGTGTGGTCTTTACTTAGCGTCCCATGCCCTACCCATACCGCATTTGTCCCCATCTCCACAGGTCGTTTTTCATGTAACGTCCAAGCTCCGCCCATCACTTTAAATGCTCCGCCCACTGTGCCCTGCATTCTTTCCTGACCTTCAGAAACTCATCCCTGACCTTGATCCATCTTCTCCCTATGTTTCGGGCACATTCGAACCCAATCAACATTTTCGGGCTGAAAGCCAAACATTCCAGTGCACGCTCCGCCCCCGTGGGCGGAGCTTAATTTGGTCCATGTGTGGTCTTTACTTCCTGTCCCATGCCCTACCCATACCACACTTGGCCCCATCTGCACAGGTCGTTTTTCATATGATACCTAATTTCGTGACAGACGGAGGGACAGACGCCTTAGCGCTTTATATATAGTATGGATTATTAATTACTTATTAAGTACCAGAAGAATGCACTGGACTCAAGTTCACCATTGAGGGAACAATTCCAAAGGATAGCCCATTGAGTAAAAATCAAGTTGAATTTTGAAAAAAATGTGTGGGTGAAACCTTGTTGAGGTGGGAAGGGGGAGGGGCACTTTTTAAACACACACACTATGTCAGGAAATGACCAAATGTTATAAATATGGGAACATGTTAGTGACACATTTATCATGTAAAGGCTTGTCAATGCTTAGTGTTTGACAAATTTGACGTGTCAGTGGTGTATAGATGTCAACCATGGCCTGAGTGGCGAGAGTGAGAGTGTATGGCGAGGTGAGAGAGTTTGATCACCCTCACCCATGTCCATAGACCACGCCCTATCAAGCGCTCCGGAATGGACTGTAACACCAAATTACTATTTCTAGTAAACCCTATACCCTGGTGCTCAAACCGCCTTCATCTAATCCTTGCATGGAATGGTATACCTATCCCATGCGATGAAAAGACTTGAAAAGTAATCTAAAACCATGAGTACAGGGAAACATTTAAAGTTGGCGGTTTACATACAGTTCCGAATGTGTACAATGTAACCCATAACCCATAGTAGTTGAATAATCATTTCACATTTCAAAATCGAATTCTCGGATGCCGTAAACACTGCGTATTTCAGTGAAGCTGCGAGTGACTTGCCCTATACAATAGAACAAAGCACTTTTCTTCTCTGTAGAATGGCCCGTGAAGAATTTCTCCGCGCCGGGGACTAGGAAATCCATACACACCCATGGTGTTGAGCATAGTTCATATGTTATCTTTATCTATGTTGAGAAACTTTACATCGACTTTTTAAGGGAAATTTTTAGGATACGTGGGGGGGGGGGGGGGCATTTGTCTGTATGACTAATGGTTTTTCCACCAAGTAATTGATTAAGAAAATTAATTATGAATCAATTGATTAGGTTTAGTAAATTCACGCGCGCGATGTAACCCATAATCCACAGCTAATTATAGTGACCTCAATGAATTATGAATTATTAATTATGACCTTAGTTTGAAATCAAACGTCATACAACTTGCACTTATGGTGTAATCATACAACCTTTCTCAATTGCTCCTTGCTTTCGCGAACCGCACAGGTGCACTTATCCGCGATTGCCGGTGGTAAGAGGACAGTTCCGGACGATTCCTTACTACTGCAGCAACAGATTCCACTTTTCCAACTCGTTGGCCTGTCCTTGACGGCACGTGAATTGTCAACACGCGAATTTTCTGTCTACTGCATACAATCCATTTCGGAGCGCCTTATAGGGCGTGTCCTGCGGACTTGGGTGAGAGTGTGTCAAACTCTCTCACTCTGCCACACACTCTCACTCTGCCACACACTCTCACTCGTGCCACGCACTCTCACTCTCGCCAGTCATCCATGTCCGTAGGCAACGCCCTATTAGACGCTTCATTCATGGGTGTGTGGCCTTTGGCTCGTCCGGGCTGGCACGCGGCAATTTGCGCGGCGACGCGGCCGACCTCGGCGTCGTTGGTTGGGGCGCAAACATGTTATAACGGGTAAAGGCTAAAGTGGTCAGAAATTTTTTGGAAACTAGCTTATCCTTCTTTTCAGTAGTATTTATAGGATGAGCTTTTCTTGTGTAACACTTCTATTTGATTAATGCCCTCATAATACCAGCAAATCACTTATTCTTCTTTTTGGGAGCATCGTTTTGAAAAGTTCGGTGACAATGTGGTGAAATCCGCTTCTTTCCTATTTTTTGATGACATTACAAGTATATTTGAGTACATGCGAAGTGTTCATCACTTCAGCAACGTAAAAGAAATTTAGTAGATTGCATCATATGGACATAATGATCGACAAAGTTACTTAGAATTGAGAGAGGTAGGGAATGAAATAATCAAGCAACATTACATGTTTGTGAACAGTTTAGCACGGCTCTACCGTAGGTGCACTTTTTGACCAACACCAAAAGGAAAAAAGCAAATTTTATCACATTGTCATCAAACTTTTCAATTCCAGTTTCTGATGAGAATAATCCAAGTGAGAATATAAGAACGTTACGAATACGAACATCACACTCGGGGGCTCAACTTACAAACACTGATGAGAGGAAGGAAAAGCCCTTTCTCGTCAAAACCCCGTTGGTATCTTGATCTCAATAAGCACGACTGAGAATTCACGCTCCAGTCAAAGACGCCGCGGAGAGACGCGGTGTCGCGCACTTTGCCGCGCAAATCGTCGCGTGCCAGCCCGGACGAGCCAAACGCCCGTCTCCCTTCATTCATTGATCTTCGCACATTTCAAAATTTCATGATATTCCAAAGCTAGTTTGTTGGCTGCAAAAAAATGACATGAAGAACAAACTTCTTCAAAGTGAGTTGAGTATCTGGGATTACTTTGTCCACATAAGTGACGAGATCAGCAATCAGTGGTCGTAGGTTCTTCAACGAATCAATCTGCAAGAACGGCATATGTAGTTAAAAGTTGTGAAAAGAATCTCGAATTTCATAAAGATAAAATGAATAATTGATTAATGGATTGACCTTCGTGAAATTATCACCTGTTTTTTGCTCAATTGACGATGAGCCTCTCCGAACACGGTGAATGCTTCGTTCGCATTCGCATGTGACTCATGAGCGGCTAATTCACAGAAAATATCACCGAAATCTGGAAGCAGAACTTGTCACATTGCATTCATGCACTCAATAAAACTCCTAGTCTCACGAGGGTACAAGTTCAGAATGTCAGATTGGTATACCGTAGTCAATGTCCTCCCCTACCTTTATTAAATCGAACTCATGCTCACCCTCCAAATTTCGATTATTTCGTAGAAAAAAAAAACTATTATTTTCCATTATTCAAGTCCGCTGCTGTTTTCATGTGATTGTATAAATAAACGCTGTAAGTCAGGACTCTAAAGTCCAACTCTATTTTATTGAAATTCCCTTAGAAATCTATTTTCAGGTATTGTGATCTCTCTTAGAGCTAGAGACCGCTCATCAAGAGAGAAATGATTCAGAATAAGAGACTAGTGTGACAACACAGACCTTTTTGATAATGACTGATTTTTTCCTGAAAATAGAAAAGATCGCTGAAGTATCCAATTAGATTTCGATAGAGTAATGTATTATCCTCAAGCACCTGAAAAGGAATTGTTATCGCTTCAATATGTAAGAGTTTGAATTACCGAAACTTTATACATGGAATCAGAAATTTTGCCGCATTGATAACTTGCCACGTTAGGCCGCGTTTATACTCTGTGGCGGCGAGGCGTGGCTGCGTCCATAGACTGCGATGCAGGGTGGCGTAGTCAGAGACGCAGAGACACACAGCCACGCCCTGCTGCCGACACCGCAGAGCATGCAGGCGGCCACATTCGAACGATGGCAACGATTAGGCCGCGTTCGTACTCAGCGCCGGCAGGGCGTGACTGCATTCACAGGCAGCGAGGCAGTGTGGCACGAGGGAGATGCGGAGACACCGCAGGCAATGAGGCATGATGGCATAGGCGGAGACGCAGAGACATGGAGCCACACTATACCACCAGCAACACAGAGTATGAACGCAGTCTTAGGCCGCGGCGCGGAGTCTCGAAATCAATATCGATCGTTGCGATCTCGTCGCAGAACGCGAGTGCGCAGAATGACAACCCTCAAAGTGTCTTGCGGCTTCCAAAAACGCAAAAAAAATGTCTGAGTATCTCTGCACCCATCGTTAAAAAGCTACGTGGGCTCATGATTCCATCCTATAGGTATGCATGTGTCATGTGGCATACCTAGCCACTGTCTAATTTAGGTACAACCGCACGAAGAGTTTAAAAACTCAAATTTTTTAAAGCTCCCAGGAAGGTCCATTTCTAGTTTCACTCACACACCTTCATTTTCTTCAGTAGAGGGTCATTACAAAGAATTGCTCTTGAGAGACCTAACGCATCCGCTGAATCCGTGTCCATAAATTCGACGATCTATAAAAATCGATAGAGTTTTGAGCAGTAGATGTGATAGCATGAATTAAATACCTTGTGCTTGATTTTCTTCATTACAATGTCGAGCGTTTTTCCTTTTGACGAATCCGTTTCTAACTTATTGATGGTTATCTAAACACCTTTTTTTTAGTCCATGGGTGCAGTGAATTTCGGAGCAATATCGGAAACTATCTAAGTCACTGCTACATTCCAATGAGTCCTCTCCACATTTCTTAAAGTTTCTGGCGGATTGATTCTGCAAAGCAAATTCGCAAAAACGGCTATTACTGGCAGCACCGGAAAGGAGCAATGAAGAAAGCAGATTAAAGGGCCAGTTGTGAAGTGATAAGTAATCCGTGGTGCAACTCGTGTGGCGAAGCGCACCCTCGTCGTGCTTTTCCCCTGCAGCGCTTCACTGGCCGAGTTACTGCTAGAGCGGGGCAACGTTAGGCCGCTTCCATACTTTGCGCACCGACGCCGTCACGCGCGTGCCTGCGTCACGCGCGTGACGGCGTCGGTGCGCAAAGTATGGAAGCGGCCTTAGCAGCCGGGTGGCATAACCCTTCGCCGTCTGCATTTACACCTCAGCGCCTGTTAAGGCACAGGGGCAAAAGAGAAGGAGGAGGGAGAGGTTCTATTTCTCTTGTCTTTTTCATTCTCCGTTGTTACTACTCGGCGTCTCGACTTTCATATTCCAAAACCAACCGATATTGTTCTTCCTGGTGTCCTCAAGAAAGAGATCGACGCTTTCTTTCTCGTGCCGAAAATCTTCATGAGTAATCCCCCCCCCCCTTTATACCAGATCACTCCATAAAAGGAGTTTGATGCTTTTCATACAACCTCTCAAGTTAGAAGTAATAAACTGTAAAGAAAATACCTTGACAGGGTTTGTACTGCATTGAATGAGCTGAGCAACAGCCGATTTTCGCTCGCCTTTCACAGTAATGCCGTTCACAGCCACCACCTCGTCTCCAGCGCGTATCCTACAATTATACGGATTTTTTCTTAAATCTGAATCAAATGAACACCCAAATTGCTAGGCAAATGACGAATGCTCAATCACGCTTAATGATAATGGACAGCCTTTGGCATTGATTCGTTTGAAAATTGTACGTGCAGTACATTAGGCCGTCATAGTATGCGGCGGCAGGACGTGGTTGCGTTCCAGGCGGCGAGGCAGAGTGGCACAGGCGGGACGCGCAGCAACCCAGTCACGCCCTGCCGCTGGCGCCGCAGAGTATGAAGGCGGCCCTGAAATCACTTTCGAGAAGTATCAAACCTTGTGGTTTACAATGGATTTAAAGGCACACCTCGCGAAAAATTGTGAGAGCTATCGCGCGTGTTACAGGATTAGAGGCCCTGCTCTACCCACCAGCAAAGAAAAATGAATCGAATCTCCTCTCATCCATCAAAAATAAAGCGCCCTGCCATCGGTCCTCGTACGAGTATTGGAGATTAGAAATGAGATTTTGCTCGATAATATCGCGCAAAATGCTACGATATCCCCTGTTCTTCCCTATTGAAGCTACGTTCGCTATTGATATCGCTGCCTTATCTTGTCGTATCCCTCTCTATGCCGGGTGTGATTTGGCTCGGTGGGCTCAACTCGGCTACGGTCGACCAGGCCGCACGCGGCGGGGGTGAGCAGTGGAGCCGCGGAAAGGGTGCAATCTTTAAAACTATCCAAGGGTCAACCTGCCCTGAGAAGGTATAGACTACTTTGATTATCGCGTGGTGTGCTTCTAAGCATGTTTCAGCTGACCAAACTTGTATGGTAGTGTCAGGTGTCAGCTCCTCCAGCCCATCAATCCACAAGGACTCGTCATCATGCACCGGCAGCCAACAGGCGGCGCCACCTCGATCCTCCTCCAGCCTGCGGGTACTTAAGCTGCTGCCATCCAGCAGTGGCAGTCATTCCCGGCAGTCACCACCTCACCTCCTCACCTTCCCCTTCTTCCCTCTTATGTAATCCTATTAGTAATAAATATATATAGCCCATGTGTCTTGTACCACATCGTATACCCCACCGCTACACCTACCCCTTCAGTAATAGACGTCATGAACCTATTATCTGATATGGAGGACCCAGGGAGATTTCTTCACACCCGTTTTCGAAACTAATTTTTTTTCTCCCCTCCTTTTTCTCTCTTAAGTAGAATGCATTCCCCTCCCAACCCACAATTCCTTCGACTCAACCCAACGACTTCGTCTACCTGCAGAAGATGAAGAAACGAACGACAACTTACGTAAGTATATTTTTTTCTGGATATCCATAATAAGGGGTAAAGTAATAGTTTTGACACCTAAAACGGTGTAATTTTAAGGGATAAGTAATAGTTTTGACACCTAAAACGGTGTAATTTTGAAGTCCTGGCGACAAGTTCCCCTTTCTTTCTTCCCACGGCGTACCAGTTGATATTTGATATTATTAAGA
Source organism: Trichostrongylus colubriformis (assembly GCA_963978905.1). NCBI lineage: Eukaryota > Metazoa > Nematoda > Chromadorea > Rhabditida > Trichostrongylidae > Trichostrongylus > Trichostrongylus colubriformis. The sequence continues at coordinate 4,275,892 of OZ022256.1, forward strand.
AGTATAATCCATATTAAAGGGATAGTAAATCACTATAGTAATCAATGACACCCAGCAGACTGCTGCTAGGCTGTCAATTTCGTAACACGCCCGCGCTAGTTACAGCATACCACACGTTCATCACTCTCTACACGTTCCTCTAATCGGGTTGATAAAAATAACTTCGACTGCAAGTAGTCGAGTAGACCTATGGAAAAAGTAGAATGTAAAAAATATGCGCAATTAATAATGATGTATGGAAAAAATATGTTTTGATAGGAAACCAACTTGTTTAGCCTGAAAAAATAATGAAAATGAAGAATTAATGAAAATGAAATATGAAACGAATATGCTTCATCGAAAAAAAAATGAACTGAATAAAGTACAATGAAATAAGAAAGCATAATAGTACGAAATCTGGTGTAAAAACCAGTATCAGTAAATGAAAAAAGTAAATGAACTGGAAAATAAATGAAATAGTTAATGTAATTTGCGTAATCGCTTGAATTCTTTATTGACAACCAGTATCTAATGAATAACCATTTAATTTGCCGATTTTGAAAAGGACTTGCTCGCCATTCTGCGCACTTTTTCTTGAGAACTAGCTATTCTCACTCACTATATGACCCTTTGCTGCTACGATACCGGTTCAGAGACGGTACTAGGAGATAGACAGCAAAATCATATATCCATGTATCTCTCCTATTTCCGAGTGTATAGTGAAGTTATTGTGCCAAGGCGGCTGCATTACAACGCACACTGGCACATGCGGATCGCCAACCAAGATTTATTAGTTTGGATTGCGAAACTCACTCGGTACCTCGGTGAGGCAAAGAGATCCAACGTTAACAGGTGTCACTTCGGCGTCATGTATACATCAACTCTGACAGCCGCGACTCCTATCCCAACCACCGCGATCGAATTTCGCAATTAGATTACGGTACCTGGCCAATTCCTTAAGCTTATCCTGTCTGCATTGAAACTTTCCAATAAAATGGAACATGTATCCACACTTCATAAACCCATAAGGTCCCCAAGCAGTTGCTAGTCTAACAAACCACCATAGAAACAGATGAAGTCACTTCAAATTAAAATAAAATAACAATTCCATGTTCACTTCAATCTTTTCGAGCGCGCTAACAAGGCTGTCAATTTAATAATTGTTAACCCGCACAGTCACTCCAAACTTCACACTTTGCTCACTTCACCGCTCCTCACTCTCCTACACTTATCCAATTTCAAGCGTTATCGACTGTACTTGAACGAGGCAATTTTGAATCGCAGCAATAACTTAATCTAAAAACCCAATTAATGCCAAAACCTCCACCCCTATTCAAATATTAAGCTTCTATCAAACAAAACAAAACCGTTTCACATCACCTAACACCACTATCCGCCCTTCACCCCCATGTTCCAATGAAAAATAATCAATTAATAAAAAGTCAACATTAAGGTTCTTCATTGATGTCCTGCGGCATGATCATAGGCTGCTATGATATCAATACCTTCAACTAAAAGGCCTCCCCTCTGAGCATTTTCATCCATTATTAATAGTAAAAACCATGACAGATCTTTCCACTACATCAGCAATATCATCACAGGGGAACAGCATGGCGCATCCAACAATAACAACTTCAACGATAGTTTTTGTATTTTAGTCTTCCACCCAGACATGCTAACTGTGCAATACTTAGATGCCACCATTCAATGAAAAACAAACCCTCCAAACAAATTTTCAGAACACTTAGGATCCCACCACATGGCGCAATCCTAGAATAGATCGATTAACAGCAATCCCCCAACATACCCTTTCCAGGACACTCATACTTGCTCTCTATAGTCATAACTAATAATAAACCTTCCCAACACAGCAATAATGCAACTACAAGCCAACTACGTGGCGCAATCCTAATTACCTCAAGTCATATCAATTACCACAATCCAAATATCCCGCTTCCCTCATTCATATACATTCTCAAAAAGTAGATATAATAATAGACCTTCACAACGTTTCAACAATACGAACAAAGTTTAACAACATGGCGTAGTCCCAGATCAAGTAATGTCATTTTTCTGAATCATCATGCCGCACTTTTTCCAATTTCTGCCCAATCCCGATAATCAATCTTCCCAACACATTAACAATACCATCAGAATCAAACCACGTGGCGCGATCCCAAGCCAAGTACTTGCTTCCTGGATCATCACATTACACCTTTTCAAATTTCTGGCCAATCTCAATAATTATAAATGATAATTATCCTTCCCAATACGCTAACAATAAAATTGAAATTGAACAACATGGCGCAATCCATAAAAACGAGAGAAAATCACCTTTCACAATGAATTTCGCGATTTCTTGTCTTCCACTTTACTAACTAATTACTACAAAATTGAAATATCACCCTTCTACAATCTCTAACCTTCCAAACAATTTTTTTTGAAATACTCAGAACCACACTCACGGCTCAATCTCGGAAACCTCATTAAATCATCTTGTTTCCTATTCTATTCTTTCCTAATTTCAACCCACCTTTTGAACGCAACAAATGTAACTCATTTCATCAATAACCCGTGTCTAGAAACCCACTTCCCCATCAAAATCAGTTAATGAGTTGATTTTGAGAAGAATATCAACTATATTCATTTCTAGACTCGAAAAAGCATTTTTTCCAATAACTATTAGTACCTTTCGAATCAAAATCTCTCAAGTCATTCAACCATTCACTAAGTATTATTTAAACGTATAAAAAGGCCAAATACTCCCCAACCAACAATTCCAGCAAAATATATCGATTAATAAAAACTACCGTAATCCACCCGCCAATAACACATGAAATCACAGAAAACTAGTCACCCACTGCATACTACTCCACATTTGAAGCCAACTTTTTGTCTTTTCGCCACCGAATCATTATCCCATCGTCTGAAATTCTCCAGTTCGGTCGGCTCTGCTTCTACCTCTATTTCAATTCTTTAACATAGCTGAAAAACAATATCTTCTCTCAAAAAGACTTTCTACGTTCATAACCCTTCTTTTTCTCGCCCATCTACCTTCTGGAACTACGAACGCTTATACAACTTTAACATTTTTTTTCGAATAAACGCCCTCACTGTTCTAACTTTAGAGCAAAAAAATCAATACACATCCATATACTTATCACCATAATTAACAAAACAACTCTCTACCATGGAATACCGTAACATTTGGCACCGTCCCCCACAGAAAGCGTCGTAGAGACCAAAACCACTTACTTCCGCAAACCAAAGAATTATTTAAATAACTCATATAAAATCAAAATCATAGAATTTCCTTATCACACTTTCGAGTTAATTCAATAACTATCCCAAATCATAAGCCACTGTTCAGTTCTATACCCCTTCTTTGTGTTTGCTAGTGTTTACTCTCTCATATCCCCAGCAAGTACTCACTGTCCCAAGTAAGCAATTGTGTGCATCGGCTAAGTCAAGCTGACCTGTCGCATACCCTGGCTCTGTGCAACGCATAACTTCTTGATTAGAAATTTCACCTCCCTCAATCATAATCCCATACAATGTTTCCACTAAAATAGTTCACCACATTGCATTAAATTCAAAGCCAGATTTCACGGTTATGAATAATGACCCTATGCTTTACCATGAACAATGTCAAGATAGTCGCCATGCAGAATTCAACGATAAAATACAATTTCCAAAGCTTCAAATGGAAGATATCATAAATTAGAACCAGATTTCATAAAACAAGACTTCAAGTTTATACTTGATCGCATATGCTCTTTAATAAACATCAAAATCCAATCTATAAACAGCATAGCTCAAATTACCCCACTAGCGCTGCTCGTACCTTATTACAGAGGGACGATATATCTGCCTTGGCTACGGAAAACGTTTTAATGATTTCTAAATGCATAGAAATCATTGTGGATGAATTCATTTTCGACCACAATATAGGAGGTGCATATTATGTCTACACATGTGTCGATCCGGGGAAAACCCACCATTTTATTCAACCAGGGACAAGGGATCTTGTCACATCCAGCCCAGAAGCTGACTGACCGTTTGGTATCTATGTACAGTGATGGAAAACCATTACAAATTACCCTCAGGTTACACCCCGGTTACTAACATTCACTTGAACCTTCCTAATGGGTTCGCTCGCCAAGACTTCGTTTTCAACGCTCCACCCACATTCCATTCAGACCTAGCCAAGGTATCAGCAGATATCTACCTCGTCAAAGGGCATCTAAACTCTATCGACAATTTCGAAACTGTCAAATCAAAATCTGCCTCTGTCGACATAGATCCCACATCCTTTCTACTTCACCGCGAGCTTGCTAACACAGCTCAATTCCTAGAGGCTAACGCAGGACATGTTCTCCAAACACAGAAACAGAAGATTCAGGAGTCTACTGGATTACATATGGGTCCGCACGCTTGTTATCGTTCTATTTGGCATACTCTTCCTCGCAATGCTAACTCTCCTTTATATCCAAAGAACCGCCGTTCAACTGCCTATTAACATAGCTCTCAAATCCATCCCTGTAGGCTTCTCTTTCATTTTTCATCACTCTTTAGTAAAAAGAGTTCGCTATCCCCATATCCATCGTCCGCTACGGATAGACCTCTTGTCACTGCACGAAGACAACGCCATGCTCGACAAGTATTTGAGGAAGCCGCTGAACCAACTAGTATTTCAGTTCAATTCCCACCATTCTCAGATGTTCCACTTAACGATATGACACCTCTTTGTGCAGTCAACAAACAACACTCCGAACAAATAGGATCCAACAACCATCTACTACCTACCAAAAGCTTGTGCCTACCAAAAAACCCACCCCAGCAAACTACAACCCTCCCCATATCATCGACCAAACTTCAATCTCCAACACCCCAACCAAGGCAACAAAGATTTCTTGAGTTTTCTCCCCAGCGTATCGTGCATCCTCCGGGCATCCACAAATCCACTAATGTATATCCAAGCCCACCTCAATAATAAGCACATCATAGTACTTACCGATACTGGCTCCGCTATATCTCTCGTTTCGGAGAGTGTAGCCCGACAGATCAAGGCATGCATTCTCCGACCTTCTGTTGCCAAAGGAATCACCGCAAAAGGTACTCCAATACACCTCCTTGGACAGTTTACTCCAACCCTCCTCATCGGTGACAAAACGATAGAATTTACATGTTATGTCGCAGCAGATGAAAACTGCTCCTCTCCTTTCATCTTAGGAAACGATGCCATTCCTCAACTCGCCTAAAAACTATTAATAGATTATGGCGCGAACACCATTTCGTTTGACGGAACAACCATTATTTTTGTTACCACTACCCAGGACGATCATAACCTTCTTAAACTTGCGGTCTACCTCACTCAAGATAGCACTTTACCACCCTTCTCTGTTAATGTGGTTAAAGGAACAACCTATACCATATTTTCTCAGAGATGGGAAGTTTTTACAACAGATGACCCAGCGAGCCCCCTCGCAGAAGGGCTACTCGTTGGTAGAACCCTTTCATGCCCAAATACTCGTTGGTAGAACCCTTTCATGCCCAAATGCAGAAGGATCCGTTCTGATACGCATATATAATTCAAACCCCTGAACCCACATTTTTGCCCAAAAACACCACCATAGCCACCGCAAGCTAGATACAGATATGCCATGACTCCCAGTATTTTTGATCTACAACCAACTCAACCAAAATGCTTTACCACTAAAACATATAAATGCCAACATATCTCTTCTGAAGCTGATGTCTCTAAGATCTACCCCTTTTCCAAATGTTCAACCACGCAAATCAATTTTGAGTAGAATTCAATACAATCACTCTATTCTAAACAATAGCCACTTTCACGCTTTCAGACTTTTACTTAGTAAGTATAACAATGTTTTGTAGGTAACGATGGAAATCTCGGTCGTTATACAGGACCCATTACCCAAAGCATTAATTTTATGCCACACCATAAAATCCTCAAACAACGCTCTTGTCGGGTACCTTGGGAAAAAATGACAAGAAATAGAGGATCAAATCAAAGAGATGCTCAGAACAAGGATCATTGAACAGTACCAGTCTATTTGCATCTCCTGTAGTATTGGTTGAAAAGGGACCAAACAAAAACAGTGGAGATTTGCAGTGGACTATCGTCGAGTAAATGCTATTACAGAAACAGAGACCTATTGTATCCCCCATATGCAAGACATTCTAGATCTTGTAAATGGTAAAGAGATATACTCCGTCCTCGATTTTAAAAGTGGTTTTTTTCAAATCCCTTTAACGAAGGAACATAAGGAACGTACGGCCTTCTCTTCCTTTATGGGATTGTACCACTTCACTGTTATGGCACAAGGTCTTGAAGGTGCCCCAGGCACTTTTCAACGAGTAGCCAACAATCTAATACGCGACGTGAGCATGTTGTTTTGCTTACATTGACGACATCATCATTGCAAGTCAGTCAATCAGCCAACATCTGCTTGACCTAGAAGAAATATTTGTACGTATAAGAAGGTTTGGTATGAAACTAACTCCGGAAAAATGTTCATTCTTCCAAACCGAAGTACAATACCTAGGCGTGTTATTAGCAAAAATGGCACTCGCCCTAACCCACAAACAGTAGCTAGCATCGCTCAAATCCCAAGCCCCAAAAATGTCAAAGCAATCACATCACTTCGTGGAGCTACCTCGTATTTCCGTCGCTACATCTCGCGTTTTTCTATAATCGCAACCCCACTACACAACTTGCTAGCCAAAAGCGCACCCTTCAAATGGACCGAAGTCCAAGAAAAAATTTTTGAGCTTTAATACAAGCTCTCATCAACGCTTCTCTCCTTGTTGCCCCTACTTTCGGACAACCATACATAATACACACAGACGCATCCACACTTGGCTTAGGAGCATTTTTATTTGAACAACTTAGCGCGTACTATAGCCGATCTCTCAACAAGCATGAGAAAAACTATGCTGTCATTCAATTCAAAGTTCTAGCCATTGTCTTTGCTCTCACAAACTTCTACTCCTACGTAGCAAACGCACGAATAACCTTGATAACAGATCATGCTCGTCTAAAATCACTACATCACAGGTCAGATTTAGTCGGTTGCCTAGCCCAATATCAAATTTCAATCCAGGCTTACGACCTCACAATTGAATATCGCGCTATGAAACACAATACACTTTGTGATTTCCTCACACTTCCTTCACCGCATATAAACTCCATGAAGCGACACGCTACCTTTCCTCGCAGACATTCAGGAAAGCCAAAGAAGCTAAAAATACGGCCAGCTTATCGAGTTCTTGAACAACGAACTAGACGAACCGCCGCGAGAATTTGAAAACAAATCAGGAATTTCTCTATACATAGCAATTCTTCATTTTATTCAATACATGATAACCCAAAAATTAGCTATTCCAGGTGAAACTATGCAACTGATAATCATAACGATGTTCTATGATACACCACTTAGGAGCACCTCTAGGAATACAAAAAATATATAAAAAAATAATAAAAAGAATATTTTAGATCAAGCCTATACCACGACGTTCCACGTATATTACTTCCTGCCTAATTTGCCAAGAAGTCAAAACTCCATTTAAACACATGATACGTGACGAATTGGGATTAATACCTGTACCCCAGCGCCCTTTCGCAAAAAAAAAATAAGAAAAAAATCGCAAGTTTGTAGTGTGTACACCACTCATACAATAAACCACTGAGTTGGCCATCAAAGCTCTACGATGTCATCTCACGACATGGCATCCTCAAAGAGATCTTTTCAGATCGTAGTTCTGACTATTACAGCGAAATGTTCATAAGAATCATAAGGCGCTGGGTATAACTAATAGTTTACTACCAGTTATAACCACAAAGCTAACGGCCAGGCGGAACGGTCAGGGAAAGTCACCATTGACTCTCTCACCGCGTATTCCGATACCAGAGACGTCTGGTCGGAATGCCTCCAACCAATAGTATCTGCATTGACTGTAGTAAACTTGTCACTACGGGTTACAGCCCATTTTTTTCGTAGTATATGGTCGCTGCCCTGTCCGTGGAGCCCTGCTGGAGCCTTTGGCTCGACTCGTGTTCACCTTCGACGACTTTTGTAGATCATGCAGCCGGCTTGAAAAAAAAACCATCATGGAAGTTGGCAACAGGATTGCGAATAAGACAATATAAAACAGGATATGACCGCTCACACAAGGTATACCCCACGGAACTTTCCATTGGCGACTCAGTCCTTCTCCATGACGACACAGTCCGTCGTAAATTGACTATTCAATGGAAAGGCCCGTACACGCTTGGACAAATCGATCGTCCTAACATAGAAATTACTAACATCATAGGTCGTCCTGTACGACAAACTGTTCTATCAATCGCCTCAAATTGTATTCGCCTCGTTTAATGACGGCTAACGTTTCCACACTAACCCCACAACAACAAACTATTCTCAAACCCGAGGAAACATCAGCTGCCACTGAACAAATCAATGTAAGACGTTCGCGTCGTTTACAGATTAAACAGGCTGGATTCAACGACACCATGGACAAATGAAGGAGAATCATTCGATTGATTCTCCTAGGTCAGTTTGTCTTCCCTTCCATTAGCCGCAAAGTCGCAAATAAACTATCTTTCTTTGGATTGGCGGTTCAAAGAAACACATAGGGCAGCCAAAACAAAAAAAACTTTTTTTCACACGCCCGTGTGCTAATCGACTATTATTATGAACAGATTAGTGCACGTATTGATTCGCCTCGTATTGTGATTTATGTGCAGTGCCTATTTACTCTAAACGCACATTTCCATGTTATTCTTCATATGCAACGTATTCACATTTTACAACAAAAACACCAAAAAAATAATATAATAATAACCAAAAAGGGCTATATACACATCTATTCTCGTGTTATTTTTGTTTTTCTACTAAATTGTTTAACTCATAGGACCCACAATTTTGCTGTCATTCATTCACTGCTTTAACTAAAATTATACCAGTTTCGATGTGTATCATTCTAACTCGTAGAGTAAATTCGCTATTTTTCCCTATGTCAACACCGTATGTCATCTATCTACCGTATACCTATAACAACGCTCGAGGACGAGCTATCTCTCCAAGGTGTAAGTGGTCGCCTTACTGTGCTGGAACACTCTCAGCATACACGCGTATGATAATTCTTGTGTTTATTCTTCATACGACGTTTTCATTGAAAAGCCTCCACATCTCAGCATCAAGAAGTTAGTCGCTAATGAATGACCATTTGATGACCATTTGCCAAGAGCGAAGACGTAGTCACGTAGTGGCTCTCTGACCTCAAAGGCATCTGTTCATGTTGCATATTATTGTCATCGGTCATACCTATCTCTATGCAGTGAAGGATACTAACTCTTGAAGTTGTCATGCCACTTCGAGCTCGAGGACGAGCTCACTGTAAGGAATGGAGATGTCAGGTGTCAGCTCCTCCAGCCCATCAATCCACAAGGACTCGTCATCATGCACCGGCAGCCAACAGGCGGCGCCACCTCGATCCTCCTCCAGCCTGCGGGTACTTAAGCTGCTGCCATCCAGCAGTGGCAGTCATTCCCGGCAGTCACCACCTCACCTCCTCACCTTCCCCTTCTTCCCTCTTATGTAATCCTATTAGTAATAAATATATATAGCCCATGTGTCTTGTACCACATCCTATAAACCACCGCTACACCTACCCCTTCAGTGATAGGCCTCGCGAACCTATTATCTGATAGTAGTATGGAAGTTCCATTCGGCAAAGGTGGGAGTCGATCACATGGAACCGTAATTTGTGCTCCCTAACAATGATGCGTTCTTACTTCCTGACAATGGTGTGTTCACGCTTAGTATGATTATGGCCCTTTTTTAACATTCGCTTGTCAGCCCGGTTAGTTTAAAGGCACCATTAGGGGTAAGGGAAAACTGAGATCTGGAAGTACATGTTCTCTGAAACGAGCCTTCTACTTCAGAAGGGGTCACATGTGGTGAAAATCGCATAAAAAAAACGCGACTTGGGGTCTTATGGCGGCCCCGCAGCTCGTCATGCCGTTATGCCGTTATGCGATCGGGGGAGTCGACGTGGAGGGGCGGGACAACAATCACGGCCGGCTGGTTGAGACTCTGGCCTGTCTTCAGTCCACTCCGACCAGAGACGCAGAGGACGAGAGCGAGAAGAGGGAACTTCGGGTTCCTATTTCTTGTTTTTTTCGCCGTTTTATGTCGTTCTTTCTCCACCTTTATATTGCTGAGCACCTCTACTTTCGTAATCCCCCAATTTGCCAAAATTGCCCCTAACGGTGTCTTTAAAGACACCAGAAGGGGGTAATTTTGGCTTACGGTGGAACAGATGTGGTGTGGACGAGTTTAAGTGGCCGCCGTTGCACAAACTCGCCAATTTGACGCCTTAGCCTGGTGCCAAAAGAAGATGTTTCTATTATAAATTTGTTTTCCTTTACTTTTTACTTTGTTCTTTCTTATATATTGTTTCTAGATGTACTTACATGAATGCTAATGTAGTTAGGAATGGCCACTCCACGGCGCTGGGAGTCAGGTGCTACAACTAACGTTGGCCCACGGCCCGTCTCCTACAGCGGACAACTCGGAATGGATGCGCTAATGCGAATGGGATGCGAATACACACCGCAGCGTCGCGCTTTTTAGTCCGGGTTTTTTCGCCTATTATCGCTTCTGACCTTGAGTGTTCTTTACAAAATACTCATTTCTTTGCATCTTCCTCTTGTTTCGGACCCCCTTCCGGTTCCTTTAAGCGGACCTGGTTATCTCGGATTCCATTGTCGACGTCATTGCACACCGTAGCGGTACATTCTGAATGATTACCCAAGGAACTACATACTTCTCCAAGAAGGTAAGTCGACTTATCTGGAATCTCGCGAGTTGTGCCCTTAGCTCATACCACCCCTTGCTACATCTAATGGTATTCCTTTCTTGGACTTTCTCTCGTAAAGGACCATTAAACCACTTTTCACAGTCGGCGATTCAGAGGGCAGGTGGTTAGATGGAAACAAAAAGATACGTATCGATTAGGCGATCAGGATATCAGATGGTCGTGCCCCACTTAGGATTATTAGGATTGAAAGGTGCCTTTTCTTTCTGTCTAAAGCCGCCTCCATACTCCGTGGTGTGTACGGCAGGGCGTGGCTGCGTGTCTCTGCGTCCCCGCCTATGCCACCCTGCCTCATTGCCTGCGTCGTCTCTGCACCTCCCTCCCGCCACTCTGCCTCGCTCTGTGTAAACGCATCCACGCCCTGCCGGCGTTGAGTATGAAGTATTTCATCTTTTCGCCTGATCACTTGGAACGCAAACACTGAACAATGTTAAGGCTGAGGTTACACCTTGCGATTCGAGCGCACGATCGAATTATCGCAAAATTGCAAACCGCGACGCGCGCTGCAGTAGTTGCGCGCGCACTACCCAGCTTTTGAATGCTTCGGTGCATCGGTGTACTGTGCATCGATTTTTTCATCGATTCGTTTGTGACTGCGCGTTCCTGTTTGTTTGTTGTTTCACATAGCGTGTTTTCGCTTCAGAACCATCTCTTCGTTTCGTCTTGAGAGCTCCGTAGCTAGAGCGATAAGTGTCAGGTTTAGTACCGGTAGTGCGCGCGCAACTACTGTAGCGTGCGTCGCGGTCTGCAGTTTTGCGATAATTCGATCGTGCGTACCGTGCGGGTCGCCCGGAGCCTCCGGTCCGCACGGTCCGCACGAATCGCAAGGTATAACCTCAGCCCGACTCTTCCCAGTTTTCGCGCCAATTCCATGAGCATCAGCGCGTCATGTTTGTAATCCGTTTTGCAACTGCGGTCGGAACAATCATATTACGTCAGTAGCTGCACGATCAGTCATTTGAAATGTCTTTGTTGTAATGATTCACTTGTGTTGCTTTATTGAACAATCCCATTGATTCGTTTCATTGTCGTTCCTATTACCATTTCTTGTAATCACGTGAATGTGGCGATTCACATCCATTAACTAATTCGATTCCAATTCTAATAGTTTCGGGAAAAGTTTGGTACCTGCCATCTGTATCAGCTGGTGATTTGTCAAATATTTGTACCACATATACGCATGGACAATACGGATGACCACCTCCTGAAATCACTTACTAGATGTTGGATTAACTTTGATGCTATCATAGTTGGGAGGGGGAATCACGTTTTCTTCCCTCACTCTATGCTCGACATTCTGTAATAGTAAGTTTGGTCACTTTCAAGTTGGTCAAACTTCAGTTTGGTCAAATTGTGCATACCTAATTCTTATTGAAGAAGGTGAAAATATCTCATCATCAAAGCTTAGGCAAAAAGTCTAGGCAAGAAATAGCGCCCGACGCAGTTGCTGTCCCCCCCCCCCCCTCGTTCCAAAGACAGCACTATAACTTCCTTGGATAACGGCTATAGTTCCGGTAGTTGCTTTCAAACTTTTCATTGAGCACTTGAAATCTCAAATCAGAAAAGAATAAGTCATGATTTTTCTCTCCTACATGGTTACGATTTAATAGAAGAACGTTCAAACATGAATTCAGGCTATTCTAGCAATTACTTGCTCTACTGGTATTAGTGTTTACCGTACTATTAAAGAACATCTTGTGACTGTTATAACTATAATTACAACGTCTTATCAACCAGAAACTGTCGAATCACCCATCTATTCTGAAATTTGCTTACCTATTGAAATGCCGACCAATCCCTTTTCATCTTTTGTGATCTCGATTGTTTCCGATTGAATTCGCATTCCCATACGATCTTCCTCCATCGTTCGACGTGTTCACTGCAATTGATCGATCACATCGAGGAGTTCTATAGGTTTGGGTCGTTTCACTTATGATATTGGTTTATCAATAAAAAGCGCGGGTTAAATAAGGCCGGGGGGAGGGGGGGGGGGGGGTTGCAGAGACGCAACTTTGGTCGACATCGAAGCTCCTGTCCCTCTCTGGGCTTTGGCTGGAATTCATATCTCCTCCTCTTGCGTAAAAAGCAACTGCCATAGCATATGTAAACATATAACTTGGCTGACTATGATTCCTTCTATCCCGTATAAGATGCTATTACCTACTTAACCAACTCTACTCTCTTCTTTCCGGCAAAAGTTGCTATTACCTTCGCCAGCGGCTAGAACATGTCCACATATTTAAACAACAAACAACTGTTGAGGTCTTCTACTATTGTTCCGGAATTTGGGAAACCTCTTTCTCAACTACTTCGCCTCATCTTGTTTGATACTGCAGTTTTTGTTCTTCCCTTTGCAGTAACAAACAGATGTCAATGTGCACCGTGTAGTGCAATTAAACAAATAAATATATCACATTTTTTTTGGCCTGAGCCTAGGGACAGGAAGGAGCTTTGTGGTTGGTTAAAATTTCGGGTCTCCCCCCACTTAATGACCCAAAAGCGCTTCTTGCCAGGTATTTATCTTGTTTAAATCGATAGGAAGTGAAGATATGGGGAGCGTAAAGTAGCCGAATGCCCATTAGTTGAAGAGGTTTTTATGATGATTTATTGTATGCCATTCACACTCGACAATTTTGTTGTCTGGGATATTTTCACAAAATGCCCTCGCAACACTAATGAAAGCTCTTTTTCCAACTCACTGTTGGTGTTGGGTCGAACGGCACACGAGCTTTGGACCTTAGTTTGGTTAACCTGACATAACTATTTGATGTTTTTGGTTATCAGATGTTTTCCACTTTGGAACATTGACGTTCGTCGTCATAGCACCTGACGCACAATCAGCTGATTTTAGACGGTACGCAAACAACGTGAAATTGTGGGTGATGCAGTGTACTAAGTACAACGTATAGAAAAAGTGGAATATGTAACTCACCATTAGTAGCCTATGTAAGCTTGAGACGTCCAGTTAAGGGAACTTGGCCCGTGAATAGGCGGCGCCGTCGTCGGTTGGAGTGCCTCCCTCCCGATGAGCTTATCGATTCACCGAACCCGGGGCTCCGTCGAGGCAGCTTCGCTGCTTTTTATTTTGCGTGTGAATTTTTTTGCTATATAGTTTATTTTCTGCACAGCTATATCTTTTGTTCTTAAGTAAAAACTTAACTTTGTTTATATCCAACACTCAATCGACCATAATCTTGAAATTTCCTTTTTCTACTCTTCCATGTATACTTTTTTATTCATTGCGCCCCTTCTTTTGTTGGATTCACTCTTCATTTTCTGAATTTTATTTTTGCCATTCTGGTTTCTGCTTCTTTTTCTTCAAGAGTAGAAAAGATGTTTTCTGGTTCCTCGACTTGTTGTATTTGAAGAGCCTGAAAGGGTTGTTAAGAGCAAAGACCATTAGCAGTACTGGCACTTGTTTGCGCAGATGGGTGGGGTGCAAAGTTTTCGTTCCGCCACTCGTCATCGACTTCCTGCGATAGCAGTTTACACTGATTTGCATCACTTTATCTTTTTATCATCAATCCTTTTCCTTTCGTTTCTGAACATTGTCTTTTTCTCACATGCTTCGTCACAGGAGTTGACATTTTCATTGGTATATTTCTTTGTCATGATGTTATCGATTGGATGTTCTATCGACTGGCAAATATCGATAGTTCGCTTCAGTTATTTTGGTGTACATTCATCCACTTCACCTGTGTCATGCGAATGAATAGTGACGCAAGCTTTTTCGGCATTGTAACTTTTTTCTTCCGGTCCATCCTATCCCGAAGACTCATTGTGATCTGAACATCAAATTTTGGCACTCTGAAATGGGAAGAGGCATTATAAGCCGAAGCATAAAATTTTGCCTATCAGCAAATTAAGTTCGTAAGGGTGGTGGACGACAAGCCGGAGGCGGATGGGCCGTACCATCTTCCTGCCCTGTATCTACAGCGCCCCAATTCATGGAAAAGATATGAAAGCTCTTCTAAACAGAAGCTTCAAGCAGAGTTTCGACCGTCGAACTCCCTCTTTTGAAGTAACAGTGAAGCTTCCGTTTTTTATCGTTTGTTGATTTACTTGTTTTTTCTCGGATTATTCTGTGACCGTGCTGCCCATGATAACACAGCAAAATAATAAATTTCTGGGTCGTACCACTTTTTTCTTGAATGCAGTTCGATAAACGGTTCAAGATTCGTGGCAGAACGTGATGCAACGTTCTTTTTTTTTTTTTATTTGATTAGATCGACGTGTGTATTTAAACGATTATATTTGCATGGAGTGCTATTTTGGTCAAAAATCAGCGTTTAGAAGATTCATGTCACTGGGGTTCCAGACATCATACACCAGGAACGACTTGTTGTTGTTCATTTTGTTTCGTGCGAAGAGCTGATCTGTGATGTGCTGCAATCGATCTTTTTTCAGTTGTAATTATGTGAGCGGGTTCGCTTGTTGCTTGAATTTCTTTTGGTTCGTGAGAGTTCATTTGGAATTTCTGTACTGGAGTTTTTATGATTGCGACATTATCTTGATCATCCGATTCGTTCATAAGTTCATCGGTTTGTAAATCCAAGCTTTGTAGGATGGAATCTCTTATACCAGTCGTGAATAAATTACAAGATGTTTTTGCGACGCTGGGACGTCGAGAAGATCAGATACAATTACCGCAGATTGTTGTTATTGGTTCACAGGTTAGCCATTACTTTCTTTCCCAGTGAAGTGTTCCTCATACGGGGAAGTAAGCCGCGGTATGTTTAGCCAGCATGAAGATAGAAGTAGGCCTTGCTGGAGAAAATGGGCATCTACGGATCCGTGGTTTTGGAAATTTAGCATCAAGCGCTAGATACCTATAAAAGTTAAAGGATATGTATCACCAATCGCTGAATATTCCAAATCACGCATCAGGTGCTTTGCCGATCATCGAAATATCCGAAACGCTTGCTATGAACTCGGCCTAATGAAGTTTTCTGCTGCATATTTAGTGATCACTGAACATCTTTTTTTTTAGAGTGCAGGAAAAAGTTCGGTATTAGAGAATCTGGTGGGCAGAGATTTTTTACCCCGTGGAACAGGTATCGTGACAAGAAGGCCGCTTATACTCCATCTTTCCCATGTTCCTGCTGATGATGAGTTCAGACGAAGGAAACCTGACGGTACGTTGAAATTTAAGAGTGTTGAAATCATTTTGTCTTTACTAATCTTTTTTTCAGGGTCTTTAATAACAGATGATTGGGCAATGTTTGAGCACACTGGTAGCAAGATATTCACAGATTTTTCTTTGGTTCGTAAAGAAATAGAAGATGAAACTGAAAGGCTGACTGGTACAAATAAGGTTATCATAAACTTTTCGAAATTCTTGAATTTTTTTCGTGACTACCGATTGGTGTCCTCAGCTCTTTAATTAATTTATCACAATCTGTTCTAGGGCATTTCTCCTATCCCTATTATTCTTCGGATTTACTCGAAAAACGTCGTAAACCTATCACTAGTGGACTTACCTGGAATCACGAAAATTCCCGTTGGAGATCAGCCGCCGAATATCGAGGTAACCCCTCTTTTCAAAACATTACTTTCATTGACGTTTCATTTCACTTTCTGTTATTGTTAGGATCAAATACGTGAAATGCTGATTACGTACATTTCCAATCCTTCATCAATCATATTGGCAGTAACTCCGGCAAATCAAGATTTTGCCACATCCGAACCTATAAAAATGGCACGAGAAGTTGATCCCGAGGGTAGTGCAGTTGCTACAGTTGTGTTTTGATCAATATTGTCCTATTCTGTTTTACATTGTGAATTCAGGTCAGAGAACACTGGCAGTCCTAACGAAATTAGATTTAATGGATCAAGGAACAGACGCTATGGATGTTTTAATGGGTAAAATTGTTCCAGTAAAGCTGGGCATCATAGGAGTTGTGAACCGTTCCCAGGTTTGTTCTTCATAGCCCTTATTTTTTTAGATTCTCGTGGCGTATGTGTAGTACATCTACGACCGCAGTTTGTGTTGTCCAACAATCAAAAGTTGTATTTCCCTTCTTTTGCGCGTCATACTGCAGCATAACTTAGGTTAACCTAGCTCATAGCTGGCTTTGAAACCGTCGTCATTCCCACTTTCTGAATACCTGAATTTTGCAGGGAATACTCTTTCAGTTTTTTCTCAGTTCTTCGTGGTCGGCGAAGTATAGAATGTGGTTTTGAAAATGCAAATCTTATGGTGAAATGGGAGAAATAGCCACTTTATGGGTATTTGTTGTTTTTGTGGGTTAAAGGGTGTCTCAGTAAACCCACACTGTGAAAGTCATTTCCCAGTCATGCATTTGTTTCGAGTTTCCGGTGATATTGGTTGGATTTGCACATTTTTAGCAAGCGATCATTGACAATAAACCAATCAATGAAGCTATAAAGGACGAACTTGCTTTCCTCCATCGCAAGTATCCAACGCTTGCTAGCAGAAATGGAACTCCTTACCTCGCGAAAAAGCTCAACCTCGTAGGTTTCTTGGGAATATGATTCTATTTTTTTTGTTCTTTCGTGTTATTTCGTATTTCTGT
Organism: Trichostrongylus colubriformis; assembly: GCA_963978905.1. Taxonomy (NCBI): domain Eukaryota; kingdom Metazoa; phylum Nematoda; class Chromadorea; order Rhabditida; family Trichostrongylidae; genus Trichostrongylus; species Trichostrongylus colubriformis. The sequence goes on from OZ022256.1 coordinate 4,293,312, forward strand.
TCTGCTTATATTTTTGTTATTTCCAGTGGACGCCGCTATATTTTTTGTTCTTTCAAGCGAACAGGTTATATCCATGAACTCTGTCTTTTTAGCTCCTTATGCATCACATTCGGAATTGCTTACCTGCATTGAAAGCTCGAGTGTCAATCATGCATGCTCAATGTCAAGCTGATCTTCAGGCGTTCGGAGAACCAGTCGTAAGTTTAATTCGAACATTTTTCAAATTCCGCTATTTTCTGTATTTTCGGATGGTTTTTACCCACTTGTAGGATGATAAAAGTAGGACTCTTCTTCAAATAATCACAAGATTCGCAACGGCATATACCTCTACAATTGAAGGAACATCACGTAATATTGAAACAACAGAATTGTGCGTTTGTTTTGTTCGCACCGCAGTTTCCTCTTCTATTGCATTCTATTGCATTCCTACTTCCAGATGTGGAGGAGCTCGAATCTGCTTCATTTTTCATGAAACGTTTGGTAAATCGCTAGAGTCAGTCAATCCACTTGAAAATCTTACTCAGATGGACATCTTAACTGCAATAAGGAATGCTACGGTGAGTGCCTAAACCGATTGCCCGAAGATATTTATGGAACAGAACTGTCACTTTATTATTGATCGTGCTGTTCAGGGTCCTCGTCCAGCTCTCTTTGTTCCGGAAGTGGCATTTGAACTGCTAGTCAAACGTCAAATTCAACGTTTGGAAGAGCCCAGCTTGAGATGTGTCGAGCTTGTACATGAAGAAATGCAGCGTATGGTTAAACACTGTGGTCTTACTACTCAGGTTATTCTAGTCTTTGTCTTTTAAGCTAAAAGTAGACAGTTTCAAGAGAATTCGCTTTCAGCGAAGTGTCTGGTGCTTGCAGAGAGCTCGAAAGGTTCCTTACATTATTTTTGCCTCACCAAGCTATTAGAAGGGGATACGTTGAGTCGTTTGGTTTTCTTTCTTGAACATGCAATCGTATTGCGTGATTCGCAGGGTACTTAGTCGAACTCAATTCTCTTTCCCTCTAGGCGTCACTCAAAACCGTCCTGATCATCCCTGTCACGTTAGTGCTTTTTGTTTACTTTGTGTTTATGCAGTTGAAGAGACGTGTCAAGTTCAAAATTAGTTTTGGATTTTAAGCAGGAGATGCAACGGTTTCCACGTCTGTACGACAAAATTAATGAAGTGGTCAGTGGAGTGCTTAAAAGTCGTCTTCGTCCTACAAACGAAATGGTTAGTCAGGGTTATTATGTACTTAGTCAGGCTAACAAAGTCGCAGTTATACTTCGCGATCCTGCGATTGCAAGATCGCAACTGTTGCGAGGAACACGGCGCGGTCTCCCACTGTCTGTTACTCTCTTTCTCACTTCGGCGTTACAGTTTTATAATGGCCGTTAGTCTGTAACACTTATCTTACGCGTCGAGGGCTTTGCGATTCCTTCCTGAAATGCAGGAGGGCTGTAAATGGTTCGCGAAGTAAAACTGCTGCTTTATTCAGCTTTATTGCTTACAAATCTTCCACGATCGTGGTTTTCGATTATAACCTTAAACATGCCATGTGTGAGGCAGATATGCCGGCAGAGTCGTGTCTTTTCAGGTGGCCAACCAGGTTGCAATCGAGCTCGCCTATATAAACACCAGGCACCCCGAATTCGTGGGTGAGGCCAACAGGACATTAGTGAATGCAGAAGAAACGATCTCTGACAGAAGTCGACCTCGACATCGCACATCCTCAACTGGGGACAATGCCCAAAGTGCCAATTCAGAGCAGGTGTGTTTACATTCGTTCACGATTCGGACGCGCGATAGGTTTTTCATTGGAACATCTTTTATGCATCCATCCTTTCGGTGCCTCGTTCTGCTTTGTATTGCATGCTTATTCTTTATAGCTAGATTTGATCGTATTGTGCTGTTAGTGCCTGTGTGGGTTCTTATTCCTGTGGTGGTGTTGTGACAGTTGGCATTTTGTGGAATTATATAAGACAAATGAACAATAAAAATGCTTAGTGTCGTAGTCGTAGTATAGCATTGCCATATCAGGCCCCCTATGTGGTTCGCATGAGGGACGGCAACGAGGCCGTGTTTCGAAGTGGTTCCATGTCGAATGCCGACCGTCGAGCTGTGAAATCGGTTCAATTCCCGAATTACAACATTTTGAAGGAGGTGATTTCGGTTGCTGTGTTCAGTAATGTGTTTGTACCTTCCCTCATTTTCACAGATCTGTTCTATCGGACTGCATTAAAACTCCTTGGTTGCTGTGACTTTTGGTTCAGTCTTTTCCTGTTGCTATTCCGAAATCCATGTTCGCCAAATTTTGGTTTTCAGATGGTGAATGCTGTTCCCATGGCAGGTGCAGGGGATGCTGCTCTTAACGGTGTCACGAAAGGGCAAATGGTGAATGGAGAATCAAAGAAGGCGTCGTCGTCGTGGTGGTTTGGGAAGTCTACACCGGAGGAGCCATGTTGGTTGCCTTGAATGATTGATTTTCTTACTTCTGATAGTATCAGTGATTACATGGTATAGTGCCATTTAACCCATAACGGACGGCGCCGTTTTTGCGCGGGAAGGCCTGTGCGACGAACACGTCTTTTTTATCAAATCTTTTATTATTAGGTTGATTCATAATAAATCGGACAAATGGTAGTGATGATTTCTAGAGATCATAACTCAGTAACGAATTAAAGACACCGTTAGGGAAATTTTGGCGAATTGGGGGATTACGAAAGTAGATGTGATTGAACGACATAAAACGGCGAAAAAATCAAGAAATAGGAACCCGAAATTCCCCCTTCCCTCTCTCGTCCTCTGCGTCTCTGGCCGGAGTGGACTGAAGACAGGTTAGAGTCTCAACCAGCCGGCCGCGATTGTTGTCCTGCCCCTCCACGTCGACTCCCCCGGGCGCATAACGGCATAACGGCATGACGAGTTGCGGGACCGCCATAAGACCCCAAGTCGCGTTTTTTGTTATGCGATTTTCATCACATGTGACCCTTCTGAAGTAGAAGGTTCGTTTCAGAGAACATGTACTTCCAGATCTCAGCTTTCCCTTACCCCTAATGGTGCCTTTAACGAAAATGGACGCGCGAGGTACCGTTGGAATGAGTATGAAAAGCTCTTCAAAGTACCGCAAAATAATCACTCCAAAGTAAATTCATTCCGCCACAATGCCGCACGATTTCAAGCGGTCCAGAGACCACATCCGCAACGTCATACTGTTTATATCGCTATCTGGCCAGGAACCCGCGGATATCGGCAGACGTCTGATAGAAGTTCACAAGGAGCATGCCCCCGGCAGAAGTACACTGTAGTTGTAGCATTCGAAGTTTGCGTCAGGCGACTATTCCATCGAAGACGAAAACCGCGGTTGGTGGAGCGTACACGGCGTAGAGTACTGGGAGCTGCTCGATGAAGGTACCACAGTATCCGCCGACGTCTACGTTCGTCAATTACGAGAATTGAAGGCCAATGTCCAAAGTTCGCTACGGCGGCGGTCACATGTCTACTTCCAGCACGACAACGTGTCTACTTCCACAGACCGCACTTCGCAAGATCGACCAAGGCCGAGCTGCTGTCGTACAGTTGGACCGTACTTCTATACCCATCGTACTCCCCAGACCTGGCCCCTTCAGATTTCCACCTTTTCTCCCACAGCCAACGCCACCTGGACGGCCAAGACTTCAAAACTCGCGATGAGGTCAAGGCGGCACTCGGCAACTTCTTCGAGCTCCAGCTTCCGGCCTTCTGGAGCAAGGGCATCCATGATCTGCCTATACCGTGGCAGAAGGTCATCGATAAAGATGGAGTATATTTCAAGTGAATCCCTGTTGTCGTAAAAAAGTTGTACGACAATGATTAAAATTGGTCAATTTGTCCGATTTATTATGAATCAACCTAATATTTCTATCTATTGAATTTGTGTGACCTTTTTGTGCATGTTGCTACTGATTAAAAGGTCATCACTGCGTAGTGGTATCGCCTCATTGTTATACGCGATACTTCTCTCTGCCTATTACTGCAGAAAAGTCATGCATTTTGAGTAGTAAGATGAGTGCGGGGTAATTTCAGATGGGAAAGAGACGTACCCCGGGATTAAAATTGAAGCCTATGCATTCTGATGGATTATTTATTGTAACTAAAAACAATTGTTATCTTTGTCTGTGCAAGCAAAAAGGATTCGCATTTGAAGTCGCCCGCATAATGTTTGTTGTATCTCCAGTAATATTATATTTATGCTGCACCGATCTCGGAAACATATGCTATTCTTCAATAGTAGTAGTGTATGCGGGTATAATTGTACTTGAAAGTATTGGATAACTAGAAGAAAAATTATTTCAAATGTCGGGCGCCACCATGTGGCGCACGCCGTCCGTTATGAGTTAATAAGGATGGTGAAGAGCTATTCAATTTATTACGTGTTTGCATTCATGCTCAGCGAAGCGGTCGTGGGGCGTACATAACGCATTTGCTGCGCGCAGGCTTGTGCCAGCGTTGCGAGAATGCTACCAGCAGCGAGCATGCTAACGTCCTACCACTGTGTCGCAGAGTATAAATGATTTCAAAGATTGGTGTCAGACTTCACCCTTCGACGATGTTGCGTTAGCGCACGCTGTTCTGCAATTCTGAAATCGCGAAACCGTGCGAAAACGTGAAGTCTGACGTCAGTCTATGGTTGAGGTAAGAATTATATTGTCGTGGTTTGCTGTTGTATCCCGCATGGGCACTGTTACCGCAGAATGGAGCTCTGAGCATTGTCTCACACACAGAGCGTTATCTTTCTAATTTTTTTTTGTTTGAAAACAGTGTGAAAAGCGTATTGTCATTCCGTCTTTGCAGCGGAAACAGTCCCGAACGCAGCTCATCTTCTACCTGAAGTGCCCGAAAAGCCTCTTGCACGTCAACTCACTAGGACTGAGCAGAAAGACTGCTTGATCATTGGTAAGTCGAGCTTCCACGTGTATTGTTCAATATTTATTTCTTGATTTTGATTTCAGAGCGTTTGATACGGAAATACTTCATGATCGTCCGAAAAAATGTTCAAGATAGTGTTCCCAAGGCCATCATGCACTTCCTAGTAAATTACGTTAGGGTGAGTTGTATTTTTGTGAGTCAACTACTATTAACCAAATTTTATTGCCATAAGCTTCATAAATGTATGAATAAGGTGCATATAAGCAGTCAAGAAAGAGGTGTGTTACAGGACAACCTTCAATCAGAACTGGTCCGCCAGTTGTATAAGAATGATTTGCTGGAAGATTTGCTGTCCGAAACAGAGGATATGGCTCAACGAAGAAAGGAAACCCTCGAAACGATGAAGGTTCGCTTTCATTGGTTATTTATTGGTTATGCTGACTTGCTACTACAATACCTATATTTAGGCGCTCAACCAAGCGAGCCTAATAATTAGCGAAGTACGGGAGACGCAGCTATGGTAGAAAGTCTATGTCATAGCATTTAGCGTAATTCTATAGGTTGAAGTGGCAAAGACCGTGAGCGATTATAATTCTGTCCATTATAATTCCACATATTATGCTGTGAGAGGTTAATTAAGTTTGTATTATGAATAATTTCTATATTTAGTGTTTATGATGAGATGCAAATGATTTTGTTTGCCATGTACTTTTCTTGAGATTTCTCATTTGCTTGTTCATTCACGAATTGACCTTGTTCCACCTCTCTAACTCCTGCTCAAAGATTTTTTTCCGCGACATTGAATTGTTGAGATCATTGGTGCATGAGTCCATTAGGATAGTTTTTCTCTGACGATTACTAGTCAAATTCTAAGATTTCCTCGACTGTGCTGTGCCACGAAATTATCTATTGGCTTCTGAATTAGTGATACGAGTAACTACTGGCGTTTCACCCTATTTTTCCGCATGAAACAGCTGTCGGTGCATTTTCCCTTTTGCTTTACTGAAATCGATAGTATAGGCTTAAGATACATGCCCAATTCATTGTTCTCTTAAGACAATCAGTAAACCATTTAAGAGCTTGTCATGCTTGGCTTGTGTACGTGCGCTTGATCGTGACTACATGGTATTATTACAACATTAGACCACAGTTATACATACCTTGCGAGCTGGCGAAATCTCAGATGCCGCGACGCGTGAGGTGCGCGATGCGTTTTTTGTTGGGTCGTGGAAGTGATATAGCGCAACGTAACGAGGTCAAAGATCCCTCAAAAAAGAGCAGAGCACGTGATTGGCCGCGTCGCCAGCTCCCCGCGTAGCGGCAAGTGCGATCTTGGGTGTGGCTGTGGCGTCACGGTATACTTTCCGATGTGGCGGAGTAATATTCTTGATGCATATACTGTACTTAATTGAATTAGCACCTTGTGTGTGTCGAGCTTTTGTAATACATCAATTATATTCAAGTCCGCTTAGTTATTCAAATAAAGCCCAAGCGTTTATGTATAGCGCGGTCATTTTATTTACACAACCATTGTGTGTTACTGGTCTTAATATTTTTTTGCACTCTTTTTTATCAAATTTCGTGACATGGTCATGTAATCTAAATGTGTTAATGTGCACACGGGAGGACCGCACACTACCACATGATCATATAGTGGTGTTCTTTTTCTTCCGCGATCTCCACTCCGGCTGGGCCCGCTCAAAATCATGGTGGTTTTTTGGGAAGCTCAGCACGTTTTAAATGATGGGGGGGGGGGGGCTTCCTATCTGTTTCGCCTTAGAGACAACCAGCGCGAAGACGCCTAGAATTGCTTTTATGTCGCTGCACGAACTTCATATGAGTAGTGCCATCCCTCAGCTCTATTCGGCTGGCTTGGATAGGATTCCATCCCATGACAGATATGGGATGACGACTCCTATCGCGCCACGTATGCCTTATGCTCGCCGCATATGAATGGATCTTTTGGAGTTAACTATTCTCTATTAAAATGGTGATTCCTTGATTTTTTATTTTCTGAGGCGCCCGCCTTTCATGGTCTCAGGCATGCTAGCCTTCAATAATGGGCTGCATAGCCATCGCCCTTGCTACTTGTGTCACATTATCATTTGTAGAGTTCTCTTTGAACTGTTTTCAGTCGATGGTTTGTAGCAGTCTCAATATCACTACTGGTTACTTGAATTGTGATTAAGCTTTCTGAGTTCCTTCCTTCGCTTTAAAATGGAGGAACAGGAAAAAGAAGGGGAGGAGTATCAAGTAGAAGATATTGTTACCCATCTTGAGTAAGTTTGTTTGAGTGGAATTTTACTCAGTTTTCATAATTCTACTGTGTTTTATAAGTAATTCCTGGTTAAGGTATGTTGAAGCTTTTGAGCTTCGTGGATACATAGCATTTAATCCAGATTCAGGTCATGGACTAACTCATAGTAAATATGTGTATCTGGTGAGTGCAGTTTATTTCCATCAAAATCTCTGCCCATATTGAGGGGTGCTTTCATACTCAGCAACGCTGCCAGCGGCAGCTGTTTTTACCTGCTCTGTTCATAAGGTGTGACCCGATCGTATTTCGCTTGATATCGGTGCCATCTAGCACATCTTTCTCTTTCTCATCTTTTTTTTTCAGCTTTTTTATCAGGTCAGTGTCAGTGGGGGAAGGGAGACGCAAAACTCCCACCGACGTTGAAGCTCTTTCCCCTCCTGAGGCCTAAGCAAAGCCGATAAGACAGATACTTTTTCATGTAGGAGGAGGGGACATGAATTTTAGTTCAAGCCTAGGGATGGAAGGAGCTCCGACGTCGACGAAAAGTTGGTCTCCCTCCCCCCACTTACATTGACCCTTTTTATCTCCTGTGATAGCATCGGTGATCATTTGATACTTTCATCGCTGCGCTTTGACATTTCGATGAAATGAAAGGACGCTCGATTGGGTCATATGTTACAAATATAGCACATGGCAACAGCTTCCACCGGTCGCTTCGCAGAGTATGAAAGCAACTTTAGTGGTTTGCAGGTGAAATGGTTGGGTTACGATGACGAAGCCAACACTTGGGAACCGGAGGAAAACCTTGTCGACTGCACTGAAGTTCTGTCGATATATAAACGGAAACACGGACTCCCTCTCTATCATGAGACGTTCTCCCGTCAATTCAATTGGAGTGAGTTTTTCACGAAATTTTCATTTTTCAATTTCACTTTGCGTAGGAAATTTATGTCGAGCGGATTGAAGTGGAAGGAAATGCATTCATGCATATGTTTCCATTCAGTCTTCTTGTTTTGACTTCAGTTGTGGTGATGCGGTTTTTGTTGGTTTCGGAACAATTCCTCTCGAATTTCTTACAGAGCTGGGTGGAAAAGGAGCTAGCGAGAATCGGGAGAGGGGACGGAGGGAGGAGGGGGGGGGGGGGGGAGGTCGACACAAGATACGATCCTCTTTTTTGAAGCGAGCTTAAATATGGCGACAGAACTATAACGATCCTGGAAGGTAAGGGAAGTAGCGTGAATGTTGGGGGTGGAGGGACCAACTCGATCCTCCTCGTGAAAGTGAGCTTAAATAGGGCCAGCAATGTGAAGACACTTTATCATCAGCCATTATAAATATTGCAGTTGCATTTCATCTTTGTACGATATCACCGATTTGCGAATAAGTACCCCCTCTGTATACAGTTTACTGCCTCGGCGTGTACGTGTTCAGAAAATAATGCAGAGTGTTTTTACAGTAGAGCCAACCACTTCCTTGACGAAGGAGGAGGTGAATCGTCTGGCTTTCAAGAATCGTGATCATGACCAGATCACGTCAGCATCTCAGTTGGTGAGGGATCCTCCTACAAAGAAAAAGCGAAAGGATAAGGTATTTTGCTCAAATTAAGTCGCCGTCCGACTTTGCGATTTTGCGATTCTGCGATTTTGCGGCTTCGCACTTGCGCGCGCGACACTACGGCCTTGAAATTGTGCGATGCCTCAGCTTCGCGTGCGAAGGTGCGACGCTGCAAAATCGCAATGCGCAAAAGCACAGAGTCGCGAAATCGCAAAGTCTGACGGCGGTCTTATTTCTGTGCTTGTCTAGCTTGATTAATCCTTTTTTAAACTAGGAAAAGTTCTGATCTATTTGTGGAGCTCATTTTCATAGATTTTACGATGGCAAACTGTTTTCGTGCGTGGTTTTCAGGAAACGCTGCAGGATTTTGTAGTAGAATCTGATGACGATGGTGCGGAATATCCTCCACCGAAGAGGAAAAAGGTTTATCGCATGTTTGTCTGCATCAGTACGATTACTACAAAGGACTACCGTAACCAAATGACATTTTCAGCGTTCACCAAGCGTACCTGCCAAGACGGAGCAGAAAGGGAAGCGAAGGAGAGGACCTAAGGTAAGTTCTACGAGATGTGATCAAATGAGTGAATACAGGAGGATATTTCAGCCAAAGCAGGCCCAATCACAATCAAATGCACCTCGAAAAAAACCGGGTAGGAAACCTCGCTCTGATTCTATCTCAGTAAAGAAGGAAAGTAAGGAAAGTAGCGTAGAAAAGGTATATTTCGGTTTTTTTCACCACGGTTAAAGTATTCACTCAATGTTTTTTAGAGGTCCGATGAAGAGAGTGGTGTGGAGGTGATACGCTATGTTTTTGATAGTGGGTCACGACGAAGCAGGTCACCAGTTAAGAGACTTTTGCATTCACGAAGGTTGGTGAGCAAATGAGCTAATAAATGTCTTTGGTTAAGATTTGGATCATCCTGAAGATGGGCATTGCTCAATCTTCTTAGTATCTAGCTTCTTGTACGATGGCGAAGTCGCTGAGAACTGCATGTGGCGCAGCTTCTTGACCACAGAGGCACGTCATAGGTGCTGAAGGTGTATGTCGGGACACTCGAGTGGAGACACCACACCACGCGCTAGAAGCGACTAGAATTTTCTTCCGTTGTAGTGAACTAATCATGCTCAGTGAATTAAGGGATATCGCAGCCGATAATTTCGACCCAAGGTGTCTTGATCCGTGTGCTCATGATTTATGTCATCCGGGTGCTCATAGTTCATGCGTGTCTACCTTGCGTCAGGAGGGCGTGGGGCGTCCACAGGTAGTGAGGCAGGGTGGCACGTGGGAGGTGCAGAGACGACGCAAAAAACGAGACAGGGTGGCACAGGCAGAGACGCAGAGATACGCAGCCACGCCCTGCCGCCGGCACCGCAAACTATGAACGCGGCCTAATCCGTGAAGCGGTGCCGGACGCTTCGGAAAATTAGGGGCACTCCAGGTCAATACATCTGAATCCTTGTCCCAGCACAACCGGAGCAGTCAACGAAGGTGATGAGCCGATGTGTGTGTGTTTGTATTTTACCTCAGTGAGGAAGCCATGGAAATTCCTTGCAAAAACCGTTACTGGCACTCTCCTTCTCCGTAGCGTCTGAGAGTGAAGTTATCTGTCCATTCATCCCGCATCGGGTGATATAGGGCTGGGGTTCTAATTAAAAGGACGCCGCAAATTGCCCACGGCAAAGGGCTTCCATGTCTTCAAAAGCCTTTTGGACTCAATAAGATGACTAATTCAGTAATTTTATCATAAAAGAAGTAGAGGTGGTGCTTAGTGCCGCAGCGGAGAAAAAATTGAGTGAAATGGTCGAACACCCAAAATAGGGCAACTTCTCGAAAAGTACCGCTAGAGGTAAAAAGAGTGAGAGCAGGGAATATATGCTATTCGAAAACGAATCTTTCACTTCAGAAGAGGTAATGTATAGCGAAATTCGCATTCTTAAAACAGGACTGGGGTCTTACCACGATCCCGCAGCTTGGCGTGTCGTCCCACTGTTATCAATGCCGAGCGAGTTGCCGGCGAGGGCGGGGCAATGTTCGCAGCCAACTAATTTGGCCTCTCCATCCCTCTGCAGTCTTCCCCAGGCTAGAGACGCGGAGGGGCGGGAGAGGGAAGGGGGTTTTTGGGTTCCAATTTCTGGTTCGCCGTTTGATTTTGTTCTTCATCTTGTGTCATATTGATAGCAACCCTACGTTTATTTTACCTAATCTGCCTAATTTAACCCTTCCGGTGCCTTTAACATGGATCCTCATCGAAGACTGGTTTCCTCGTCCACTGCATTGCTAGGGTGGTGGGGCTCCGGCTGCTGCACAATGGTGGACACGGCAGGGCCAAAACCTTGGCAGTGTGCTCTTGCCAACTACTGTAATCTATGCATCAGATACTCTTCTGCGGAACGATTACCCGAACGATGGTTCAACGCCGTAGAAGAGAATGCCAAAGAGGAATGTTTGAAAATGACACGTGAAAAGCTCGCTAAAATAATCACGTAAGTTTATTAGTTTGATTCGAAGATAAAATTGTACAATAAAAATCACTTCGTTGCTTTTTATTTCAAAAAAGTCCACTGCAGAGCGCGCTTTGCCACATCTTCTGAGGATCAATCTCATCGCCGTCAAATGATCGTTTCCATGCGTGAAAAAGACACCATAACTGAAGTACAATGTTGTCTATCATAATTTTTCTTATTTTTTGTTGGTTCGTGGTTATACTAGAGTGTTGTTTATAGGATGAACCACGACAATATCGCGTAGTTGGATCAAGTTTACTCAAGAAATTCTTGAAGGAGAATGACATTTGTTGCAAGGTTTGTGAGAATTTTACGAAATTTATCCAATCAAAGACTCGGTATGTAATTTTCAGCTGCCCATCATTACCGTACCTGTGCCTGAGCCAGTGAAGGAAAAACGTGAGCCTGATGAGATTTCTGAGTATCTACGAAAGTTGGATGAAAACTGTGAAGGTACGTTCATTTTCTGTGAAATAAGGGTTTTTTTAAAATCTTTTTTCCATTACTGATGCCGTTGCAGGAGCTGTTGACCATGGTGATGCTCATCTCACTACGGATACTCCTAGAACAGATTGTTCACTGGCAGAGCTTCGTAAATATGCAAACGAGCAAAGCATTGAAGATTCAGTAATGTTTGTGGAAACAGTTCGCGAGAAATGCACGACGGAAACTGATGTAAGTCTTCTGTAGAGACATCAGTCCCAAAATATTCGTTTAAAGACATCATTAGGGGTAATGCAGTAATGTAGAAATCCCTACAAGAAGTCACTTACATGGTAGTCCTGGGCCTAAGAAGGCTATCTGTGGCGAAATCCCGGTGAAAAAGCGCCCATCTAAGCTGTAGAAACCCTGCAAAACGCCGCAATCATGCAGCGGTTCCGCCTTTTGGACACAGCGGTCCCGCCTCCCGATGACGTAATTCCCGATTGATTGGGGTGGGAGCGGCCAAGAAGATGGGGCAGGATCGGGGGTTTTGCGGCGCGCTTTCGCAGTTTTAGCTTGAAACCCACTCAAAAAATGGATGTTGTCGTATTTCTAAACATTCCCCTATGTTTACTTGGCAAGACGCCAATGGAAAACTATTGGGTTGGGGAATAAGTCCCCGCCGTTTTTTAACCCCATTTTTCACATTGTTTCCTTCATCTTTCGACGAAGCTTATATATGTTTTTGATAGAGCTTTTTTTGCTCTACAAAACACTACTATCTGTTTTTCGATTCCTTCGACTACCTTATATTTATGAGGTTTGGAAATGAAGTGAGCTGAAGGCAAAAAATTGGCATTTGCGCACCTCATCTTTCTCGTCTGCCATCGAGATCAAAAAATGTATGTAAATATGTTTCGATAGAGCTTTTTCAGCTCTACAAAATGGTATTACTTTTTATACAAATTGCTCAACTTTTTGCTGTTTTTGAGACTCACAAATGCAGGACTTGCAAAAGTGTCCACTTTCGTTATCTTCTCCTCCTCGCCTACCATCGAGATTGGAGAAGGTGTGCATATATGCATTCTATAGAGCTTTTTTTGCTCTACAAGATGATATCACCATTCTTTTATAAACTCTCATATTTTAGCAAAATTCATTTTCATTACGCAATTTTGAGTTGAAAAAAAGGTGGAAACTTATCCCTACATGCTAAAATATGAGAGTTTACAAAAGAATGGTGGTATCATCTTGTAGAGCAAAAAAAGCTCTATAGAATGCATATATGCACACCTTCTCCAATCTCGATGGTGGCGAGGAGGAGAAGGTAACGAAAGTGGACACTTTTGCAAGTCCTGCATTTGTGAGTCTTAAAAACAGCAAAAAGTTGGGCGATTTGTATAAAAGGTAGTACCATTTTGTAGAGCTGAAAAAGCTCTATCGAAACATATATACATACATTTTTTGCTCTCGATGGCAGACGAGAAAGATGAGGTGCGCAAATGCCAATTTTTTGCCTTCAGCTCACTTCATTTCCAAACCTCATAAATATTAGGTAGTCAAAAGTATAAAAAACAGATAGCATCATTTTATAGAGCAAAAAAGCTCTATCAAACACTTATATAAGCTTTGTCGAAAGATGAAGGAAACAATGTGAAAAAGGGGGTTGAAAAAAACGGCGGAGACTTATTCCCCAACCCAATAGATCAGACTACTCCCCTTTTGACGGACAGGTCGTCCGCGTCGAGAATCAACATTGGAAAGGGAGTCCTATTTCTCGGGTTTTGGGCCATTTCCTTCCGTTTTTCTCCACTATCCTGTTACTAGGCATCTCGACTTTCATATGCACTATTTCTTTTACTTTTCGTCCGACTTTCCCCTAATGCTGCCTTTAAGTTGTGGATAGTACAGTGAAATTGAATTCTCAACATGAGGAGTTGATACGGTAAGGATTCTTGAGAAGTAGTGGTGGTGGCTGTCTATCGCGCCCTAGTGATTTTGTAAGGCCGCGTTCATACTCAGCACCGGAGCGTGCCTGCGTCCACAGGCAGCGAGGGAAAGTGGCACGGGGAAAGTGCAGAGACGACGCAGGCAACGAGACATTATGACATAGACGGAGACGCAGAAACACGCAGCCACGCTCTGCTGCCGACATCGCAGGGTATGAACGCCGCTCAACCGAGTACCAGTGATACTGGATGAATTTTTCCCACGACATTTGGTGTCATTACTATCGTGAACCAATTCTCACAAATTTACATGAGAGCTAGTGGCTATTTCTTCATTCGAGGCATGATGATCGCTGCTTACTTTGGTTGTGATATGACAGAAGATCTGCAGAAGTTATATTTTACTCACGCTGCTAATAAGTGGTCTCACGCGGTAATCATGCGCTTCATTTAATTTTATAGTTTTATAATCATACCACATCTTACGGGCGGGAGTAGCGTAGTGACGGATGGCGCGCATTACCACTTTCATCGTGCGGGATCAAATCCCTCATCAACGCTTGCCAGTCCAATCAAGTCTCTCTTCCTCCAGGAACGGGGTATGATACTGGACTCGTCTAGGATGATAGAAGCACTGACTTTTACATCGGCGGGCCCCCCAGTCACTCATCACAGCCATTCAATCGCATTCACCTGCCACCGCAATTGTGAATGGAGTTAAAATGCGCGACGCATTCCATGAAAAGAATTAGTCAACGCCCAAAATTTTGTCCATTTTACCTTTATCATGTCTCACAAATAGAGAAGAGATTTGAAGCTTTCTATGTTGGCTGCCGTCAAGTCGTGTTGCTTTTCAGAACGACTTGCTGACAATCGCTCTGAGTTACGCCGAACTCTCATACAAATTGGCCATTCGTATCTTAAGATCTGTCAGCAATGAAGAAACGAGGTTTGACATTGTTAAGGTAAGTGAGATGTGGTATTAAGATTAGCACGCCACTGATTACCATTCCAGGATCTTGTCAACACCGTCCGAATCTTCGGTAACTCCAATATATCAAGACCAGATCGACCTACAACTTCGTCATCTTCCCTAGCTTTGCAGCTGGTGGAATCAGAACTCAATGACGGAGGCTGGTTAGAAGCTGTATCACATTGCTCCGCTGCTCATTGGAAGTGCAGGTAAGCTGGGATTCATCGTCAGATTTTGCCGATCTCTGACGCTGTCGTTTTTTTTAGACTTATATATCAGCTAATGGCGATCTGCCCATCTCCAAAGGTGTTCATAGACGCGTCTTCTCCGTTCAGTTTGCAGAACTTTTTACACTGTATGCGATATGGCGCCCACTGTCAGAAGTTGGCCTTCATCAGTTGTGGTCGGTTACTTTCACTCATCTGTCGCAGTTTGTTAGCCAGGATTTGGGCTGTGTGGTTAGGCCTATACAGCCTTGTTCATTAGGATGTCTCTACCCATGACTTGGGTTTGCTGCTGTGGTGTGTAGCCTATGTCGAATTTTCGCTTAGCGGCGAGGCATTCGCGGCGCGGTCAACACGACTTGCCGCAGTCGTTGGGAATTCCACTCATTACGTAAGGGGCTGGTACCATGGGGTCTTCTAAATGAATAGTTGTTTATCTCATTATTATCTGGAAACAATAATTTTTGTACCCTAACAGCAAGATAGTAATATAAAAACTAAAAAAAACAATAATATTGCATAATAACAATCTCAATTAAGAAGTTACTGATTCTGGCGTAAAACTTGAAAGGGTGTGTACGCAGTGCACGCGATCACACGCGAAGAAATCTGCCGCGCCGGTCGCCCCGCGTGGCCGCGTGAAAATTTGACAAAAGGCTACACCTCATGACTTGAGGTGATGAAGGTGCTGCGACTCTATGCAACTGTATTTGATGGCTCTTTTTCATTTAGTGAGAAACTGAACCCTGATCCATATGCAACTATGGCCGTTTTTAGGCGTCCCCTACGGGCACGCAACGATCGAGTGCGATTTCCTTGATGGTAAAGTGGATGAATCACATATTGCAGCCATGCAGGGAAATCCTCGATACGTAGGACATCATTTTCTTGTTTGTTTACAGCTTTATTTATTGACCTAATTGACCTAATTACAGCTGTTTGAGTTTATTCGGAACGGGTTCGACATGAATGCTCTCACTTCGAATAAGTCTCCAAGTGGGATTGACGCTGATATGACCGTCAGCGAGTTGTTGACCAGCTTGATCAAGGTTTGCTTAATATCTGATTAGTCACGCTCATGGAACAAGTAGCAATGTCGAAGTTATAAATGGCGCTGTCCCCACCAGCATAGTTTCGCATCAAGGCGAGATCAATGCTGCCTCAGATTAGGCTCATCACCCCTTCAGGGCTCGTGAGTTGTTACCAAACCGCACGAAAAAAAATAAAAGCACTGGTTGGCACATTGGTTGTTCTCATAAGTATCTGCATGGGCAGAGTCGCATTCAAAGGTTACCGCGATTTTGTGTAAATATGTGTGCATGGCGCAGTCGCAGTCCAGAAAGAGTTCTATCAATGATAAATGCTTCATACTTTCCATGCAGATGACCATGACCATAGCATGTGGGGTGTGTACCCTTATGTCAGGATTTCGCACCGCGGCATGTCGCAAGTGAAGCAATGCGGACGAGCTGAAGGTGCCATATTATTGGGCCCCAAGCGATCACAGGTAATCTGCGTATCGCGTCCTTAGCATTGCCGTGTAATCGTTCTAGGGTCCAACTACCGCGACGCGCATAGCTCGCACAACTGCGTCGCACGCCGCTCGTCGTCGTGCGAAATCCTGACATAAGGGTACACACCCTAGTATGTGCCGCTTGTCTATGAGGTCATCCGCTCTTTTCCACCCTCTACCTGGTGGCAGATCTTTTCTTTTCTTTCTTTTGCGCTGACGGGTCCTTCCCTTCTGTTTGGTTGGTTGTCCCTTACTGAATAACCAATTCGACAGACATTTTCGGGAAAAGTGAAGAGGTGTTACGAAAGAGGCATTTATTATATTTGTGTGACGATGCCAGCTAGAGCCCCACTACCAGGACGGTCTTGCTCCATGGATCATAATTTGGCTGAGATCTTCCTTATACAATAATTTTTGGTTTTATACGTTTAAGCGGAATTTCAGATGGGAAACGGCTGTAGTGACGAGGCTACAAGCATGTCATCATCATCGCGCAGTCAAAAAGACAGTGCATCACATTCCAAGTTAACCGTCGAGGTTTCGTTTTTACTTTCACCATTCTCTTCCACTTGGGCCGCTTTCATTCTCTGCGGTGCCGGCACAAGGCGTGACTTC
This sequence comes from Trichostrongylus colubriformis, assembly GCA_963978905.1. Taxonomy (NCBI): domain Eukaryota; kingdom Metazoa; phylum Nematoda; class Chromadorea; order Rhabditida; family Trichostrongylidae; genus Trichostrongylus; species Trichostrongylus colubriformis. Next base: position 4,310,220 of record OZ022256.1, read on the forward strand.
ATGTCTCAGCGTCTCCGCCTATGCCCAAATGCCCCGTTGCCTGCGTCGTCTCTGCACCTCCCCGTGCCATTCTGTCTCGCTCGCTGCCTGTGAACGCAGCCGCCTCTGCCGGCTTTGAGTATAAAGGCGGCTTTGTTCCTCCAGTTTCTGTATTTATTTTTGAGCAGTTTATGCTGTATTCAATATTCGATCATTTTATTACTTGTGTACCAGTTGGGCTAGCGCACACTACTTCGCGCCTAACTTCATGGGCGTCAGTGGGTCGATCGGATCTGCTATTTTCTATAAATTTGCTCAGTACTCATTACCACATCACGTTCCGCCCATTCTGGGCGAGTCTTCGATCATTTTAAGTGTATTCGAGATGGCTCGGACATTGGTAATTTCTACCGATTTTTTCTTGGTCTCAAGGATGCATTGTTACGTAATTATGACTTTTTTGCGAGGAACGCCCAGTCGGGGTGCGCTCCACCCACTGCTTCTAGGCCTCTTTTATGACATTCAAAAACTCATCCCTGACCTTGATCTATCTTTTCCCCACATTTGGGTCATATTGAAACCCACTTAATAATTTCCGATCTGAAAGCGGCACAGTCCAGTGCACGCTCCGCCCACAGTGGGCGGATTCTAGCTTAGCTCATGTGTGACCATCCCTTCTTCTACGATGCCCCACCCATCCCATACTTGCCCCCACTTCCACAGGTTGTTTTTCATGTCACCTTCAAGCTCCGCCCACCACTTCAACCCTCCGCCCACTGAGCCCAGGCCTCTTTCATGGCTTTCAAAAACTCTCTCTGACCTTAATCCATCTTTCCCCCACGTTTGGGTAATATGAACCAAATTAGTAATTTTTCAGTCTGAACGTGGAACATTCCAGTGCACGCACCGCCTACCGAGGGATGAGCATAACTTTTTCTATGCTTCCTTTTTATTTCTTGTTTCATCCTCTGCTTGCCACCACTTCCATAGGTTGTTTTATGTTTCATCTAGGCTCCGCCCACTGCACCCATGAATCTTTTGTGACCTTCAGAAACTTAGCCCATTTGTGCTCACTTCTTGTCCCATGCCCTACCTATCCTAAGCTTGTTCCCACCTCTGCAGGAAGTTTTTCTCGTGATATACTTAGTTTCCTGACACAGGGACGGGGAAACGGAGGGACAGGCAGAGGAAGCGTTTTATATACAGTAGGGATTTATTTATGTTTTGTTTTTGATATCAATATCATGTATCTTTTCATCATATGTGTATCGTGATGTACCTATATGATGTCCTTTAAAAAAGCATACCTCGCCATGTATCTTCTAGTAAACATTCTAGAATGTGAACACTCTGAACAACATACATGGGATAATTACCGACTGGGATCGGTGTCTGCTGAGTTTTATCCGGGATAATGTTGAGCAGAAGTTGGTAAGCGACCACCGTTGTGAAGTGATGTTCGATCGGGCGGTCTCACCGGTTCATACAATTCGTGTCTCAGCGATCCCAGGCGTGAGTTTTGTTCAGGTTGCTGGTATTTGGGGAAGTCTCTTGGCTGTTTGTGAAGTATAGATTTACAGTGTGATGTGAGAACTATACTCTTTGGAAACGTCCCAACTCCTTTGCTTTCTCGAATTTTGGCTCTGATCTCTAAAGGAAAATCGGCAATGGTAAGTTGGAGAATTTCATTTTTCAAACAAAACCAACTTTTACAATGCAAAATGCCAGCATTTGAGGTTCTTTGCGTTTACTCGGTGTCAATCGTGTACACACCCGCTACTGGCAACTCCGATGGTTCACCTCTACCTCTTCGTCTCCGTCGAACGGTTTCCGCTGGCTGTACAGTACAGGAAGCAAGGTGAGCGGGCCACATATCACCTCTCGAATTCTGAATTCTTTTCCTATAAGATTTTATAATTGCTGTTCTTCTTTCATCAATTTGTCTCTTATATATTTACCAGTTGGGCTATCGCACAGTACTGCGCGAATAACACAATAGAATTATGTAAGGAGAAATGGTCGATGTTGAGTTTTTGCTCAGCATCTACTCTCTACATTTATGTGACAGATATTAACCGATACTGAAGATATCACCGCTAAGGAGGGGTCACCATTTTTCAGATGTCCAGGTGATTTAGCAGTCGATACCCTTTGTATGATATCGACGATCAATATTCAGGAATGACATGGGTGAATCCACTAATCACTTAACCTTTCGACTGCAATGGTCGCTATTGGGATTTGATATAGTTCGGGGGTCTGGTTTCAGCTGCATCTATTGGTTGCAATTGATCCATTTGCTTAGCATCTATTTCCTACATATTAGTGATCGATCCATAAGCTGGTTATCGATGCTTATCGTTTTCGTAAACATGCACCACTATTTGAAATTTGACATAGTCTAGCGGTCGATGCCCAATACTGTTGCTGGCACCGCATGAGAAAATGAATCGCTCGCTTTGCTATCACAAATCTTAATCGTGTCTTGATCATCCATGTGGATCGCACTATCAGAAAACATGCACCATTATTCAGAACCCTAGGCAATTTAGCGATTGATATATCGGCAGCAGATATCAGAACATGAACAAAATATGTTCATGCAATGGTACTAAGCATTAGACGCATTATTGTAGTAATCGTATAGTAGTGATGAGAAGTGTACCGAATTTTATCCCTTCCCCATTTCCTAATGGCTCTTATCAGCCCCTGTAAGCCTTTATCACTTTCCAAAAGTCACCATTGTGGTCCCCGTACTCTGTGATACTTGTGAGTGTGAACATACCACTGTTAGGCAGAAGAGCGAAACAGATGGCGACATTAGCCTTATAACCGATTTTTATCAACCGTTATCTGTTTGGATCACCCACCACTGATGTGCCCGTCCCAGTTCTCAAAACACCCATGAGTATCGGCGCTTTAGGATCGACTCGAAAGGTGGAATGAATCTGGCGACATTCGCCTTCTGACGCTCCTCATCGAATATTATCAGTCGGTATCAGATTTGGATCACCCACCACTGATGTGCCCGTTCCATCCCGCAAAACACCTATGAGTGTCAGCGTTCTAGGATCAACGCTAAAGGCGAAACGGATTCGACGACATTTCCCTTCTCACGTCCGTTATGGTATCTTATCAACCGTTATCAAGTTGGATCACACGCTATTAATGTGCCCGTTCCATCCCGCAAAACACCTTCAAGTATGAACGCTCCGGGACCAATGCGAAAAGCGAAACGAATTCGACGACTCTAGCCTTTTTACGCTCCTTATCGGATCTTATCAACCGCTATCAAGCTGGATCACCCACCATTAATGTCCCCGTCCTACCCCGCAAAACACCTGTGACTGTTAGCTCTCTTGGATCAATGCGAAAGGTGAAACGGGCTTGGCGACATTTGCCTTCCGAGGCTCCTTATCAGCCCTTATCAGCTGCTATCACTTTCGGTCCACCACCTCTGGAGTTCCCTTGGCACCCCCTACATCACTTCCAAAATTCATAGTCCCAGCTTTACTGCGACGCGAGGTATGAATTTCGTGACAAACAGACGGACACACACACACACACACACACACACACACACGCACAGACATACTAAGCGAATTATATATAGTAGGATATTTTTTGCTTCTCAAGTATAATAACAATAACAGCACAATTTTTGTTTAAGTTTGAACGACGAGTTCCATAATTACTCCTGTACGCTAATCCCGGATACCTCTTCGAATTCCGATTCTGAGTGGTATTTTGTGCTGGACGTTGAGTCACTGAGTAGGTTATTTTACTTTTTTTCATATTGAAAAGCGCATTCCACGCTTGCAGACGCTTGGAACACCGGTTGAGGTATGTGCCATTTGGACAGAAAGTTCACGTCACGGTGTCCCTCACGTCGATAAGTGCGAGTTAGAGGAGCCGAATATTTTGTCCTAGAGCGATTGTCGTGTAGTGCGTCCTTTTTGAGCGTGGAGAGGGTGATCAACTTGTTTAGATGTGGGATCCAACTATATTCGGCTCTTGCACTCATCGTTCTCTCATTGACAGGCCATCCACACCTTGGCATGCTAAGTCGCTCCCAGCGCCCTCCAAAGCCACTAGGAAGGAGAAATTTGGCAAATTGTGAAATATGAAAGTAGAGGTGTTCAGCAGTGTAAAAGCAGAGAAAGAACGAAATAAAACGGCGAAAAATCTGAGGAATAGTCTTGCGAAACCCCCGGGTGTATACTGTATAGATAAGAAAATCACGTGGCCGCTTTAGCGCGCAACGTGATGGTGCGAGCTATGGGCTTCGTCTTGCTTGAGTTCTGAAGCGATTACACCTAGATTGAGGCGTAGGGCAGTGTCATCGTCTTAGGACCCATCAATACGGTACGCATAGCTAGCATCATCGCGTTGCACACCGGACTCCGCAAGCGAATTTTTTGTCCAATCGGCATACACCGCGAAATCCCTTTGTCTTTCGCGCCCCTCTGCATCACTGGTTGACGAGGCAGATGCAGATGGGTGAGGGACTAAATCAGCCGACCACGAACGATGTCTCGCGCTCGCTGGCAACTTCCTGGGCGGATGAACGGCAAAACGACTGGCTGTGAAGCGGGGTCGTGATAAGATCCCAAGCCGCGCTTTTCATGCGAGTTCCGCTACACATCACTTCTCCTGAAGTGGAAGGTTTGTTTTCAGAGAAACTGTATTCCCAGTTTCCACTTTCTCCTTACCCCTCCCGGCTTTTAGCTTCAGGAGTTTAAGCATACTTTGGAAGCTGCATAGTCTCTAGCAGTGGTTTTGAAATATAATAACTACAGTATAATGGACTTACAGAACATATTTCTACGAATACAACGTCACTTCGTCTGGAAGTGTCTGCCCCTTCCAAGACTACACTTCTTGCTCAGTTCGTCTTGGTAACTAGAAAGGATTTTGATGAACTGGAATCGCTTTAATTGTTATTCTTCTAACTGTTCATAGATGTTGTTATTGTTATGTTTTATGTTGTTACGATCTCTACTGATGTTCTCGTACTCGTGCGCTTTAACCTCTACTATTTCTTTTTGGTATTTACTCCACTTGTAACCCGCTCCAGAAATCACTATTGTCAAGTGCCTTCACTTTGAATGGGTGCATTAATGTGCATATCTCTCATAAAGCATTTTATGATATGTTGTTTGGGGCGGAATGATGGCGTTTCGTATTAAGCATAAGGGGCCAATGCGGCCTCACGAAAGCGACGCGCATTGCGCGACGCCGTATTGGCTCCTTGTGCACCACGTCGTACAGATTCCTAAGGCAACGTCAGGATACTAATCAAGAAAAAGCGATGGATTGCATAATCTTAAGCACTGGATAGTCTGAAAATCAGGTACATGGTATGCTGTGATTTAGTTGTGAATCAATAGGAATAAAATCTCGAAATACATAAATCAATAAATAAACAGTACACAGGTTGAGGTTGACTAATTGGCACCGCAAGTACCGAGAGGTGAAAATTTGGCAGATTGTGGAACACAGAAGTACGGGTGCTTGGCGGTGTAACATTAGAGTAAGAGCGAAATAAAACGGCGAGAGTCCTGCGAAATGGGAACCCAAATCCCCCTTATCTTTCTTGCTCTCTGCGTCACTAGACGGGGATAGATTGCAGACTTGTGGAACGATGTCCCGCACTCGCCGGCAACTTGCCCTGCTGATGAACTGTAGAACGACACGGCGTGCTGCAGGATGGTTATAAGACTCCGAGCCGTGCTTTTTTCAGTGCGAGTTTCGTTACATATCACCTCGTTTGGTATTCACAGTTCTCACGTTTCCCTTATCCCTCCCGGTGCCTTCAAGCACTCCGCGCTTAACCCCATTCCAATCGAAGGAGCGGTTGGATGCTCTGCTGTTCCAAACAGTGGATGAATGCGAAAGGGGTATAAAAAGAAGTCTTCATCCCCTCCCGTTTAGAAAAAGCTTGCCTTACCTATCTCTGAAGACGAAGGGTTATATAGGGGTGTATGTCGTTTGGCGCGGCCCTTGCAGCTAATTCGCCAATGGCGCGCATGGGCCGTCTAGACTCTCCCAGATTTACCTAAGCTTTTTTAGGGGAGGAGCTTGGCAGTGCCCCTTTGGCAAATTAGCTCCAAGGGGCCGCGCCAAACGACCGTCTCTCGTTATATAGGGAGGGAATGCGCTCTGGACACGGGCCAGGACTATCGCAAACAGCTTTCGTGGACGATCGGACACCAGACAGTCCACGACATGAGGTCACTCTTTAAAATCGCTGGGGGAAAGAACGTCTCGAGCTAACACTGGAGCTCATCCTTTCTCTTTTCTGTTTTGGGGAGTGAAGAGGGGGTAGAACAAGGGAACCAAGACAAATAATGAACAGTATAGGAGCATACCACTGTTTGCCCAATAGTTATAGCTCCGTAAGAGTGAAAGCATGTGTCCTCATGAATGTGTATTGTTAGGCCAAAACTTCGCAACGCGGCGTACGAAGCCATGCGTGCGAGCTAGGGCCACTAGGTTCCAAGGCGTTAGCGTCGAACGGAGGACGCAGTGAACGGTTTGGGGTTTACACACCGCTTCCCCCGCTGCGTTGCAAAATATATTCCTGATGAACAAACTTCTATGCTTGGTATTGAAATTCAGGAAGCCACTGAGCTTTGGGTTCGTAGGATTGTGGAAGATAGTTGAGACTTTTTTTGTTTTTTGTTTTTTTTTCTGACAAGTTTTTTTTCTATTTCCCAACGCTTTATTCATTCTGTTGTCGTATTGTGCGTTATTCGCATTCATGAATACCTTGGTCACTTTGGCACTTATTGTCTAGGGTCAACTTTGGTATTTAATCGCACGAATCTTTTTACGTAATTAATAAATACATATTCAAGGATACCCGGGTCCCTTAGGCATGTTTAGGATTGCAATTCACGAATGGAATCGGATAGACAGGGAGCATGTACCCTTTTCAAATGAGTGCAACTACGAGCAGGGAGGGTTTGGAAGCATAATTACTTATTAGCGTCAAGGCAGCTGTGGTGGAGTTCCATCACCACCAACTTAATTTCGCTCATTCATCAACGACCCAGCAATTGACAAGTCGAATAGGGAACGCTTGAAAACGCGCATGACAGAAAGCAATTATTCATCAGATCTTCATGGACGGGAAGTAGAGAATTCTCGACGACAACAACAACAACAACACTCCGAAAACAGAAAACAATAAACAGAGTTATTTGCTACCATTGTCTTTGCACACTGAAATCAAACCTTTTACTGGCGAGATTATGAGATAAAAAAGGTCCCGCATAGCAAATACGTATGTGGTCGAAGACCACGACGATTCTTCCACGTCAGTCACTGCTATCCCTCTTAATTGATATTTGATACAAATAAAGAGAAAATAATTAGGTAGATGACGTCACCTCCTCATAATACCGTGTAAGGCCGTCGTCAGATTTTGCGATTTTGCGGCGTCGCAATTCTGCGCTCGATACCACGACTTTTGAATTGTGCAATACAGCAGCTTCGCGTGCGAAAGTGCGATCCCGCAAAATCGCAAAATCGCAGTCTGAAGGCAGCTTGACGATAGGTGGTGTGAAGACAAGTGGTACCGCTTCTTACTCGGCTGATTCGGGTAAGAGATCCTGGATCAGTCTCAGGCGAACTGAGCCAACAATCCTTCTCCAGTCACTGAAGTACTTGAGGCGCTTGGAAGGATGAACAGTTTGACTTGACCGAGCTGCCCCCTCCCCGCACGTCATGGTATGATCTCAGATCGCTTTCGTACTTTGAGACACCGGCGTCGACGGCGGCAAAATCAGTGCCGTCGCCGACCACGGCGGCACTCGGGCGATGTGCTCCGTTTATAACGCTCGACCGTACAATACTACAGTATGATGGTCGTGGCGAAAGCCACCCTGCCTCACTGCCTTTTTACGCAGTCACGCCCTTCCACCAGCACTACCGCAGAGTATGAATGCGATCTAAAACGCTGTAGCTTTACTGGCACATTGGGCTATCCGAATGATGCATCTGGAACGGTTATTAAAGTGCATTTATTGAAGAATTTGGGATAGTTCACCGATTTTTTTTTCAAATTTTGACGTCATTGCTACAGCCATTTGTACTAATGTGCAGATGTCATTCATCGAGGCGATAGTAATTTAAAGGCAGCATTAGGGGTAATGTGGTTATTGAGAAATCCCTGAAAGAAAATACTGACATGGAAACTATGAGCCTAAGAAGGCTATCTGTGGCGAAATCCCGGAGAAAAAGTGCGCCTTCGAGCTGTAAAAACGGCGCAACGGATAAGAGCTGACGCCTTTGGATAATCTACCCCGCCTCCTATCGACGTGATACCTGGTCGGCTACGATGAGAGCGATCAAGGATATGTGGTGAGATCGAAGGTACTGCAGCGCGCTTTCGAAAGGGGTCCTATTTCTCGGGTTTTTGGCCATTTCCATCCGTTTTTTCTCCACTGTCCTGTTACTAGGCATCTCGACTTCCAGATTCACTACTTCTTTTACTTTTCGTCTGAATTTCTCCTAATGCTGCCTTTAATCCTTGCATAGCAACCATTCGTCATGGATCTCCCCTTCACTGAAGGGAATAAGGAAGTGGACGGAGTAAGGCGTAATATATTTGATGATTCATCTTACATGCACGCATGCCCAGACAGGAGAAAGGGAAGTTGGGAAGGAAGTCATTTATGTTAGCTACTTTCCAGGAAATAATTAATTCCATTCGCCTTCCTCGTTTTTTTTAACTTCCTTAACGACGTCCGTTGCTACGAAGTCCATTCAATGATCACGAAACGTCTTGACAGCGATGATGTATTCATGTGAATGTAGTTCCATGTTCCCCCTCCCCTTTGCTCTCATTTTGCCCTCTCCCGCCTTTGAGGACTTCAGTTTCTGGCAACATGGACTCCAGAGTATTCACAAGTAATGCAGCACATCCTTTTAGTCCTATTTAGGCTTTCTGGGGAAAATAGTGAAGAAGGGACATCTGCCCAGAAAATTAAATTTCCACTGTTTTGCCCATCCAAATTACATTTATTCCCTTGTTCTCGCTGTCTCAGAATAGACTTCGCTGTCTTGAGCTCAGCCGCGGGATTAGCAGTGCTGCTTAAAGGAATCGTTCGCGGAAAATGAGTTTTTCTGTTATCCATATATTGCAGTTTGCACTTTCACGCGAAAAAGATATGAATCCGGCTCAGATACAGCACCACAAAATCTCGGCCGTGTGGGCGGGGCCCTCCAGCAAGTGCCCACCCCGTCGTCCGCCGCGATCGGAGACGCATTGTAGGAACAGAAAGTTACGTTAACAGTCCCACTCTCCGTTCCCAACAGTGGTGGACGCCGGGACGCGGCTTCTACTCGAAAGCCCCGCCCACCCGGCCGAGAATTTGGGGAGCTGTATCTCAGCCAAATTCTCACGTTTTCGCGTGAAACTTTGCATGCTACCCTTATTAGGCAAGTACAACATAAATATGTGGGTAAAAAAGACACTCATTTTTTCGTGGACGATTCCTTCAACTATCGTCCTTGTGTCACGAAACGTGCAGAGATATTCAAAAGGCATGAGAACATTCTGGGTACTGAATCTTCAAAGGGAATTCCACGTAAGAAATGATGAACTTCTAAGAATTGCCACTTTCCAAGAAGTGTTAGAGGTTACATTTTAACTACGAGGGGACAATTCAGTTGAAGCGCGCTTTGGCCAAGGCGGAAACAAGAAGTTGGCCAAGGCAACGAAAAAAAATGGCTTCGCACTCGGAGGGGATTGTTGTGCGTCATTTCGACGTGCTCTCGTCGTACCAAAGCAATTAGGAATAGAATTTCCTCGATTGATTCTCGGAAAAGGCCGACAAGGCGAATGAGGGAAGGTTCTGAATGTCACCACAACAACAATACGATTCAACGAGCCCATTATGGCTATTACGGAATCCACAAATGAGAAATTACCTGTTTTTCTCCTATGCAAATAAGCTTTCAGTGGATAGTGAATAACAAAGTATTTCCAAGAACGTGCTTGAACTCATTATCTGTCATTATAGTAATCTGTGATGGTTCACCTTTTATATGGGAAATTTGCCGTTATAGCGGAGTGGGGGGGGGGGGAGGCGGGGGGCAGGTCGTTGGATGGTGAACGCTAACATTAACTTCACAGGGTCGTATATGCATATATAGGATATCCATGGTCCGTTTGACAGGTCAGACATGTCAAGTCCTGGTCAGGGTCAAGCCTCCGTTGAGGAATCCTCAACGAGGGGGGTCGTATTTGGTCCGCTAGGAGGGGGGGGGGGTCGTAAACGTTGAGGTAGGCAGTGATCAACAGAATTTCTCAGGCTGAACCGTCTAAAGTATGAGGTGAGAAATGATAAAACTGACTAAATGGGAGCGAATCGAAAATAGTTTAAGTTAATCATCATGGAAGCCTCATGCATGGCGCGATCCTCAACGAAACCGGTCTATGCCAATAATCCTTTCACTGGTCTCCTGATACCGAAACCACGTACAGAGGCACCTCCGAAAATCACCGATTATCCGTGGAAAGCGATATCTATCAACGGGTACCACCGTGGACGGACACTTCAGAAACAATGGGATGAAAACGAAAAATTAGGTGATATGGACTTCTTTCATATCTCACTACGTTTGCAAGTACGTAATCAGGTGTTAGCGGCCATTATGCGAACCGGAAAAACGTTTGTATTCATTGAGGATGTGGATGAAATCCTCATACATGGCGCATCCCACAGAGAAGCTGACCGATGCTTCTCGCCCTCCCACTAGGTCTTCGAGAGCGATGGATGCATACTAGAGAAATTTCAGTAACAATGAATCAATTTTTCGGAAAACTTGGGAAGATATCGCAAATTCACGAAAAAAAGTTTTTTCTAAACTGGCTTTTCCGAATTTTTTCCTTCATTGTGGAGATATGGCATAGTTCAGGCAATCATTCGAAAGCGGAAATCTCGCAGACCCTGCTCACAGAAAAACGCACTCATATGGTTAAGTTTGAAGGAAGTTATGACCAATTAAAGTGGAACACTTCAATTTTTCAAAATTTTCCTCATCTAATCCTCATCTGGCTTCCCTCAAAATAACTTCCTTCGTTTTGAAAATATGGCATAGCTCAGGTAGTCATTCGAAAGCGGCAACCTCGCAGACCCCGCTTCAACGAATCGCACTCATATGGTTAAGCTTGAAGGAAGTTATGGCCATTTCCGTGAAACACTTCGAAATTTTCCTCATCTAATCCTCATCCGGAAACCCATATCGAGAACTGAGCAACCATTGGGGAAAGCAAGCGGCCAATAGATAGGTCTGAGGGAGTTATTAGGAAAACAGTTTACAGTTGTTTGAAAGATGGGCTCTAGGTAAAGTTTGAAGTATTCAAATGTGTCCAAATTTACAAGGGAAGGACCCGAGGTCGAAGTGGCCATTCGGAATGGGACACATATGGTCCGATGCATTTTCGGACGCTGATCTCGAATCTGCATTCCAAATTTGCAGAACGATTCTGTGAGAAGTGTTTTTGAGAGGCCGTTTTTCGACGAAAGTCGGCCCAAAACACCACAAGCCAATAAACAGTGGGTACGGGCTTGGCGGAGAGGTAATGTCTCGCTCAATAGGCTGAAGACTATGGTTCGAATCCCTTGCGGAACTTCACTTTTGCAACTGGTTGAACTTTTTCTGCTGACTACAGAAAACACTTCTACTTTGATATCACCTCATTTTGACGGTTCTCTTGGCATCAGGCATGTTCAAATGGCAAGCACTTTTCGCAAATATACTGTCTGATCCATAACTTTGAATGCATTGGTATTTTCCTTTTCATAATCCTCTTTTATGCCTGGGAAACATACTCAAAGTTTTGCTATGTACAGTGAGTGTTATATTCCCTTACTGTGTACCTCACTATTCCTGTCGATTTTGTTTTGGAACATGACTACTGAGTTTTGTTGGGCTCTTATTCTCTCTCTTGTAAGGAGTTTGGTTTGGCCTTAATGTTTTTTAGGCTCTTAATTTCCGTGATGGATCGCACTGGCTTGGTAGAAACCACAGAAGAAGTGGAACCTAAAAAAAGGGGGGTCGTATTGGGGCCCCCTTTTTGGGAGGGGGGTCGTATTTTTCGAAAATTTTCCTCAACTGGACGCTTGACCCTGGTCCTGGTTCTGTTCCAGGTTCAGCAAGATGCACGTCCCCCCCCCTCCCCACCCCTTCCCCACCTTTCACTAAGATAGCATCATATTAGCATCATATTACACAAGAAAAGGCTAGCCAGCGTGTAACTATTAGGTCGTGTTCTGTTCATACTCAGCGCCGGCAGGGCGTAGCTACGCTCACAGGCAAAGAGACGGAGTGACATGAAGGAGGTGAGATGGTTCAGGCAACGAGGCAGGGTGGTATAGACGGAGACGCAGAGACACGCAGCCGTGATCTGCCGCCGGACGCCGAAGAGTATGAACGCGGCCTCACCCACACATGGAAGGTACGCTTACGGCGGGATACGATTCTCGACTAAAGAAGCAGGAACTTCATCTCTAGCTCCAAACCATGTCATCACAACAACGAAGCAGTATTGTTCCAAACCTCTTTCGGAGCTTGAGTGAACAGCCGAGAGTTTTTTCAAAGCATTTGGTCCGAACAATGATAACTTGTATCCTGACCCAATGCACACAGTGGTGATTCCATTTTTTTCATGCAAAACATCGTTATTCAAATAATTATTCTCTATGGATTACGCAGACACTTCCAAACAGGGGAAGGGGGGGGCGTATTTGACCGGACGGAAAGGGGGAGGGGTCGTCCCTGCTGAGGTCTGCGATAAGCGCTAGAATCTAAATTCTAGTCTAAAGGAATCTGATCTAGAAGGAGGGCTCGTACCCTTAAGCGGCTATTTTCCTCGAAACCTGGGAGGAGTGCCCTGCTTCTAAGTTCAGTGGGCGGAACTAGGTTGCTCCGGCCAACAGCCTCGGGCTCTCCCCTTTGCATTCATCATCAAAGCATTCGCCTTCTATGGTGTGCTACAGGGCACAGATTACAATAAGTTCCGTTCTAATTCTGATGGTCCTCGTGTTCTCGGTCAAGGATTCTATTAGGTTGGTGCATAATTAAGAGGCTTCTTGATGCTGCACTTTTTTTTCGTGGTGGGAATTGACGTTTTGACGACTACCAAAAAAGGAACACTCGCTGATTGCGATGGTGAAAACGCTCCCGAGTAACCATCTGAACACGTTTTTACCAAATTTTCTCTTTGTATTTGGTAAATAAAATTGTTGAAAAAAAGCGGCATTAATTTTGCACCAACCAAATACTATGCGCCTGTTCTTCATTAATCCATAATCCCTGCTTATGTCAATCGTCGGGTTTGTTTTCAAGATGCAAGGTGTAAAGAAGATTATTTAGAGCATCCCATATTATGGAAGCACGGGAAAAACTTTTCCAAGGCCATTGCTTTCCTTGACATTCCTCCTTTGAACTGAGCATTTTTTTCAGTTTTTCACGTCCCATATGCGTTGCTTCTATGGCTGATTCAGTTCTAATTTGTTTCTCAAATCTCACAGCTTTTCCGCTTCGTTCAGAAAAAAGGTAGTATTGTCGTCCAATAAGGGAGTTAAGAAAGATGAAGTTCCTGGCGTTAATCAATCCCTTCCTGGAATGCGCTGCACATTTTAGTTCCATTCAGAATCGTGGTGGCTCGTGAATGTGATGTGGCCTATACGATGACTTGCGGTGGCCAGCCGATGTACAAGACAATGCTTTCATTCTCCCAGACGAGGATGGTACCAGTTTGCCGACCCCAGAAGTATGGAAGGCTTAGTTGGCCTGGGCGGGCGTTGAAGCGGGATTTGATCCCCAAACCGTGAGAGTGGGATGTGTGCCACCTGTCACTACACCACCTTCACCCAATCAGGGGGGCTGTGTATTTGCAGGTGCTATGGGAATCGGGGGGTCAGCGTGTTGAATAATGAACAGCAACCCGTCTTTTCACGACTGCCGTGTCAACAATTTCTCACCTCTACGACCCATTTTAGGCCTTTTTTCTGAAGAAAGGGGTGTAGATATCAGCAAGTTTAGGACTTAGTAGTAGTTTCTGGGTAATGAACAACTTCTATAATGTGAAACACGCCCCGAGCCCTGAAAGTTCAGTACCATTAGGCGTACGCTTGCGCAAAATGCACAAATTTAATGGATACTGTAACCCTCTGCTGTGCGCAATTACACACAGGCTGTCGGTGGTATTTATACACAACGGCATCGTCAAGGAGCAGCCACCCACCGGCTGTTGTCAGGGCGCCATCGATTTTTCGTTGTTCAGTGAGCGCGCGGCCGCGTTGTGTGCCTGTCGCGTGGTCGCCGGGACTTCTTAGTTCTTACTGTTTCCGGTTTCTGCTATTTCGTCCCACCGTGTCAGCAATGGATGCCGATGATCTCTACGATTCTGCTGACGACGATATAGACGGTCAGTTCATTTCCAATTGGTCTTCTTTGATGGTTTTATAAGATTTTACGTTTTTCAATGAAGAAAAATGTTTCGGCTATCGGTACTATACAGTCCGGGGGGCACAATGTGCTGAGCGTGGAACAACACGTTCAATCAGTGCACTCCCAGGGGTCATGAAAAGTAGCCGTTTCAGTACGACCCCCCTCCCTCTACGGGGAGAATACGTCCCCCGCTTTTCTTGGACCTCTGGAATACCAATGTTTAACGCCAGATTGTATAGTTGCAATGTGTTTTATTGCTATGTATTTTTACCTGACACAAAAAAATCTATTTCTCATATCCTTGCATCTTTTCGCTGTGAAATACCCTTCGCTTCTCATCTAGTCATGGAAAGTTTAGATTTTAGTGCTCATCGCTGTCCTCCGAAGGTACGAGGCCTCTCATGTCCGTTCAAATACGACCCCCCACCTGTCGAGAAATCCTCGACTCCCGGTGTACCCTGCTACATCCCTTAAGGTAGTGTCAGTGTGCAATTGCATGTAAAAGCATGTCACTATCCATCACAAACTTGCCCCCCCCCCTCTTCAACCGATGAACATAGCATCCAACTGGCAGCAATCATGAAATTGAGAACATGTATCTCGAAGTGATTCATCCTAAGGAGTGTGTGCGGAATGCTGATCAAATTGCATGAATAATTTCGGTTGAAAGTATTTTTTGTGATAATCAGCTGTCCGTTGCCGTGAAGAACAGTGGTTGGTGGGTTAAGCTGTTAGTGTGATCGAAACTAACGAGTGGGTGGAAATTGGGACCACCTTCCACCTGACCGCCACAATTTCTCAGAAATACCCAGCTCACCAAATAATAAATACAAATAACAATATGGTTTTTCAAAAAGTAGTCTTATTTTCGGTGTATTTGATAGATGTTGAGAGGGAAAAATTAAAAATTGTTGAAATTTTTTTTACATCTCAGTGGAATAATAACAAATCATCACCCTTTACAGATTACTATAATGATTTTGATGATGACATGAATCCTGATGGCGATGAACTGAAAAAGAACGAGTCCGAAGATGCCGAGTATGAGTGTTTGAACGTGTTCCAGGTACGTTGTTTTGTTTTATTTTCCTGTTCCCGATATTGTGAAATTGTGAAATAGGGAGACCTGTTCCCATAAGGTAGAATTTTACCTTCGCCACGCACGTAAGCCTGCTTAAAGTTTTTATCTGTATTCCAAAGTTGGTAGCGTAGTGAACTCGCATGGGCGTGTTATTACAACCAGGCAATCACTTATTAACCTTTTCTGACAGAACTGGGACCTTAACGTACTTTGGTGCTAATCGTTCTGTGAACGTTTGGGTCTTTATGACGTCTTAACACCATTGTACTCGAAGGCGCATACCCTTCATTAATATTGATTTTAAGTGCTAGAGCTTTAGCTGCAATAATAGGCACTCTTATGAGTTTATTGTTTGGAAAAGCGAAATCGCGGGTATAAGGTTTCATTATGTGCGACCGTAACAGTAGAGGGGTGAGATTGATCGTTAAGTTTGGAGTATCTGATGAATTTCATAGGGTACTTTGCTAATAATCCTAAATGGGTTCACAATAGAGGCTAGTCAAGAGTGCTTTCTGTTCATGCTCTCCTATTCCTCAAAATATCCGGCCATGTTCGAGTTTCTGATTCGAAAACAAAGCGCAGATTTGCTTGCCTTACTTATGGTGTTATGACTTTGACAGTACGCGTTCATCTACATGAAATTAACGAAACAATATGTATTCCTATTCAAATATGCGATTTGGGCTTTTATATTTTTCGACGCAGACACTTTTAGGTAGAACGGGTGCTCAATGAGAGTGTTGCTGCCCTCGCTGAAAAGGAAGCAATTTCGCCAACTCTTGCTCGTATGCTGCTTCATGCGAATGAATGGGATGTCAGCAAGGTGTGTACACAGCTACTTTTTTCTCATGCCTGTTAGTGACTGTATGAACTGGATCGGTCTACTTCATCAGCAACAATGTTTTCTGCTCTGTTAACTACAATTTTTCAATTGTGTAGACTATTTTTCTCTATCTTCGATTCTTCAAAAATTTCCTTCAACTTCACCATGCTCTCCCTTGATCACTTATAAGGCCGTCGTCCGACTACGCGATTTTGCGGTGTCGCGGCTCCACACGCAAAGTTATTGCATCGTGTGCAAAAGAGCTGCGCCGCTAAATCGCGAACTCTGACGATGTCTCATCGAAGTCTAAGTGCCGCCTATCCGAATCCTCACGGGTCTGCGAAAAGGCTAGATTACGTCTTTGTGAATTATTTTGGCTGTCCCGGTAGTTGCGTGTTGGTGTAGATGAGAAAGAACCTTTTGCCCAGTAGCCGTTTCAAAAATACTGTGTATGGATTTAAGACAAACAATTTGCCATTTTCACGTATTCCTACCCGTGTATTCCTACCCATTCACTGTTTTTAGGTATCCTCACTACTGCTTACTAACGGTGCAGCAACTCTTCGAGCCAGCGGTATACTCCCTCCAAGAGCGGCAACCGTCTCACGACAAAACTCTGGCGTCTCCTATTGTGCAGTGTGTGCTGAGGAAGGCTTCTTGGAAATGCGAGCGTTGGCATGTGGCCATGCATTCTGTGCAATGTGCTGGCGTCTGCATATCGAAGCGAAGTAATATAACCTTTCTCTCGGTTGAACGTTGCGATGTGGATATGTCGAGTTTGTTTGCTTTAGGATTTCCGAAGGAGTAGCGTCCCGATTGGAATGTATGGAGCCAAGTTGCAGTCTTTTGTGTCCAAGCGAGTTTGTGCTCAGGATTCTCGATAAGCCACAATTCCGAGCGCGGTGGGTAACTGCACACCATTCAGATTTTCTCTTCTTTGAGAGCTCTTAAAATAGCTTCGGCAATGTTGAATTCCCTTCCAGGTATGAACGTTTTGTCTTTCGTGATTACGTGTCCTCTCACCCTGAACTCAAATTTTGCGTAGGAAAGGATTGTCAGGTTTGTTCAACAATAGGATGCTTAGATCTCTAGAAATGTTGATATTCGCACTGCTTATTTACAGACTGTAATACGATCAAAAGAGAAAAAACCGAAACGAGTCACTTGTTCGAGCTGTAACACCTCTTTCTGGTAGGTTTTCTGTTTTTCTTATGAAGTGCATTTTGGGAAAAACTGTAAAGTGAACCATTAGCAGGTTTTGCCTCACAGCAGTGATGGCATTCTCATTTGATCATTGCTATGTTAATGTTATCGCGAGGGAACTCTTAGAGTTTAGTTTTCTGGTTTACCTTCCTCTGCGCAGGAGCGTTTCATGTTTCCACTCTTATGATTCCGCAGTCATTGTTATTGAGATGCACCCCGCACTGATTCTTTTCTTTCATTGCTGAATTATTGGTTTTTATGGAAAAATACTCTTCTAGCACCACCATACTTTAAATTCGTCCCGTCACCGATCTCTCTTTCTATTCACATGTGACAGATTAGATTTGAACGTTTTCATGACAAAGGTCGACCTGTAGTAACTCTCGTAGGGCTTATGCTTATGGTGTCCATAACCAGTTTAGTGCTGGTTTTTATCTTTGTGTCGATCGTGGTATGCTGAAGTAAATAAGCTGAAGATTCACTGTTTGCCAATGTTAACGCTACTGTTAGTGCAGTTTTAGTGGTTGAGTGTAGTGACATTATATATAGGCTTGCTTTATAATCTTCAGTTAACTGGCTGATATGGTTGATGTAGTCATATGCACATAAGATTCAATCTTTTTTGTAATTGCTTAAACGGTTTGGAAGTAACGTCTTTCTCTTGAAAAATGGACGCACTTGTGCTTCCCATGAGCGTTATGTGCGAGACCGTATTTCTTCTATTATGCTTTTCTGTAGGATTTTTCTTTGCTGCATCATTTTTACGGTTCCTGTGTGAATGGCCAACGTTCTTTTTAGTGTCGCCTGTGGCGTCGATTATCATGCTCCTACGTCATGTGAGACGATCAAGCAATGGTTGCTCAAATGTGCCGATGATAGCGAGACTGCAAATTATATAAGGTAATTTTCCCGTAGTATACGTGTGGACATGTTGGCCGTAGCTGATATTATGAAACGTCCCTAGGCAGGGTCGAAAACAGTGCCAATGGCCTGAAAATGTCTTCTGCCTTCATAAGATTTCGAAAGTACCAGAATCAAATATTCAGCATGAAACGTTCTAATACGAATTTGTGCCACGCTACAAAAGCAGTTGTTGTTGGAGTGAGTAGCGGGATTGGTTTGTTGAGTACGTCGCTAAATCTGATTTACAAAAACGTGAACCGGCACTCCAAACACATGCTGCTTTCCCCAATGAATATGAATGCAGGCCGCAAGCTTCACTTCGGCTGTTTTGTAGGTTTTTGGTTTTCTCGTCTTTTTGCCAGCTTGGCCAAACGCTTTATTTACAAATATCGATTGTGAACTCACAGATTTACTAGTTACAAGATTGCAGTTGTCAGAACTCTGATTTGCCTAACTCTGAAACATTGAGGGAGTTTACCTCTCTCTCATGAATGATATAAGATATTTTTTAATTGCTAATTAATCACAGCTGTGCTTCAAGTACGTAATAAGTTTTTTGGTCACGAAATGAATAGCAGCAACCCCTTCAGATTCACACAAGACCAGGAATCCTCAATCATCTCTCTGATCTTGAACTTTTCTTATGGTTGAAACCACTCGCCAAATAATTTGTACGACCTTTGTTAGCATTTTTTGTTAGCATTGTTAGCATGAGAAGTTTTTGGACGTTAGTTCGATCATTTTTCGAGGAATAAAGCTAATTAATTGAAGTAATGACGTCAAGATTCAAACGCAGTTATTTTGTATGAGATGAGGCGTAGGATTGCAGCACATCATCTTTTGATGTTTTCCAATTTAGTGCTCACACCAAGGATTGTCCACAGTGTCATTCATGTATAGAGAAAAATGGCGGATGCAATCATATGCAATGTGCCAAATGCAAACATCATTTCTGCTGGATGTGCTTTGGAGGTGCGTTCCTGATCAGTATCTATCATTCTCTACCTTGCTTAATCACTCGGTCTTTTCAGACTGGAAAACACATGGCAGTGAGTACTACGAGTGCAGTAGGTATAAGGTCAGTTCCAAAGGTTTTCTCGAAAAAAAGTTAGCCTTCTGTTCAACATGGTAGTACCCCTTCCACTGCTCTTGTAGGGTTCTAATTCTAGAAAAGGACCTCTATGCAGCTTTCACAATACCATGAACATGAGCTGGGCAGAGTGGCTCCCACTTTCATTTCATGCATGTGGTATATAGTGTTGGCGGGGTATGAAACCAAAAGCGTTTTCCGGGTGTAGAAGCTTGGAGGGAAGAGCGCTCTACATACGCGATCGCGCCTATCGTAGAAACGCTCCTGTTTACAATGTCCTTCCCTAAAATTTTTCAAAGTTGCAAGCCGGTGCATTGTTCTGGATCTATACCCAGTAGTTGAGGTCTCCGCATCATAATGTGAGACACTAAAGGCTTTTCACGGAGAGATTGCCGCCCTGATTTCTGCTTAATCAAAGCTAAGGAGCTTGAGAAGACTCACGGTCACCGTAAAGAAGCTGTGTAGTTCATTACGTCTAATCGCATGCAGACGGCTTCTCAGAAATGTCCCTTCTTATCTTGAAAGACCTTTACTGCAGCTTGGACAAGCCGCTAAGATTTGCGATATTTTTGCTTTGCATAACATTCAGGCTACTAGCTGGGCGCATTGAAGTTCCATGCTGCTTGATTTCAAGGAACCCAAGGAATGAAAGATTTCATGAATATCTATAAATTGTGATTACAAGGCTTGAATGTCTGTTTTTTGTTTATTTCAATTGCACGGCAGAGTGCCTAATAACGTGTGTTGGTTCGATTGACTGCAAAAGACTTGAAATTACGGAAACTTAGGTAAAGTGTCGTTCTGTTGTAAGGGCACATCCCGTACATACATGCATTTGCATCGTCTAATTACCTCAAAAAAAGTGCGGGCACTGAATAGTTAGAAGATGTTTGTGGTAGGCGCTACCCACCCAAATATTAGGTTGATTCATAATAAATCGGACAAATGGTAGTGATGATTTCTAGAGATCATAACTCAGTAACGAATCAACGAAAATGGACGCGCGAGGTACCGTTGGAATGAGTATGAAAAGCTCTTCAAAGTACCGCAAAATAATCACTCCAAAGTAAATTCATTCCGCCACAATGTCGCACGATTTCAAGCGGTCCAGAGACCACATCCGCAACGTCATACTATTTATATCGCTATCTGGCCAGGAACCGCGGATATCGGCAGACGTCTGATAGAAGTTCACAAGGAGCATGCCCCCGGCAGAAGTACACTGTAGTTGTAGCATTCGAAGTTTGCGTCAGGCGACTATTCCATCGAAGACGAGAACCGCGGTTGGTGGAGCGTACACGGCGTAGAGTACTGGGAGCTGCTCGATGAAGGTACCACAGTATCCGCCGACGTCTACGTTCGTCAATTACGAGAATTGAAGGCCAATGTCCAAAGTTCGCTACGGCGGCGGTCACATGTCTACTTCCAGCACGACAACGTGTCTACTTCCACAGACCGCACTTCGCAAGATCGACCAAGGCCGAGCTGCTGTCGTACAGTTGGACCGTACTTCTATACCCACCGTACTCCCCAGACCTGGCCCCTTCAGATTTCCACCTTTTCTCCCACAGCCAACGCCACCTGGACGGCCAAGACTTCAAAACTCGCGACGAGGTCAAGGCGGCACTCGGCAACTTCTTCGAGCTCCAGCTTCCGGCCTTCTGGAGCAAGGGCATCCATGATCTGCCTATACCGTGGCGGAAGGTCATCGATAAAGATGGAGTATAATTCAAGTGAATCCCTATTGTCGTAAAAAAGTTGTACGACAATGATTAAAATTGGTCAATTTGTCCGATTTATTATTAATCAACCTAATACTACTGCGTAAATTGTAAAAAATTGCGGTTCCGCTGTTCATATTGTGTAAAAACACTGCCACTTTTGATCAATATAAGGTGATAAACCGAGTGAATTAATTAGTTATCTTCTATTTTTGGTATCGGAGTCAGCATACATATTGCTTCTGTTCAGGAGAATCCATCAGTGGCTGCTGAAGCTAATCACGTGAAGGCTAGGCGAGCACTGGAAAAGTACCTGCACTACTATGAACGTTTCGAGAACCATAGCAAGTCATTGAAATTGGAACAGCAGTTCCGTGACAAAATTCAGCGAAAAATTGAAGCTAAGGTAGGAATGATTTTTTGTGAAATGAAACAGATTTTATTGTTTTTCCAACTGAAATACGTGGTTTAGAATTAACACATAATTTGTTTCAGCGCTCACCGAGGTACATAACCTTCACTTGTTCAGGTTAACGATCATGACGGTACATGGATCGATTGGCAGTATCTTCACAATGCCGCTAGCCTTTTAACGAAATGTCGCTATACTCTTCAATATACTTATCCATTTGCGTACTTTATGGAAAATGGTGCTAGGAAACAACTTGTAAGCTCTCATTTTTTTCGTGTTAGAAGTTTTTCAAGACACGTTTAATATTCGATCCTACATAGAAAATTTGATACTTATGAGTGACACCCAGACAGGGTACCCCGAGAGTTGAGGATTCTTCGGCAGGAGGTGACTGGGGCAGAGGGGAAGGGTGCGATATACCTACAGAGGTCAGCGTTATGCACCATGTTGACTTTCAAAAAGCAGATGAGAAGAGAAGGGTATTACACAGCGAACCCGTGTGTGGGAAATGTGGAATAAATAACATTTTTTCAGGTAATAATAAGGATATGGGTATTGTAGAGGTCAAAAAATGGGGGATCGTATTTGGTTACCTTAGAAGGGAGGGGGGGGGTCGTACTGAAACGGCTATTTTTCTCGACACTTGAGAGTGCTCTGTGAGCGACACTGCAGTGCAACATCCTAACCTGTTTCGATATCGTAGTTCCAACTATTCATCTCCTCTCCTCCACGGATGGTCGCGTGCGGTGAGTTTCGCGCACTGTTGATGGTTGCCGCTCATCGCCGAAGATATCATCAGATCCCATGTTCGTGATTTTATTCCGCACGCGACTGCGATTTGGATCCCACCTGAATTCCGCACGCATTCAGATTTGAGTCCATTTTGGCCTTAATACCTTTTACTGGTCCTCGCCACTGTAATGTAGCGATTGTCATGTTTCATTGCTGGTTAAACGTGGATGTTTCAGTATTTGCCAACCGAAATCGGCGTATAACGAGTCTGACCCCGTGCCTCATTCGTCGCGATTTATGATGGGGATAGCGCAACCGCATACCTGTTGAGCTCCACCATCATAGGATAATCCAAGCGAGCGGACGATAATCGGCGCTAATCTACCGCCGCTATCACCCCATTACATGATTAGTTGCCGTCGCGGCCACGGCTTGTAGCATGGATACGGTAGACATGATCGCCTACTACTTTATTTTGAAATTACATGAAAATTTAGTGGTATTTGTACGAAACGCTTCTTAGATGTGGTTATATGCAGCAAAAACTTATTGCGATTTCTATCGTTCTTGCTCTTCCATGGGGATTTCAATTTCAGGTGGTAGGACATAGTAAAACATGGACGAATTACTCATTCATTGGATGATTTTGAATTTTGCCCCCATAACTGCTCTGCTGGCTAAGGAAAAATATTCTGTTTGAAAAGATTCTCTCTCGTAACCTCAGTCGTCTACCTCTATGACTGGGCGCCGACCTCAACCGCTGCACAATTACCCCTGAAAAACGCTAATGATCATAGCAGTTATATGGAAGAATGTGGGAATATTTGATTTGAACTGGATCAGACATTCTAATCGATTTTATGAGTCATCTGAATTCTTTATACGTTTACATAAAGTAATAAAAAGTCAAAGTAAATATTTGCAGTTTGAATATCAACAAGCTCAACTGGAGAAGGAAGTGGAAGAGCTGGCATGGGCTGTAGAAAGAGCTGATTCAACAGCCAGAGGAGCTCTTGAGGCACATATGCATCGAGCTGAACACAAACGTACCAGCCTTCTTCATGATTTCTTCTTCTAATTGTGCCTATCGATTACTTAGTGATTCGGGCAACTCGGTGAGCGTCCAACGTTCTTCTCAAATTTAACAGCATTGTTCGTATGTACCATGTTTCAATTAAAGCGATGTTTACATAACTGCCTCGATTAGCTCTCGCCTTTTATCAGCTTCTTTTTGTAACGTTTTTGGTGTAGTAGGGAATTGAGGGGGGGGGACATTGTTTAATGTAGAACAGTGGAATGTCCTCATGTGGGTGACATGTTTATAAAGTAACGTGGAAATACAAATACATGCAAAATTCGAGGATAAGCTATATTCGGGGAAATGCTGGTTTTTGCCCGAACCATGGAGAGAAAGAGCTATGACATGGGTGAATCACTTCTATAAAAGAAGGTTTCCTCCCCCTTGGATGTCCTTCCCAAGGATTCAGACGAAAACCCACATTTTTCCCCGTAGATGGCTTAGCTTCACAAGATTATGCATGCACATATGTAGTCATATTATCCACGGTGCTTTGTTGACTCTTATAAAGGCATGTTACTGCTAAACATTTAGCAAGTTGCTCCCACCTGACCCATATGACACCTCATTTTCTTGTTATGTCGCGGTTTCCAAACTCCCGGATATGTCCAGCCATGTGGGGCGATGAATGAACGTATCTGCAGTGTGCCTAGAATTGTAAATACTTGACCATTTTTTGCTGCGTAGGTGATCCCTGTATAGAGGAGATTCATGTGATTTCCGTACTATTGTGCATATGTATGTGCTGCTGTGTAGCTCAGAGGTGTCCACAGTTTCAATTGCGCTCATTTCTCGTCATTGTTTTATTATTTTTTTATGCAGAAATAGTATAGTGCCTTATTGAACTTATATGTGCACTCGTGTCACCTTCTCGATCGTGATATCTGAGAAATTTTTCTGATTTTATGTTGTTTGAATTCTTCTTTTAGGAGTTTTCCGTATTGATTGTTGATATAGATATGTATAAAGAGATTCAGTGAAAGTCTGAGGTGTTACCAAAGAGTCAAGGGATGAGCAAAGGTGTGAGGAGAGACACGGCGCCGAGCTTCCGGAAGGAAGCCTAGACATGGTCTTATTGATTCCGTGTTATCCCTCATACGGGATGATCTGCTGAGCAGCTAGTCACACACACAGCCAAGCACTCAGCTTTATTGTTACTCCTCCCCGGCTCGTTATCACTCCTTGAAGCAGCAGTCTCACCGCTCTGTGCACCTTTTGCTTTGTTCAATTCTGAAGGCCAGATGCCTGCAGCTTTCCCGGTCCAGGAGTGGGAGCTCGTTCCCAGAAGGGACCAGGAGAGCTTCTTGGATGTGGCTTGGCTTTCAATGTTTATTTGTTGATTCATCGATTACTCATTCATGTAACGTTTCTGCTCAGGTTTAACCCCACCCTTATCGTCTTACTGCTATTGGAAGTCGTCTGGAACTGTCAACGCGCTAAGTCGGCTGTCAACTGAAATGGGTGAAGTCTGAGAGACGGGAGACGGTGAGTTGTGAACGATTTCTATGCGCGCGAGCGCGTTCGTTCTCCCTCACATGCATTGTTCCCATTTACCTCTCCTCCGGCTGCCCCTCTGTGTGTGTGGTGCGTGTACGTGAAGTGTGGGCGGTTCCAAGGTCTCCTGTCCCCCACAGAGAGAGAGTATGCTGCTGCTGCCCGCCTCTCCCTCCACCACCTGTCCATTCGAACCGTTTCGGTGTGTTCCGCGACCGCTCACCAACACTGTCGACTCACCTCATTTCTCCTACCTCCAGGCCAGGTTCACTTGGATTCCTTTGCTGTGTACATGGCGCCGTTTCGGCTTCCCATCACGCCCCACTCCCTTTCCCAACCCATTCCCTGTTCTACAACGAGGAGAATCGATTATTCTTCTTTGTCTGAGTCCGATCTATTAACTAACCCGGTGAGTGGTTTTATAATCGCGGCTATGTGTATGTGTGTGTGACTGCTGGAGGACAACGTCAACGACATGAGTCACATCTCGTCGAATAGATTTCGATTTCTCAGTCACATTTCGTTCAACACACACACACATCAATAGGAGATGATGTGGAAATGCAACGCGGTGGTGGAGTCCCGAAATGGCACTGCATGAATTCACGGTTGTTGTTCGGGCCGTGCATCCAGTGGTTCCATACCGGGTCGCCGCTGCTAACGGGGATCCTTTCTG
Organism: Trichostrongylus colubriformis; assembly: GCA_963978905.1. Taxonomy (NCBI): domain Eukaryota; kingdom Metazoa; phylum Nematoda; class Chromadorea; order Rhabditida; family Trichostrongylidae; genus Trichostrongylus; species Trichostrongylus colubriformis. The sequence goes on from OZ022256.1 coordinate 4,335,881, forward strand.
GTCTTCACGAACTCGTCTACCTGCTTTCCTGCCTGCCATCCTATTTTTATTCACTTCTTTCACTTTCATTCTGGCTTTCGCTGAGTGAGGGTTCCTGGTCTTCTTCTTAAAAACATGCTACTCAGACTTGAAAAAAAATTGAAGTTTGGATATTCTTTTCTCGGGCGATTTTCCTGGTAGAGGAGCAAACTGACAGCTTCGACAAAAAAGGCGGTAAGGGATGCCAGGGGACACTTCGCCTTTTTGCTCTGCTCACCGATTAGTTATTATCCATGATCACCCATTATCGTCAAGTATATGCACTTTTGTGTTCAACCCTGTATAAATTATCCCGGGCGGGGTTGTGATGGATGATGCATACTACACCCTTAAAGATTCTATTCCACAGTGGCCTGTTCAAATCCGAGCAGTTCCCTATTCTAGAGCGCTCAGAGCGTTGTTTTTCACGGCGGATTGACTATTACTGGTAATCACGTATTACCACCAAGTATTACATTTGTGTCTAATCGCAGAAGAATGATTTCGATCATTCTATGATGATACTAATGGCAAAAGGTTTTATCATGGATTCCCGGTAGAGGATTGAGCGGGGCGGTCTCTTACGGTAACCGAATGTGAGCCCTCTGGAATGCAAGGATTGGCTTTCGAAGAGGATGATGTACAGTGAGCAATTCCTATGCAGAATCGCCCGCCTTGTGCAATGTAACTGAGTGCCACCTCTACCGTCGGCGGCACTACACTCCCCGTTGCCTTTGCCAGCAGTCGTCCCATTACGGTACCGGAGCCAAACCAACAAAAGGAATCGATCTGGTTGGCTCAAACCAACCAGCAGAAAGTCAACACTGCCGAATCGTCCAAATAGGGCGAACATGAATGTACGGATGATGACGTCGACGATTTGTCGAAAAAGACCGCCGCATGAGGCTCGTGGCGTCCGCCTGGTTCTCCCTCCATTCATGTCCGTTCCACAAATCGACGCGAAAATTCGTTCGTGGATGTGTACCTTTGTCTGGAAGGGTCGGAAAAGGAATTTTAGTGCCACAGTGTTCTACTTCTGCTGCAAACTCACTCGAGACGGTCGTTTTGATTTTATCTACCTTTCTCGATCGACTAGTGAAGTGTAATGCATGAAAACGATGATTTCTGACGAGGAACCTGCCGAATCGAACAACGACGGCGATAATAAGGACTGTTCTGGGGTTGTTGTAGCACAGTTCACTCTGATTATCATTCATTATCACGAATTATCATCAAGTATAATACATTTGTGGCAGCCATGCACGAATAATTCCGATCACTTCTATGATTTCGCTCATGGTCAGCAGAGGTCTTATAATGGATTGTCTCCAAATTTGCACCAGGAGGGGTATTCAAACAGTTTTCTCGTACCTAAGCACTTAGGCAATTGTTGTTGTGCAGGTTAGGTAAAACGACTTTGGTAGTTGTTGTCCCTTCCCCCTCACACCCCGAGGTTCGTCATGAATGGGGGGACGAACGGTAACCTCGTAGGGATACGGTAGTGGATAGTGGTGTGCATGTGGAGAGTCGATTATTGAATAGCGAAGGTGAAGAGTGCACGGTGGGGCATTGTTGGTACGGGCGACCTTGAAACGCCGCGTAATTATGCGCGATCGTAGACAGAAAACCACACACACACACACAGGATCATACAAAGAGAGGTTGAGAGGGGTGAGGAGGGGACAGTGCTGTGTGTGTGGTGGAGAAGAACCATGGTGAGACACTGTGCTGTGTGTCATTGTATACAGAAGACCACCCAGAACCATTACTATACAGAGAAGGATAATGTGATTGAGGACGGGACAGTACAGGAGGAATGGAATTCCGAAGTTCCCAATGGTGAGCTGGGGCAGGGCCCGTCAGAGCATTCATTCATGCATAATTAGCGGGTGCAATGGCATGTCGGGTAAAGTTTTATGTATGTGAGGGAGGTGGGAGGAGGAGGGGTGTTGAGCTAGAATAATGGAGGCTGATCCACGTCAGATATCACCTTAACATGGCTCCGACTATGAGGCTGTAGCACGTATGGGAAGCAGGGTCATGCGGCGTTTCGTGGGGCAAACTTTTAGAAAATATGACCTTTCCCCTGAATGTAGGAACTGACATAGTGCGAAGTATGATTATCGACCGACTGATAGCCTTTTTCTCTTTAGAGGCCCCTTGGTCACCTCCATAATCACTGGAAACAGATAGATCGCTCAGGATTGTTCGACGAAATCCTTCCTCAAATACGACCCCTTTAAGGGTTTCTCCCCTTGGCTGAGCCGGTTCAGGAACTTCGAATTCCGCACCCCGTGCAGAGTGAAGCATGGCGCTAAAATATACCGCACCAGAGTAAACTGATTTCCACTTAGTCAGGGTAAAGGCGCGGTTACCTCAGGGAGGGTACATGGACTGAATCTCAGGTCAACATAGGATTTGATCACTATTGGATCGGTTGCATAGCATAGGTGGGAGCATGGAACCACTCTGACATAAACATCGGTCTATCCCTTCGGGAAGGTCGTATTTGCACATACTGCGATGCCTCCACGAGCGTGAATTTCGAAAAAAATTGGTCCTAACAGGAATTTTATCCACAATATCTTTTCTTTCTTTCAAGGGCACAAAAAAAAGCTGAGTTCGGAGTTGAACGATGTTTTCGGATTCTGGACATGTTATCAAAACCCTCGTCGGCCATTGACGACGTCCTTGCCCTGACTGGCCGACAACGTTGGCAAATTGACGTGAACCACTGAAAAACCGTCATTATTGCTCAACGACCACCACCACCATCAGCGTCTGTTCTCCCTCGAAAAATGACGATGAGATGAAAAGTTTTTTCTTGGACAGTAAAATACAGCCATAAGTGACATACGGAATATGGACGACTGAATGGATTCCTGGGCGAACAAGCGGTGTACGAGGATATTGGTCATGTCTGGGAGCTTTCATTTGGAAAGGCTGTTGGGCAGATGCCACTGAACACTCGCTTGAGACGTGGTGCTGCCGTACCAGCTCCTCGGAGTGGGGCGGAGGGGGGAGGAGTGGGTATAGACGTGCAACCCCTGAAAATTACCAAGAAATTAGGATTTTTCCATTTTACTTCATGACGTCTGCTTACCCAGTACGATTTTTCCTTAGCGAATTCAGTCCCACTACATATCGTGGGTGTGTATCATTAGGGCAGAAAATGCCCGTTAAAGGTGCCTCATGTAGCTGGGTACTGAAAATTTCTACCCTTTATTGTAGGCAGTGCTTGTAGGAGCCAACCAAGAACGGCGTCCCTAGCTCGCACGCATCGCGTCGCACATCGCGACGCGAATTTCCTGTCCCGAAACACACACCCATTCTCTTTATTTGGCACACCGAATGCGATCCCTCTCCCAAAGATTCCTTGATTAATGCTTGACCCCGCCCGTAAACACCCTAAACACGTACGGTGACATTAGCTTGGACTGTTTATTAATTTATTGAAGGATACAGTAGTACAAACACTCGAAGTTGACTTATGCTTTTGGGATGCGCCATGCATTTACTTTACTGAGAAATAGCATTCTAATGCAATTCGGAGAATTCTGCTACTCGTAAGACCAACCTACTACTTGCCTTTTTTTGCGCGAATCGGTGTACCTATTTCTGAAATGACTTTGAGCGATGAAAGAATAGGTGACCCAGGCTAGCATTGATGGGGTGTATTACCCAGGCCAAGTGAATGCCACTTGTTACCCAGTCCTAGTACACACTGATCGTAGGCACACCCCGCGGTAATTAGATTAAGTCGAAACACTTTCTTAGGGCAGCAGATCTTTGAATAACCGTACAAGTTGCACGTTTTTCGCGCCTACAAGGCGCTACACTCGCTGAACCTAATTCACGTCCATGTGCGCTCCTTTTTTGTAAGCTGGGAAAAAGGGCGTGGTTAGTGTGATTGTGGGTGGATGTGGCATGAGATGTGCTTTAATTACAATTTATTAGAGGTGTATGTCTCCCACTAAGGGGTGATCGGCCCTGATACGTGGTGAATAATGTAGGAAGTGTTCGCGTATCTGAAGTGCGTCATGCATCAGTATGCATCCGATTAGGAAGTAACATAGCAAGACTCACTGAGCCCGATTCAAGAATGGAGTTTGTCTCCTCTTTCTCCCTTTTCTTTACCATCTTCCCAAACCTAATTCCTTCGAAGTGTAAGTACGGCTATGAAGTCTATCTCTTAATTATTATACTTCCTCGAGCGCTGGTCTTGTAGCGTTCATTTCAGAAACACTTCAAGTAACAAATACAATCAATATCAATCAATAACAAATAGTCCATTAGTAATTTGTATCCATTGCCAGATTCGATCCATTAAACCACTCCTAAAAAAACTGACAACAATACCCCACTGATTTGCTTTGTCGGATATTTTCGCTGGTTGGAGGGCACGGGAAGTTCTGCTGTAGGTGGAGCGCTCAACAATCGAGATTCTAACACCAGTTCATTTGAATGAAACTTTGCCAAACTATGTGTGTCAATAAAGTCTGCCTATCTTATTTTTCACATCAGACGTCTTGCCCTAGATATCATATTTTAATAACAGTCTTCGTCCTTTATTGGTGTCGTGCCGGCACAGACGCTTGTGCCCCGCAATATCACAAACCTCACAGAGCTGTGCATCGGGGTAGTCCGGCGGGGGTAGCGTCAGTGTCGGCGCGAGGGTGTCTACGGGGTCTTACGCCGCGCTCGCTCTGTCGCTCTGCCTACGCGGGTCGCTTGGAGGCCCTAGCTGCCCCTACGACGAAATACACACGAAACGCCGGTCCTCCTGAAGAGGACTTTCCCTGCATTAACACCAAAGTACATCCTACGCCCAGGACCACTATGTGTGGAACTACGTTGCACCTACTACAAGTGAACCGACCGATCAATGCAAGGACCATAGCAAATAGCCTTGAAATAGTCCGGCATGGAAAACCTTATGTCAGGTTAACACCAGTTTGAATTAGTAAGCATTCATGTACTACGTACATGGATCTACGGGCAACAATGCATCAATAGCAATAAAGCAATGAAGAGCTAAATACACATGAAACATATCCTACTGACTCACGGGTCGGACCCAGTCGCTCATTGCTTACGGGAGGTCTGGCGGGTTTCCGTTCCCCAGCTGCATCTCTATATGCAGGTTCCTCGTCGGTGTTGGCTACGTGGGATGACAGCACAGACGGAATAGACGATGGCGGGAATTCGTTGAGGGCGGCGACCATGGACCACTGGACCGGAGCAAACGCGGTGGACCGCAACTGACGGAAGACATGAGACTAACAGACTGCAGCGCCTTATAAAGGCGTTTCCCCGCCACTACGTCCAGCCGGTAGATGGAGAACTGCTCGCCCACCAGGTGTGATCTACGATGAGTCGGACGGAAGTCACGACAGTTGGACTGTAGCCCAAACCTTACTCAAAGCAACGTCGGAGGAACGAGACATGGTGTTTGCATGGCTGGATAAATAAACATTCCAGCAATAAGCAACCAATGGATAGCGATTCTTTTCATCACGAAAATACAGAGCTATTGCCATTGCGATGGTACATGGTGATTAGCAAGAGTATACCTGAGAAGAACATTTTGAGTGACTTCACCAAGAGTTATTTCTTTGTCAGGTTAGAGGGTTTTTGCCTAGAATCATTTAAGTTGATCAGGAATAACTCGCTTTCACCGTTGCGTATTATGCATGCTAGGTTTAGCAGTGGTCCACAAAAAAATACGCACTTTTTGCCTCCCTAGTAAGGCTCGTAGCCAGGACACACCCAGGTGTCGGAGAAAACGGCCGCTTCAGTACGAACCCCTCTCTCGACGGGGACCCAAACACGACCTCCTCCAAAATATCTACATAGCCTCTGCAGTATCAATAACTATTGCCGATTGCATATGTAGTATTACTAGTATTTTGTTGCAGCAACTTTTGTGTTGATCACTCAAATTCGGTCATATTTTCTTCCATAACCGGGACAGATGACGGGTACGTTTTGCTTATCGTCTAGCCTGAGACATTGCTAGTCTGTGCCATTACTACCCCTTCTCCCATCCTGCTCGTCAAATACGACCCCCTCTGTCGAGGAATCTTCGACTCATGAAATACCCTGCTCGTATCTCCAGAAAGTTGAATAGAGAGAGGTCGTCTGATGTGAAAAATCTCCCTGACATAATACTAGACCCTGTACGTTGTTGAATGTTGCGGGGCTCGAGCAAGATTTCAATTCATACGTGACAGTGCGACCTGTGGGCGTCCTATTTGGTTGGGTCCTGAAGCGATAACACCTAGAACGAGGTATAAGGCACCGTCATCGCTTCAGGACCCATGCAATACGGTGCGCATAGCTTACACCATCGTGTCGCACACCGAAAGCCGCAAAGCGAATTTTCTGTCCCAATGACAGCACACACCCGAGCTTACGCGGTGTTTTATGACTCATCAATTTCCTTGTACTGACCCTCAAATTCATAACAGCTCGAATGGATTTTTGAGACAGATTTTTTACCTTTTTGCCTAAAGTTTGCAAAAATTCCACCACATGTTATATTTTTTAAATATTGAAGCAAGTAAATACATACCAGTGTAGGTGCTGCCTATGGATTTTTCCAGCATTTAAAGAAAGGTTCTGGGTTTTATTATGGGAGGTTCTTGCAGATGAAGGTTGCAAGATTTTCATGTGAATGGAACTGTTTGAGAAGAGCGACGCATACATCTTCCATTTGAGTTCTGATTGTTCGACGATTCGTTGTTGTGAGGGCATGGCGATACTCAAATTACTGCTTCTTTACCCCATAAGTGCGACGTCATTTATACGATTGAAATACGCCAACAACATCAGGCATTGGAAGGAATTCGTCCCCGTCCCCCCCCCCCCCACGACTGCGGTTGTTGGTATATTGAAGTTGTTAGAATTCGCTAAAGCTGTGTCCCTAAAAAAGTTAGTTCTCATTGTCGGTAAGGCCACGCTCGTACTTTGCGCCGGCGGGGTGTGGCTGCGTTCACAGTCAACGAGACTGTGTGGCACAGTCGGGGACGCAGAGTCACGCAGCCACGCCGTGCCGCCGGCACCGCAAAGTATGAACACGGCCTAACTAGTACACAAAGTATTATTGCCGATTGTTGACCTCTCTTTATAGACCATCTGATCTGCCCGAAAATTCACTAAAAACAGCGATAGCCTGTTGAGGATTCTTTTTTCAACAAATACTCTCAATACAATCCCTTTTTTGACCTAAAATACGACCTATGCGTTGAGTATTCCTCATCGCTAACTTGTCCCTGGGATTGGAAGCCTTCGATCCCCTTAACTATACAAGTACCAGCTCTGTTAGTCAGTAAACTATCACCAACTCCGAATAAAAAAGTACAGGAGATCAGAAGGAGCGAAGAATTGTTGCCTTTTTGCCGTTGAATTTCTTAGTTTTGAAAGGGTGGGTCTAAAATAAAAGAGAATCCATGGGGAGGTAGATATCCTTTTTTCCAGGGGCCATATATTTCGTTAACTCAGATATGAACTGTAAGCCTGAAAGACATAACATTTATTTATTTATTACTCGTTCAAAAGAACGTTGGATAATGACATATATTTAATCAACGTCATAAAAGTAAACGGCAAAGTGGAACGATTACTGAGTGAAAAAGGCAACACTAAATAAATAAAAAAAATATGTCTATCTTTTCAGGTTGCAACAAACAGTCATCAGTACTGGTAAGCTTCATACGTGTAGTAATGTTTATATGTGAAGATTTGTTCTATTCCTGTTATTGCACAGTGCATATACTTCCTGATGATGTTGTGATGTTTTTTTCCACACACAGACACAGATCTCCTTACTATTCATTAGAAGTTGTGCTAATTCGTGAACTGGTTCCATTGATGGGTGAAAGGCTCCCAGTGGGAAGTCGCTCGGCGCTCGACCTCGGACGCATCAATGAGAAGCACCAACTTGAGACACATTCGCCGAGAATTCGCGCCAGGCAGTAATCGGAGGGAACTTCGACGAGCAGAAATGCGCAGTGAATTTCAACGGAACACTATCGTTCGTTTGTAGAAGCACTTGTGATGGTGGTTAATGCGACACACTTCTTCGAAATACCATCAATGGCCTCGCTATGACGGCTTGGCACTCGAGAACGACTGCGCGGATGACGCGGCGATCGACGGTGCCAAACCGACGGCTTGCCGAAGCAGATCTGAACTTCCTATTGCACTTGCATAACTTCTACACGAGTCAGTCCACACCAATGGAGCAACCAAGAAGAGACAATCAAGGCAGAATGGTTGGTCAACTCCAGGATGAGATATGCACATTTACAATGACGATGACAGAATCGAAGAACTCGGTCTTCCTTCTTCGGAGGAGGAAAGGACAAAAGCTTCAAAGAGAATTTTCACCTCTAATCAGGAAATTGTTATGGATTGTGGAATATGATGCTGTTGAATGTTTTCGATAATTTGTCAATGCAAGTCCATGAGAATAGTATTACTTATAAATATTGTGTAAGTTGTATGTATACTGTTTAGTATGGAGCTACATGTGTGTATAAAAAGTTGCTGATTTGATGTTGATCATAAATGTAAGTTTGTACGACGATGCGAGGGTGGTGTAGTGACATGGTCTGGTTTCACTTGCATGGTCCAGGATCTAATCCCGGATCAATGCCCCGTAAGGCCGCGTTCATAATTCGCGTAACCGAAGCCGGCAACGCTGGCGACAAAACTATTTGCTTGCCGCCGAGCGGCGTCAATCTGGTAACGCGCTCCGTTTGCAATACGCTCGACCTAACCACACTATAGTATGATGATCGTGCCATGAGCCACGAATTCGAATTTTGGCATAGTACCATAGGCATAGTGCCATACTATGCCAAAATTCAAAATCGAATTCGTGGCTTTCGCCACGATCATCATAATGTGTTTGAGTCGGGCGTTTTGCAAACGGAGCGCGTTTTCAGATGGACGCCGTCGTCGACAGCAAGCGAATGATTTTGATGCCGTCATCGCTGGTGCCGGCGTCGGTTACGCAAAGTATGAACGCGAGCTAAGATGGCCAAATCTACTAGAGAGGTTGGTGAACTGGTGCTAGATTCGCTTGGGAAGATGAAACCACTATCAAGCTGCATAGGCAATTTAGCATTCGAGTGCCGTAGTGATTCCGAATGACGCGAAAAGCATGGCGTGGCATTCCACGAAGAGACCATAAATGTTCATACTCATCCCCTTGTAGGGGGAAAACAGCCGTGTCAATCTCGTCCCCTCCAAAGGATGCGACACCCCCCCCCCCCCTCCTCCCCCCTGATCAAGCACTACTACGATGAAAAACCAAAGAAAGCTTCAAGAACCCTCAACAAAGTCGAAAAATAAGACCCCTAACATCTGTTTTCGTACGAGATTATAAAGTGAGAGTAAGTGTTCGAGTATCTTCCGTGCAAAATTCAAAAATATTGCTCGCTTCCACTTGTTAATAGTCTTTTTGTCGGAACGTTTTTACTGGAATCCATAGTACCTTCTGACATTAATCACAGGCCTCCTTTGCCACGCCGTCGCCACCTATAACAGCTTCATAGGTTTCGCGTGATTTGCCTTTGCGCTGGTTCAGAAGCACCGGAAGAGGACAATTTTGGGCGACGGTATGGACTTACGGTGGCGTTCAATTCGTTAGGCGACACATGACGCTTTGCCAAGATGTTGAGTGGAAATTCATTGAGTTTTCCTTAAGGTGCTATTGGAGTCAGGGGGCATCCGACAAAAGCATAAGTCGCCCCCTATTTCTGCTTATAGGCGCTCTCAAGGTTATTTTACGCCTACCAGCTGACTAACCGAGAAAATGATTGAATTATTATTCTATTAGTATATTACGGAAAATTCGCTTCAACTAGACTGAAGGACCATTTACGCATATTCACCCGAACCTAGGGGAAGGGAGGGATTTCGCGCGACGACGAGCGGCGCGCGACGCATTTTGCGCGAGCTGTGCGCGTCGCGGTAGTTGGGTCTTAGAAGGATTACACAGTCATGCTAAAGGCGCGATACGCCTTGCGACATGCCGCGGTGCGAAATCCTGACATAAGCGTACACAAACTTCGGCCGGCTAGCACTATGACTTTCCTGCGCTCTAGCCATGGTGTTAGAGACGCAGAGCACAGTGCACTGCCCCTCCCCCACCTCCACTAGCACCTTTTTTGAAATATAAACACCGTTTTATCTCACTCTTTCCTTTATTCTTCATGTCATTGCTTCAGTTGTTTTCTGCCATGTTCGTGTGTTTCACTTTTTCAGTATCATCGCGAATAAGATCAAATTTTGCCAACGCGAATTCAAATTACAGTGGTGTCAAACATATCAAATGTACGCTTTCCTTTCTTGACCCGTCCCGGTGCCTCTAAGGGTGCAGCCTGCACATCGGCAAACTAGACTCTACAGAAGAGATCTGGAACACTACAATTGTGGTGGAACTTGCTAATAAGCGGTTGATGATACTTCTGACAACAAGGTACAGAAAGCAGAAAACTACAAAAAGCGTTTGATGTCTTACACATCATTTTCAGAACATCTACAACAACTCGTCAACACCAGCAAAACTTCACGAGACCCATGTAGTTCTAATTATATATTATGAATTACAAATTCAAACCCCCATACGAAGTGACTTTGGGCAAACGTCGAAAAGGTCCCGCAAACCTTCAGCAAATTTTTATTTTTTTCGATGTTGTTTAAATCCAGTCTATCTGTTTATATGCCCAACTATAAGGATCATCTGGAATGCTCGGACTCAAATCCCTACTCTACCGGGGGAATTTTAATGATGTCGTATTGCGTGCGAAAGTGCGGCGTCGCAAAACCGCGCATTGCAAATACGTAGAATCGCGAAATCGCAAAATCCCAAAAGTTTGACGGCGGCCCAAGAGAGAACTGAATCTGAAGGCTAGCAAATACTAGATTTCAGGTTTTGCGGTGGATGCACTCAAAACCTCAACTTGCAACGCCCCACTTTGGCGAAAAAGCAGTAAAGTAGAACTTCAGTTCTCGTCCATTACTAAGGTGGCTCGAGTCGTTACCAGCGATATCGTGGAAATTCAGAATGCATCTTCGAGAAACAGATTGACGAAAGTTGATTCATCAGCAGTTCGCGGCATTCAAGGCTTCCGAATCTGCTTTGAGAGTGAGAATTTTACTTCACGTAGTGTGAATTGGTGAGCATTTTGCAGCTACCCATTTTCGACATAAGAGACATGGCAATATGTTTTAATAGTTTTTTTCCTCGGAATTTTCTTTATATATTACTTTCTTGTTATTTTCTTACCATATTCGAAGCTTTGGCTTAAATAAGCCATAAAGTAGGAAGACAACCAGACAACATGTTTTCGATTATTTCCAAACAATTCTCTTCAAAATTATACAACAGTGAACAAGAAGAAGGAGAACTCCTATATGGCGGTACAGCTGAACTGTCAGGGATATTTGGAATCCGAAAATTCAGTTTCAGATTCCCTACCACTCTCGTTTTTGTCGTGGATTTACGTACTCCGAGGTGTCATCCTCCGCTGGACTGTTTGCACATATGCATTGAAAACTTAGAACTGGCACACTTCGCGTTAATTATATGGGTCGATTCACCTTCGGAACAGTAGATCCTTGGGTAACTAGACAGGCCACACCTTTTTTCGGGTAGCCACATTGCCCTATCACGGCGCTATACCTGCTCGAACCCACTGCGACGACACCCATTTGGCTCACTTGACCAATAAGGGAGCTCAAATGGGTGGCGTTGGAGCTAGTTTGAGCAGGTGTAGCGCCGTGATAGCGCACCGTGGCTATCCGAAAAAATGTAGCCTGACTAGTCACCCAAGAATCTACAATTAAATAAGGTACCTATTTGCTTATAGCAAAATGTGCCTTTAAATAAGCTCAACCATTCAATGACTGCTGAACTGGTCATTGCCCTTTTTCTATTCACCTCTGAACCTTGTCGAATTTCCTCCGTCCTTTTCCCTCATTTTACTATGAATGGCACTGCGCTCATGTGTTCGTGTTGTGTTCGTGATGACTTTGTAGGCAAATGTAAACAAGAAATAAGTAATGGTTTGTTTTAGCCAGGTACAGTCATTCAGTATACCATTCAAACTCTATAACAAATTTTCATAATCCAAATTTTCATCATTGTACATATTTCATGAGTATCGACGATCTGAAGAGATGTCAGGAAGTTGCAGACGGCAATAAAGTTGAAAACTGGATAGGTCGGATGAAAACGAGCTTAAAAATTTTGTGAAGAACAAATAAGGAGAGTATGCAACTGCATATCTTGAAAATTCATCACCTCGTATCCTACTGCTAATCCCCTTTTCATTGCTTTTACTCGGAGATTAATTAGATGTGACGCAAAATTACATTCTTTAGCCGGTTCTTTAGCCGGCTCGAAAGCTGTGATGGATTTCCATTCATCATAGGTATCATCACCCTTCCGATGCTCTGGTCCGTTGAAAACTGACGGCCGTTGTTACTGGTAACCTTCTTCTGTTGAATAATCTTAGCACTTCAGCCCGTATTTTCTGATTGAAACAAAAATAGATGATGCCGTGGAGTCCTAGAAAACGAGGTTATTATGAGAGGTTTTCAAAAGGTATTATCTTATCACTCAGGTCTGTAGCATAAGTTTGAAGCATGTTCCACGCTCACCATAAGTGAGGAATACGTTGATTGTAAGTTGAAGAGAAGATAGGTTCGAATTAAATTAAGTTTGCAGAAATAGAGTCGATGTACAACGTTTTGGGCACACCGTTTTGCACGCGAGAAAAAAATTTTTCTCCTCTACAGGCAAACATGTTCACTGTTTTCTCCATCGTAATGGAGCCAATCTTCAAGCTGGCGAAGTGGTTGGTTTCATCGACAAAATAGACCAAGCCGCCAATCAATAAAAACTTCGCGAAGTACAAATAAAGGGACTATGCAACTGCACAACCCTGAAACCCGCTAATCATCTTCTGCTTTTTTTACTCTGACAAGTTGCTATTAATTGTACCGAAATTTTATTTCATTGGCGGTTTGATCAATTTTTCCGAAAATTTTACTCTGCTTTTACTATCTTTAACTCCTAAAAAAATTCGATCAATCAAGTGTCTTGTACTTAGTCATAACCTCTCATATAAGTTCCACCAATTGACTTGTTAACCAATCAGTTGAAAGAGTGGTGAAACGGTAGAGGTTATAAGTAGGAACGAAGAATATTATTGAACGGATTCCTTGAACATCAGTTGAAAAAAATAAATTGTGAAATAATGTCTTCCGGTCCCCTATCACATAGTTTTGGAATTTCATGTGAATCGCAGCCAAAACAAAATCGACATAAGTTTGATAGAGCAGAACAAACTCTTCCGAATTGTTCACAAAGCAATGCTGAACAACGAATTTGAAAGGGAATCTCTATTTTGAATAAATGTGAGTGCTTTTGGGAAATGGAATTCAGAAGAATAACGACGCGAGTTCTTGATTAACGAATTGGGGGAACTTGCACAAGAGATCGAAGCTAAGTACGGGACGCATATTTGATCATTTTTCCTAAAGTGAAATACAGTGTTTTGATTAATTGCCGGTTTGCTCATTATTGTCAACTGGACCCCTTTACCTTCGCCAGCTTGGAGATCGGCCCTATTTTAACATATCCGAAAATTGGACATACTGTTCTGTAGAGCAGAAAGATTGTTCCCGAGCGACGCATGAAATGCCGCACAAACTTGTAGATTTGTCAGAAAAATTTTCGTTCAAAAAAAAACGACATTAATTATGGAGTGACCCAGTAGCAGTACTTTCCTTGCGTGAGGTGAGTTTTACTTGCATAGCAGCAATGCCTGCTTAGGGTATCCTTGAATGCGTTTCAGAAAAGAAAACATATGATGGGTTTTGAGAAGTGTCAGATGTAGAAATGATTCACCATGGCTCAGCTGCCAAATAACCATCATTGTAATGATGAGATTTCGTGATAGTGACAAGAATCCCAACAAAACGTAAAGAAAAGATGTGGTCGCCGTTGTTAAACAGATAAGAGAGGCTTGAACGAATAGCTGCAACACTCTCGCTATTATTATATTGGTTTGAGGTTTCTGCATTATTTGCCACATTAACAGATAATAATTAAATAGTGCTTTAGTTCTGCTCATAACCGTACCGTCACTTGGAATTTGTAATGGGCTCCCTTTGCAAAGTGAGGCATTGTGACAATGTGAATACAGAGAATCGAGTAGAGAGCGACCAGCATGATCACTATAGTAACATTCTGTATGGGTACCAGCATTACAGCGTAATCAGCTGCTTCCTGAAGTGCATAGTGTGTGATAGACTTGAAAATTTAGTTTTTTTGACATATAATCACTATGTCATCATTGGACGCCGGAAAGAGTATTTGGCAGATTGTGCTGAAAACAGGGGTGCTCAGTTGTGTAGCAGTAGAGAAAGAACGGATAAAGCAGCGATAAAATCGAGAAACAGTGAAGCGAAAATCTCCCTTTCTCTTTCACGCTCCTCAGCGTCACTATCCGAGAATAGACTGCAGACAAGCGGGAGCCTGAATCAACCGTCCGTGGACGATGTTCCGCTCTCGCCCAGCTGACAGACTGCGGAACGACAGGCCGCGCTTGGGATCGTGATAGCCCCAGGCCGTACTTAACTCACAAGTTTCGCTACGGTCCTGAAGCGATGACGGTGCCCGACGCCTCATTCTGGGTGCAACCGCTTCAGGATCCAACCAATACGGCACCCATAGCTCACATCATCACGTCACGCACTAAATGCGGCCACGCAAATTTTATAACGCTTGGCTGGGAGAAAGTATTAACAGCCTGACCTTTTGACCCTTTTGAACTCTTTGGCATAGTAAAGAAAGTGGAATTTAACATCAATACCGAGTTTCACGGAGAGAGAACTTGGAATTTAACATCAACCACTCCGTTCTTCTAAACATAGCGATTTTCAGCTCTACTCACCTGAACGGGATCATCGGTGATAATGGGAGACTGCGCAAAGGTGCTGACGACCGTATTATAAGGATGTGCTCGATGTATGAATGGTTGAAGAGTCATGTACATTATACAAAGCATCATCCAAATCCATAACGTAGTTGCTATAATTGAAGTTTTTTTTTGCCCACGCACTCTCAGCAGCAATCTTAGATTTTCGCAAAAAAAAATTGGAATGCGAGAGCAATGAAGTACGGCAGGGATGGCCGAGTAGTTGAGTTAATAGGTCCACGTCTGCACATTAAAGACCACCGGGTCCGATCCCCGCCGAGGTACACAACCATGCTTTGCGAGAAATTGCAAAAATGGTGACGTTACCAGAGTCAGGCCGAGGTTTACAGGCCGACTGATGGAGAATCCTGGTCAAAACAAATGTCTCAATTCGCTAGAAGAATCGGTTATAAAGCCAAGACGTCACCCGGAAGTGGCGCGCAGAACCCTCGCCCGAGCTCTGTGGTCAGTATGCAAGGGCTACCGAGAGGTGAACGACCTCGGCCAAAGAAGTTAGTTGGAATCGTAACTCTTAATGTGGGGTCGCTGACCGGCAAGTCCCGGCAAGTGGCTAACCTGATGAAACGCAGGAGCATTCGAGTCCTATGTCTCCAGGAAACTTGCTGGGAAGGGGCTGAGGCAATGGAGATCGGGGCACGGTGTCAAACTCTACTACAATGGAGGGGACACCAAACGAGACGGCGTAGCCATAGCCGTAGCAGAGTACCTCAAGGAGTGTATCTCTACAGTAGACAGGATAAGCGACGGGATCATGCGTGTATGAATAGACAGAAACGAGGAGTGCCGGACCGCAATGACAGTGTACGCACCGCAAAGTGGCTACCCTGAAGTCGAAAAAGACCGGTCTATCTGAAACTCGATGAAGCCACAAGTCACTGTAGCGGACTACCTGAATGGCCATGTCGGCAGCGACCGGAAAGGGCTGGAGAGAGTGCACGAGGGCAGATCATTGGGGCAAGGAATGCTGAAGGAGAAAAGGTCCTTGATCTGTCTGTAGTAAGTTCTTCGCAAAAAGGATACTGAGAAGGTAACGTACCGCAGCGGGGAAAGGCAAACGGAAGTAGATCATGTACTCGCAAAAAGACCGTTCGTCAAAAGTGCAAAGGACATCAAGGTGCTACCTGCTGAGGCAGCGGCCACCCAGCACAGGCCTCTCTTGGCGTCTCCTGGCGGACATTGCCATACAGCTTCCAAACAAAGGAAGGTATAGACTGAGCGTAGGAGGATACGATAGTGGACACCACACAGGTTAGAAAAGAATGATCTAAAAAGAAGGGTGATGAAGGTTGGTCTCCCAGACCCCAGCGGTGCGGTTCGGGGGACTTGGGATCGGGCCGCCTAGGTCATCCTACGGTGTGAAGGAAACACTGGGTGAAGCTCGAAGGGACTTCAGAGGAGGCAAAGCGACTTGGTTCTGGAACGAGGAGCTGAGCGTGTGGTGAAACGAAAGAAGGAAACGTACAAACGCTGGCAGAAAACGTGGAGCCAAGAAACTCGCCGCCTATAAAAGCTGAAGAGGTTTGCCAAAGCAACCGTGGCCAAGGTCAAGAACACGGAAATGGATACCTTGTACAAGAAGTTGGAGGGCAGAGATGCGGAGAATTTCATATTCAGCGTGGCAGAGTCGACATCGGGCCACCCAGGACATCAGGATGGTAAAGTCCAACTGAAGCAGTGACAGTGTCATCCTAAGGAAGCCAGCCGAGGTGAAAAGGAGGCGGCAAGAGTACTTCGATGGGCTTCCAAACAAAGAGTTTCTCCGTAACGAAAGTCAAAGAAGGAGCCCGGCTCAATCATACCCTTGGCGAGTGGAGAGGACTCATGCTAGGGAAGATGAAGGATGGGAAGGCGGTTGGCTTAGATAGCGTGCCTATAGATGCATGGAAGGCACTGGGTGAGTACGAGATAGAGTGGCTCACTCGATTACTTAACACCGTAACTGCTGAAGGAAGGATCCCACATGGGTGGAGGACTAGTATGATTGTTCCCATCTTCAAACAGAAGGGTGATGCAATGAACTGCTTCAGCTACCATAGAATCAAGTTGGCAGCGCATACCATAAAGTTGTACGAGAGACTGATCGATTCAAGGCTGAGGGAGCTCATCCCTATCTCCCAGGAACAACGATTAATGCATGAAAAATCCACAGCCGACGCCATCTTCATCGCCAGACAGCTGATGGAGAAATGTCGAGAAAAGCGGCAACCATGCTACCTAGCATTCCCCGATCGCAAGAAGGCTCTCGACCGTCTCTCTAGACAGTGCTTTGGAATGCCTAACGGAAATTTCATGTACCGGAACGGCTGATCGTCCGCATAAGGGGCATGTACGCTGGGGCTTAGGTAGCTCCGCACGAGCTGCCGAATGAAGTGGACATTACAGTAGGGGTGCATCAAGGATCGACCCTGAGCCCGCTCCTCTTCTTCCTCACTCTGAAAGTGATAGGAAAGATCTCGTGGGAGGACCTCTGAAGACCATCCTGTACGCGGACGATATAGCACTGGTAGCGGAAAGCAGGGAAGAACTGCAAGCGGAAGTACAGCAGTGGCAGGACAGGCTGGCGAAGAATGGGCCCGATTGAACGCCAATAAGACCAAGTTCATAAGCTCCGAAGAATGCCTAGAATAGATAACGGACTGTCATAAGGAGACCATCAAAAAGGTGGAAGAATTGCGATATCTTGGTAGTGATCCAGCGTCTGATGGTACGGCAGACCAGTCAGTGAGGGCCTGGTTAAAGCGGCATGGCTACAGGAATACTGCACGATCGGCGATGTTCCAGAACGCTCAAAGGCAAGGTGAAGGCCCGCAATGTGCTGGCTCATAACTAAGATACATGAAAGGGAGCTGCACGCAGCCGAAATGAGGATGTTGAGATGGGCCTGCGGCTGGACAAGGTCAGAAATGAGGACGTGAGGGCGACCACGCGGATGGCTCCCTTGCATCTGAAGTTGAGAGAGCAACGGCCGCGATGGTATGGACGCGTGCTGAGTGGATCAGAGGATCACACCATAAGAAAAGCACCGGAGTTCGAAGCGCAAGGGAAGTGACCACGTGGAGTCCCAAGAAGAGGTGGAGCGACATCATCAAGAAGGAAGAAGGAAGAAGGAAAAAGGAAAAAGGAAAAAGGAAAAAGGAAAAAGGAAAAAGGAAAAAGGAAAAAGGAAAAAGGAAAAAGGAAAAAGGAAAAAGGAAAAAGGAAAAAGGAAAAAGGAAAAAGGAAAAAGGAAGAAGGAAGAAGGAAGAAGGAAGAAGGAAGAAAGAGGAAGGAAGAAGGAAGAAGGAAGAATTGTTGAGCTATAGTAGAGATGAGCCTTATAATATGAAAAAACGCACTTTTGAATAGGAAACGAAGAAAACTTGCAGAAGGGATCATTTCTACAACTCGATTCAAGGCCAGTACCACGCAATTGAAGGTGCCTCCACACCAAGCACCTGAAATTTCACCAAAATAGACTAAATATAGTAATTTCAACTGCTGGTACGCGCGTACAGCAATGATGGATGTCCCATTATGGTATTATGAGCTTGCAGTATTTTAATCCTAAAATACAGAAAAGATGATACACACCACAGACATCCATTGTGTCGATTGAAGTTAGGTATCGTATAGTAGGACACAGAAGATTACAGTAACAACGTTGTCTTTTTCCTCCCTTTTGCAAACACACTTTGTTTTTTAGGGAGGTCCACCGATTCCTTTATAGGACGGTAGGCAACGCTCATACCTTTCGGAGCCGGCGTCAGGGCGTGGCTGTGTATATCTGCGTGTACGTCTGCGCTACCCTGTCCGCATCTTCTCCCTACTTCCCCGTGCCACTCTGCCTCGTCGCTTGTGAACGCAGCCACGCTCTACTGACGCAAGTTGGTGTGGCGATTGGTTGAGTTTCCGTGCGACGAGTGTGAGTCGTTCGCAACTTTATCTGGTAAACAGCAACGATAACAGCTTGAGCAAACTACCGAAAATTTCAACCTGCAATCTTTGAAGATCCTTCACGGTACTAGCATACTGCGTCTCGAGCGGAATTCTAAACGATAATGCTGATATCGTTGAATTCCGCGCGTGACACCATTTGTGTGTCTGTCCGGTTTAGTTACCCAAGTTTGGGGTACAGTACGGACGTGGGTGAGTGGCTAGGGTGAGAGTACGTGGAGAGAGTGAGAGTGTATGGCGGGGTGAGAGAGTTCGATACACGCGCTAATTTTGCATGCTTCCATGTGTGACGCGCAGTAGAGCGCGCCAGCCCAACTGGTCATACAAAACCTGCACACTTTCGCCAGTGAGCCAAATACGCGCGATTATTGTGGATAGTGCTTTCGAAGGTTTCCAGTCGAATCTAAGCAAACTTCACTGTAAGGCTCTTCTCACTTCCAAAAAGGTGTTTCTAAAAGAGGGGGAAGAGACGACACTGCCACTGTAATCTTGTGTCTTGGTTTTGATCTTCGTAAACAAATATCTGTGGTGTGACTTTTGTACCCGTGATGAGCAAGACTGTAAGCTCATAATGCAATAAATGAGGTAATGGATAGCAAAAGGATAGCAAAAGAAGTCGACCCCCGAAATCGTCAAGAAATTACTAAAGCGAGAGAATTTTCTGCTTTCATGCTTCCCGATTACGACTCGGTCTCCATCATTACTTCGCGACATTGATCTCTAATCACTCTCGCATGATTCCTCCCCTATCCAAGGATTCTTATCTCAAGGCGTGACCGTAACGACGATTTAGGTAATGTATCAGACCGTTTCGATAAATTTAAGCCGTCAGATAAAATGCCTGATACATGGTACAGCTGATGTAGCGAGGAAAAAAGTACAGGTTTTCGAATTCATAAGCCGGCTTCGACTATCTATTATTACTGCGAATTCAAAATTTTTCTCGAAATTTCATTTTAGATCATTTTGTATTGAATAATAGAACTCACACCATGTAACATGACCAACAAACCAACTGAGGGCAGGTGAAGAGCAGAAGACTGTTCCATTCTAAATAAATATTTCTCAGATCCGGTCGAGCAATCTTAGAACTTTCATCAACTGCTTTGAACCAAACGGTAAATGCAAATCAGTGTCAGTGGGTATTTGATCGATCATGATCTGTGGAAACTCACTGGAACAGTAAACATAAGCAAGTCTAAGAATAGCAACGGTGTGCAAATGAAAGATTCATGGTCTAGGCCGCGTTCATACTCTGCACCGCCGGCGGCAGGGCGGGTTTGCATGCCTCTGTGTCTTCACCCACGCCATCCTGCCTCGTTGCCTCCGTCGTCTCTGCGCACTCCCCCATGTTCCACTCTGTCTCGCTGCCTGTGGACGCGACCACGCCCTGCCGGCGCACAGTGTGAAGGCGGCTTTAGCGTGAGTGTCGTAGGAGCACATGCAGCATCGCGACATGGAACTCTTGATTTCGATTACCACACATACATGGTGAATGTAGCGCGTACAATCGTGATATCCTGCCCTACGCCCACTACTTTTGTGTTACTCACATAATGAAAGTAGGCTGTAAAGAATGAGCCAAATATAATGTCAATAATATCAATAAAACCGTTGAAAAACATGATACAATAACAAGGAATCTCAAGTAGACTTCCGCGAACCATTCCAATCAGGCAAAGCCCGTAAATGATCTGGAAAATAACAATACATTTCTAGTCAATAAACATGAAGTGTTGCTTGTCTATGACTGGCCTCGCGATTCATTTTATAGGCCAAATCAATGTTGTAGGTGCCAGCAGAGAGCAAAAACACACTACTTACTTTGTTACCATGCTTTTCTGATAAACCCAAGCAATCGTCGGAGTGAAACACTGACTTTTTTAGCCTCAAATATGAAAGTGTATATGATGGCCGAAGACCTACGGTGTTTTTAGTCAGGTCAACCCCCATGTCAAGTGACTGTTCCCATGTAAAGCCGACCTCCGAGTGTTTTCAATTTTCAAGCATTTATCCAGTGAACGATATCACTTCGCACCAAAAAACATTTCCTATTCTGACTAATGAATATTTAATACAGCATGATACTGTGCAGCAATCCTCTAGGAATATCTCGGACACTGCAGCATGCCATACTCCCGGTAGCCCAGCGGAATGGAGATGACAGACGCAAAACTTTGAGGATTGTTACCATCACAAAGACTTCTTTATTTCATCAGGGCGATTTCGATTCCACACTGCAATCCTGATTTCGTAGTGCAGTGGAATTTCCATCACGTGTGAGAAGTAAAGAAGCGGTCAGAAATATATGCAGAGCTTTGAATTCTAACTATAACATTGGTCGACTATTACATTTCTCAATTCTTTTTGTGTCTTGAAAGCAGTTGGTACTCAATGAAGTAAAGTATCTCAGCTGGATAAGACGCAGGGTGAAAATTGAGAAACTCATTCAAATGAAGACTCTGGAAATGACCCAACCTTTCAAAAAAGTCAATAAGCAATAAAAAGCTCACAGCTTAACGAAGGAGCAGGAATGCAGAAAGTGATAACGAAAGAGGGCTAGGACTTTATTACACGTCATTGGAATCATAACAGCACTTTACAGCACAGACGCACGTAATTGGTCATTCTCAGAGTTTTCAGTTAAATAGGTTTTACCCTTCACCCTGCACCCGACTCTGATTCTATGCATTGCTTTTTTGAGTGCCATTTCCCTCAAAACACAAAAGGATGAATGGGCAATGCAAACGTCGACCAAAGTTTTGACTATAATCGAAAACCGCATATGTTCTTGACCGCTACAGCATGTTACTGCTCACATACATATACACTGCGGTGCATAATGATAAAGCCACTCATAAATTGTTCATAAACTTTCATAGTAAGATGTTTCTGGGAAACCTCTCAGGTATAGATTGTAGCAAATTTGATCGCGCATCTACACATCAATACCAAACTTGAGCTTGAAATAACAGAACAAATTTATCTTCATTTTTTCAAAAAATGCAGCTTTTTCGATGGTGCAAAATGATAAAGCCAGTAAGGAATTTTAACAACTCGTAAACAACAGAGGGACAATACGCTACTCTAATAATCCGTTGGCCTTCCTTCTCTCCGAATAACCTGAAAAATCCGATTGTCTAGACTCATGTAAAGATTATTAATAAGATCTTGGTCCACTTGGTGCCACGCGTGGATTATGGCCTTTTTGAGCTCCTTAACTCCTTGGATTTCCCTGTTATCTGCATAAATCCGTCGCACCATGAAGCGCCATACATTTTCCATCGGATTAAGGCCTGGGCTATTTGCCGGCCAGGGCAGGAGCCTTATTCAATGACGGCTGAACCATGCAATTGTGCTCTGGCTGTGCCCTTATCTTGCATGAAAACAAGATTTCAGCTTCGATTTTCACGCCAGAACGGGAGAAGTGCACGGCGCATGACCACTTGGTAACCGGGGGAACTCATCTTTTCAGGAACAAAACATAACTTTAGACGTTTCTTCGATGAAATGGCGGCCCACACCACAACGCCCCCTCCTTTGAAATTCCTTCTCAAAAATCGTAGCTTGTCCTTTCTTAGATCATGCCAGTAATATCGGAGTGTCTCCTTCAGCCTTACAAAACAATCTGGAGAGGAAAAACATCATATGAAAGCAAGAAGGATTCTACGACCTAATACCCTACCTTACTCCAGACCCTCGGCTGCATGTTTTGACGAACTGCACTCGATTTTTGCGGTGTTCTCGTGTCATGAATGGTGCTTTCCTCATTTTCTGTCGCGAGATAAACTTGCACTTTTTTCAGAACCCGCAAAACAGTTGTTTTAGAGACGTTTAGCTCCAAAGAAGACCTGGTATCGGAGCTTGACTTGGTGAAATTCGATACTTTTTCTGAGAATGCGGCGCTTATCCTTCTCGGAAAGTGAAGGAGATCGCCCAGAACTCTTCTTAGTTCAGGATCCTTGAGAAAGTTGTCGACAACTGTGTGGCTGCGGTTAAATTCTTGCGCAATTGACGATTTGACTATCCCTCCGCTTTTTTTTGCGACAATTTGGCTTTTTTCGAAATCAGATAGGGGTTTTCCTTTCCCCATTACCTGAAAAAGAAAAACATTACCGCAGCAAAACGTTTCAGCAAATACAGATGAGAAGCGACGGAATAACTTAGGGTGGCTTTATCATTTTGCACCATCGGAAAAGCTGCATTTTTTTGAAAAAATGAAGATAAATTTGTTCTGTTATTTCAAGCTCAAGTTTGGTGTTTTGTGTAGATGCGCGATCAAATTTGCTACAATCTATACCTGAGAGGTTTCCCAGAAACATCTTACTATGAAAGTTTATGAACAATTTATGAGTGGCTTTATCATTATGCACCGCAGTGTATATAATTCGAGCTGAATGATTTTAGTGCTAAACAAGCTCGCGTAATTGTTCTCACCACGAAAACGGTTCCTGACACTGTGAAATATAGTCCCTGTATTTCATTAATGGAACCTCTGCTCTTCCATTCGGACAGCGAACGACCGCTACAGTTGTATTCAGTTTCATCGAGCATCCAAGGCAGATTTAAATATAGCAAATGCATCCTATAGAAGAGAAAAAATGAGGTAAGACTGAATATTCGTGGTAAAGTGGCTACAGGAAAGATTATAACTGAAGTGCCTCTCAATGTCAACAGATAAGGTTAGCATTGAAAAATTGCATTTAACTTGTATTATGCGTTGGAGAGCACAGGAATGGTTCGCAAGAACGGTAAACAGCCACATATAGAAACATAATGAATCCTATTAACTACAGCATTTTCTCCGGTGTTTGCCACAAAGGCATGGAATGTGTGCGCGTGTGGAAATTAGAGGTAAACAATAGTCTCACAGAAACGGTTCTATCCCACTAGTTGAGATAAATTACAGGCCTATTGTTCTGTTATTACAGGCAACAACGAAGAAACGTCAACGATAATTTGTGCCTTTGCTGATTGACAAATTACTGGGATTATGAAATTCTGAAATTCCGAAAAATTCACTGAAAGTGAAGCCTTCTATACTGGTCACCTTCCAACAGCGAGAACTGGGCGTATACGGTGCTAATCCATCACCAGCATCTGGTTGCTCTGATTCCACTTGATATCGTTGGACACCTGCAATTTCATAAAGATCTAGCTGTTCTCAAATCGGATTTCAGCATAGAAGGGCAGATATTGATTGGGTCATTCCATAAGTAGTGTCGTTTTTTTTTCAAGCAAAAAATTTTGCCGTAAAATCACAAGTTTTTGCAGCATGTCATATAACATTCAAAAGAAAATTTTCTGCTCTACAAAATGACATGTTTAGATTTTGAGAATGTTAGAATGGCACCGACATTAAGGCTGGCGAAGAGGTAGGTCCGGCAGACAAAAATTGGCCAAACCGGCAATCAATTAAAACACTAT
Organism: Trichostrongylus colubriformis; assembly: GCA_963978905.1. NCBI lineage: Eukaryota > Metazoa > Nematoda > Chromadorea > Rhabditida > Trichostrongylidae > Trichostrongylus > Trichostrongylus colubriformis. The sequence continues at coordinate 4,360,279 of OZ022256.1, forward strand.
ATATTACATGAGGAAAACTAATCAATCATGTAATCCGTACTTAGCCCCGACCTCTTCTGCAAGTTCCACTAGTCGGTTGCTTGAAAAGTCACATCGCTCTTTTTCCACATTTAGTTTTTCCGCCACAACTCGGTGATTTTAGACAATTTCTTCGAACCAAGGCAAGAAAATTTCCTCAACCAATCAGTTGAAAGAGTGGTGAAACGTTAAGAACAGGTGGTGGGTGAAACAGGGAAATACCACTGACCGGATTCCTTAACTTTCTCATGAAAAAAATAAATTGTGAAAAATGTCAACTGGACCCCTATCACATGGTATTAAAACTCAATCTGAATCGCAGCCAAAACAAACTAGAAAGATGTTTTCGATATAGCAGAAAAAGTTCTTCGAAGTGGTCCATAAAACAACTCCAAGTAAGGAGTTTGAAAGAAAAAATATCATTTTGATTAAGTGTGGGTGCTTTTGAAAAAAAGATTTTAGAAAAATAACGACACGACTTCTTAACCATAATATTGGAAATTGTAGAAGAGGTCAGGACTAAATACGCGACACATGACTGGTTGATTTTCAGTGAAATGAACTGTTTCAATTGATTGCCGGTTTGAACGATTTTTGTCGGCTGGACCTACCTCTTCGCCAGCCTAAATGTCGGCCCCATTCTAAGAAACTCAGGGAATGATCATGTCGTTTTGTAGAGCAGGAAAACCTCTTTCGGTATATGACGTTCTGCAAAAGCTTGCAATTTCATGGGAGAAATTTATGCTTGAAAAAAACGACATTACTTATGGAATGACCCAATATTTAGCGCAGCAATAGTGAGCACTTTTGGTCTCTCAGGTTCTAGACAAGGTAATACCGTTAAGTCGTAAGGCAGCGAAGGTCCTGAGCAGTGTCGTGAAGAGTCCAACACAGGAACAGCCATAGAATGTCGAGGATTATATAAGTCGGTGCTACCGAAGTTAGGGAGGGATTTTAAACAAAAGCATAAGTCGTGTCCAGTTTCTGCTTATAGGCATTCTCAAGGTTATTTTATGCCTAGATACAGTTAACTAACTAGCAAAAGAAAGCTTCCGGGTCACTGTGGCCATTCAAGATGAGTTGTATGTATTCCTATGTATTTTCAAACGGGGATCTCAAGTCTGCCCTCCAAATCTGCTAAACGATTCTGGGAGTGGAGTTATGGAGCTTTTTCTGAATAACTGGTACAATTACACTCCTAACTCCTAATTATTTGCGCGTAGTCTATTACTATTAACTTCATCAAAAAACAACGGTTATACAATCTGATACAACTACTATGTAGAGCTATGCCTAGTAACCATTCACTCAAGAAAATGTTCGAAATGAGCTCCTTTTACAGCAATACAGGCCTTCAGTCTCTTCTCCACCGACATCACTGTGGGCCACAGGAAGGTGACGTCGATATCATCACACGCCTTCTGAAGTGAAGCTTTGAGAGCGTTCAAACTTTGGTACCTTTTCGAGGGGACCTTCTGCTGCAAGTAGCCCCATACAGCGAAATCCATCGGATTCGGAGCGGGCGAGTTGGGTGGCAGAAGTCCTTTGTCCAGTGGCCAGGGGAGTGACTCTCGCAGAATGCCAGTGTGGATCTCGCAGAATGAGCAGTTGCCCAGTCCTGTTGGAGAATGCATTAACCAGTGACAAAGTTTTCAGCAACACAGGGGGGCCTTTGAGTGCTATCTTCCCAAAGAGCAAGATTTTATTAGGCGTTTTGACCATTTTCGCAATTTCAGATTCAGGAAATCATGACTCGTCTCAGACTGCATCTTTTCTCACAAAGTAAGCACCATTTGATTCGCTACACTTTTGGCAATATCATGGATACTTGCATTTCTCATTTTGATGAAGGGCTGATGATTTATAGTGGGACGATATCGACATCACCTTCCTGCGGCCCACAGTGATGTCGCACGGTGAGAGTGGAGAAGAGATGGAAGGCCTGTATTGCTGAAAAGGTGCTCATTTCGAACATCTTCTCGAGTGAATGATTATTAGGCATAGATCTATTGGGTTGGGGAATAAGTCCCCGCCGTTTTTTTCAACCCCGTTTTTCACATTGTTTCCTTCATCTTTCCACAAAGCTTATAGATGTTTTCGATAGAGCTTTTTCTGCTCTACAAAGTGCTGTGATCTGTTTTTTGATTCCTTCGACTACCTAATATTTATGAGGTTTGGAAATGAAGTTTGCTGAAGGCAAAAACTTGCCACTTGCGCACCTCATCTTTCTCGTTTGCCATCGAGATCAAAAAATGTATGTATATATGTTTCGATAGAGCTTTTTCAGCTCTACAGAATGGTACTACTTTTTACTCAAATCGCTCAACTTTTTGCTGTTTTTGAGACTCAGAAATGCAGCACTCGCAAAAGTGTGCACTTTCGTTAACTCCTCTTCCTCGCCTACCATTGAGATTGGAGAGGATGTGCATATATGCATTCGACAGCTTTTTTTGCTCTACAAGATGATACCACTCTTCTTTTGTATCCTCTCACATTTTAGCATGTAGGAATAGGTCGGCACCTGTTTTTCCATTCAAAATTGCGTAATGAAAAAGAATTTTTTCGGCAAAGTGCTTCCTATCATTCGATAGAGCTCTTTTCGCTCTACAAAATAGTGTTTATGGTTTTTGTTAGAATCAATTTTAGCAATTTTTTAGATCATTTGAAAGTCGACGAAATCGAGCATTTTTGACAGATGTGGTCGAAAATGCTCGATTTCGTCGACTTTTAAATGTTCTAAAAAATCGAAGAAATTAATTCTAACAAAAACCATAAACACTATTTTGTAGAGCGAAAAGAGTTCTATCGAATGATAGGAAGCACTCTGCCGAAAAAATTCATTTTTATGACGCAATTTTGAATGGAAAAACAGGTGTCGACCTATTCCTACATGCTAAAATGTGAGAGGATACAAAAGAAGAGTGGTATCATCTTGTAGAGCAAAAAAAAGCCCTATCGAATGCATATATGCACATCCTCTCCAATCTCAATGGTAGGCGAAGAAGAGGAGTTAACGAAAGTGCACACTTTTGCGAGTACTGCATTTCTGAGTCTCAAAAACAGCAAAAAGTTGAGCGATTTGAGTAAAAAGTAGTACCATTCTGTAGAGCTGAAAAAGCTCTATTGAAACATATATACATACATTTTTTGATCTCGATGGCAAACGAGAAAGATGAGGTGCGCAAGTGGCAAGTTTTTGCCTTCAGCAAACTTCATTTCCAAACCTCATAAATATTAGGTAGTCGAAGGAATCAAAAAACAGATCATAGCACTTTGTAGAGCAGAAAAAGCTCTATCGAAAACATCTATAAGCTTTGTGGAAAGATGAAGGAAACAATGTGAAAAACGGGGTTGAAAAAAACGGCGGGGACTTATTCCCCAACCCAATACATAGAAGTTGTATCAGATTGTATAACCGTTGTTTATTGTTGAAGTTATTAGTAATAGACTACGCCAAACTACGCGCAAATAAATCGGAGCCATCCTGTACATGGTATGTTCGGAAGTCTATGGCGCGCGAGCCAAACGTTTTCGCGTGAATCCAGTGTGATTTTTGTTTTCAGGGGACCAAACTACCTCACTGGACAAGTTTTTAGCCAATTCGAGAATTTGACCGAATTTCGGAAAAATTCGTGAGCTGTTGGCCGGCAACACATTCAACGAAGGAGAAGTCGCTGACCCTTGCCGAGAAAATGCCCTTATTTGACGCTTCTGACGTGCATTTTTGTCATAAGCATCTGTGATAGATATGTCTAGATTATCTTTGTTCAGCTTGCACGATTTTTTTGTAGAAAAAAAATTCAAAAACTACTACTCACTCCCTTCCCCCCCCTCCCACTGCTCCCCTGATTTTCCGAAGTTGGGCCTTAAACTCAATTTGGCTGAAAATTTGCACAGAGGAGTAATTCGAGCCTCTGAGCGCGATTATCATAGTCGTTTTACGCAACAACACCTAACTCCACGCAATCGCGGAATAACCGGATAAAAAGATGGGCACAATGTTCAATTATGCAGGAAAGAACCAATCTTTCCATATTACTCATCAGTGGGGGTGACCAGCTCCTGCGCTTGCGCCGCATCTTTCAAGCTCCTGCAATTTCCTTTGCAGAATCGTTCAGCAGATTCGGAGGGCAGATTTGAGATTCCCGTTTGAAACTGCATAGGAACTTATACAACTCATCTTGAATGGCCACGGTGACCCGGGAGCCTTTCCTTGTAAGAATATTAAGAAAATGACTGAGTTATTTTTCCATTACTGAGTGACTGAGTTATTACGAAAGATTCGCTACAACTAGGCTGAACAACCACTTACGCGTATTCGCCTGAACCTCAGGAAAAAGAAAATCTACCTTCTCCAGGCCTAGGCTAAAGTAGGATAAAAGAAGCACGAATTTGCTTCATGAAAATCGTTTCTTTGCAAAATTCGAACCCGATTCCTTTAGCGCCATCTGCTTTCTAACCATAGCGTTATAAACGCAGAGTACAGTGTACAGACCCCTCCTAACCCCCATAGCGCCTATAAGTCCATACATGGAAATCCAGACTAGAGGGAATGTGAGCATAACAACATAAAAGGTGAACTTTGTGAAACAGTTGCTCAGTTTTGCAGAAACTCAGCCAGTCCTTCAATGAAATCTTTAACCTTACCGAATTCTGATCCGAAAAATTTAAAAATACCTGCCAGGTTACAAAATTGTACCACATTGCTATCAATACCAAATTTCATAAAAGTCAGGGGAAACGACCTTTTTCATGGATCGGTTGGGTGAAATTGTAGCTACACCTACATTACGCAAATGTTGTAATGGTCTTGATGTGATTCAAGTGTGGCGACTTTCAAAGTTTCAGTCAGCTGGAAGGCTTACTACACAAAATAGGTCAGTGGCCTATAAATGCACGTGTTATTTCACCCTTCTCAAAATTCAATGTTTGGGTGAAAGTCATCATAATATGTTTTTTTTTTTTGTTTTTGCATTTTGAATCTGGTAATCTAGAACTTTCCCGTTTAAGTGATGAATTTGTAGTATGACGAAGAATATTACTCTGGCTTTTCTTGTATTCATCTGAGACGTGGGCGAAAAACACACTTATAAATGTGGAACCGGTGCGTTTAGAAAATCTTCAATAACACCGCTCAGAGAACCGTTTGGCAGATTTGAGGTGAGGATTTGAAATCACTGCTCAGAAGCGCGTCGAGTATTGTGTCTCCTATCACAAATGGCGGGCGGAGGTGGTGTAGTGACAGGTGGCGCACACCCCACTCTCATGGTGCGGGGATCAAATCCCGCATCAACGCCCGCCCAGGCTAACCAAACCTTCCATCCCTCCGGGGTCGGTGAATTGGTACCAGACTCGTCTGGGAGGATAAGAGCACTGACTTGTACATCGGCTGGCCACCACAAGTCATTGTATAGGCCACATCACATTCACCAGCCATCACGATTCTGAATGGAACTAGAATGTGCGGCGCATCCCACAGAAGGGATTGATTAACGCCCAAAACTTTATCCTTTTATCACAAATGGCCGCTTCGACCTGGTACGCTATCAAAGACTCGTGCTATAGGGAAAGCGAAATTGGTGGTGGGCCACCTACATATATGTGGCAGCTTGCGTGATACCTTGTGATGCTGGCGTGAGTTGGTCTAATTTTGATCGGTGGATCTGGATTTGGTTATGGATTTTGACCAGTGAAGCACTGGTGAAGTAATATCATCTTTTTTCTCACCCTTATCTATTTGGCATTCTCATGTTTTTGTCCGTTCCTAGTATACAACTTGCATTACTTTGACAAGGCGTTCATACTTTGCGGTGCCGGCGGCAGGGCACGAATGCGGTCTCTGCGTTTCTGCCCTTGCCACCCTCTCTCATTGACTGTGTCGTCTCTGCACCTTACGCGTGTCACTCTGCCTCGCTGCCTGTGAAGGCAACCAATCCTCACTGGTGTAAAGTATGACGCGGCCTCATATGTTCTGTTTGAATTCACTTTCTATCACAGCGAAATTTCTATAGGGTCGCATAACATCTGTTGGGGTATAGGTTCGGAATAGGGCAAAATATAACACGAAAACCGAAAACTCAACAAGCTTTAGGTACTCGCCACGTCTGTATATCAACCGATTGCGAAACTTACCCTTACCACAAATTGGTACAAAATGACAACTCATATGTGCAGTGACGTCGCTAAACACAAAGGATAGTTTTGACTAGCTCTGATTGCCAATAGCGGTGACACGGTCTTACATCACACCAAATGACTTCACATCGTCCACAGAAATAAAATCAAATTTTCCCCGCATATCCTATTTGTTCCTAACGGAATAGTGTTTAGGGTCTTTGCTCGAGCAGAATTGAGGTGCCGCGGAAACCAACTAGTTATTTTTACTGTACATACTATGGTGCAGCATTTGTGTGCGTGCACAATTGCTTTTAATCTGACGTCAGGAGCGCGACTTATGCTTTTGTCGAGTGGCCCCCCTGACTCCAGCAGCACCTTAAAAAAGACGAGTGTAAATTCATTGAGATTTTTAAAGGTGCTACTGGAGTCAGGGGGGCCGCTCGACGAAAGCATAAGTCGCGCCCAATTTTTGCTTATAGGCACTCTCAAGGCTTATACCTAGATACAGCTGACTAACTGAGAAAACGATTGAATTATTTTCTACTAGTATAGAAAAAATTCGCTTCAACTAAGCTAAAGAACCACTTACGCGTATTCGACTGAGCCTAGGAAAAGGGGAAAGTCTTTCCCAAGACTTAGGCTAACATAGGATGGAAAAAGCACGGATTTGCTTTATCAGAATCGTTCGATTCGAACCCGATTCGGCTAGGTCTATGACTTCTTTGCGCTCTAGCCATGGCGCTAGAAACGCAGAGCACAGTGCACTGGCAACTTCAAACCGAGTAGCACCTCTCTTAAAATATAAACACCCTTTTATCTCACTCTTTCGTTTATTTTTCCTGTCATTGTTTCAGTTGTTCTCTGCCATGTGCGTGTGTTTCACTTGTTCAACAATATCGCGAATGATATCAGATTTTCGAATGACAGTGGCGTCGGCCACATCAAATGTACGCTTTCCTTTCTTGTCTCGTGCCGGTGCTATAACGATGCAATCTGTACATCTGCAGGCAAAACTGACTCTGCAGAAGGGTTCTGGAGCACTACAATTATTGTAGAACTGCTAATAAGCGGATGACGATACTTCTAATATCAAGCTACAGAAAGGAGGAAGGTACAGAAAGCGTTTGACGTCTAACTCATTGTTTTCATAAACATTCTTACAACAGTTGTCAACACCAGTAAAACTTCATAAAACTATATGGTTCTAATATTTATTATACATTACAAATTCAAAACACTCATACAAAGTGACATAAGGCAAACGGAAAAAGTCCCACAAACCTTTACCAATTTTTTTCATTTTTTCGATGTTTTCTTCTCGATTATATATTTCGATATTGTCCAATTCCACTCGACCCTGTTTATGTGCACAATTGTAAGGATTGTCTGGAAGCTCGGACTCAAATCCCTACTCTACCGTGGAATTTGAATGATGTCGTATTGTTTTGAGCTATTCAAAGCCGCCGTCAGACTATGCAATTATGCGATTTTAAGGTGTCGCGGCTACGCACGCGAAGTTGCGGCATCAATCTCGTGGTCGTAGGATAACGTGCGAAAGTGCGATGTCGCAAAAACACAGAGTCGCAAAATCGCAAAATCTCAAAGTCTGACGGCGACCTAAGAGAGAACTAAATTTGAAGCCCAGCAAATATTAGAGTTCAGGTTTAGTGGTGGCTGCACCCAAAAGCTCACTCTGCTGCGCCCCACTCTGGCAAAAAACAGCAAGACTATTTCAATTCTCTTCTACTCCTGGAAAGAGGTGGCTCAAGTCGTTGCCAGCTGAAATCGTTGAAGTTTTGAATGCATCTTCGAGAACAGATTGACGAAAGTTGATTAATCAGCAGTTCGCTGCATTCAAGGCTTCCGAATCTGCTCAGAGAAAGAGAATTTTATTTCACGTGGTGTAAAATGGTGAACATTTTGCATTACCCATTTCGGTATAGTAGACGACACAAGGCGATATGTTTTGATAGTTTCTTTTCTATAAATTTTCTTTACATGCTGGTTTTCTTGTTTGTTTCTGAGTTTTTGATTTCGCTATTTGTATTCGCAGTTTTAGTCTGAAATGGGCCATGAAGTAGAGGGGAAATAAACAACATGTTTCAGATGACTTTCAAACAGCTTCATCGAAATTATATACCAATCGAACAAAAGGAGAAATCTTGTATGGCGGTACAGCTGATTCGTCAAGGATAATTCCGAGAAGATCCGAAAATTTAGTTCCAGATTCCCTTCCACTCTGTTAGCTTAACGTACTCCTAGGTGTCATCTGTCCGCTGGATTGTTTACACAAACGTGTTGAGAGTTCGCAACTCATTAATGGCACACCTCGCGATAATCAGATGGGTCGATTTACTTTCCTGGAACAGCAGATCCTTAGGTAGCTAGTCAGAGTGTCTTCCGGGTAGCTACGGTGCCTTATCACGGCGCTAAACCTGCTCGAACCCACTCCTACGCCACCCATTTTGCTCAGTAGCTTAAGTGGGTGGCGTCGGAGTGGGTTCGGGCAGGTGTAGCGCCGTGATGGCGCACCGTGGCTATCCGGAAAAGGTGTAGCCTGACTAGTTGCCCAAGGATGTACTGTTCCATGGAGGTAACCCATCTGATCATTTCACAGTGTACCATTTGAATAAGCTCACCTATTTAATGAATGTTGAAGTGGTCAAGCTTAGCTGAATTTCTTCTTCCTGTTTCCTGATTTTACTATAGACCGCACTGCGCTCACGTGTTCGTGTTGTATTTTTGATGACTTTGTGGGCACTTATAAAAGCGCATTCGGACGTGTAACAAATAGGTACATAATTGCGTTTGTTCTGGCCAGATACAGTCATTAAGTTTCACAATTCAGGTTTCTATTATTGTACAACTTTCATCATTATCGACGATGTGATGAGATGTCAGTAAACTGCAGACGGCAATAAGGTTGAATACTGGGTAGGTTGGGTCAGAGCGAGATTGTAAATTTTTGCGAATTTGCGAAGGACAAAGAAGGGGACCAGTAACTGTATATGTTGGAATTTCATCCCCTTGTATCCTACTACTGATCTTTCTTCTTTGCATCTACGCGGAGACTAAGTATATTCGATGCAAAATTACACTCTTTAGCAAGCTACTGCTTGAAAGTTTGAATGGATTTCCATTCACCGTGGGTATCATCACCCTACCATTGCTCTGGTCCGATGAAAAACGACGGACGTTGTTAACGGTAACTTTCTTCTGTTGAATAAACCCAGCACTTCAGCCCGTATTTTTCGATTGAAGCAAAAATAGATGATGCCGTGGAGTCCTAGAAAATGAGGATACGAGTGAGAAATACGGATTTCAGTCGATGCTGCCTTCATTAGGTCCTACTACTGTCTCACTTGCATTGATAAGGTATTACCATATTACTCAAGGCTGCAATATAGGTAACGTTTTCGCCACACCGTGTTGCACGGATAAGGTGTGGCCAAAACGCCACTCAATGCCATTCCACCAATTACGATTATAGCGGTACTTTCTTTGCGTGAGTATCAGTTGCATGGCAGCAATGCCTGCTTAGGGTATCCTTGAATGTGTTTCAAAAAGCAATCAGGTGATAAGTAACAAGAAATTGTAGATGTCGTTGTAGAAATGACTCACCATGGCTCAGCTGCCAGATAATATTCATTGTAATAATGATGCTCCGTGTCAGTGATAAGAATCCCATCAGAACGTAAAGAAAAGATGTGGTCGCAGTTGTCAAACAGATTAAAGAAGCTTGAACAAATAGCTGTAACATTTTCGATATTATTTGTTTGAGGTTTCTATATTACTTGCCACGGTGACAGATTATTGGAAGTGCACTGTATTACACTTTAATTCTGCTCAAAATCTACCGTCACTTGAAATTTGTAATGGGCTCCTTTCGCGAAGTGTGGCATTCTGACAATGTGAGTGCACAGAATTGAGTAAAGAGCAACCAGCATTATCACTGTGATGACATTCTGTATTGGTACCAGCATTACAGCGAAGTCAGCTGCTTCCTGAAAAGCATATTGTGTGATAAACCCAAAAATTTAGCTTTCCCTGCGTAAAATCACTATGTCATCATCAGGCGCCGAAAAAAGGAAATTTGGCAGATTGTGTAATATGAATGTATGGGTGCTCATTAGTGTGAGAGTAGAAAAAAGAAAAATAAAACGAGGAAGAAAATCGAGAAGAAGGAACACTTCTCTTCCGCCCCCTCTGCATCACTAGCCGAAAGTAGATCACGGACGGGCGAGAGGCTAAATCAACCTCCCACGGATGATGTCCCACCCTCACTTGGCTGACGAACTGCGGAACAACACGCCATGCTGTGGGATCGTGATGAACCCAAGCCCCACTTTTTCAGTGCGAGTTTCGCTACGGTGCTGAAGCGATGACGGTGCTCTGCGCCTCATTCTGGATGTGATCGCTCGAGGACTCAACAGTACGGCACCCGTAACTCACATCATCGCGTCGCGCACTGAATGCGGCCACGCGAATTCTTCCAAGGTTATACACCTCAGTTAACGCTTGCAAACTGGCAGGAAGATGGAAGTGGTCATTATGGCTTAATTATCCTTACATCAGCTGGCGGGCGTACACTACTGCGCGCTATTCATGGCGATGCTGTGCAGAATGGGTTTGATCGGCACGATCACAGTTGTGTATGGAGTTGAGTAGAAACTTCCTCTCCTCAGCTTTCAGCTGAGTTATTTATTTGGATAAAAGCAGAGAAGATGGCGTGATAAAAAAGCATTTCGGTATTAATATATTTCAGTCGCTTCGCATCGAATCCATTTTGCACGTCATCGACATGAATCGTGGCAGTAGTGTGCGCGAGCCAGCTGGTTTAGGTCATCATTGGGAGTATGAATAGTTTAGACATCGATAGTTTTGTATTCATTTGCATCGATTGGTAACAGTTTGTTCATTTGTTGAGCATCTATTTCCTATGACCATTGATAGAAGATGCAGATCCCGATTATCGACGTATATCGTTTTCGTAAACATGCTTCAATATTTGAAATTTTGCATAGTACAGCGGTCATACCCAGTGTTGCTGCCGGTACCGCATTAGAAAATGATTCCGAGTGAACCGCTTGCTTTGCTATCACAAATATAGGTTGCATCATGGTTATCAATGTAGATCGCAGTATCAAGAAAAATACACCATTTTTTGGAACGCTAGGCAATTCAGCGGTCGATACATCGGTCAGTGAAATCAGAACATAAGCAATATGTTCACCCAATGGCACTGAGCATCAGACGCCTTTGCTGAAGCGGTCGTATAGTAGTAGAAGCGATGTGAAGGATTTTATCCCATCCAACTCCTCACGGTTCTTCAGGGCCTTTGTAAGCCGTTATCAGTTTCACTGAGGCCCCTGTACCCTACAGTACCATTGAGGTCCCCGTACCCTACAATACCTGCGAATGTGAACATTCCACTGTTAGCCGCAAAAGCGTATCGGCCTTGGTGACATTTTCCTTCTCACGCTCCTAATCGAATCTTGCCAACAATTATCAGTTTGGGTCACCCACTTATGAATGTCCCCATCCCACCCTGCTAAACACCCATGAGTGTCAGCGCTCCTGGATCAACGCGAATGGCGAAACGAATTTGACGACATTCGTCTTCTCATGCTCCTTATTAAATCTTGTCAACCGTTATCAAGCTGGATCACCCACCATTGATGTACCGGTCTTACCCCGTACAACACCTGCGAGTATGAACGCTTCGGGACCAATGCGAAAAGCGAAACGGATTCGACGACTCTAGCCTTTTTACGCTTCTTATCGAATCCTATCAACAGTTATCAAGCTGGATCACCCACCATCAATGTCCCCATCGCACTCCGCAAAACACCTGTAAGTATGAACGCTCCGGGACTAATGCGAAAAGGGAAACGGATTTGACGACTCTAGCCTTTTCACGCTCCTTATCGTATCTTATCAACCGTTATCAAGCTGGATCACCCATCATCAGCGTTCCTGCCCCATTCCGCAAAACACCTATGAGTGTCAGCGCTCTAGGATGAACCCGAACGGCGAAATGACTTTAATGACATCCGCCTTTTGAGGCTCCTTATCAGCGCGTATCAGCTGCTATCACTTTCGGTCCACCACCGCTGGGGTTCCCTTGGCACCCCCTATATCACTTGTAAAATTCAGCGTCCCAGCTTTGCTACGATGCAAGATATGAATTTCGTGACAAACAGACGGACACATACACACAGGCAGACATACTAAGCGAATTATATAGAGTAAGATAACAACAACCGCTCCACTTTTTTACTATGCCGACGGGTTGTTAGGTGGATACCTTTATTAACGGCCTGATGTTTCGAATCGTTTTCCTCAAAGAGCCAGAGCACTACCGCACTGATATAAAAATAATGTCGCGTTCATACTTTGCGTAACCGACGTTGGACCGGCGCCGACGGCGTCAGACTCATTTGCTTGCCGCCGAGGATGGCATCGATCTGATAACGCGTTCTAGTCACAAAGACCCATGATTCGGTATGATGGTCGTGGCGAGAGCCGGCGAAATCGAATCTTGGCGTAGTATCAAAAGGCCTTAGTCTCCTGTTTTCTACTCATTACTTCGTTATCGTAGGTTTGTTTTATTCGAAAACAACCGAAAATAAACCTGCTAATACGATATAATGAGTAGAAAATAGGAGACTTGGCACTACGCCAAAATTTTAATTTGCGGGCTCTCGCCACGATCATCACACTGCATTATGGGTCGTTGTAGCTGAAGCCCGTTATCAGATTGCAACCGTCCTAGGCGGCAAGCAAATGATTTTGACACCGACTACGCCGGTGCCGGCGTCGAATACGCAAAGTATGAATGCGGCTGACATGGCTTAACGTCGCTGCTCTTGCGGTGGTGTACGTATTTCAGAAAGACAATCTGGTCGAAACGTCGGGCCTTTTATTGAGTTTCACATAACAACCTCTTTGGCATCGTAAAGAAAATTGAAATTAACACTGATGCCGGAGTTTGACGGAGAGAGAACTTGGAAACATAGCAATTTTCAATTTTACTCACCTGAGCGGGATCATCAGTGATCATGGGAGAATGCAGAAAGGCGCTGACGGCCGTATTAAAAGGATGCGTTCGATGTATAAATGGTTGAAGAGCCATGTACATTATACAAAGCATCATCCAAATCCATAACGTATTTCCTATAATTGAAGTCTTTGCCCACACATCCCCAGCAGTGCTCTCAAATTTTCACAAAAAAAGTATTGGAATGCGAGAGCAATGAAATCTGTTAAGCTATAGCAGAGATGAGCCGTATAATACGAAAGGACGCACCTTTGAATAGAAAGCGAAGAAAACTTGCTGAAGGAACCATTTCTACAACTCGATTCAAGGCCAGTACCACGCAATTGAAGGTGCTTCCACACCAAAAACCTGGAATTCTACTAAAATTGACTGAATATAGTAATTCCAAGTGCTGGGTACGCGTGTAACACAGTGATGGATGTCCCATTATGGTATTATGGGCTTGCAGTCTTGCAATTCTCAAATACGTAAGTCACGCCATAGACATGTGATTGTTACGATTAAAGTCATTGTCTTTTCCCTCTCTTTTGCAAGCACACTTTGTGTTTAGAGGGGTCCATCGATCCCTCTATAGCAGGTTGGGCCCATTCATACTTTGCGTAACCGACACCGACACCAGCGGCAACGGCGTCAAAATTGTTTGCCTGCCGCCGACGCGGCGTCGATCTGATAACACTTTCTAGTTACAACGATCCATAATTCAGTATGATGATCGTGGTTACAATCGGCGAATTCGAATCATCATACTGTATTATGGGCCGTTATCACCAAAGCGCATATCAGATTGACGCCGTCGTCGGCGGCAAGCAAATGATTTGGACGCCGTCCCAGTGCCGGCGTCGGTTGCGCAATGTATGAACACAGCCTTAGATTTTCCGTCTACCTTATCTCGTCATCTTGGAAAGCAGAAGGAAGGAGGTGATATTGGGTGATATTGCTAGATTCCACGTGACACCATTTCAATTTTCTCCACGATATCAAAGAGGTTGTTATGTGGAACTCATCAATAACGGTCCGACGTTCCGCAGATTGTTTTCTGAAAGGCCCACACGGCTTTGATCATAGTAATCAGATATCCTTGCTGTGACTTTTGAATCCGAGATCAGCAAGAGCGTAAGCTCATAACACAATAATTGAAGTGATGGGAAGACAACTCTAAAAAAGTCGATCCCGAAAATCGTCAAGAAATCACACTAAATCAAGAGCCGTTTTTTTGCTTTCACGCTTCCCAACTACGACCCGGTCCCCATCATTGCTTCCCGACTTTACTTTCTATAATCTCTCCCTACTGGTTCAGGCTTAGCTCCTCCTCTCTCCAAGGACAGTTATCTCAAGGTCTGGCCGTAGCGACGATTTAGGTAACGTATTAGACCGTTTCGATGAATTTGATCCGTAAAATATTATAAAGTGCCTGATATGCATGGCACAGCTGATATAGCGAAAAAAAAAGTGCAGGTTTCCAAATTCATCAGCCGACTTTGACTATCTGTTACTATCTGTCCACTGAGGATTCAAGTTTTTCTTGAAATTTCATTTTAGCAGTATTGATAGAACTCACACCATGAAATATGGCCAACGAACCAACTGAGGGCAAATGAAGAGCAGAAGACTGTTCCATTCTGAATAAATATTTTTCAAATCCGGTCGAGCAATCTGGATTTTTTTGGAATCACAAATCAAACAAAATTGTATCACATTCATCAACTACTTTGAACTAAACGGAAAAGCAAATCAGTGTGGCTATCTGGCCGATTACCTTGATTTGCGGAAACTGACTGAGAAACAGTAAACATAAGCAGGTCTAAAAATAGCCACGGTGTGTAAATGAAAGATACATGGTTTAGTTCGCGTTCATACTCCACATCGGCGGCGCCAGGGCATGGATGCGTGTCTTTGCATCTTCACCTATGCCACCCTGCCTCATTGCCTCTGTCGTCTCTGCGCACTTCCCCCGTTGCACTCTGCCTCGCTGCCTGTGAACGCGGCCATGCGCTGCCGACGCAAAGTATGAACGAGGCTTTAGGGTACAGTGTCGTAGGAGCACATCGCGACTAGAACTCCTGATTTCGATTCCTACCGCATATATGGTAAATATAGCGCGTACAATAGTGATATCCTATCCTTTGCACACTGTGTTACTCACAAAGTGAAAGTAGGCTGTTAAGAAAGAGCCAATTATGATGTCCATGATATCAATGAAACCGTTGAAGAACATAATACAATAACAAGGAGTCTCAAGTAGATTTCCACGAACCATTCCAATCAGGCATAGTCCGTAGATGATCTGGAAAATAACAAAACTTTTTTAATCAATCAACACGAATTCTTGCTTCTCTATGACTGGTCTTGCAATTCATTTTATGGGCCAAATCGATATTGTGTGTGCTAACAGAGAGCGAAATAAAAAACCGGATGCTCCCATTTTTCTCTTCTATATAACTACTGATATTTACATACACACTACTTTCTTTGTTACCATGCTTTTCTAATGAACCCAAGCAATCGCCAGAGTGGAACATTGATATTTTAATCTCAAATATGTCAGTGTATGTAGTGGCCGAAGCCCTACAGTGTTGTCAGTTAAGCAAACCATCATGTCGAGGACCTGTTCCCTATGAAGCCCTCCTCTGGAAATTTTCAAGTTTCAAGCGTTTATCCACAAAAATGGCATGATCTTAGTGAAGCAAAGGTGAACGCTATCCCTTCGCACCGAAAAGTCACTTCCTTTTTTGCCTACAGAATACTTAATACAGTATGATACTGTGCAGCGATTTTCCAGGACTATGTCGGGAACTGCAGCATGGTATACTCCGGGTAGCCACAACGGAACGGACATGACACGACGCAAAATTCAGAGTACTGTTACCTTCTCAAAGTCTTTTTTATTTCAACACAGCTATTGCAATTCCATAGTGCAATTCTGATTTCGTAGTGCAGTGGAATTTTCACTTCGTATCGGAAGTGCAGTAGCGCTCAAAAATACATGCGGTTTTGGATTTTAACCTCAACTTTGGCCGACCTTTACATTTTTCGTTCAATTTTTTTTTGTATTTTGAAGGTATTTGGTACTTAGTGAAGCAAAGTATCTCAGCTGGCTAGGGCGCAAGGTGAAAATTGAACAATTTATTCCGTTGAAGACTCTGAAAATGACCGAAACTTTGAAAACATTTAATAAGCAATAAGAGCTTACAACTTATCGAAACGAGCAGGTATGCACAAACGGAATCAAGCTAGGACTTTGCTACACTTCATTTGGTCACTTTACTTCACTTCACGTCACTTCAGCACTTTACACAGAGGCTTGTATGTAGTTAGTCATTTTCAGAATTTTCAGTTGAATAAATCCTCACCCTTGACCCTGCACCCCACTCTGCTGATACGCTTTGCTTCATTGTTGTTCAGTGCTAATTTCCTTCAAAACACAAAAAAAATTGAATAAGAAATGTAAACGTCGAATAAAGTTATGGTTAGAATTTACATCCGCTCATATTTTTGACCGCTACTGCTGCGCATATGTACATATTTTGGGCTGAATGGTTGTTAGCTCTATACAAGCTCACGTAATTGGTCTCACCACGAAAACGGTTCCTGACACAGCGAAATAGAATCCTTGTATTTCATTTACGGAACCTCTGCTGATCCATTCGGATAGTGAACGACCGCTACAGTTGTATTCAGTTTCATTGAGTATCCAAGGCAGATTTGGATATAGCAAATGCATCCTATAGCAGAGAAAAAATGGGGTAAAACTGACTGCTGCTGTAACATTATTCAAGATTCGTGGTGTGGTTAGAAAGAACGTAATGAAGTGCTTCGCACAGTCAACAGATAAGGTTAGTTTTAAAAAATTGAAATCAACTTGTATTATGCGTTGGAAAGCGCAAGAATGGTCATGGCAAGAACGGTGAACAACCACGCATGGAAACATATAAGTGCTATTAACTACGGCATTTTTCCAGTGTTTCTCACGAAGGCATGGAATGTGTGTGTGTGTGTGTGGAAATTAGAGATAAACAATAGCCTCACAGGTTCTATCCCAGCATTTAAGATAAATTACAGGTCTGTTGTTCTGTTGTTACAGAAAACAAGAAACAAACCTAAACGATAATTTGTGCCTTTACTGATTGACAAGTTAGTGGGATAATTACGAAACTAAGATTCTGCAAAATTTCAATTGTAATTTGCTGAAAGTGAAGCCCTCTATACGGCTCACCTTCGAACAGTGAGAACTAGGTTTATGCGGTGCTGATCCATCATCAGCATATGGTTGCTCCGATTCCACTTGATGCCGTATGTCCCTGCAATTGCACGACGATCTAGCTGCTTTCAAGACGGATTTCAGCATAGATGAGCAGATATTCAGCAGCAGCAATAGTGAGCTCCCTTGGTCCACCCAGGCTCTAGAAAAGATAATTCCGTCAAGTCGTAAGGAAAAGGTCCTGAACAGTCATGTGAAGAGTCCAGCACAGAAAAAGCTATGAGAATGTCGAAGATTATTTAAGTCGGTGCTACTGAAGTTGAGGAGGGAGGGCACTCAACAAAAGCACAAGTCATGCCCAGTTTCTTCTTATAGGCTCTCTCGAGGTTATTTTGTGCCTAGATATACTAGCTAACTAAGAATAACTAAGAAAATGATTAAATTATTCTTCCATTAGTATATTACGAGAAGTCCGCTTCTACTAGACTAAACACTATACGCGTATTCAGGCTAACATAGGATAAAAAACACGAGTTTGCTTCATTAAAACCGTTTCTTTGCAAAATTCGAATCCGATTCTGTTGACGCCATGACCTCTCTGCACTCCAACCGTAGCGTTAGAGACGCAGAGCACAGTGTACTGGAACCCCCCCCCCCCCTAACCCCGCCTATATGTTCATACACGGAAACACATTACACAGACTAGAGGGAGTGTCAGCATTGCAGCTGAAAGGTGAACTTTGAAACAATCGCTCAGCCTGCATAAACTCAGCCAATCCTTTTATGACATCTTCAAAACTTGCGAAATTCCAAGCTTTGAAAAATTCAAAAATATCTGCCAGATTATAAAATTGTATCTCGCTGCTGTTACTACCAAATTTCATACAAGTCACGGGAAACGATCTTTGTCATGGCTTCGTTAAGTGGTGTCGTAGCTACACCTGCATTACGCTATTGCACCTAGTCTAGTCTTATGATGGATTTGATGTGATTCATTAGGCTTGAGGAGACTTTCAAAGTTTCAATAAATAGGAAGGCTTACAACACACAGAAGCTCAGTGGCACGATAATCAGTGCATGTGTTATTTCACCCTTCTTCAATTCAATGCTTGGGTGAAAGTCATCAAAATACAGGGGGTGCCAAAAAATAAAGTAATTTTGCTCACGGTTCAGATCCGCCTAATATACAAAATATAGGTAAATGAAAGAGATAAAATATTGGGGCAAAATACTTCCAAAATGTTCCTCTAAGAGTAGGAACAAGCTGAGACTCACTACTTTCCCCTCCATTAAAATACGGCGCCTTCAGTCGGCGCAATCGGGTTTCGGAGCACCTTCGGTATTAAGGTCTGCGTAAAACAGTGAAGCCAGGTTCCGTGGTAGGTCTCTTGTGGGTAGCTTCTTTAGGATTGGCCCTTCGGTTCATGCAAGTCACAGAGCCCTTGCTGCTCGGACAACGCTGCTGCGTTCCGAAGTATCATTTTTCATGCCTCAAACCTGCCTCCGAAAGGATTTCCGTGGTAACGGGACGTTTTGGTTCTTCGAAACGAAGGGTGTTGGAAGTCTGAAAAAAAACGGAATACTTAAGGGCACCACCAAGTTATATCCCCTTAGGTACCCAGGGTGAACGGACCCCAACAAGGTGGTGAACAAGGGCGACGAAATTTCGGATTTTGCCCACTTGAGGTGACACATTTTGTTCACTCGGAACAAGCTCCCGTTACTGCTCATGCAGAAGGCTGTTATGGAGAATAGTGATAGAGTGAGGTCTGCTCTTTTCTTTTGGGAAGAAAATACCTGGTCAGAATTCGCTGAAGTTCGACCAAAGTAGGGTTGAAGGAGGGAGAGAAAAATTACTTTATTTTTTTTGGCACCCCCTGTATGTTCCATTTTGAATTTGGTAACCCTCAACCTTTGTTCTTTCAGTGAATGAATTCGTTGTATGTGTCAAGATTGCATATGAGAACCTTGCGCATAGAACGGACCACTGTGGCGTGTGGCCTTGAGTGGATTTCATGCGCGTCCGCGCACGGCGAATTTCGTCCCGTGTGATTGCGTACATTGCGTACGTCCCTTATGTCGCGGATCTCGACGGTGGTCGCCGGGAGCACCGTGCTCCCCGGCCTATCCGCGTGCGGTTGCAACCGCTGCAGCGCATCGCGCTCGCTGGCTGCGCCCTCTGTGGCTGGGATCAGTATAAAAGGCTGGTCGCCGACTGTCAGTCGGTTTTCACCGAGTAACGCCATGAGGCTACTCGGGACCCGGGGTGCCGTCGCACTCTGGTGCCAGGGTAGTGGAGCGCTGGCGCATGAGTTAGCCGGTGTCCACCCCCGCTCCCCGACTGGGAACAGCCATGTGGTTCAGGTCCCATCACGGCACCGTCACCCACATGGCCAAAAAGAAACGCCCGGATGGGGTCTACTACGTACAGCCGACTGATGGAGCCGCCCCAACTGAGGCGACTTGGGAGAGAAGATAGCAGGTATGATGTTAGTGCATTGGTAATGAATGTACTGTGTATGCTATGTCTTAAACGTAGGATCGGTTCCTACAATGCGGTGTGCTATTCTATTGTTGTGTTAAAATCTTGCTATAGCGTGGGGAGACCAGAGAGTGAGCTGTGTGCCTAGCGGAGAGCTAGAAAAACCCCTCGCGGTCCAGCGGTTAGCTGAAGACCCCTAGGTCCCCGGGGTAGGTACGCCGAATCAGGAGCGGGTGTCCTGGTGAGGCGTAGTGGTCTGATGACGCTCTGACCCAAAAGGTTGGAGCGTCGGGAGTTTGAGAGCGGGTGTACCACCAATGACCGCACACGGTGAGAGTTCATCCGCGATACCTAATGAAGTTTTACACTTGACTTGACTATCCTTGATTAATACTGTTAACATGTAATGTTATTTTTCTTTTACTTTTTATGTACTATTTTGTCTTTTTAGAGTATAAAAGTTATTGTTTCCAGGTAAAAAATAAACAGCTGATCTTTGAAGGACCTCCATGGTACCGTCCCCTTGCGTCTTGAGCGGAGTTCCACCCGACCACTGTAAGTAGTGTTGATGGCGTCGCGAGTGGACACCGTAGCAGCGCAAGCACGCAGTCGACAGAAGCATAGTATTTTTGGTGTCTGCCAGCTTTCAGCGATGTTACTGCGAGTAGCGAATTCTGTGCGAGTAGCAGAGGTGTGTGTTGCACTTCAAGCATTTAGATAGCTGGGAGCTGGATATAAGTCGACCGATGTCCGGCATGTGCTCCCCATTCTGAAGAAGTACTTCGACTTCACATAGACATCGCTAGTGCGTGGCATGAAAAGAACCGAGTAGAAGGAGTCACTGCATGATTGGTCAAGGTCACATTGTTAAAGGTGACTTCCGAAAAATATCGAGCAGGATCATTCATCAGGGAATATGGACTCACCATTACCACACATTCTATTCGATAATGAGTTATTAGCCTCCTACTACTAAATTTTCACGAAAAAGGAGCCGAAGTGTTTACGTAACTTCCTGTTTCCACTATGCGTCTCCGACCGTATCGAACGACAGGGTAGGCACTTACCTTCAGTAGGGAAGGATACTTGGTCTCAGTGGTCATTTGCAATAGGACAATCACTCCGAGCTTTTGGACGCTGATTTCAAGTCTTATTCAAAATCTGCCAAACTGTTCTCTGTATAGAGCTATGGAAGTTTTTCTGAGCGCACAGATTTCTCATGATAAGTGTGTTCCTCGCCCACGTCGCAGATGAATACAAGGGAAGTCAAAGCATGTCAGCAGCAGAATAGCACAGAGGTTGTCGGGGCTATTCGCATAGCATGGGATCCACATGTAGGCACCTTGCTGCTTGCTATAATTTTCTCTTTTATGTCCAGGAAACATCCCCAAAAGTGTTCCATGTACAATAACTGTTATAATCGTTTTCCGCGTACTTCACTATTCATATCATAAAGCTCTGTGATCTAGCATCTTTATATGAGCAGACTCCCATAGCGCATGAATTGCGCGCTATTGCGCAAAACTCTTATGCTATTCGCGCTCAGAGGGACGAATTGCCCCTCTGTGTAAATTTCCAGCCACATCGAGTTTTTGGTCCAAATTCGAAAAATTAGGGGTGGTCATGGGGTTGGTCATAATTTTTATGAAATTCCCTTTGAAAAAGCCATCAACCATGACGGAGATAACCTAAACATATCTATTACAGATGATGACACTAAATGTATGTACGTAACAAGCGCCAAATGATAGCATTTGCTCTGAAAGTGTCATCGACTTGCACTTTGTTTAAAGGCACACCACGCGATAATCCAATTAGTGGCTTACTTTCGTGGGGCGAGTAGGTCCTTGGATAACTGCTCAAACTGCATCCTTGTTGCAGCTGCACGGTGCACTCTCATGGTGTTGTGCCTGCTTGAACAAAACCAAGCCACGCCCACCCAGCTGAATCACACCCGGCCCTAGACGAACAAATTTCCACGTGGCGCTCACGTGGAAAATGAAACTTGCTTCAGGAGATGATAATTGAATGAAACAGCCATTTCGATGTCGAAGGTAGCTTCCACATCGGAAAATCGTCCGTCTAACGTCGTGTGTGGTTCAGTTGGGTGGGCATGGCTCGGTTTTGTTCAAGCAGGCACTACACCGTGGGGGTGCACCGTGCAGCCGCAACAAGGGTGCAGTTTGAGCAATTATCCAAGGACCTACTCGCCCCAAGAAAGTAAGCCACTAATTGGATTATCGCGTGGTGTGCCTTTAATGTGCTGCCACCCAATACCCCATAACTTTTCCGAAATTCGATCGAATTCTCGAATTGATCAAAACTTGTTTCGCATTGTAATTTGGTCTTTCACACCGATTTTGTGCGAAAACGTCGGGCTCGCGCGCAATGGGCTTTTAAACTTCCACGTGATAAATAATTGAAATTCAGAATACTACCTCAATAACTCTGCTCATCCCGTTCGGCAGATTTGGAATGATTTGAAATCAACGTTCAAAAGCGCGTCGAGTGATAAGTGCCCTACTGCAAATAACCACGTCCACCTGGTATTCTTTCCTTGTCAGCATCAAGGAGAAAGCGGGATCGAGGATAGGTCAGCTACATATATATGGCAGCTTGTGGTACTGTTGTGAGATAGTCCAATTTTGATTACCAGTGAAGTAGTGGTGAAGTCACTGTTTCTTCTTTTCTCACCTTTATGTGTTTGACATTCTCGTTTTTTTGTCCGTTTCTCGTATACAACATGTATCACTTTGACAAGACCAATCTTAGGAAGCGTTTATACTTTGCGGTGCCGGCGGCAGGGCGTGACCGTGTGTCCGCCTTTGCCACCCTCTCTCGTTGCCTGCATGGTCTCTGCACCTCACCCGTCCTCTATGCCTCGATTTCTGTGAACACAGCTACAGAAAGTATGAACGCGGCCTTATATGTTCAGTTTGAGTTCACTTTCCATCACAGCAAAATTTTTATAAATCATAACATCTGTTGGAGTATTGGTTCGGAATGGAATGAAATATAAATACACGAAAACCAATATACTCGAGACGGAACTTCACTGAGGTCATATAAACAAATAACTGAGACAGCGACATGAAGAGATTAGCGAACACAGTTCAAAAAAATTATTTATCGAGAAAATGGAGGAAGGAGCCTTCAAACCACTATGATAGACTTTTTATTCATTTAAGGAAGATTTTCTGCTTCGACAGGCTATCACGGTTCTTATAGAATGTACTTTTTTTCTGTAGAATAATCCCAGCACCTCATTGCGTATGCTTCGATTGAAGCAAAAATATATGATGCCGTGTAGTCCTGAAAAGATGATGCAATCAAAAAATATGTATCTTTCCGAATATTGCTCTAATGAGCCAATTTGTTATGATCTGATAGCTAGGTATAAGTGAGTGTGATGTCCACAGTGGGAAAAACTAAGGCAGCTCTGTTATGCGGAAGGGGGGGGGGGTGGCAAAAAAAAAGATTTACTTTGCTCACGGCCCACATCTGCGTTTTTCTATAAGCAAAAGCAAGCTGTAGCTCACTACTTTAATCGTCATGAAAATATAGAGTCGTCAATGGGGACAGCCGGGCTTTGGAACACCTACGGCATCAACGTCAGCCTAAAACAGAGCCAACTTCTATGTCGAATTGCTCGTGATAAGCTTCCTAATGATTGAAACTTCTGATTATGGGAGATTTGCTGAGCTCTTGCTGCTCTGCCAACAATGCTATGATCTGAACTGCCATTGTTGATGCCTTAAACCCGCATCTGAAAGGGTTCCACCGGTAATGGACGTCCTAGTTATTAGAAACAAGGGAGACATGGAGAAATTTTAATATTTGAGGGAGGGCAATGAAATCGTGAATTTTGCCGAGTTCAGGCGACATCAGGTTGCCGCTCTTTCGCGTGTTAATAGGTGTGTGTTGTGCAGTACGTTTTGCGTTATACCGTGTCTCCCCGCTCAACCCACATTGACCCCCATTGAACTTTCCGATCCTCTTCGGTTTTCACGCCCCCTCCATTACTGAACTGTTGCAAACGGGGAGGTTAGCAATGTCAATTCAATGCAATGGCCATCTTTCTGTTCCCATCGCTACTATACTAAGGGAGCTGTGCTTCACTGCGAAAGCGCTGTAGTACAGAGAGCATGTCCTCCCATCACTAATCGTAGTTTAACCCTTAGGATGCCAACAAGCGCGAAGGCATGTTCGAGTCGTGCTTTTTAAGTGTCCGCTACTTGAAAAAAAGGTTTGAGGTTTGCGTTTCAAAATAGTAAAAATGATCACCATGGCTCAGCTGCCAAATAATATTCATTGTAATAACGATGCTTCGTGACAAAGAGAAGAACGCCAACAGAACGTAGAGAAAAGACGTGATTGCAGTTGTCATACAGATAAGCAAAGCTTGCACAAATAACTGCAACATGTTCACTATGACACTTTTATAAATGATATTTTTTTCTGATCCCACATACTAAATCGGTTGTTGGTAAGTGGTTAATGCATCGCCTAAATGCGATTTATTTCTTCCAAGTCATACCTTCACTTGAAATTTATAATGACTTCCTTTTGCGAAGTGAGGAATTCTGAGAACATGGAAACAGAGAAGCGAATATAGACTTAACAGCACAACTACTATTGTGACGTTCTGTATTGGCACCAGCATTATGGTGAAGTCAGCAGCCTTCTAAAAGAAGAATATTGAAATAACTAAATCATAGCGATTTGATCATCAGCATGAGAAGAACAAGTTATATCTAAAGCCGCCGTCAAACTCTGCGATTTTATGGTGTCGCGGCTTCGCAC
The DNA here is from genome assembly GCA_963978905.1 of Trichostrongylus colubriformis. Classification (NCBI taxonomy): domain Eukaryota; kingdom Metazoa; phylum Nematoda; class Chromadorea; order Rhabditida; family Trichostrongylidae; genus Trichostrongylus; species Trichostrongylus colubriformis. Next base: position 4,384,957 of record OZ022256.1, read on the forward strand.
GCGAAGTTGCGGCACTGCATAATCTCAAGGTAGTAGTATCGCGTGCGAAACTGCAAAACCGCATAATCGCAAAATCGCAAATTCTAGCGGTAGCCTAAGGGGCCTGATTGTACATAATACATGATAGAATAAAAACTACTGAACATAGAATAAAAAAGTATTTAAGGGTGTTGTATTGGGTCATTCCATAAGTAATGTCGTTTTTTTTCAAGAGTAATTTTTTCCCATGAAATTACAAGTTTTTGCAGCATAACGTATATCATTTGAGAGAGGTTTTCCTGCTCTACAAAATGACATGTTTAGTTTCTGAGTTTGTTAGAATGGGGCCGACATTTAGGCTGGCGAAGAGGTAGGCCAAGCCGACAAAAATTGGCCAAACCGGCAATCAATTGGAACACTATATTTCATTTTAGGAAAATCAACTAGTCATGTGTTGCGTACTTAGTCCTGATCTCTTCTACGATTTTCAATATTTAGTTGATCAAGAAGTCGTGTCGTTCTTTTTCTAAAATTTTTTTTCCGAAAGCACTTACACTTATTCAAAATGGAACTTTTTCTTTCAAACTCTTTGCTTAGAGTTGTTTTATGAACCACTTCGAGGAACTTTCTCTGCTATATCGAAAACATCTTTCTAGTTTGTTTTGGCTGCGATTCAAATTGAGTTCTAATACCATGTGATAGGGGTCCAGCTGACATTTTTCACAATTTATTTTTTTCCATGAGAAAGTTAAGGAATCCGGTCAGTGGTATTTCCCTGTTCCTACCCACACCCTCTTCTTAACATTTCACCACTTTTCCCACTGATTGGTTGAAAAAATTTTCTTGCCTTGGTTCGAAGAAATTGTCTGAAATCACCGAGTTGTGGAAGAAAAATTAAATGTAGAAAAGAACGACACGACTTCTTGATCAAATAAATATTGGAAATTGTAGAAGAGGTCAGGACTAAGTAGGCGACACATGACTGGTTGATTTTCCCAAAGTGAAATATAGTGTTTCAATTGATTGCCGGTTTGGCCAATTTTTGCCGGCTGAACCTACCCCTTCGCCAGCCTAAATGTCGGCGCCATTCTAACATTCTCAGAAACTGAGCATGCCATTTTGTAGAGCAGAAAATTTCCTTTTGAATGATACCTGACATGCTGCAAAAAATTATGATTTTATGGCAAAAATTTTTGCTTAAAAAACAACACTACTTATGGAATGACCCAATACTTCCGAGCTAGAGGGATTGTCAGCAATGAATCTAAGGCTGAGATGCATTAGGGGAGGTTCTTCTAGGTTGTCCATTAGCAGCGATGGTTCGCGCTCACAACAGGATAGAGGTATCATAGGCAGTGTCCCAAAGCGCGCAATGTAATGCGTTGAGGGACCATGATTCTGAGCAATCGCCGTTGTGGCTGAATCATCTCCGCTCAAAGTCACCGGGAAGGATCAATTTGGTGAGATTGTGAGATATAAAAGTAGGGACGCTCAGCAGTGTTTCAGTAGAGGAAGGAGAAACCGAGAATGCGTAAAAAAAAGCAAAAAATGTGAGCCAGTGAGCCCTCTTTCTCTCTCGCGCCTCTCTGCGTCACTAGCTAGCAGTGTGAAGACAGCAGAGGGCACGGGCAGGCGGCTGAATCGGCCGGCCGCGAACTTTGTCCCGCGTTCACCAGCAACACGCCCGACTGATGAACTGCGGAACGACACGTCGTACTGCGGGATCGTGATACTTTTTTGAAGGGGGAGGTTTGTTACTAAAGGACATGCATTCCCAGTTTCCACTTCCTTCTTACTCCTCCCAGTGCCTTTAACATCAACTTCCATTCTTCCAAGAGATGAAAAATTTTATTTCTTCACCTGAACATCGTCGACGATCATGGGAGAATTAATGTATGCACTGATTGTTGTGTTAAAAGGATGCGTCCGATGTATAAATGGTTGAATAGCTATATACGCGACACAAAGCACCATCCATAACCGTAAAAAGTTCCCTGAAGTTAAATGTGTAGGGAAGTGTGGACCTCCAACATCACACAAATAGTGCAAACTTTTGTCGAGAATTTGCAAAAATAAGTCGTGAATTTCAGTAGGATAAACCTCTGAATAAGAAGCGGAGAGATCCTGCAGAAGGAATCATTTCGGCCACTCGATTTAAGGCCAGTACCACGCAGTTGAATGTGGCTCCACACCATACAGCTGAAGTTGACTGTACAATACCGCTCGCGTCGGTGGAGTAATTTTCGCCTTGCGACGGTTTGTTCGCGAACTACGAGTTATTTGCAACTTCTGTCCAATCACGTCGTGATCTGGACCTGACAATGATGAAGAAAACCTACCCCATGAAAGATAGCCAGCGATCCAGTTAACAGTAAACGACGAACAAAGCACTGCTCCATTCTGAATAAAATTTGTGCATGTAGACTAAATACAATTTTCAATAGAGAGGGTGTCCATATTGTGCCAGGTGAAACTAAGCTGACTAGCTTGCAATGCCATTGAATATTCCACCTTATCAAGGCTCCCAAAACCATTCGTATCCACATTTCTGAACGTGCCACTACCAATGGAAATCCTTCTGAGGCACTTTCGGATCACAAAAAATGACGTTACGGATTATAACGGCATTTCCCAGCTGCAAGACGTCAGCCTCCCAAGAAACAAAGCTACAGTCCGTACCAAATTTCTAATGAGAGAGCATCACGGGATTTGGCTCTGCTGTAAGGCCGCTTTCATACTTTGCTCACCGACGACGGCACCGTGCGAAATCATGTCCTCCTTTTGTAACACGCTTGACCCAACCACACTGCAGTATGATGATCGTGGCAAGAGCACACGAATTCAAATTCGAATTCGGCATGGTATGGTACTATGCCAAGATTCGAATTCGAATTAGTGGGCTCTCGTCACGACCATCATACTGTAATGTGGTTGGGTCGAGCGTTTTGCGAACGGAGCGCTTCACTAGGGCGCCGGCGTGGTTGACGGCAAGCTCATGATTTTGACGCCGTCGCTGCCGGGGGTAGAAGCTGATGCTGTAGGTGTTCTAGAGCCCGACAGCGCAAAACGTCTTCGTATTCTCACGACGGTAGAGGTAGCGAGCATGAATCTGTTTATGCTTCTAGAGGAACATTTCACCAATATTTCGCCCCATTACTTTTATCGCCTTTACAGCTCTCTGTTTGTTTACGTGAGAGCAAGAGCAAAGTGCTTCTTTTTGTCCCTCCCCCCCCCCCCCCCGTATAAGTTATATCGTGTAGAATATGTTATTACTCACTAGATGGAAGTAAGCAGGAAGGAATGAGCCAGCAATAATGTCCATGATATCTATAAAGCCGTTGAAAAACATAAGACAATAGCAAGGAATATTCAATAGATTCCCACGAACCATTCCAATTAGACATAGAACGTAGATAATCTAGAAAGCCATGAATTTTCGCATGACAAAAACATCTTAGAACGTTACAGCGTTCTGATGTATGGACGATATCATTTGAAGTTAGTTTATAGAAGCCATAATGCCTCAAAGGAATCGTGCACGGAAAAAGGGGGTTTTGTGTACCATATGTTTACATATGTTGTATCTGCTTAATAAGGACCGCATGCAAAGTTTCACGCGATAAAGTGAGAATCCGGCTAAGATACAGCTCCTCAAAGTAGTGGCCGAGGGAGCGACCCTCAAAGTAAATGCTCGCCTCGTTGTCCGCGCGGTCGGAGACGCATAGTGGGATTCCGTCTACGACCGCGGCGGACGACGGGATGGGCATCCACTCTAAGGCCCCGCCCTCTCGGCCGCTACTTTGAGAAGCTGTATCTCAGCCGGATTTCCGTTTTTTTCGTGAAACTTCGCATGCGGCCCTTATAATTCAAACACAACATAGCTGTATGAACAACAGAGAATCTCATTTTTTCGCACACTATTCCTTTGAGGCGGGACGCACTTTACTGGCTCTGTACCATCCGCGATCCACCATGGTTCCTCATTCAAGGCTCCTCAGAAACTGCAATTTTTCTCAGAAGCTGCATTTCAGGCTAGGGGGCGCAGCATAACACTGTGCAAGAATTGCTGAAGGAAATCCCTATAGATGTAGTAGCTATACAGCAAGGTTTCCTGAGACCGTGATCATACTTTGCCGCGCCGGCGGCAATGGTGACAAATCATGTGCCTGCCATCGACCATGGCGCCACTGTTCATGAAACGCGCGATCTAACCATACTACAGTATGATGGTCGTGAAGAGAGCTTACGAATTAACTGGAATCTTCCCACGGTTTGGCAGTATGTCAAGATTGGGCTTTCGCCACGATGATCATACTGTAGCATGATTAGGTCGAACTAGGATCACGCCAAAGCGCCGCCGTGGCCGACTGCGCGCACATAATTTTGCCGCTGTCGCCGTTTGTGCTGGCGCCGGTGCCGCAAAGTATGAACGCGGCCTAAGGTGGATGTGCAGACGCACACATTCAATGTGGAATCCTTTCTCACTTCCTTTATTTTATCTCGATCATATCGCGCACATAGATGGATGCTGAAAAAAACGTTGATTCTGTTGTGCACAATGACATTTTCTCAATGCGCAGACCAGATTTAATATTTGTCAGCTTTTGGTTCTTTGTGATCAATCCACTTACCACAAAAATAGTGCCTGATACCGCAAAATAAATTCCTTGCACTACATTAACCGAGCCCCTACTGCTCCATTCAGATAACGAGCGACCACTGCAGTTGTATTCGGAACCATTGATTATCCATGGCAGATTCGGATACAACAAATGCATCCTATAATAAATGACCTGAAGTAAAAAAACGGAATATTCGTAGAAATCTGAATGAATAGGAGAATGTAATAGACGCATGTTCTACTTCACACATTTTTAACAAAATAAGCTTTACCACTACAGAGATATTCCGCTACATCAGCGACTCCAGAGAGGAGCATAATCAAGTCACGGCTGTTCGGTTGTTATAGCCTGAATGGTGCACTTGGGTATGTTTGCTTCCGTAAAAGTTAAATTGAGGCAAACATTTTCAGGGCTCCCTCAGGTAAGTGGTCTTAGGGTTTTTGCCTATTTAAACCTCTCTTCTACCACTATGGGGTGGCAGGTGACCTCCACGGTCGACAGTCTCAAAGGTTAGTCAGTAATTTTCCAAGCATCGTTTTCCATTTTTACAAACTGTCAATTTTTCTGTGAAATGATATGGCATTTGATCGAATAGTCCTCATGAAAACATCACTCTTTCAGACTCTGAAAAAAAAAACAACGACGCCGAAACGTCAGTCGAAAGTAAAGTTATGAACATTCTTGGTTAAAGCTGAAACATCCGAACAGCCATTTTTGAAAGATCATGCCAAGATTCATCGAAATTCGCACATGGACATAATTAAGTCATTGTATGAAACCGTTACAAACCTTTATAGGTGAAGAAGAAGTGAATTATGTATGTAAGAAAAAGCAATGATGACAGGAAAACGCCAGGTACCTGGAATGGATACCGTCACGGTGGGCATTACTGTAATCTGTGGGGTTGTCGACGACATTTTTAATTAGGGTTTACCCAGTTTATCCGTGCTCTGCTAATTATTGCTTTGAGCCACTATGTATATGTGTATAATTTTGAACACCGAGTAGCTCTCTTACCAAGAAAGATCCATATTCACATGGCTCCAAAACTATCTACCCCTTACCAATTGATCACTACTACATATAATGTTTACTAATTCAAATTTAATTGAGCTTGAAGTAAAAAAACAAAAAAAAAGAAAAGTGAAAAACACAATGAAAGTCTAAGAGTGTGCAAGATTCAGGGCCTTAAAGGGCTAGTTGGGCAGTTTTGCTTCCATATCTATGTCCCCGTATACACCATTTTAAACAGATTCTTTTCTACTGCACTTCAAACGGGACGTCTTTGTTACGCATTCAAAATTATCTGTGTTAACGCTAATACCAAAGCCTATTGCTTTCAATTATGTCTAAACATCTTCATTGTCCAAATGCTCTTTGAGACGTTAAGTGATGTTTTTTGAAATTGGGAGATACATACGGATTAGGTGGACGTACCCCTCTCTTAAGGAGTAGAATAATTGTAGGTATGTTATTGTGTAGACAAGAAAGCCATCAATTAATGCCAGGGATAATATGTGCTTTGTTACGTGACACCACTGAAACTCAGCGGTCCAAATACCAAGTTTATAAATTTAGTATTTACTGCGTTCTCAGTGATACCATCAAAAAATCATTCCCATATAAAAGGAAGGATTGCCTGTACCAACAAATCAGTGGCTCATTTTCATCATTAGATGAAAAAACGAAAAAGAAATCCGCGTCTTTTCCTCATTTTTGGGAGTATGGGCAACCGAAATGGAACCTTCTGGAAATCCTGCAAGGAGCTAACTTTTTTTATTTGATTGTAGTTGTTCTTGCTACTAAAGATGAATCTCTTACAATTAGAGGTTAAAAGTACATGCAATTTGAGATTTTTCACACTAACCTACAGCGTCTTCCACATGTTTTGTTCAAATTTTACTGAGATTCGAAGGCAATATCTCGCAGTTAAGCGTGTGGCTCATCAGGATAGTTTGCAGAGTGAAACCTGAGGTATTCACTGTATTCACTTAACTATTGTGGGACTGCCCAAACTTTCCAAAGAATTCGACTAGCTGTAGCAATCCTATATTCAACAGAACAAATCAGTGTGCGGAATTTAACACGGAGCGAGCGAGCAGTTTGAAGCAGAGATTTTGGCAGTTTAACAGCATCTACAGTTAGTGCCGTAAAACATTATTTTTACTGAACATATATATATATAATTTAGAATCAGCTCGTCGAGCTCACGAAGGAGAGTCGCCGCGCTTGGCTGAGCTCCTTCATCTACGAGCCACGTCGGTGGCCCGCCCCATCATAGTATATCCTCGGCGCTGGCAGGGTTATTGATGAGTCGTCGTGAACTCCGTTTCATGACATAGCGCGAGAATGTCCAATTCAGCTGTTCATGCACTCATTCACCTCGCCCTCTTTCAAGGACAGCGAGAGATTTTATTAAAGTGTCTTACACAATTTTGCCATACCATACGATGGCGAATTGAAAATAAAAAATAAAAGAAAAAGGAGTTGCCGCTTTGATCGTGAACTTCCAATATAAATTTTTGCCAAAATGTGGCAAAGGTCGCCAAGCGGCAAGCGGCTAATTTTCCAGCTAACCGCCATTGCTTCACACTAATGAATTCCTTTTTTCTCTTGAGGATGGCTTCACTTAATCCTTCAGCGCTTGATAATACTTCCCGCACTTGAATGGGCTCTCCCAGACTGCTGGGAGAGCTGCCCGTGATCTGCTTTTGGTTACTGCAATGTAGGATTACTCTCTCCATCCGTTCTCACGAATTTCAACCGCTATTAGATTCCCTGGGATATCTTTGTCTAAATATTAGGTAGTCTAAAAAGTCTTTTCGTATTTTTAAATACCGCTTTTTCCCTCAAAACTGCTTTCCAGAAAATTTCTTCTGTACATACAGTAGCGCTCAAAAGTCTTCGGCGAAATGGTCTTTCACTTGGGTTTTTTCACTTGTAACTTTTTTGCAACTGCACCGATTTAAGAGAAATTTTAGTATGTTGTACTCGGAGACACTGCATACTTAATATACTATTTTGGCGCGCAACGGTGTAGGTTACGTGGTTATATGAAATTTTTTAATTTTGGCATGCCATCGCTATGCCGTCCCGCTGTGCCGCTGTCATCAAAAGTCGTGGTCTTTCTACAAAATATTAATGTTCTCTGAGGCTTGCTCTTTTTGTTTTTGTATAGAAAGCCGTTTTTCTTGAACAAGCCTCTTACTTTTTTTTGGGTGGTCTTGTAGTAAATTCTTGTAAAAAATCATGAAAAGTGGCAAGCGGCGCTCAAGTAGTAGGAAATGTTGACAATAGTTTCAGGTACCACATAGTATTAAAATTTTGTCAAATTTGGTCAAGTAGAAAAAAAGTTATGACAAAAAAGTTTTGGCCGAAGACTTTTGAGCGCTACTGTATATACAGGGTGCGCCAAAATTACGTGCGCGAGGTTGCGGTGCTTGGTCTATTCATTTTTTTGTAGCGATGAGGGGTCAAATGGCTACAGGGCTTTCAATCTGGTTCTCTTCTATCACCATTCAAGAACACAGTCATCAGCGTTCGTTTCTCATAAAATGGTTGGCTCTCATACTCTATGATCAGCTCGTTGAACCATTCAGGTTGGCGCGCGACCGCGACATTGTCTTCTCCAATGAAAAAATCTTCACGATGGAGTCGACCTTCAACCGGCAAAATGATCGTGTGTTTTGCACATCCCTTGAAGAGGCTTACGACAATGGGAGAATACAAAGCGTTTTGGTTATCCAAAGAAAATCATGGTTTGGGCCATCACTGCGTATGGAGCCGAGCCAGCACTCATTTTTATCGAAGAATTTACCAAAATCAACACAGAAGTTTACTTGGAAATCTTACTGAATGACACCTTAATGCCGTGGACAAAGTGCCATTTCGGACCTCGCTCATTCGTGTTTCAGAACGATACGGCACCGGCTCATAGATAAAAGGTGACAAGCAGTGGTGTCAAGACAACCTCCCAAGCAACGTCAGTGCTCAGAATTGGCCATCGAGTAGTCCCGATCTTAATCCGATGGACCATTCTGTATGGTCCTACTTGGAGAGCAAGGCCTGCTTGAAGCAACATCACACGATTGAAGCCCTAGAGAAAAACCTGAAGAAAGCTTGAGATCAAATCTTCCCGGAGTACCTGCGCGCCACGGTGGACCACTTCCCATCTCGTCTAAGGGCCAGCATTCGTGCCAAAGGAGGACATTTTTAGTTGTAATCATATATTTTGTTGCTTAATGCTATCAATAAATTGTTACCAAAAAATCAGTCCACAACTCTTTGTTTAGCCGTTTCTACAACGGTGGATATCTGCGCACGTAATTTTGGCGCACCCTGTATGTAGTACAAGTCCACACGCATCTATAGGTATTGTTGTCTTCCATCTCCTGGATAACCCTTTTCGGCAAAATAAAAATATCAAAAGTCACTTCATTTTCAATTCCAATTTTTTTTCCGTGAATGGCGTTAGACAGGGAGAGGAAAAGGTGATAATCCGATGGAGCAAGATCAGGGCTGTTAGGCAGCAATTTTTATCCAAGCTCGAAAATTTTTTAGAAGAAAAAATTCAAAAAAAATTTCACCACTAGTGAGAAAATGACTCGCCAAAAAATTCTCGAGCCTGGATAAAAATTGCTGCCCCATCCACCTTATAGCCCTCATCTTGTTCCATCGAAATATCACCTTTTCCTTTCCCTGTCTGACGCCATTCAAAGAAAGAATTTTTTATAATTTTTGCATTGAAAATGAGGTTGGCCGTTGATATGTTTATTTTGCCGAAAAGGGTTAACCGGGAGATGGAAGACAATAATACCTATAGATGCGTGTGGACTTGTACTACATGTGTATGTACAGAAGAGATTGCTAGAAAGCAGTTTGGAGGGAGAAAGCGGTATTTGAAAATACGAAAAAAACTTTTTAGACTACCCAATATACTGCTTACAAGAGTGAGAGACAAAGGAGATCTCAAGTTCGCAAGGAAAGAGGACACCGCATCCTAATTTGGCAGAGCTCTAGAAAAACTGCTTCTTAGTTCCAGACCTGCAATTTCCGGCTAAAATTTGGCAGCAAACTCTCTGATGATAAGAATATATTTCAATCATTGGCGAATTTGACCCGACTGTAGGGGAGCAATGTACAGTTGAAAATTAGAAACCGCATTTATTTCTGATTTTTACTGAAAACGAGCGGGCAAGTACTAGTTGGTGACGTATCATATATGTATCTCACTTTCTGTCGTGGTCATATGTATCAAGTTGTAAGGATAATTCTGGTCGGTTTTACGCGTTTACAAGATAAGTTCAAACCTGGAAGCGCATTAACATGAATCAACTAACATATTGTTACATATTGTGCTCCTTAAATAGACAATAAGCTTCTTTTCCTGAACATATATTTTCCTTGGAATGCCACAGGGTTTTTGAATTATTAGGGTAATTTTAAAGTACTGCGAAAATGGCATTTCTTTTGAACGACTTCAGTTCACGACTCCTTGTTAGTCGAGTCACAGCAAATACAGCCACAATTGCGAACACTGTAAGGGAAGGAGATATTGCATCGGATGGAACACGTTGTTACTGATTTCGAAAGTGCAAAAATTAGAATGAGCTGCTCGAATTCCCAATAAATCTAATCGCTTTAACTAAAACGGCAGGAAACGTTAGGCATCGGTACTTGCAGGGGACATCTAAAATGGCCTTCCCCACACAAATGTGGTTGACTTCTTCAAGCAGTGAAAACCCAGAGAACGAGGGGCCGCACGACCCCTCGGAACAGCCATGCGCGAGCGCAATTTTCACAAATCGTCTTCCAATAACTGAAGCAGTTGCAGGACGATTTACTCGTCCATCATATTTAGCAGATCTATCGCTATCAAGCCCCACTTTGGCAAACATTTGGACAGCTCTTTCAAGATTTCGCTCGAAATCGTCAGCTCTTTATCAGAATGAGATATTCAAGTGTACATAATGTTGCCAAAAGTATGACAAATCGAATTGTGCTTACACTGTGAGAAAAGATGCAGTCTGAGCCGAGTTATGTCTCCACCGAGTTGAAATTGCGAAAACCTGCCAAAACTTATTTTACAACCTAATATGTCATTCAAAAGAATGTGGGCATCGGTCAGGAGTTTTTACTTTCTTCCCTCTTCTTTTTTGTTTGCTCCATCATAGCCTGGCGGAGCTGCTCGCTACTAACACTCCATACTGTAGTTGGTAGAGATGTTTAGGAGTGGTACCGCCTCATCGTTCACACGTACATGCATCTGGGACATACATACTCTTGAAACTTCTGTATGTATATGCATGGTTAATAAAACCCACTTTTTTGACATCTTGATCTTTGATAGCTGCTGATTTTGCCGCAAGCCGTGATGCGAAAGTTATTACAGGTATGCTGAGTCATGGGCAAAAGATTCGTTCTCGGAAGGGACTCGAACCCACAAAGCTTATGCCCATATTTCAGCATACTGTAAAACTCATTTTATTTGACGGCGGATCAGCCAAACTGATTTAAATCTTGTCTTAACTTCATGAGCTTCGAAAGTTTTTCGTGCCAGTGCCCAGTAACGTTTAGTTGTCTTTGTAACTATTGTACGACTTATGGGATATTTCAATGTGTGCAAGTTCCAAACAACCTATGGAATAATTTGGAGTTTTTTTCCTCTACAGGCGTTTCTTATATTGGAATACCTCACTAAGGGTGTGGGTCGATTCTATCGTGACCCGGACCGTGATGCCGCGCCAGTAGGGGGGCATGCGGCGTTCCGCACTCCTCGCGGTCAAGCTGGCAGGAAACAGGCTTTGGATCGTAGAGGGAAAAAGTGAATAACTATTGTTCAATAAGTGAAAATGTATTTTCGGAACATTGTATTTAGTCAAGTATTGTCTTATTATGGAGGAGGATAGGCTCTTCCATGAAATAGCGTATGCCCAAACAACTGCTAACAATCTGTGTTATTTTATAGTTTTTACCCACCTCTGTTTTGATCATAGCTTCTGTATAGGTCTTAAAATAGCAAATTTACTTCGAAGGGAACTGACATCAATCTAATGAACTGACTTTCATGAAAACAACTGTGGGCGAAGTATTTGGCTTAGAAAACTGTCGTGTTACTCGTTGCGGTTATACTGAATGGCGTAGAGGAACGTTTCCGTCTTAAAACGACATTCAAAACAATAAACTATCAACGCTGAAGCCCTCCATCGACATCTGCCGCGTAAGTGGCCGCGCACGGCGTAGGCGACGCGACTCAGTGGGCGTGACGATAGAATCGACCGTCCCCCCACAACAAGATAAGTGCCAGGTATGGTCCGCTCCAGCGTACCTCGCTGTGACGATGTAAGTGACGAACGTGACGACCCAGTGATCATCCCTTGCTTTTTGTGATACAATATCTGCGGCATTTCTTCGTCACGAAAAATGGGAAGTCAGAATACTGAAACGTTAACGCCTGATATGGGAGACTTCCGCGCATTTATTATATAACATTTTATGACGAATATCAAGCAGGACGGAACAATACCATAAGGGTATAAGAACATAAGGGACAGCTGAAAAACTATGCTTTTGCGACTCATTGAACTGATCAAATTCACCACTTTCTTTTGATTATATTTCTCCTTTAGTCCAGTGAAAATTTGGCTCAACTTAAATGCACATTATTGATGAGTGAACGGAAGCCTGATGCAACACAGTAAACTCTTCATTAAACACAGATGAAGTACGTATGAAAATCCTTTGGGCATCCTTCATCGATTCTCACAAGCAGTCGTGTTTCAACGAGCAGTCACGGTCGTTATATGATCTGACTTTTTTCTACCAAATATTCCCAACACCTCACTGCGTATGCTCCGATTGAAGAAAAAATAGATGAAGCCATGTAGGCCTGAAAACAGGCGTAATCACAGAAAGTCATGAGGTGTTCGTATCTTCAGTACTGATGGAGGAGTACATCACCATTTTAATATAACTTTCATTCTAGAAGTGCAGTGCACTTTAGGTAAAAAGTGCAGTGAGAGTGAGAAGTCTCCCCTTTTCTGCACCCTCCCTCCCCCTTTGTTTTGCTGATTTAAACAAGAAAGCTGCTAATTTTTTTATAAGGTTTACGTAGTACAAGTGATTTACCGTGACTCAACTGCCAGAAAACATTCATTGCAATGATGAGGCTTCTCGATAGTGTTGTGAATCCGAGCAAAACGTAAAGAAGCGATGTGATTGCTGTAGTCGTACAGATTAATAAAGCTTGAACAAATAGCTGTAAAAGTTTTGATATGCATACAGTCTGCCAATCTTGCGAAATAATTATATAACAATCGCTGTATAGATAGTCAAGGTCAATGCATAAAATGCTGGCATCACAAAGATGTATAAATACATAGAAGTTCTGCTTAAGTGTTTAAGTGAAAGAAATTTAAGATACCTAATGAAGTTGGTATTGGAACAAAATTTGTGGTTTTTCTCGTCGTTTTTCGAGTTCATGGTTTGTGGAACGACAGAAAGTCACCCCACTTGTTAATGAACCGTAGCGTACTAGTCTTATTGTTAGTAAAGAAGACAGTTTTGCTATGGTTGGCACATCGTCAACGAATATGAACGATTCTGCACTGTAATTCCTTGTGACAACCTTTTCGTCGTAATTGCTACTTCAGTAGGAGTGCATTAATAGGTCTCAGGGACCTAAAACATTACACATTCCAAGATGTTATTTAGTTTTATTCGGCTAACGTTTCGGCCTAGTCGCCTTCGTCAGAGCCTGGAAAGCCAAAGATAGATGCGATTCATCCCCCAATCGGCCGAAACGTTAGCCGAATAAAACTAAATAACATCTTGGTTACGGCTTCAAGAAGAATCACATATATACGAACACAATGCCAAGATTTATGGAGAGTCGAACTTTGATTACACATTCCATTTGAATTTGATTGAATTTTAAGCGTGTGTAAGACAATGTGAGACTTCCAAAGTTTCTTCCAAAAGACTCAAAACAGCTTTCACAAAAACGTTTGCAAAAAATGGTTGCAAAAGAAATTTGAGCCTTTGAGGCAAGCTTTCGGCGCCTAGCGCCTTTATCAAGCCTGAAAATGTACAAATTAGATATTATTAGTAGGCTCTGTTTGAGAGTCTACAGTCGTATTTGTACTTAAGCAACTTACTGCTGCCGCGAGATCACTGTACTTACCGCCACAGTGGGTGTCCCTAGTACTGGAGCAGAAATATGCACTATAGTGAATTTTGAATGTGTGAAGAACTGAAAGTGATGCACCGCTCTGTTAAAAACTTAGTGGAAAGAAAATTACTGAAGGCACTAGATAAGACTATCCCCAGAAATAAACACCAAAGAGGAGCTGGCTGATTCTTTGCAGTTAATCACATGACTGCAGTGACTTGCACTGTGGAATGAATATGACATATTATATATCACCATAGTCATAGCACGTCCACGTTATTTAACCCATGACGGACGGTGCGCCACATGGTTACTCCCGACATTTAAACATATTTCCCGACATATTTCCAAATAACCAATTATACACGTATACACTACAAGTATTGAAGAATAACATATATTTCCAGGACCGGTGCAGCGCAAATTTTCAACAAACATTATGCGAGTAACTTCAAATGCAATCCTTTCTAGTTGTACAAACAAATGACAACAATTGTTTTTAGTTACAATCAACAATCCATTAGAATCCATAGGCTCCGTTTCCCATTTGAAAACCCTCACGCTCATCTTACTACTCTAAATGCATGATTTTTTTGCAGTAATAGGTAGAGAGAAGTACCGCGTATAACAGCATGAGGTGATACCACTACACAGTGATGACCCTTTTATCAGTAGCAACTGCACAAAAAGGTTACAAAAATGACTCAATTGATAAAAATTGGCGAAAGATTTAATGAAAAACGGCGCAAAAACGCCGCCGTCCGTTATGGGTCGCGTGACCATGTGGCGCACCGTCCGTTATGGGTTAAGGGTTAGATCAGGGTTGGTCAACCATTCCTACTCCACTCCCATCAAGACGCTAAGAATAAAGTACGCGGCGGTCAGTCTGTAACATACCAATCTGGCTCCTTTCATGAAGTGTTAATATATAAAATGAAAAATATTGTTACTAGAAGGATGCTGGGTTATGGGCAAAAGCTTCGGTGTCGGACGGGACTCGAACCCGCACTTCATCCTTTCGGGGGATATGTGCTCCATTACACTACCGACACCCCTTTCACCTTAACTCAGCTTTTGAATGGTATATTTACCATAGCTTATCAGCACTCACACGTATAACTCAGCATCCTTCTAGTAACTTTCGCATCGCGAGCTGCGGCGATAAACAGCAGTTATCAAAAATCAAAAATATCAAAATCAATACTGAAGCTTTCAGCTTCACGGTTTGATGCCGATATTGGCCAACCGGCTCAACACGTTATACGTGTGAGTGCTGATAAGCCATGGTAAATATACCATTCAAAAGCTGAGTTAAGGTGAAAGGGGTGTCGGTAGTGTAATGGATTAGCACATATCCCCGGAAAGGATGAAGTGCGGGTTCGAGTCCCGTCCGACACCGAAGCTTTTGCCCATAACTCAGCATCCTTCTAGTAGCTTTCGCATCGCGAGCTGCGGCGATAAACAGCAGTTATCAAAAATCAAAAATATGAAAAACATTGTTTTTTTAGACTTGAAAGTGGTGCTAGGAGTCGAAAGCTTGCCAGTCGGCTCAAGTTTGCTTCGCAATATTTTATGAACTTTTTTGTGTCTTTTGACAATTTTTCGGAGCCTCACATTGTTTTCACACATTTAGGTTGGCGTGCGGCTTCCGAACAGAACGATACTCAGAGGCATCCGATTTTGTTTGAGTCGATTTTGTGATACTATATGAAATGCAAAAGCAAGTCATGAGCATTTGGCTAATGTTCCGGATTAAATGAAAATCGTAATGGTCTTGGATTGCATCAATTTCGCCGGTATGTGTAGATCACTAGCTTTTTCGAAACGAGTTGATAGAGTGTTGAAATTGTTTGCTTCTTCGCTCAGGGAAGCATGTCATTGGTAGCTTTTATAATTTTCCAAAATTTTTCCCTTTCCCATAAAAGTATGGCTTTCCCATAAAATATGGCTGGCTTTCCCATAAAATCGTACCTGTACTTGAGATTTGTAGTGAGCTCCTTTCACGATGCCTTTCATCCTAATAACGTAAGCACAGATAAGTGTATAAAGAGCAAATGACAATACCACCACAGTTATATTATGGATTGGCACGAAAAGTGCAGCAAAATAAGCTGATTCCTGGAGTAAAGATTATGATCTTTCAATATTTTCATTGTTTTCATTGTTATAGCGCACCTATGCGTGCAATGAATAAATAGATAAATAAATAAATATTCTAAGCAAATGTAAAACCGTCGAGTGTGGCAAACTACAGCAAAACCTACACTTGCTGAGCAAGGTTTTCATAAGCAATGATCACTGATCAACTTAAAGTCCACCACCTAGTGATATACTTCTTTTTAGCCTAACAAGTTTAACTAACCATGGCGGCATCATCGGTGATCATCGGAGATGAGATATACGAACTGATAACGGTATTGTATGGGTGAGTTCGATTGATGAATGGTTGGATAGCCATATACAGTACACAGAGCACCATCCAAAACAATAGCGCTTTTCCTGAAATGCCACAGAAATGGCTGCGCCAGCGGTATACAACGTTCAGGCAAATTTTACGAAAATGAAAGAGGGAAAATGCCACGTAACATTTCGAGTACCATATACAAGAAGACATACCTTTGAAAAGGAAGCGAAGGAAACTCGCTGATGGGATCATTTCGACCACTCGATTCAAGGCCAGCACCACGCAGTTGAAAGAGGCACCACACCATACACCTGTGCTCATGCTTAATCAACGAAAGAATGAACGAATCACAGCAACGAGTGAGTATGGTTTTTTCAGGTAGATCAAGCCTGTTCAAAGATCTGGTACGTCAGCTGTATGATCTGCATACACCTCTTCATTTTTCTCAAATTCATTCCACTTTTAGTCAATAAATTTTTGAGAAGAAAACATACTCCATGAGAAATAGCCAGCGAACCAGTTGACAGCTACTGAGGAACAAAAAACAGCCCCAGTCTAAATGAAACACGTAAGCAAATTTGATGGAAGATTTAGCTAACGACAAATTCGGGAAGTCTGAGGTCGTGTTCATACTATGCGGTCCCGGTGGCAGAGCGTGGCTGCGTGTCTCTGCGTCTCCGCCTATGCCACCCTGTCTCGTTTCCTGTATCGCCTCTGCACCTTTTCCTTACCACTCTGCCTCGCTGCCTGTGATTGTAGCCACGCCATGCCGGCGCTGAGTATGAACGCGGCCTTAGAGAGGTGTACTTTTTTCACAACGCTCTCTTGCGATACTGCTCTGGGCGGTGCACGTATTCATAATCCAATCAGAGCCCGTGAAAAGCACTTTGGCTACTTGAAAGACGGGTTCATTCTACTCGTTATTTGAGTGAGAATTTTGAATCAGTTGGAGTTTGCTACCTCTTGAGCTGTTTATGGGGCGAAACATTATATTAGAGTTGTACGAAAAGCAGAAAGTGCGCACTTTGACGCCGAAGCGTCCACATTTTCACTTGTTCCTTATTTATTTATTCACTTACTCATACTATGTTATGTTTGTAATGTCTTTTCTTGCTTTCCATTATGCTTTTGTAACATTACCTGAGGTACTTCATTGATTGCCAATCAATAAGAGCCAACGAGCTAGAAGCGGCAATATTTTTGATCAGAATGTTTGATTACGGACCCTCAGCCTCATGCTGCGGCTTCTCCATATGAAACGGCATCGATTCGAGGAAAAGTCATTCTGATCGCGTGTCAACGAAATGTTCGCGTTTCTCTCGCGAAGCAATGGAGTTCTTAATTTGCGTATTCAAGGTCTTTTCATACTTCTCAGTCTACAGACGGCGATTCGTGGGAATTGACAATCTCTGTACTTTTGAACCTCGTAAACATTTACGTTTATTTTTGACTCACAATGAAGGTTTAATTACCCAGGTTCGAGGACCTTCTCATCGACGCACACACATCCGCGTGGCAAAATCTGTTGGCGCGCTTTAGTATTGAGAAGGTCTTCACACTGCACATCAGAAACATGGGACTTCAACCACATATGTGAGGGTATGTGAGGGAGTCTCGGGCGTGGGGAGAAAGAACGGAAGTTTAGGGCTTCAGGGCACACGAGAAACTACGGACTTCTTCTTGCAGCTTCATGATAAGAGCAGGCTCGAGCCGTGAACTCCATGCCTTTACGTGAGAGACTTATGTATGCTTATTTTTCAATATATTACTCACAAAATTAAAGTAAGCTGGGAAGAATGAGCCGGCAATGATATCCATAATATCGATGAAGCCGTTGAAGAACATAAGGCAGTAACATGGCGTCTTCAGAAGATTTCCGCGAACCATTCCAATTAAGCAAAATATATAAAATGTCTGAATGTAAAAGCTTCATACTATTACTGACCAGCCATGTATCATATACACAGCCTGTTGTCAGTTTAAATAATTTTTTTGCGATTACTCTTGCCTCTATCTGCAACTGTTTCCAACCCGCTTCCAGAATCACTCTTAACTCCTGCAACTTCCATCATTTCCAGCTTTGTTTATCACATCCTATCTACATGATCGAACATCATACATCCTTTCGTATGCCACATTGCTGACCAGCCATGTATCATATATTCATATTATTCATAGCTTGTTGTCAATTTCAGATTATCAGACAGCAATGGGGAGTGAAGTACTAGCGTTCCATGTGCGACCCCAAGCCCGCAAGCAGCGATCGAAAGCCAGCGGTGATCCGCTCCCCATATGACCCTTCTTAATATTGGATATGTTGATTAGACCGCGTTCATACTTTGCACACCGGTGCTGGCAATGACAGTGGCATCTTGACGCTGGCACCGCCGGTCACGGCGGCAAAATCCGAATATTTTGGCATTATGCCAAAATCAGAGTTCAAATTCGTGGGCTCTCGCCACGATCATCATTCTCTGTGTAGCTGGAACAAGCGTCTCATAAATGGAGCGCGTCACCAGAGTGCCGCAGTAGTCGGTGGCGAGCACATGATTTTGCAGCCGGCACCGATGCGCAAAGTATGGACACGTTTTCACGCTTCTGTTGAAATTTGGTTGCTGTTCCGTACACTGCGCTACTGGTTTCCAGGGGCTTTCCTTGCAGAGGTATAACAGTGGACTACATCACATCGCCTCCCATTCATCCCTCCCTAAACTCCCAGTGCTACTGTTCTTCTTCATGATTCCCCTTATCCTTATGCACAATGATGAATGATGATCTGCACATTGACTACGTCTTTATCCGACCCATTGCTCTTCAAGAGGTACACTGAAAACATAAGAACCATACTTAGAAAGCTGGGATTACATTTTGAAAAAACGTTATTGTCACTTAGAAGTGCTTTCCTCCAGCAGTACTTCCCTGGTAGTGTCCTGAAAACGTTTTTGAAAGCAGTTTAACAACGGAAACTACTTGACATGTGGCAAGTGTTCCGATGATTGGTGTGGGGTCAGATCATTCATAAGTGAGTTTCGTTCACGAGACGATCGATTTACACTGATTCCAAGATTTTGACCATGTCTGCTTATGTCAAAGAATAAGGCCAGAGAATAAATTGACCAAATGGGCTGGCGTACACCACTGCGCGCGTCACACATGGAGGCTAAGTGGGCTTGATCGCCATCGATCGATCAGCATCACCATTCAACGGTTTGCAGAAACAGGGGATTCGCAAAAACGGAAAAAGGAAACAAAATCCCTCTCGTCGATCTCGTCCTTGAGCTATAATATGTGGAAATGGTCTCCTTATCAGCTCCGGTCCCTCACCATTGATATCCCTTGCCACCCCCTATTTTGTGAAGTTAAACATGTGATTGAGAAGTTGGATTTATGCAATTCAAATAGTCTAGTTGCTACATCCCACGGGTCTCCTTCACCGAGGGGCTTCTCTCGCTGAAGGATCTGGAGCCGTTAGGTGGCAAGGCTACGTGGCCCGACCTCAGGTGGCGGATAGGGGCCTAATCGCGTACCAAAAGCCACCATGTACCTGCCTTGAGACGCAGGTGGATTTAGGGGATGGACTCCCTGTTTCTGCTGCGCTGGGCTAATTCATACCCTCTGTATCCATGCAGACGTTTCTTGCATACGTGTGGAAGCGTTCTGTATGGTGCAGTTGGTATCCTGCACTCGGTCCACCCAAAAGCTCGCATTCCAACGACTGGGAGGTACGTGGGAGGCTTTCCGGGGTCGCCTCCAACAAATAAACCCCGCGTCCACTTCGGGATAGCCTGGCTAACTACCCAGATTATACCCAGCCCTATGACAGAGCCTGGCAAGTTACTCGTGGGTCTCCATCTTGCCGAAAACAGCAATAAGAATGGGCCTCATTTCCCTAAACCTGAGGGAGCCCCCGATACGGCAGCGTTGGGTAGGACCGCTCGGAAGAGGCTGCTAAAATCTCAGGGCTCTAACAGGCTGCCTAAATCGAGAAGGATTAAGATGGCGATCTGTACTTACAACCCACGATAGGAAGCAAGTGTCGGCGATCTGATATTGCAAGCCACGAAGATAAGTACGACGTCATCGGACTGACCGAGACGAGGAGGTCGCCCGCTAAACGCCGTGTACGAGACTGGTGAAGAACTGTTCCCTGGAACATGCGACAGGAGAGGCGTTGGCGGTGTGGTCGTTCTCGTCAACACGAATTTGGCCATGAACATCGATTCGTACGCGTTTGCGATTGAAAAGATGTGGTTCAATCCCTGCTTTGAATCTTCGTCGCCTACGCATCAACATCAAGCTACGGCAAGGACGAGCTCGAAGCATTTTATGTGAAATTGGAGAAGCTCTATGAGGAAGAGCACACCTTCTTCAAGGTCATCGCCGGCGACTTCAACGCCAAGATCGGCCCGAAGAACGAACACATCGAGACTCACGGAACGGAATGGAATGAGCAGGGTGAAAGGCTGTCCGAGTTTATTATGTCGATCAATTCCATTCATGGTAACTCAGAGTTCTCAGAAGCCCTCTCACCTACGATGGAATTGAGAGTCACCCGGTGGTCAATTCCATAATGATATCGATCACGTCATCTCAATCGAAGGTTTTGCCTAGTTGACCTCGTCGTTCTGCCGAAGTTCTATACGGGATCAGGCCATCGACTCATCCGCGCAAAATTTCCGATACGTGGAAGGAGCCACGAAATTTAAGGAGCGAAGACCCAAGACAGTCATCGACTGGAAACACTTCACTTCTCTCGCAGGTGTATGGGAGGATTCTGTCATTAAAAACATTCACAACGAGTACAACCAGCTTGTTGAGCAAGCGATGCAGAGAGGCGATAAAAGAAGATCTTAAGGAAAGAAGAGCAGCAGAGGCTAGGAGGAGCAAAGCCCGCCAAAATTTCGCCAGCTATAAGACCAAAATGACCGGTCTCCGGCGTCCGGACGGTACAGTTACTGTTTTCCGAAGGGCAATGGGGAAGGTCATCTACGACTTTTACTCGGATCTCTTCGTTAGCCATGTTCAACTGCCTAGGAGCAATCTGAAGCAGGGTGGATTTGTCGTACCATCAGTTCTCCCTTGCGAAGTCCGACACGCCATTTTGTCGGTGAAGAATGGTACAGCATCCGGCCCCAACAGGATCAGACCGGAACATCTGAAGGATCTCCCGCCACTTATCGTCAAAACATAGGCCCGACTCACACACCTACCTGTCGGAATGCAAGGACCCACATCGTGGGAAACCAGCAGGACTGTGCTGCTGTATGAGAAGGGAGATCCACACGACACTGGCAATTATCGTCCAATCTGACTGCTGTCTGTAGTCTACGAGCTCTTCACTCGTGTCATCTTAAAAAGGATCGGCAGGGCTTCAGAAGAAGGACACCATGCGAGCAAGCAGGGTTTCGGAAAGGATTCAGCACATCGATCACATCCACATGGTCACTAGGCTCATTGAAGTGGCGCGAGAGTATAAGATGCCGTTATACCTCACATTCATCGTTTTGAAGAAAGCTTTTGACTCCGTTGAGACAGAAGCGGTTATCAAAGCCCTGGAAAACCAAGGTGTGCCTACTCAGTTTATAAGAGTGCTTCGTGAGCTCTACAGAAACTTCGCGACCAGGATCTCGCCATTCTATAATACAAGGAAGTCATCATCGACGTGAAGATAGGGGTCTGACAAGGCGACACTATTTCGCCTATACTATTCAGCGCCGCTTTTGAGAACATCATGCGTCAATTGGAATGGGAAGGAATGGGAGTGAAGGTCGATGGCTGGCATCTACACCACCTCCGCTTCTCTGACGACATTGTGCTAATAACACCGACAATACAGCGAGCGGATGCTGGCCGATTTCGACTGCGAGTGTGGAAAGATCGGTCTGCAGCTGAACCTGACGAAGACGATGTTCATGGGAAACGGATTTGTACCTGACGCCCCACTCACGCTCTACGGAACGAACATCACTGAATGCTGCTTCATCTATGTGTACCTAGGTCGGAAAGTCAATATGATGAACGACTTAGCACCAGAGCTGAGCAGGAGGAAAAGAGCGGCTTGGGGAGCCTTCAAGACCATCGAGGGAGTAGTGAAGAAGACGAAGAACATCCGGCGCAACGTCTCTTCGATTCCGCTGTCCATCCTGCCCTAACATACGCCTCAGAGACTTGGACTCTACGTAAGCAGGAGGAGCATGCGGTCGGCGTCATCCAACGCGCCATCGAGAGGACGATGCTCGGAGTATCCCGATACACGCAAGTGCAGACGGGAATCCGGACTTCCGAACTCAGTCGAGATCAGAGACAGGGACGCTGTCGTATTTGCCAAGGAATCGAAGATTGATGGGCTGGACACGTCATGCGATATCGCGATGACCGTTGGACCAGAGCGGTTACCGACTGAATCCCGTGGGACGACAAACGAACACCTGGACGACCGCCGGCCCGATTGTCAGACTTCTTCACGAAAGCTCCGCGCGAAAGGAACGAGACGCTACGTGTCCCTGGAGCCAGAAACGTTCACTGGGCTGCTCGCGACAGGGACGAATGGAGACGTTGCCGGCGCCCGCTCGAGGCTCTCGATGAACAACGGGATGACAGGTGATACAATACAGTTGTTACATCTACCATTAAATACAATCTCCTGTTGAAGCAGATGAGATCTCCAGAAAATGTGGAAGCAAAGTTCTAGTTTCATGAGGATATAACTTCGTCGTTTCTTCAATGAATTGCCCGTCGCGCAACACTAGTGGCCTGACCTCTTGGAACAGTGGTCATAACACTTGCACGTCACCCCCAAACTACTAATGGGACAGAAAGAAAATTGTCAGATCTCACCACAAAGATGGTTCCTGAAGCAACGAAATAGATTCCCTGAATTGGTTCCACCGAACCTGTGCTCTCCCACTCAGATATGGAATGGCCACTGCAGTTGTATTCGGATTCATCTATTCTCCAAGGAATATTGAATTGAAATACATACATTCTATAAAATCAACCTATTAGACATAGAAATGCGAAAGCAAACATTTTATTTGTCGAAGTGTGATGCTGAGAGATGCATAACAATTACTCATTACTTCAGGCTGCGTTCATACTTTGCAGCGCCGGGCACGGTTATGTGTCTCTGCGTCTGCACCTGTGCCACCTTGTCTCGTTGCCTGAGTCGTCTCTGCACCGTCCCCGTGCCATTCTTCCTCGCTGCCTGTAAGAGAAGGCACGCCCTGCTATCGCGAAGTATGAACGCGACCTTAGTTCGCATCACCGTTCAACAACAAGTATTCTACCATGATAAATTCTATTTTTTGAGAATAAATCTGAAACATAAACGCTGTTGTAATCAAGTTGCCACCACTACACAGCTTGAACTCCCATAATTCCTTGAGCTTCAGCGAAAACCTTGCAATAGCTTACTGACATCCCACGAGTAAAATAGCGAAATTAGGTAAGCAGAATATATGAATGCGGATTGTGCATTTTGATTACTGTTCATTGGATCTGATAGAATGGCAGTCTCTTATTTACGAATGTTGGATAGAAAACCAATAAAACACAAAATGGTTAAATGGTTACAAAATGCATACTGGCATTATGCAAAGGCAAGCACTAGTATCCAAGATACACGTGAGGCAGTGACGCAAGAACTTTCGAATAAGATTCACAGAATCAGCATCAGGGGATACTTATGCTACAGTTAGGAAAATTACAGGTGCTATGTTGCTTAGATGGTAAACAGCAACATCTAACGCTAATTTATACTTTTATCAGTATCGCATCTGAAGCGCTTCACGAGACAAAAAAATCCTGCTTCAGGGCACAGCTCGGAAGACTGTCTACGGCCAGTTTATATTTGCTTTTATGAAGATCTATCAAACAGACATTTGCGAACAAAGGGGGGGGGGGGATTTGTAACATTTCCCTTATATTACTTCCTTGTTTAACATCATCTGAAAATAGCTGTGAGAGGTTGGCCTACTGGAAAGTACTCATTATCCAGCGCAATCCTTACCACTGTGGCGCTTATGTATGTTAAATGAGCACGTGTAATGATCTCAAACTAATCCAAATCAACCAGACATTGGGAAAAGACGTCATAATGCAAAAATTCCTTACTGAGAAGCAGAGTACCGCTTGAGGAAAACGGTAGAGATAATTAGGGACAAGCTCAAGGAGCTCGTGCGAATTAAGCGCACCTCCGCTGATAATGGGGAGGGGGGAGTTTAGGCAGGTGACCAAATGGTGCTATCTGAAGTTTACGTTGTTTTAGAGATGAATTCAGAAACTACTTGATTTCGATGTCCAATTCACTGATAGCATCATCCATCCACCATTCTGCTTTGACGAGGAGTAACGGTCGCAGTAATTTGCACCCTTTCTCTACTAAATATTCCCAGCACCTCACTTCGTAGGCTGCGTTCACACGTTGCACTGCTGGCGGCAGTGCGTGGCTGCGTAACTCTGCCTCTCCGCCTGTGTCACCCTGTTTCTTTGCCTGTGTCGTCTCTGCACCTCCCTCATGCCACTCTACTCAGTTGCCTATGAACGTAGCCGCGCCGGCCGACGCAAAGTATAAACGAGGACGTATGCTTTGATTACGACCCCGTGAAGTACTGAAAATGAGGCTCATGAGAAGGCAAAGTGAAGGCTAACTGCCACTCCATACTTTACTACAACTGAGGCATTTTACGTGATTTCCATGGTTCCTTCTGATAATGTATTACTGTTTAAAAAAATGAGTTAAATTTTGTGCATAGTTAGTGACTACTTTTGAGAAGCATTCTTTGACATGCTCTGCTAACTAAAGTAATAAGTATGTTCTGAAAATTATTCGAATGTGAAAGCGTCTTTATCATGGCTGCTGCAATATACTGGGTCATTCCATAAGTGGTGTCGTTTTTTTTCCTGTAAGATCGCAAGTTCGTAAAGAATTTTATATATCAATCGAAAAAAATTCTTCTGATCTACATTTGACATGTTTGGTTTTTGTGTCTGTAATACCGGAACCTATCTTCAGGCCGGCGAAGTGATTGGGTCGACAAAAATTGACCAAACCGGCAATCAGTTGAAACATTATCTTTCACTTCGGAATAATCGATGAAATATGTAACTTATACTCAGCCCCAATTTCTCCTATGAGTTCCACCAGTTGATTGTTTGAGAAGCCGCCTCGTTTTTTTTTCCAACTTTCCGCTACAACTCGATGATTTTTGACAATTTCTTCAAATCGAGGCAAGGAAATTTTCTCAATTAGTCAGTTGAAAGGGTATGAAACGACAAGTAAAGGTAATGAGTAGAGAGGAAACACTGCGGATTCCTTGGATATTTGTTTAGCAAATAAATCGTGAAATAATGTCATCCGAGCCCCTACCACATAGTTTTGAAATTCAACATGAATCGCAGTTAGATCAAAACTGAAACATATTTTGATAAAGCAGAAAAAGTTCTCCCAAATGGTTTATAAAGCAATGGTGAACAAGAAATTTGAAAAGAAAAATTTTATTTTGAATAAATGTGAGTGCTTTCTGGTAAAAGGGATTTGGAAAAAGAACGACGTAAGTACTCGCTCAACCAATTATTATCTATAAAAGAGGTCGAAGCTAAGTACGGGACAAAAGATCGGTTGGTTTTTCTAAAGTGAAATATAGTATCTAATTAATTGTCGGCTTAGCCAATTTTTATCATTTAGACCCACTCCTTCGCAGCCCAAAAATCGACTCCATTGCAACATATCCAAAGATTTTACAGAGCCTTTTGTAAGGCAGAAAGCTCGCTCGCGAAGGATGTATAATATGCAACTTGCAAATTTATCAGGTAGGTTTTTATTTGATAGAAAAACGACATCACTCATGGAATGAACCAATAATATTCATTGCAATGACGATATTACGTGATAGTAACAAAGATCCCACCAAAAAGGAAAAGGAGAACGGTGAATGCTTCTGTCATACAGACGTACAATGTAATTACTACGGCACGCCGTTACCGTTAGATTCTTGAGATCCTATCGTCGACTGAATGGGTAATAATTAACAAGCGTAGAGTCGTGCTGTGTTCCTCTTTGAAAACGTACCTTTACTTGGAATTCGTAATGTTTCTCTTCTGAGATGTTTGGCACACTGTCAACGTAAGAGCAAAGAAGCACATAGAGAACAAGCAAATTTAGTATGGTGATCTTATATATAGGCGCCAAAAAAGCAACAAAGTGAGCTGATTCCTAGAATAAGCCGGCTTTTCCAGAACAAGGGGAAGGTATGCCACACTGGTATGTAGCGCTCTTTTGAGGTGACTTCGGTGATAAGCAAAAAAGAATGTCGAAGATGCAGATTTTCGCCTCCTAGGAATCGCAGGCTGCATTTATACTTTGCGGTTCCGCTGACAGGGCGTAGCTGTGCGTCTCTGGGTCTCCGCTTGTGCCACCCTGCTTCATTGCCTGCGTCGTCTCTACACGTCCCCCATGCCATTCTGCCTCGCTGCCTATGAAAGCAGCCACGCCCTGCCGGCACAAAGTATGAACACCGCCACACACTTCTCTTCGCATATCGCTTGTCATAATCGGTCCTCGGTCCTACTACCTGTACATCCACAGGATAAATCGATATCGGGCATCATAGTGTTCACTAACCAATACGTCCTACACTCGTCGCAGCTCCACGCATAGTCAGTAGGGAAAAAGAGGTTCGAACGAGCCGCGTGACAGTAGGCACTAATACACAGTCTCTGAGCATTTCCTGAGAGGCGCAGATATTCCTTCCCTCTGTGCGTGGGCACCAGAAATCCCACATTTTTTGCCGCGATCCATAAAAAACACCGATCGCATCCTCCCCTAAACGGGTCACGACTGTCTGCTAGCGTTTCTTTTTTCAGATGAAATGTGAGGATAGTTGCTGCTTGGAGTGCAGTTGAAATTTTTCCACGCTCGTTGGTTCAATTTCGTTTTAAGAAGATGGGTTCTCCATTAAGAACATCATATTGAAAATAAATCGTTGAAAGGCGTGACAGGTTTACTGAGCTGAGTCTGTGTACAATACATGACACAGCAAGTATCCCATCGCATAAAACACCTAAAGCTACTGTAGCAAAAATCTGTTCCAAGACAACAACTCTATACTGGCAATTAAGAATAAATTACAGGTGCTCTGTCAAGATGGTAAAGAGAAATGCTTGTGATGATTCGTGCTTTTCTAAGTGGCAGTGCCGTATCTGAGTCGTTCTTGCCAAAGCAAAGAATACGAGTAAAGAGGATACCTTTTTTTCAGGGACAGTTCGAAGGTTTTATGGCCCCCACTCTCCTTCCCTGTGATGACCCATGAAACATTATTTGAGTATTATTCAGAGTTCATGATGCGCGAATCAGGCGAAAAGAAAACGATGCATATTAATCAAGCGATCCAGGCGATCGCGCAACTTGACGATACAGACGATCAGGCGATGAAGGAGGAGAGGATTGGATGGGTATTGGGTAGGTGAATAATACGCCTGAACCGCGTACTCTGAACAATGTCTTACAGAGAAACGGAAAGAAAAAAGAAGCAAAAGTTTGTAAGGAAGCAATATCACTTATGGCTTAGACATTTAGGACATTACAAACCTTTAAAAAATTCGAGTTGAGAAGCAATTTCATGCATCACTGAACTTCGTTAGAAGTCAAACTCCAAGCTGAAAAAAGGTAGAAAGCTCTTGCGAATGTCATAAATGGTCGGCGTATGGATAACTTCTTTATTGTGGAACACAACAATGAACCGAATAAATTGAATTGCAGTTTATCATAAGTGGTGTTCATACACAGTCCTTCAGTAACGATGTGAGATCGTAAGCAAAAAAGCCGTACATAATCTCCATGGAGCATGGGCAAGCACATTGTAAAGTGTGCACGGGTCCATATTCGAGTTTGGGCCGCGGAGTGTTGCGTTTCACCACGAAACTTTATGTGATTATCCGTCATGCGATTTCAATCTCTTTGTGATGCATCCAGAATGGGTAAATTGCGAGACTAATGATGCGCCAAGCGCATCCGGCAAGTGGTCCATAGGGTGAAAAACAGTGCGAAACTACGTCAGGACCAAAAAGGAATCGAGAACACTCTGAGGCCACATTCATACTTTGCGTAAGCGACGCCGTCACCGGCGGTGACGGCGTGAAAATCATTTGCTTGCCGCCGACGATGATGATAATTCTGATAACGCGCTCTGATTACAAGGACTCATAATACAATGTGATGATCGTGGGGGCCGGCAAATTCGAATCTGGGCGTAATGCCAAAAGGCCTCAGTTCTAATAAATATCTTGAGGATGTATTGCTTTTTCCAGCGTAAGAACAAGTGGCATTGTTCTGGTTCGGTTGGATCGACGACTTTTCAAATCACATCGGGTTGAATTAAATCACATCGGTTTTGATTTGTGATCTATGGTGAAATGTTTCGGCGCGATACCTCCTGACACCCTTCTTTTGGCACTACGCCAAGATTCGAATTTGCCGGCTTTCGCCACCATCATCATACTGCAATATGGGTCGTTGTAACTACAGCGCGTTATCATATTGACGCCGTCGTTGCCGGTGCCGGCATCGGTTACGCAAAGTATGAAGGGCCCTAAGGATGGATGCATACATATGTGGATGCGTTCGTGCTTTTCAAAAATTATTATAAATTCTAACAGGATGATGTCTTCGAATGAGGTGAAGTATTTCCTTCGGAAGAGTTGTAGCATGCAGAGCGTTCACCTGATTTTCTCGGTAATTTTACAAATATCTTTTTAATTAATACTTTATTTATGCGTGCTGTGACGCGCCATCATAAAACACAAAGGTGTGGGTGGGACTGAAGCAGGCAAAAGATTGAATAAGAAACATTAAGAATCTACTAAGAGAGAGGCACTTCTAGTTCCAGAAAACTCAATCTCTAGAATTGTAACAACTACAAGTACTATGGATGGATAATTCTCATAGAAATGAACTTAAAATCTAGAAACAGTCCCACTCTCAGAATCAGATAGTAGAGAGAGCAGCATTGCTTGAACAGAGTGATAAACGTAGGATATTCCTAATTACGGGATAACATCCAACTACACGCATCGCCCTAGCCAGGGCACTCACAGGTGTCGGGGAAAATAGCCGCTCCAGTACGACCCCCTTCATCTACAGGTATTAAACACGACCCCCTTTTTTGACCTCTACAACACCAGTGACTGCTGCCGAATAGTTGCAGTGTGTTTTATTGCTATGTATTCTTATTCGAAATAAATAGATATTTATTTCACATTTCCTCATACGAGTTCGCTGTGAAATACCCTTCGCTTCTCATTTTCATTAAAAGTTTAGATTCTAGCGCTCATCGCAGACCTCTGCAAGGGCAACCCCCTCCTCTTCCGTCCAATCAAATACGACCCTCTTTCGAAGAATCCTCGACTCCCGGTGTATCCTGGCCCTAGCCACTACGCTTCACGTCCCACGCCGCTCAGCAGTGCGAAATCGTGAAGCACTTTATAAAATGGACGCGAATGAGTAGAAACATAGCAGCAAGAGTGAACTTTTTTGAGAACGTTTTATCACTATTGCCTCTCCAGAATTATTGAACTTCAACCATCCACAGACGACACTGTTACGCATGGAAAAGAGTAACAGACATTGAAAAGTCTTGCTTTTTTATGTGGAACATCTCCAGTACTTCACCACGTATCCGTCGGTTGAGGCAAATGTACACAATGCCATGAAGTCCTGATAATAACCGATATTTATAATTTGCAGATTGCAATCCGGGTTCTTCAAAACTCTGTGACTATTCGAACTTATTGGTATTATTATATTTACCGTGACTCGTCTGCCATATAATATGCGATACTATCGTGGTTACAAGGGACACTGAGAAGAAATACATCCATGAATACAGAACAGCAGTCATTGCAGTGAGTGTGCAAATCAAGAAAGCCTGGCTGAACAGCTGAAGTTTCGCAATTTTATATTTCCAAAAATTTATTGGAAGTAGAGCATGTGAACGAAGTATCGATCACGAGTACAGTGACTCGTCTCCACTCTGATTATTACGTAAATAGCTATCAGTACTGGTAAGGATGCGGTATTAGAATCTTTCAGACATGAGTGCCATATATTCCTAAAGGTGGTGGGTGCAATGACAACCCGGCCTCTCCATTCACATGTCCCATGGATCAAATCGCGAATGTGAAGAGCATGACCTCAACCAAGCGGTCCCTCAGTGATGGGGTCCGTAAACCGGTTGGTCGGACTACTCGACCTCTCCGCCAGCTGCAGGCCAATAAGATGCAGCAAGTTTACACCTCATCTATTCTTCTGAATTGCCACTGCTAACATAGTGGTCCAGTATGCCTGCTGAGGGTATAAGATCGAAGGACCATCAATCGCAAAAAAACTCTACTGACGGCTTCACAACGTTCTCCTTTGCGCAACACCAATGTACAATCCTCCACAATTTGATTCGCCGGATTTCGAAAAAATATCTGCATCTGCGCTAATTGAGAATATTATTTAACTGAGCCGTGATAACAAAATTGGCCGAAATGCTATTTGCTCTCGAAAAGACTCCTAAAGCAATTCTGAATTCATCAGTGTTGAAGACCGTTATCGCACCATCTTCATGAATGGACTTGATAAAGCAATATCCGTCCCTCAGATCGTCAAGATGACTTAAAAACCGAAATTACCAAGGTACTTGATGTTTTAGATGTCGAATGTCGTCCAACAGAAGTTTTTTGCATCAGGACGCTCAACCCAAAAAGGGCGCGTTCAGTTGAGGTTGTTCTTCCTTCGAAATCACATTGGTAGAGCTCTTGCAAATGCACGTTCGCTTTGAAATTCTGGACTCTAACATGTTTTCATTGGCAGATCTACAACTTCAGGAGAAAAGAAACATGAATTTGAGCTTCGTCGACAGGCTCTTGATCTTAATCAAAACAGGGCGTCCGAGAATGGATTGTTCACCGCGGACAGTTTCTGAACCTTCCTACAATGGCTTAGGAAACCACTGACATTGCACGGTGATTCTGTTCTCAAGTGCTACCTACTAAGTCCTCGTAGTCTTGCTAAAAAAAATTCACCACTCGCAAAATTTCATTAGCCAGTGCAACCCTCATTTCTTGTACATTACTGAGACCTGGCCTACCGAAAACATTCGATATTCGGAAATCATGAAAAGTCTTCCATACTTACTCTTTCGCCTCCCGGGGATCGCAAAGCGGTGTTCGCTGTATAGTTACAGGGAACCTCTATATCGAGTAAATCGAGAACTCTCTCCAGTAATGCTGATACACTTTGCATTGAACTCTTTTTACATCATACGGATGCCATATTCGTCTCATTCTGGTTTATAGTTCACCGAATTTAGACAAAGATAATGATGAGCTTTTGAACGGGTTTCGTGAACGTGTAGATCAGTCCAGTTACCTAATCCTGATTTCTTGAGTGCGAACTATGCAGAGCTCAATGACCACTTGTCAACAATAGATTGGGACGGACTTTTCGCTTATTACGTTCCCATAGATAATATATATCAAAGATTTTGTAGGATACTTACATTTGAAGAAATTTCTGATCAATCATGAACGACGACTTGAGTCTCAAGCTTTATTGAGGCATTTTTGGTGAGCCACTCTATTGTTCGCAGTAAAGTTAAAACTAAGACTTCACTTCCGTCCATTACTGATCAAAGTAGTAAACATCTGATCGATGATGACGCTTTTGCCCAATACTTCGCTGGTGTCTTCTTACCTGATGCAGTGGCCGTGACTCCAACGAATAGTTCTTATATTCCACATAATGCCCCGATATCTATTTTCATCCAAACGAGGTATACACCTTACTGAAGAAAATCAAACCTCCCCTACCTGAACCTTTTGATGGCATTCCCCAGATTATCTACAAAAAATGTTAAAGTTCTTTATGTGAGTCCCTCGCTCTCATGTTCAGCTTATCGTTCCACCTAGTGAAGTTTCTAGTATGGAAAGAAGCCCTAATTACTGTTATAACCAAATCTTGTGGATGCAAC
The DNA here is from genome assembly GCA_963978905.1 of Trichostrongylus colubriformis. Classification (NCBI taxonomy): domain Eukaryota; kingdom Metazoa; phylum Nematoda; class Chromadorea; order Rhabditida; family Trichostrongylidae; genus Trichostrongylus; species Trichostrongylus colubriformis. The sequence goes on from OZ022256.1 coordinate 4,417,144, forward strand.
AGAGTAAATGATTTCCGCCTTACACCTACTCCAGCCAAGGTCATGGAAAAAATAATCCTCCATAGGTCACTTACTTGGTTCAAAAAATTCCACCTAATCCCCGCTGAACAGCTCGGGTTTCCACCCGGAGGTTCTACTTGTACTAATCTCGTTGATACCTCTTTTACCTTAGTAAGGCCATTAACCGAGGTAATTCTGTTGACATCATTTATATTGATTTTGCAAAAGCTTTCTATCGCGCTTCTCATAACAAGTTGATCTCAAATTTTGACTCTTTCGGAATCCGTGACAAGCCACTTGACTGGATATTTCTTATCTACGTGACAGAGCAATGACTGTTCGCGTAAGAAACTGTTCCTCCAAGAGCTTTTCATGTATTAGTGATGTGCCTTAAAGGGTGTTTAATCTCCACTGCTCTTTCTCATATACTACGCAAATGATCCTCCACAACATCTCAAAATATGCGCTGACATCAAGGTATAAGTTTATGCTGACGACATTAAGATTTTTTGCGAATATGACCATGCTAACGCAACCGATATATGCGCAGACTTTCAGAAGTCAGTTGATAGCATGTATGACTGGGCCTCGTTCTGGAATATTCCCTCAAATGTATCCAAATGTGAGGTCATGCACTTCGGTTATCTTGGATCTACAAGGCACAGAGTTGATGGAACCCCGCATACCGAGTGCAATTCGATCAATGATCTCGGCATACTCTTCGACAATAATTTAAAGTTCTGTTACATTGACCTTTCGGTAAAAAAGCATATTCTCAATGTTTAAAAATATTCAAAGCTCTAAGTCAACCACTCCTTTGCCTTTATAAGGCGTGTGTATTGCCTCATATTGAGTACTGCTCGCAACTATGGGATCCCTCTTTCGAAAAAGATATCATTGAGATAGAAAAGTTCAGCATCTATTCACTCGCCTGCTATGATATAGAACTACCAGTAATTTTCTACCTTTTGAGCTGCCCTCCTACAGCGATCGTCTGAGGATTTTCTCACTTTGTTCCCTACAATGCAGGGGTGTAATATCTGATCCAGCTCTATGCTTTTTCATACTCCGCAAGGAAGTGAAGTTGCATGCTAGTAAATACTGGGTTTCCAGACCTACGGGTACGAGGCTAGGTGACTTCAATTTCCACTGTTCCCTTGTCCATTTAGGAAATACTCCTTGATGTTAAATCTCACTTTCAATCGTTGCACGAGATGGTTTGGGTTGTTACTCACACCGTTCTCCTGTCTACCGGTAGTAATTCATTCAAAAAAGAGTGGTAAAACTCGATTTATTTTGAATTTTAGATATTCGTGAATACATCTAATAATTCTCATGTATTATATACTGGACACATTACAGTTATGCTTTCACCTGTAATATTTATTTTGGGGGATGGTTGCGGCACCAAAGATAAGGAAGCCAATGCCGATTTGATTCAGTTCAAAGCCAAGTTCGGATAATGATCTACCATTTTACATTTTGTTTCTCATTGTAGTAATTCATTAAAGCGGTCACAATCAATGTAAAGAAAGTTGATTCGTTAGATTATCGACTGCCCTGGGCCATCTTTTTCTTCAACACGCCCATCACTGATATTCGAGACCTGATACAGTCGCTTCAAGATTCTGAGGTGTTGCTGATCCCATCGCTTGGAGTCCCACTGTACCTGTCCGCCTGGCGCCCTGTATGAATGCGTTCCTTCGGGTTAAGTAGTCAGCAAGCCCCAGTAGGTTGACTCTCTTGCGTTCTGATTCGGGACTAGGATCTCGCGTTGGACTCATTCACGCACTGAAGAGGAGAGCAGTCTCATAAATTGCCATTGCTTCGAGTTCCGTTATCCTTGCTAGTCGTCAGGCCTATGACATCTTGATTTATCCTATAATTTACTCTCATTCGTATTCGTGGGGTTTTTCATAGTTTTTAGTGCATGTGTGTTGCGGCGCACCTCCGCCTGCATAATTACCTAAATAAATAAATAGATAAATAAATAAACAAGTATTGACAGTCTCTATCCATTTTTCCATCAATTTCATTAGCGAGATCTCTACTTTCATATCCAACACTTTTTTCATAATCGGTCCAAACTACCCTACCCTTGCCTTTGAAAAAAACTATGTTAGTTCGATCCATAGTGTCCCTGATTTCGGGACCTTCTATGCTCTTGCGAAAAGAACAGGAAAACATGAAAGTCGAAAGAGGCAATGTCGAGATAAGGCCCCGTGACCAATAGCAATTCCTACAACTGGCGGACATGAGGTAGGATTCCACGTTATTGTAAGAAATGGTAACTCGTCTACTTCTCCTCTTATCTCGGATGGCCACTGCTAGATTTCCACTCTTCTTTGTGTTTGCCTTCCCTCCTCCATAGACTCCAGAGCTTTACCTGCTGCTCTGGCAGCGAATCCTACAGGTATGAGGTTGGTCGTCTGCTTTGGGATCATTCTCTATCATCTACTGCAAGGGGTACGCTGCGCCAGCAGCGAATGGATGTTTTTCCCATGTCTCATCTGAAACTTTCAGGGCGTGGCTAGAAAACGATGCGAAGCCTCGAGGAGACAGCTGTCCGCACAATCCGAGGACGCTCGGAAACCGTTCCTTACCACCTTCATAGGCGAAGCTCTCGACATCCAGACAACTGCTCAGCCGATGATGTCAACGTCTTTTACCACCATGTTATCTTGCTTAGACGAGCCTGTCCACTAAATTTTATAATGTGCCTTGTTTTGTGACCTTATGCTTGCCTTGATGGACCCCTTTGTGACCTTAATTTTGTGTTTCAATAATAAACTTTAGTCCCCTCTATAGCTGAAGACAGAAGGATACAAGGAGCATCTTCCGCTGGGCGCACTCGTCTACTCTATACCGTAATCACTCAGGAAAATTTACAATTTACTCTCCTCTGTGCGTTGCATACCTGTATTTGAGATTTATGATTGACTCCCTTTGCTAAGCGACGCATTCTCACGATGTTAAAACAGAGGAGAAAATACAATGTTAGCATTACCACCGCCACGGTGACATTGTGTATCGGCACAAAGATTGTAGTGAAACGCGATGCTTCCTAAAACGAAGATTGTAAGAGGAGTACGGCACGAATCATTGTATCAATCGATTTGATAACCGCATTTCTCTAGAAATTTAAGGCTATTTATTAGTGCAGTGAAATTCAGAACTCAGTGTTTTCTCTTTTGCTGCTTAGGGATTGTTTACAAGGCGTCTTCCGAAAAACATTAAGTGCAGCAAGCGGGCTAATTCAGATATGTGATGAAGCAGACTGTTCCCACTGTGATGGCAAGCGACTGTAAAGAATCATTTGTGAGAAGCGTGCTTGAGATCCTCAACAAAATCCCACTAAGGTAAGGAAACACGGTGAGTGGGTTCAACACATTATGGAAAAAACATCACAGATCCGGGTGGACTCTATCGGTATTGCACGATTAACACAGGATGCGGAAAAAGCGCTTGTGACGAAATCATCAGAGAATAGGGGTGGCGTGCAAGTGCTCCGACCACTGATCCAGATGGTCAGGTCACCAGTGCTGTGTGGAGTGTAATTCACCACAGGAACGAAGAAGCTAACAATCTTGTGAGTCTAAAACATTGTATTATGGACTGTTACAGTGACTAGCATTCACCTTCATCATAGGTCGTATCTGCTTTCACTTAGAAATTGTGCTTAGTGAATGATCTTCTTACCTAATCATTTGAAAAAGGATAAAGAATAAAGTTTCTGGCGGTAATCAGTCTCTTCTGAGGGGGTTGCGCGGCACATTCTAGTTCCATTCAGAATCGTTATGGCTTGTGAATGTGATGTGGCCTATGCAATGACTTGCGGTGGCCAGCCGATGTACAAGTCAGTGCTTTTATTCTCCCAGACGAGTCTGGTACCAATTCGCCTACCTCGGAGGGATGGAAGGCTTGGATGGCCTGGGTGGGCGTTGATGCGGGATCTGATCTCCGCACTATGAGAGTGAGGTGTGCGCCACTTGTCACTACACCATCTCCGCCCACCTAATACCTAATCATTTAATTAACGAATATTCAGCTTTTCTACATATTTACCTTCACAAATACCTGCCTTTATTCTTCGACCATTACCTTTGACATAAGTAGACCAGCTACGTAGCCAAGATTTTGTAATCAGTAGAAAATCAATCGTCCCGTGAAGCAAACCCACTCATGGGGACCTGACCCCCTACTGAACACCGGAACACTTGCAATACACCAACCAATACATCAATAGGGGTTATATTTCTCGAAATTTCTAGCTCTTTCATTTCATAGCATAGTGACGAGGAAAGAATAGTATTTTTCATGAGCCTCACCTGTGCAATATCGTCGCTAATCATCGGTAACATCGCGAAGGTAGCGATGACTGAGTTGAACGGATATGGCCGCGTGAAAAATGGCAGAGTTGTCATGTAGGCGATGGATAAAAGCATCCAGCAGAATAACAACTTCCCTAAAGTTAGCCATTTTTCTGACTGGAATATTCACGTTTTGAGAGATCCTGAACACATCGCCTTTTCCCTCCTCCCAACCCTATCTCAAGGTGATAGTTTAAAAAAAATTTGAAAGCAGCCGGCTTTCGAAACAGAGACAGAATCATTGTTGAGCACACTCTTCCCGCTAACTAGCTAAGCCGACCTACCTCATTGGGGCAGTAGATCTTTGGGCTATTTCCAGGTTGCACCCTTGTTGCACCGCCACGTTGCGCCATCACGACGCTACACCCAGTGAAACCAAGCGAGCCACGCCACCCACCCATTCGAACCAGAGCGTCACGCAAGCAAGGCGTTTCTAGCTAGGGTTTGAGCGGGTGCAGGCTGAATCACTAGACACTCGCCTACATTGCAAACTACGATGGAAACACCTACCACGAAATAAAAAGCAAAAACCATTTGCCGAAGGAATCATCTCAACCACACGGTTTAACGCCAGTATTATGCAGTTGAATGAAGCTCCAACCCATAAACCTAAATCGAGCTATGAAATCACTACTCACAGGCACACCACACGATAATCAGATTAGTGGTTTACTTTCTTTGGTCAAGTAGGTCTTTAGGCAATTGCTCACGCTGCACCTATGTTGCGGCTGCACGGTGCACCCTCACGGTAATGTGCCTGCTTGAACACGACCGACCCACGCCTACCCAACCAAATCACACCTGGCCTTAGACAACAACTTTCCTTCGGGGAAGTTGCCTTCGTCATTGGATGGGTTGTTTCATTGAATTATTTTTCTCACCGCAAGTTTCCTTCTCCACGTGAGCGCCACTTTGGAAATTTGTCGTTTAAGACCGGGAGTGATTTGGTTGGATGGGCGTGGCTCGGTTGTGTTCGAGCAGGCACAACACCGTGAGGGTGCACCATGCAGCTGCAACAAAGGTGAAGCGTGAACAGTTATCCGAGGACCTAGTTGTCCCAAGAATGTAAGCCACTAAAATGACTATCGCGTAGTATGCCTTTAGGCATGCTTTCGTCCATAGCCGTGAATGAAAGTGGATGGGATTAGTTTTAGAGAAGTGACCAAACTTACACGTTGAGAGGTATCCACCAAACCAACCGAAAGAAATCGAAGAGCAGAAAACGGCGCCGGTCTAAACGAAAATTCCAGTGGATACATCTCAGTAACAAGGTCCGATTGAAAGCCATCAGAAGGGTTAGCTTTTGCCGATTGTGGAATATGAAAGTCGAGCCGGCAGTAAGTGCACCACCAAAAAAAAAAGCCCCATGAATGAGCCAAAAACGCAAGGAGTGGAGATCTCTGTCACTGCTTTTTTTCGTCCTCTCTGCAATTCTAGCCGTAGACGGGTAGATTCAGACAGCGATAGGCACTAAACCGCGGAATATGCCCAGCTCTCGCAGCATCTTGGTCAGTGCGGCGTTCGAGATTGAACTGAAGCGCGATGCGATCACGACAAGGCGCGGTCGTGATCGCATCGCGACCCCAGGCGCGCTTTTCAGCGCCAAATTTATCACAGCTTATCTCGTCTTGACTTGCCGTTTCATTGACGGAGAGTATCGCTGCCAGCTTCGCTTTCTTTCTTTACCCCTTCCGGTACTTTTAAGAAATCTCAATTGTGCCAAACAGAGTTGGTTCACACTGGAAAGATACTTCTATTATTTTGTTGTATTAGAACTGATTTCTTTATATAATACGGTTCAGATGAATTAAGCACTTACAAAATGAAAGTAGGCGGAAATGAATGAAGCAACCAAAAGATCCATAATGTCAATTATGCCATTGAAGAACATCAAACGATAGCATGGAATTTTCAGCAGATCACCACGAAGCATACCCATCAGACATAAAGCGTAAAGAATCTGAAGATTCACTGATATTTCTGGGAATTAGAATATAATGAGTTTTTTTTTCGAAAAATTCTTTCAAATTTATGAGAGGCCATATGCATATGATTGGGATTGCACGCGAATAATTAGGACTCATACTGGTACCGAGGTAGTGCAAGAGGGGCATTTATCTGTGCGTTGTCGTCCCTCACCTGATAGTATTCTATAGGATGTGCCAATAGGCTCGCTCCATCTTTGGCAGCTCGTGGCGGCCACGTTGTTTGTGGTAGAGTTGTCAAACCTAGTTGCTATTATTCAGTGTATCTTCACGAATCACCATGCACCAATTCAGCCTCGAGCAACGTGTGCAAGCCATTAAAAGTTATTACAAAAGTCATTCATCGGTTCGAGCAACGTTCCACGCGCTCCGCCAGTTCCTATACAGATCCATGATAACGAAATTTTTCTATTATAGCATGAAATCGACAATATGGATGTCGAGGATATGTGGTTTCAGTAGGACGACGCTACGAGCCACACAGCGCGCGCCGCAATGGATCTTCTGCTTTGGAGGAAAGGTTATCTCGCGCGGAGGAACATCAATTGGCCACCGAGATCGTGCGATCTAACCCCACTAGACTATTTCTTGTGGGTTTTTCTTAAATCGCAGGTCTACGCAAACCAACCACAAAACACTGATGACCTCAAAGTCAACATACGCCACGCCATCGATGACATACAGTCCGATTTGTGCGCCAGAGTCATTGAAAATTGGACTTTTCGTATGCGCGCCACCAAGCGAAGCCTAGGTGGCCATTTGAACGATGTTAGGGTTCCTCTCGACTAAGGCTTAGGTCAAAATCCTAGGCAAAGTAATGCTCTACGCGAAGTGCAGTGGAGTTTCCCCAGCAGGTGTGTACCCTTATGTCACGATTCCGCACCACGACGAACGGCGTGGGATGTCGTGTGTGCGAGCTATGCGCCGCACACAGTTTCAGAGCGATTACACGGTAGTGCTAGGGGCGCCATGCACTGCTGACCTGGAATCTCTTTAGGACTCAATAACGGTGCGCCTTCAATTCGTCCGCACTCTTCGCTTGCAATGCATCGCAATGCGAAATCCTGATATAAGGGTACCCGCACTTCCTCTCCAATTACCACTGAGTTGGGCAATAAGCTCGTGCAGTTTTTAATTCCCGGTGTTTCACAGCACTATCCTCAACTTCGACGAAGTCTTTCTCCATACATAAGTCGTTTTGTCGCAGGGATGCTTTGTTACGGATATAACGTTCAGTCATTAGCGGGACTCGAAACGGTATCCATTCCTTTTTGGCACCGTAAAAACCCACTATGTCTACAACCGAGACCGCATTTCAATTGAAGATATTAAAAGTCTGCGCCTGGTAGCGCGAGCGCTTTCATCTTCACGGTTCGTTGCCAATATCGGCAAACTGTCGCCGCCAAACCTTGCGATTCTGCGACTTCGCTCTTCTGCGATTTTGCGGTGCCGCGAAATAGCGGCACTGCAAAAACACAGGTTCGGCATATCGCGTGCGAAAGCGCGACGCCGCAAAATCGCAGTCTGACGACGGACAAGCAGGAAGCTTTAACAAGTGCATGTCTACGATATTATCTTGATCACCGTAAATGAGTGGATCAAGCACGCTACATAGGAAGGATGTATAACTACGAGATCGATTTCGATAGCCAACTATTTTGTCCATAACTTAACGGAATCGTTCACGGAAACATAAGTTATTCTGTTACCTACGTATTCATGCTCTATTAGCTTACTAAGAGTAGCATGCATATTTTACGCGCATACACAAGAATCCACTCGGGAAAGAGCTCCTCAAAGCGACGGACGGCGGTGTGAGGCGTGCGAGTGGGTTTGGACGCTCGAGAGCTGAAGACCGAAGAGGCGACTTTCATGGTCAGGGACGCAGGGTGAGGAGCAACTCAACATTAGACGAGAAAAATTGAATTGCGCTTTGGCCGTTGACGGCTGTTTAAATGTTGTGGCTCGACTTTATAAGAGTTGCTCATCTTCCGATTTCGATTTCTGCTTCGGAATCAAGAAAATTTCTCGGTTTTTCCATGTTTCTGTTCAAGTACTGTATCTAGTAGCGTAATTTTGATAGGAATGAAAAACATGGAAGTTCTGTAAACGTTCCCTTTACCAGCATTGTTACAAGACCCACAAAAGTGCTGCTGAAATCTCAGAAGAAAGTAATCATCTTGGTCTCAATAACCTCCAAAATCTTCCGTGATCCGATCATCAACTGTGACTATTGAAATTTTCTGGTTCATTTTATTATATTATTACAATATTTATTACTATTCAGTTGTAGTCGTTCTGAACATTGAACTAACACCTCTCCTCAAGCCGGGGAGAATGACTATTCTGAATTGAAGGTCTTTTTCATGAACCGGGGATACAAGCATTTTAGAGAGGTGGCTATTAGCCTTGCTCACTCACCAGAAGTCATATCTAAACTTTACTTAAGGCCGCGGTCATACTTTGCGTAAGTGCATTAGTTGACGCCGGTACCGGCGTCAACTCACGCAAGTGTCTGCGTGAGTTGACGCCGGTACCGGCGTCAACTAATGCACTTACGCAAAGTATGACCGCGGCCTAAGATAGTGTAACCACCTTACCACGAAAAACGTTCCTGACACGGTTAGGTAGACACCTTGCACATAGTTCACAGTGCCTCGACTTTCCCATTCGGATAACGAGCGACTACTGCAGTTATAATCAGATTGATTAATTATCCATGGAATATTGAAATGGAATACAGTCATAATGATCCTTACAAATACGTGAGAGTTTCGTGCCAATTCTTGCAGCAGCAAAGTCAGCCTCTGTAAATGTGGGCAGATGAATCCTACGGGTGTGTACCGTTACGTCTAAAAATCGCGCGGCCGCCCGCAGCGATTGCGGGTCGCTACATCGCGTGCGGTTGCGTACACGCCCTTAAGATTTACGTTCGAAGTGATTATCTCCCAGTTAGGATAAGAAACAGATAAATAAACTACAAATAGTACCCAAAAACGTTCATAGCAATCATAAAAGATAAAAACTGAGAAGCAGCTATTTTTCGAAGGTACCCTGTGGTATGAGAGATGGCATTTTAAGTGGAACTGCGCACCAACTGCGACAAGCCGTACTGATGGCGCCGCGAGCGCAACGCCGCTACGCGATTTTAGACGTAACGGTACACACCCAGGATCCTACACGAAGATACACGCCTCGTAATAGTAAGCAATGAAATGCAAAATGCTAATGGCGATATGAGATAGAAGTTGTATGAATGAGGGTGAACACCCTAGAAACCTTATTTTCTGACGTATTGAGACCTCGCTAGACACGCCCACACAACCAAAGGTCAGCCTTATCCGCCATCTCCGCTACACCCGGTTTTTCAGATTATACTGACTTTCATTAAAATAAATAAAAAAAAAACCCGTGAACAGAAAGACGTATAGACAGACAAGCAAACAGACGGCAGATAGATAGGGAGACGGAAATAGAGACAGGCAGACAACAGACAGACAAACAGACAGAAAAAGAGACGGACAAGCAAGCAGGAAAGCAAACAGGCAAACGAACAAAGAGGCAGGTAGATGGGCAGACAGACGGATGTAGAGAGAGGCTGACAGACAGACAGACGGACCGATAGACACACAGACAGACAGACAGGTAAATAGTGAGACAGACAGACAGACAGACAGACAGACAGCCAAACAGATAGACAGACAGACAGGCAGACAGTTAGACGGACAGACAGACAGACAGACAGACAGACAGACAGACACACACACACACACACACACACAGACAGATAGTCAGGTGGGTGAGACTTTGCGGAGTGGGAGTGGCGTCACTTTCGACTGCTTGATCGTAAGACTCCTTGTAATAGATATAATTTCATGACAACGTGTGTAACAAATTGTTGTGAGGTGTTCAGCGAAATGAAATCAGTGATGTTAAAGCTAATACACTAACTAGTTTACCTGTTGCCGCAGTCAGCAGTGCCGAATTCCTTACCACCAATGTAATGGAAGGAAAAAAAACCAAAAGGTTCAAATATTTTAAGTATGAAACAGAGTAGAGAAGAACGAAAGATAAAGGATGAAATATCAAGTTTGAGTCGTCGCTTTTTGGGATACGCACCATTCTGAAATTTAGCATAGAATCACAGTGGCAGTTGAATGCGATTCACCTGTACTCCTTATTAACGGGGCCCCTCAGAGTTACCTGGGGATTGAAAACTATAAAATGCACCATGAAACTGGTGATATACTGTACAGGTTATTCGAACCCGCTCGAATCTGTTTTAGAGAAAAGCTTCCCGCGATTCAATCACGAACTGGCAGGAATCCCCTGATGTCATTGGGGCACATTTCGAATAATTCAGCAGCAATAGTTCCGTGACACGATAACTTTCATGTCACAAGAAAGTTTTTACTTATCAATCCAATGCAGTGCCCCATCCCGGTTGAGAGGTCCTAAATATAACATTAGTTTCCCCGAGCAGGTACGGTATTCGAGTTGAATGTTGATTCATATATTATTATTAGGTAACCACTGTCATTGCTCCGAACTACATATGTGGATATAGCAGGTAATTTCTGTCGATTTTCCGATTGAATTCATTTGCCAGACAGTTGGTCGAACGAATAGTCAGCAGTCAGATAGACAGATAGGCAGACGGACTACTTGCTGAAAGACAGGCAGGCAGACAGACAGGCAGATAGTCGGTCAGCTAACCTAATAGACACACAGATAACCAAGCAAGGACAAGCAGACAACCGAAGAGGCAGGCGGACATACAGATCAACGGGCGGACAGAAAGACTAAGCGTCCCACGTACGGTAGGAATCGGCAAATAAGATTCAAATAGTCAACTGTAAAATGAAAGATTCATGAACAATAAACGCTCTTCGAAGATAGTGAGAGATTAGCCATTTATCAACTTGTTGTGAATCACACAGTTATGTTATTATGGTAATTTAGATTGCCGTTTTCTGCAGCTATTGGCAGCAATTCTCTGAAAATCACAAATATTTCCACATGTTACCGAAGAAACATAAGATTTGTCGTGGGTTGTAAATGGGTAATTTTCACTATATTCAGGCCCTATTTTATGTGAAAATACATGTGCTAATCATAAGGAATTGAGTCATAGCTGCGAATACGGTATTTCTTTACTTATGCTCAAATTTAATTCGGTCTGGTAGGATACTGTATTCTGGGTGGTTAGGTAGATAAAAAATCAAGTATCTTCATGGTCTGTAACGGATAATATGTAAAGAAAGTTGGTGTAGACTATTATATCTAATCAAGTAAACTAAAAATTGCAGGAGTACGTTGAAAATTCTTTTTAGTCGAATTTTTGTTTGTTTTTTGTTCAGCGGAACACTGTAGTGGATATAATTCCTAACTAATGTAGAACCACGTACTATTGCTGAAGACGGTTTCCCTCTCATTTTTGAAGGATAAGAAGTAATGATAGGCACGAGTTTGCTGACAGAGGACATCCCGAACTTATTCCCTTCTCTAATCCCATCGCTGTTGGAAGCCTGTCCACTCCAACTAATCACTGTTGAAACGAGCACCCAGAGGTACCACGAAAGTGACGTTCTATCACTCAATATGGGGCAAGACTTGCTCACTAACTGACGCTTTAGTTTATAGACAACCAGAAAGGCAGGGCTGCAGTCGCTGATGCTATCAAACGATAAGTTTGATCAGTAGAGTAGTTTTCACAGATATGGTACCCACACACATATGCTGTCAATTAAATTGAATTCCCAGCCTTGTTTCTGGTATCCTTGCACAAAATACGACTTCAATATGTATCCATCACACATTATCTCCGATTTGCGACCTGTATATTCACTGTGATAACTATTAGGTTGGTACATAATTTCTGTCACACAATGAGGAAAAATTTCAAATTCATTTTTCTTTATTTGTGTCTAACTTCAGTCAACAAAATATGCACCATTATAATCAACAGTATATTGCCAGCGAGTAGGGAGATAATAGATGCCTTACTTGTAGAAGTCTGGGGATTTCTGGTCGCTTTATATACCCCCCACTACCAAACATTCCAGAAGCTTCCACGGTTTTCCCCAAAAAAAAAAAATAAAAAGTGTGACAGAAAGTGTGTTCCAACCTAATATTTGCTCCCACCCAGTCCTCTGATACGGTGAAAGACCTGTAAGGCAAGGGGCATAGGTCCTATGGTCTTCCAAGCCCTAGACCTATACTTCTTGCCTTAAAGGATGGAATACCTGAAAAATTCTCTGAATCCATCGAAACTGGAAAGGATCTCGCACTGTCGTTAACTATGACCTGGATGACAAGCCACAAAACCTCCGCCCTTCCGAATGTTTTCGAATGTCAAAATGTGATTTTGAAAATAAAGTTCCAAATATTTTTGATGCACTTAAGATCGAGACCCTTACATCAGGATGCCGCACGACGACGAGGGGCGTGCGACACAGTGTGTGCGAGCTATGTGCGTCGCGGTAGTTTGGTCTCAGAACGATTACAACGTAATGCTGGGGGTGCGGTACGCAGTTGACTTCCAATCGCTTCGGGACCCAACAGCATGGCGCCTTTAGCTCGTCCGCATTGCTTCGTTTGCGACATGCCGCAGTGCGGCTTCCTTACGTAAGGGTACAAACCCGGTAAGGTTGACCCTAAACGTCCCCGTCTTGTCAAAGCAGTCTTTCCGTCTCACTCTCACTGGCAAATGACCCTTGCGAATGCTCGACTGTTTCGGGACTCAGGCTTCCTTCAGGTTTTCTTTCGTAAAAGTATGACTCTTTGGGAAAGGCAGTGCGACTTCGAGCTCAGCAATTGGCGCAAGATAGAAACCAAGATAGTGGCAGCAAAGAAGGGGTGGTTTATAGGGGTCATCTGACACATATTTCCACATTACCAAATAGACCTTTGAGAAACTTTTAAGCGTGCACGGTTCTCTTACATTACGTTGCTGTCTAATAAATGCTCGCAGCTTAGTCAACAAAATTGCACATCTTCATTGTCTCATTTCTAATTTTAGACCCGATATTTTGTTGACCACAGAAACTTGGCTAAAAGTGAAATGCGTGATCTGAGATTGTTGGTAAACTTCCCTATCTTCCTCTTCGATCTGATCGGAATAGGGGTAAGGGTGCAGGCGTCTGCGGTCTAATCAAAAGTAATCTTCATTTACAACTTGTCTCGCATATCTTCTCTTCAAAATTATCTTCAAAATTTCTTCTCTTCTAGTTCCGCTCACATCCGCCTCATTTTGGGATATCGTCCATTTAATTCAACTATAACTGGAAAGGGGCTCTTCTGATGCTCTTCGCGATCGCAGTTATGCTCGTAACAGTACAGTTCTCCTTGGTGACTTCAATCTACCAGTCGAGTGGAACTCGGGGTCTTCAGTTAATTCTAAGGCTGTTAACGAAGATAAGTTGGTCAATGTTGTTTACATTGACCTCTCAGAAGCCTCCTATAAGGTGTGCCATCACAAATTGCTAATGAAAACTCAGAACCTATGTTTTGAACTACATACGGTTCAGTAAGGTCTGGTGGTTCCCTGAGAGCGGACGCTCAGCAACATCAATAGAACTATTTATTTCTACTAATACAATAACACGACTAACATGATAACAACCCCGTACAACTGGAAAGAGGAATTTATCTACTTGGAAGGAGTACGTGAGATGCTCGAGAGGGATGGAAGTGTTTGGATTGGGTGACAGGTTTATTGCATGCCCCGTGATTTATTGCATGTCGGTATTGTGTGGGATCTTCGTGGCGGCTCCTTTGGGAGCTTGTCTTCATTCATTTTATCTAATTTATTGAGCCTCAAGATTAGTGCCGTGCTTGTGGACGGCTGACTCAAAATGCTTATCGGAGAGCTGGAGGAGCGCCGGTGGAGAATTGGATGCGACCGACCCCAAGCTCACCGCAAAGCGGCAATTATACCCAGTAGGACGGTATTTATACCGAATCTAATGGACGTACAGGCCCCTCCTTATTACTGTGCAACGGGTAGCCGCTGATGACTCGTTGGGCGTCTCGCGCTGCAAAGGACTGCCGTCGCCAAACCAACATAAGGGAGACTTCCTAGAAATCATGACGAGGAGTCATGACGATCCGCACGCCGAAGAAAAAATACAAATTGAATGCCGAGCCGTTGAATTTGATGATAATTATTTTTAGTTTATTTGCTCTTGTAGATGTCGGGTGAAAGGGTATCCTACCCGTAAGTGATCACAAAAGAATGGTAACACGTGCGAATAACGCACAATTATGGATGAGTCATACAAATGCACTTCGATCTCAAAGTCATAAGGGATGCTTATAATACCCTAAGAAATATCACCAAGAGGAATAGTTCAGTCGATTCCTGGTTGTTGACGGAGTTGTTGTCGATGAGGCGTTGGTGGGTGCCGTCATCGTCCAATAGTGTGCATGTAGTCATCGTCTACTAATGTTCGTGTACGCATGTATATGCGAAGAGGCGTAAGGATAAGCGTAGTAGACCGAAGACGGTGGAGATGATGCGTTTTATGGAAGAGAAAAGAATGAAGACTGCTGGAAGTGGTGGAAGCTAGTAGATGATCTTGAAGATGTTAGAGTCTCTTCATGCTTGTGTTTTTGTTCTTGTTGGAGACCAGAGTAGTTTATGGGTGAACATTGTGCGGTGGTAAAAAATAATAGTATGGCTAGTGAGTAGATGAAGAATTATTTGCGTATGTGAAAGAAGTGACTTATGTGTGGAAGGACAAAGTCGAATTCAGTCGTTGAGGATTGTGCTGTGTTATGTTCCAAACTCGCACGTAGTTCCATAAGGTCGCAGTCTATTTATATGGTTCAGAGTTCCTTGTGGTTGGAATGCTGTAGAGTAAGCTCTGCATTGCGCTTTGCGAAGTTCTCTAATGAGTGCTCTATTAAAAAAGGGCCAAATGTAATTATAGTCTTTGAGCAAGGCAGTACGAATTATTGTGGTCCACATGTTACTTGAGCTGCGGCTTCAAATTACTCCTTTTGCGAGACATTGGGGATATGGTCCCTTTTACACAATTATAGCATCCTAATAGTTGTTGTGGGAGTATGTGGCACTGAAAATCTTGAATCTCTTGTATGATTTTGCGCGTGCCTGGTTGTATGTTATCACAAGTACCACTGATGTAGAGCGTGCCCGAAAGAGCATTAGAGAGCTATGTAATTTTCGAAATATTGTTGTGAGTGCAGTGACAAAGCACAACGTAAAGTGCAGGGCATGAGTCCATATTCGAGTTTGAGCCGCGGAGTGTTGCTTTTCACCACGAAACATTATGTGTACGAGTCATGCGATACCAATCTTTTTGTGGTGCATCCAGAATAGGTAAACTGCGAGACTAATGATGCGTCAAGTGCATTATCGGGAAGTGGTGCGTCGAGTGATACTCCATGCAGGACCAGAAAGGAATCGAGAGCACTCTGAGGATAGATACATATGTGAATACGTGCTTCACTGCGTACCTGTCTTGTCGAAACACTACTACTCAACGCCCGGTGCTGGTTCCTAACACTGGAGGCCAGCTTGCATTCTACAGGCATTTCAAGATTTTAGGAGCGAAGTTTTTCGAAATGATGTGGAAATAAGAATGGAGAATATCGAGTATCAATAATGCACGGCATTACTTGTGGTAGGTGCTTGCTGTGATCTCGTGCTTTTCGAAAATTATTGTTCAAAATTCTCACGTCTTTGAATTGCATTATTACTTTATTTATGTGTGCGGTGATGCGCCATCATGAAACATAAAGCTATGGGTCGGACTGAAGCAGGCAAAAGATTGAACAAAAAACAATACTAACCTACTGAACAAGAAGCATTTCTAATCCTAGAAAACTGAATCTCTAGAACCGTAACTACTATAAAGACTATAAATGGATAATTGTCATAAAAATGAATCTAAGATTCGAAAGTTATCGCACTATTAAAGTCGGGTATTCGAAGGAGCAGCATTTCTTGAGCAGAATGATAGACGTAGAATGTTCCCAATTACGGGATCAGATCCAGCTACATGCGTCGCTCTAGCCCCTACGCTTCACCTCACATGCCGTGCAGCTGTCACAAATCGTGACGTACACATTTCCAATAATGGACGCGCACGAGTAGAAACATAGCAGCAATAATGATATTTCTTGACAACTTTTTATTAACATTGCCTCGCCAAAGCCATCGAAGCCTTCATCGCACTCTTCAACCATTCACATATGAAAATGTTACGCATGGAAGTGAGTAACAGACATTGTATGGTCTTGTTTTCTTTTGCGGAACATCTCCAGTACTTCACCTCGTATCCGTCGGTTTAGGCAAATGTACACAATGCCATGAAGCCCTGAAGATAAGCAAGTGGTAGGGAAGAAACCGAAATTCATATTTATAATTTGCAGATTGCAATCCGGGTTCTTAAGAACTCTGTAACGGGCTAAACTTATTATTTACTATATTTACCATGACTTGTCTGCCAGATAATATGCGATGCTACCGCAATTATAAGGGGCACTGAGAAGAAATACATCCATGAATACAAAACAGCAGTCATTGCAGTGAGTGCGCAAATCAAGAAAGCTTGGCTGAACAGCTAAAATTGCGCAATTTTTATATTTTTAAAAGTTCATTTGTAGTAGAGTATGTAAATTAAGATAACGAAGTATCGATCACGATTGAAATGATTCACCTTGTGTGTAACGCGAATGGCTATCAGTGGCAAAGATGGCTAAAACCTTTCACACGTGAGTACTGTTGCGCACGCGGGGAGCGCTCCGAGGGAGCCGTTGTCTGGGTTCCTCGACGCCTAGGGGTTGTGCCGTTCCATCGAACTTTATGATCATGCAGCGATCTAGCGGGAAATGTGCGGCTGGCAACGGCTGCCATCACGGCCCTGAGCATTTTCAAAATCTGGCCACGGCTCCCACAGGGCTCTGGCCCTAAGAACTATCGACGCAGATTATTGCAGTAATTGAGCTGTTTGGGACGAAAACAAATCACAGCAGCCGTAGGAGTGACCTTCAAAAGGAGATATGACGTGAGTCTCTGACTTTATGCTTTGTTGCTTGTACTCACTTAGTTCATTTATTTCATTTATGAACACTTATTTTACCAGTTATCACTCCCCTGGTGCTTACGGTGCAAACATTTGATATATGTCAGTTTCAGTTGCTCGCTCTATGGTTCTCAATATGCATCATGCGGTTATTGAGATCGAAGTTGTCGGGTAAAGCTTGTTTCGAGTCAAGTACATATGTTTCTGAAGGTGGTGGGTGCAATGACAACCCGGAACTCTCCATTCACATGGTCCATGGATCAAACAACAAATTTGAAGAGCACTGCCTCAACCAAGCAGTCCCTCAGATAGAGTACACCGGGAGTCGAAGATTCTCGACACTAGGGACGTATTTGACTGGTCAGGAGAGGTTGGGGGGAGTATTTGTAGAGATCAGCGATAATTCCTAGGATCTAAGCCTTCGATAGGCAATTGAAAGGTGAAGAGTGTTTTACAGCGAGCCCGTGTGAGGAAATATGAAATGGATTTTTTTTTGCTTCAGGTAAGAATACACAGTAATAAAGCACTCTGCAACCATACTATCCGGCAACAATTGATGATATAAACGAGGTCAAGAAAGAGGGTCATAGGGTCTCCTTACAGAGGGGGTCGTACTGGAGCGGCTATTTTCCTCTACACCTGAGAGTGCCCTGCCCTCAGTACTGGGGTCTGTACTGGTACCAGACTAGCTGAGAAGACGGAAACTAACTGACTTGTGCCGCCCAAGGCATTCGGTGGAACCAGATTAAAATGATCAACGATTCTGTTAGCAGAATGCGTGGTTTATCCTGAGAAGTAATTGTTCTCTGCCAAATGCCTTTCACGTTTCACAAGCGCTAATGCTCCACTGAAGCTCCGTCGCTCCTTTTAACAGTCTTATTAATAAAGCTCCTTGGGATGTGCCACAAAGTCAGGCGTGACGTCCTACTATATATAATTCGCTTAGTATGTCTGTGTGTGTGTGTGTGTGTGTGTGTGTCCGTCTGTCTGTCACGAAATTCATATCTCGCGTCGCAGCAAAGCTGGGACGCTGATTTTTACAAGTGATATAGGGGGTGCCAAGGGAACCCCAGCGGTGGTGGACCGAAAGTGATAGCAGCTGATACACGCTGATAAGGAGCCTTGAAAGGCGAATGTCACCAAGGTCGTTTCGCCTTTCGGGTTGATCCCAGAGCGCTTACACTCATGGGTGTTTTGCGGGATGGGGCGGGAACATTAATGGTGGGTGACCCGCATTGATAACGGTTGATAAGATTCGATAAGGAGCGTGAAATGGCTATAGTCGTCGAATCCGTTTCGCTTTTCGCATCGGTCCTAGAGCGCTGACACTCATGGGTGTTTTACAGGTTTGGCCAAGGACATTAATGGTGGGTGATCCAAATTGATAACGGTTGCTAAGATTTGATAGAGAGCGTAAAAAGGGTAGAGTCGTCGAATCCGTTTCGCTTTCCTCAATGGTCCCGGAGCGTTCATAATCCCAAGTGTTTTGCGGGGTAAGACGGGGTCAATAACGGTGGATGGTCCAGCTTGATAACGGTTGATAAGATTTGATAAGGATCAGAGAAGGCGAATGTCGCCGAATTCGTTTCGCCTTTCGGGTTGATCCCAGAGCGCTGTGGGTGTTTTGCGGAATGGGGCGGGAACATTAATGGTGGGTGACCCGCATTGATAACGGTTGATAAGATTCGATAAGGAGCGTGAAATGGCTATAGTCGTCGAATCCGTTTCACTTTTCGCATCGGTCCTAGAGCGCTGACACTCATGGGTGTTTTACAGGTTTGGCCAAGGACATTAATGGTGGGTGATCCAAATGATAACGGTTGCTAAGATTTGATAAAGAGCATAAAAAGGGTAGAGTCGTCGAATCCGTTTCGCTTTCCTCATTGGTCCCGGAGCGTTCATAGTCACAGGTGTTGTGCGGGGTAAAACGAGGACATTAATGGTGGATGGTCCAGCTTGATAACGGTTGATAAGATTTGATAAGGATCAGAGAAGGCGAATGTCGTCAAATTCGTTTCGCTTTTCGCATCGGTCCCGGAGCGTTCATAGTCACAGGTGTTGTGCGGGGTAAAACGAGGACATTAATGGTGGATGGTCCAGCTTGATAACGGTTGATAAGATTTGATAAGGATCAGAGAAGGCGAATGTCGTCAAATTCGTTTCGCTTTTCGCATCGGTCCCGGAGCGTTCATAGTCACAGGTGTTGTGCGGGGTAAAACGAGGACATTAATGGTGGATGGTCCAGCTTGATAACGGTTGATAAGATTTGATAAGGATCAGAGAAGGCGAATGTCGCCAAATTCGTTTCGCCTTTCGCGTTGATCCAAGAGCGCTGACACTCATGGGTGTTTAGCAGAGTGGGATGGGGACATTCATAAGTGGGTGACCTAAACTGATAATGGTTGATAAGATTCGATTAGGAGCGTGAGAAGGAAAATGTCACCAAGGCCGGTACGCTTTTGCGGCTAAAAGTGGACATCCGCAGGTATTGCAGAGTAGGGGGACCTCAATGGTATTGTTGGGTGCAGGGGCCTCAGTGAAATTGATAACGACTTACAGAGGCTGATAAAAACCGTTAGGAATTGGATGAGATTAAACCCTTACATCGCTTGATGCTACTATGCGACCGCTTTAGCAAAAGCGTCTGATGCTCACTGCCATTGGGTGAACATATTTTGTTTATGTTCTGATATCACGAGCCGATGTATCGACCGCTGAATTGCCTAGCGTTCCAGAAAATGGTGCATTTCTCTTGATACTGCGATCTACATTGATAACCATGATGTAACCTATATTTGTGATAACAAAGCAAACCTTCCGCTCTGAATCATTTCTAATGCGGTACTGGCAGCAACACTGAGTATCGACCGCTAAACTGCGCAAAATACCAAATAGTGAAGCATGTTTACGAAAGCGATATACGTCGATAATTGGAATTTGGATCTACTATCGATGTGTAGGAATTAGATGCTCAGCAAATGAACAAATTGTTACCAATCGATGCAACCGAATTCAAAATTATTGATGTCTAAACTATTCAGACTCCCAATGATGACCTAAACCAGCTGGCTCGCGCACACTACTGCGCGTGATTCGTGCCCATGACGTGTAAAACGGGTTCGATGCAAAGCGACTGAAGTATGATTACACCAACGTGCTTTTTTTATCCATCTTCTCTGCTTTTATCCAAACATCTCTGCTTTTATCCAAATAAATAAATCAGCTGAAAGCTGAGGAAAGAAGTTTCCACTTAACTCCATACACAATTTGGACATGCCGATCAAACCCATTTTGCACAGCATCTCCATGAATCGCGCGCAGTAGTGTGCGCCAGCCAGCTGGTGTACCATAAAAGCTTATGAAGTTGAGTCATTCAAATGGAAGCTAGGGGTCTAAGAACAGTATACATGGCGAAATTCCCAATCTAAGGGGGGCACAAAGCTTTCTAAACAGCTGCCATCTTTCAGACGTGGCCCGCCCCTTTTGTTGATATGGTCCACCCTTTTTCGGAATCAAAGGTGGAAGGAGGGTCTCACTTCTCGGGACACTTACTGTTGCAATCCGTTTTTTCCATCTATTTCATTAGCGATTATTTTCATATCGAATAATTTCTTTCATATTCGGTTCAAAGTACCCCTACCACTGCCTTCAAAGAATTTGATCGTTCGATGCGGCGTGTCCCTGGTTTGAGAACCTTCTATCCCCTTGAGAGATCTCAAGAGGAAAGGAAAACATGAAAGTCAAAAGATATGGCGGTTTACTGGATTTTGTTATGAGGCAGTGCGAGGAGTAAAGAAGAATATGAGGTTATAATGTGAGTTGTTAATTAGTTTGTGCCTTTCGAGGTTGAATGGTGGAACGTTTATTAAATTGGCCTGACGTTTCGACTGAATCGTCGTCTTCAGAGGCCTGAACGTGGTGCAAGGTTTACATTTGGACATTTGGGACTCTAAACCACCAAGCGCCTCATCTTCCCTAGCGGTTCCGACAACGTGTCGGGACCACACAGAGAAACTCCAGCAACATGAAGAAATAAACTCATTCTGAAGTTCCACCTATAGAGCGGAAAAATCCGCTACCGCACTTTGGTGACAACCAGTACACAAGGTGAGCGCTGCCATTCAAAAGAGTATCAGAAGAGCACAGTTGCAAGACGATGTTCAGTTAGTGAACATTCCTAACGAAAATCTTAAAAAGCAACTGGTGCGCAACAGACTCTATGATAGGCAGTGCTTATCAGATAATTGTGCTATCTGCCCACACGGCAAGGCAGGAGATTGTATGTATAGTGGAGTGATTTATCAAATTGAGTGTCGGGCTTGTGGCTCTACTTATATAGGAGAGACGGGGAGAGTTCTAGCAATTCGAGTCAAAGAACATCTAGCTAGTATTAGACGCGGTACCCTCACAACAGCTCTTGGGAGATACAAAGTAGAGGAGCACGATGGCGTTCAATTCGAAATCAAGTACACGGTGTTGGTGCATGAGACGGAAATTTCTGCTAGAAAAGCATTAGAAGCGTTTTGGATTTCTGTGAAGAATCCAAGAATAAACAGCCGAGATGAGCGTCCATCAATAACCAGTGAATTGTCGCCGTTCATACCACACTGCGAGCTGTAGAATGTAGCGATAACACATTACGTGCGTCTCCCAAGTATTTCCATATCGGGAACAACGAATGTGCTTCACTTGCTACTGGTTGTCACCAAAGTGCGGTAGCGGGTTTTTCCGCTCTATAGGTGGAACTTCAGGGTGAGTTTATTTCTTCATGTTGCTGGAGTTTCTCTGTGTGGTCCCGACACGATGTCGGAACCGCTAGGGAAGATGAGGCGCTTGGTGGTTTAGAGTCCTAAATGTAAACCTTGCACCACGTTCAGGCCTCTAAAGACGACGATTCAGTCGAAACGTCAGGCCAATTTAATAAACGTTCCACCATTCAACCTCGAAAGGCACAAACTAATTAACAACTCACACTAACAATGCCGAGGTTGCAAGAAGAGAGAAACTGGAGAATGAGATTATAATGTTTTTCTCAAGTAAACAGCGAAGAATTGAACTTCTTGCTTGGGACGACGGATCGAAGAGTGTGGACCACACGTTTTGTAAGTCCGCTTGACCCTGTCTCACTTGAGTGATGACGCCGTCATGGAACGTCGTCTCGGTGAGACGACGAAGGATCGTCGTAATCGACGACGATAAAAGAGGCGATATCGAGATAAGGCCCGTGACCAATAGCAATTCCTACAACTTGCGGAAACAAGGTAGAATTCCATGCTATCGTAAGAAATGGTAACTCGTCTAATTCTCTTCTAATCTCGAATGACCTTATTTAAATTCCCAATCTTCACTGTGTTTGTCTCCCCTCCTCCAGAGACTCTAGAGCTTTACCTGCTGTTCTGACGGCGAATCCTGCAGGCATGAGGGTGTTCGGCTCTTCTGGGACCATCCGTTGTCATCTACCGCAAGGGATACGCTGAGCCAGCCGCGAATGGATGCTTCTGGGTGTGTGCCGTTCTAAAAATCGCGCGGCCACCCGCGGCGAGTGGCTTGGCAAGTGCGAGTTTTTCGTCGTTTTATCTGTTGAAACAACAACCATAACACATGCGAACTTCCGAAGCTTCCCACCTGCAATCTTTGAAAGTCTTTCACGGAACCAGCCCACGGCATCCTGGGCGAAATTCCAGCCGACTGCGGCAAGTGGTACATATAACGCCGCGATTGCGACGCCTCAGCGCGATTTTTAAACGTAACGGTGCACACCCGATGTTTTTCCCATAACTCATCTGAATCTTTCAGGGTGTGACTAGAGTACTATGCGAAGCCTCGAGAAGACAACTGGCCGCACAGTCCATAACTCATCTGAATCTTTCAGTGTGTGACTAGAGTACGATGCGAAGCCTCGAGAAGACAACTGGCCGCACAGTCGAGGACATCCGGAAACTGTTCCTTACCACCTCTATGAGAAGCCCTCAACATTCACACAACTGCTCAGCCGATGGTATCCAACGTTTTCTACCATCATGTTATCTTGTGTCCGCCAGCCTGTTCACTGGGTTATACAATGCGTTTTGTTTTGTGACCTTGCTTGCCTTGATTAAGCTCTTCATTAAAAGGAGCACCTTCCGCTGTGCGCGCTCGCTCACTCTATACCGTAATCACTCAGAAAATTTACAACTTACTCTTCTCTATGTGTTGCATACCTGTATTTGAAATTTATGATTGACTCCTTTTGCGAAACGACGCATTCTCACAATGTTGAAACAGAGGAGAAAATACGATGTTAGCATTACCACCACCACGGTAACATTGTGTATCGGCACAAAGATTGTTGTGAAATGCGATGCTTCCTGAAACAGAGGAGTACGGCACGAATCACTGTACAAATCGATTTGATGACAGCATTTCCATAAAACTTTCAGGCTACTTGCAGTGAAGTCCAGAATTCGGTGTTTTCTCATTTGTTACTTGAAGATTGTTTTTCAAGGCGGCTTCCAAAAACTCAGTAGGTGGGTTCAGTACATTGTGACCGCTACACATCACAGATCCGGGTATCTTCATCGATATGGCACGGTTAATACACGATCACGCGATACGAAAAAGGCGCTGGTGACGAGTAAGCCAAGAGAAGAAAGTTCACATTCCTCTGATTTTTAGGATCTGTCGTTTCCTAGCATTCTGACGAGAAAAGAAGAAAATTTTCCATGAGCCTTCCCTGTGCAATATCGTCGCTAATCATCGGTAATATCGTGTAGGTAGCGATGACTGAGTTGTATGGATGTGGCCGCGTAATAAATGGCAGAGTCGTCATGTAGGCTATAGATAAAAGAATCCAGAAGAATAACAACTTCCCTAAAGTTAGCCACTTTTCTGACTGGAGTATTTCAGTTTTGAGGGATCCGGAACTCACTAGTCTTTTCCCTCCTCCCAGGCCGCCACAAGATGATGGCAAAGGAAATTTGAAAGCACCGCCTTTCACTACGAGGAGAGGATCCCTCTCAAGCACACACTTCCCGCTAATCAGCTAAGTCGACCTACCTCACTGGGACAGTAGATATTTGTGCTGTTTTTAAGTGTTGCGCCGCCACGCTGCGCCATTGACGCTACACTCAGCGAACCCTGGTGAGCCACCCCCACCCATTCAAACCAGAGCGCCAGCCAGCGAGGCGTTTTAGCTCGGGTTTGAGCGGGTAAAGCCTAGATCACTAGACACTCGCCTATATTGCAAACTATGTACAATGTAAACACCTACCGCGAAATAAAAAGCAAAAACCATTTGCCCAAGGGATCATCTCAACCACTCGGTTCAGTGCCAGTATTATGCAGTTGAATGAAGCTCCAATCCATACGCCTAAACTGAGATATGAAATCACTGCCTAATGCATTCATCCATAGCCGTAAAAGAAAGTGGATGGGATTGGTTTCAGAGGAGTAACCATACTCACACGATGAAAGGTATCCAACAAACCAACCAAAAGAAATCGAAGAGCAGAAAACGGCGCCGGTCTAAACAAAGCATTCAATGGATACATCCTAGTAGAAGGGTATGTGGCGACTGCACGAATTTTTGCACGCGAGCGGAGCGACGAGTGCGACGTTTTCAGCTTTATCTGTTGAAACAGCAACAATAAAAACAAGGCGAACTTTCGAAGCCTCCAAACTTGCAATCTTTGAAGGTCCATCACGGTACCACCCCATTTCGCCTTGAACGGGATTTCAAACGACTGCGGCAAGTCGTACTGACGGAGCCGCGAGTGCGACACCGCGAAGCGAATGTTATCAATCGCAACCCACCGTCCGAGGAAGTCATCAAAAGGGGTAACTTTCGCCGACTGTAGAATATGAAAGTCGGGGCGCTAGTAAGTGCAGCACCAAAAGAGCTCCATAACCTCTGCCACTGCTTTCCTTTCGTCTCCTCTGCAACTCTAGCCGCAGACGAGTAGATTCAGACGGCGATGGCTATACCACTAAACCGCGGTGATTGCACAGCCCTCGCAGCATCTTGGTCAGTGAGGCTTCATATGGTCATATAGCTGAGATGAAGTAAACACTTACAAAATGAAAGTACGCAGTGATGAATGAAGCAACAAAGAGATCCATAATGTCAATAATGCCATTGAAGAACATCAAACGATAGCATGGGGTTTTCAGTAGATTACCGCGAAGCATACCCATCAGACATAAAACGTAAAGAATCTGAAAATTCACTGATGTTTCTGGGATTTGGAACAAAATTAGTTTTTTCAAAAAATTTGAAGTTTATGAGGGGCCACATGCATATAAAGGGATTGTACGTAAACAACTAGAACTCATACGGAAGGAGGACGACAACGCACATAAATGCTCCTCTCCTACAATGGTAGTAGGAGAGGAGCATTTATGTGCGTTGTCGTCCCACACTTAATACTCTCCTACAATAACGAGCTCGTACACATGGGTGCATTATCATCTAAGCCTTCTTGAGGGGATAGGGTGAGTTTGCTTACGCCACAAAACCGCGTGCCACCCACGGCGAGCGGCGTGGCGGGTGCGAGTGCCAGTGGCAGGGGTGGCAGCCTTCAAGCGAGGCAGTGTGGCATGGGTGGAGGAGGCAGCGTGGCATGGGTGCAGGAGGCAGTGTGGCATGGGTGGAAGCGCTGGGGTGACGCAGCCATGCTCTGCCGCGCTCTCAAGAGCATGGAGTCGCAAGTCGTACTGGTGGCGCCGCGAGTGGACGCCGCTGAAGCGATTTTCTGACGTAATAACCCCCACCCGACTGGATAGGGTTCTCCTTAATTAAGGCTTAGGCCAAAATCCTAGGCAAAGTAATGCCGGACGCGGAGTGCAGTGGAGTTTCCCCAGCGGGTGTGTGCTCTTATGTCACGATTCCGCACCACGACGAGCGGCGTGCAATGCCGTGTGTGCGAGCTATGCGCACACATACGGTAGCCTTATCCCCAAGGCCACTGGCAGACTTGGCGTTTTTGCGGCGCCGCCCTTCCTCACGCAATATGTCAAAACTGAAAATTTGCAGTGCGCAACTTCGCGTGCAGTGCAGAATTGCAAAATCGAGGAATCCCGGAGTTTGACGACGGCTTGAGCGGTCAGACAATCCTTATGGACAAGTTCTGAACCATTTTGGTGATCCACCTCATTTTAGTGCGGGCGCCAGATGGTTTTGCGCCTTGAATGAGTGTGTTAGGTGTGGACCCTTATGTCAGGATTTCGCACCAGGACGAGCGGCGTGGGACGTCGCGTGTGCAAGGTATGCGCCGCACACAGATTAGAGTGATCATACGGTAATGCCAGGGGCGCCATGCATTGCTGACTTGATCGCTTCGGGACCTAAGAACACTGCGCCTTTAGCTCGTCCGCATCTCTTCGCTCGCAATGCATCATCGCGGTGGGAATCCTGATATAAGGGTACACACCCTCCCTCCCCTCCAACTCTTTATTGAGTTGTGCAATAAGCTTGTGCAATTTATAATTCCCGGTGTTTCACAACCTTCGCAACTCTCGCAAGTCACAACTATACAATTCGGCAAAAGTTACTGGTATTGTAAAGGTCAAAAAAGGGTAGGGGGTTGCACTTGGCCCCTTATAAAGGAGGCGGTGTGCCCTGTTTCTCACAATTATGCTATGTTACGGATATAACGTTCATTCATAAATGGGACTCGAACCGGTTTCCATTCATCCCTGGCACCGTAAAAATCCACTATACTACCAAGGCCGCATTTGAATTGAGGATATCAAAAGTCTGTACTTCGTAGCGCTTTCATCTTCACGGTTCGTTGCCGCTATTGGCAAACTGCCTCATCACCTCATGATAGGTGTGAGCGGTGATAAATTCGTAATGCTTATCCAAGCATATAGCTCTCTTTAGTGGTATGTTTATCAGAGCATATCAGCATTCATACACATGAGCTAATAGGCCAATTACTACATCCAACCACAAGTACTTCATAAAGTGCATATTTACGATATTATCTTGATTCAATTTCGATGGCCAAACATTTTGTCCATCACTCGAAAAAATCGTTCACGGAATTTAAGGTTGTCTTGCTTACATAATTATGCTCTATTTGCTTATTAAGAATAGCATGAAAATTTTTTCTATATATACAAGGATCCACCTGTGATTGAGCTCCTGAAAGCGACGGACGGCGGGGTGGGGCATACGAGTGGGTTTGGACGCTCAAGAAAGACCAAGGAGGCGACACTCACGTGGTCAGAGACGCAGAGTAAGAAGCAAATCAGTATTTGACGTGAAATTGCGCATTCACCTGTCACCACGATTCCATTCAGAATTCCATTCAGAATTGTGGTAACAGGTGAATGTGATTTGGCCTATACAATGACTTGCGGGGACCAGACAATTATAAGCCAGTGCTTTTATCCTTTCAGACAAATTTGGTACCAATTCAGCTACTCGGAAAAGATGAAAGGCTTGGCTGGAGTGGGCGGGCATGGATACGAGATTTGGTCCAGTCATCATGAGAGTGGGAGTGCGCACCACTTGTCACTACACCAACTCCGCCTTTCTCAATAAGAGAACTTTCACCATTGTTCGTTTCTTTATATTATTATATTATTTATCATTATTCAGTTGCAGTCGTTCTGAAAATTGGCTAGCACCTCTCTTTCAGCTAAACGGAATGACTATTTTGAATTGAACGTCTTTTCCATGAACAGGGATACACATTCTAGAGAGGTGGCTATAAGTCTTGCTCACTCACCAGAACTCATATTTAAACTTTACTCAGGACAGTGTAACCACCTTACCACGAAAAACGTTCCTGACACGATTAGGTAGACACCTTGCACATAGTTCATAGTGCCTCGACTTTCCCATTCGGATAACGAACGACTACTGCAGTTATATTCAGATTGATTAATTATCCATGGAATATTGAAATGAAATACAGTCATACTGATTCCTACGAACACCTTAAAGTTTTAGTGCTGAGTCTTGCAGTAGCAAAGTCAGTCCCTGTAAATTCGAGCAAACGAATCCTACGGGCGTGTACCGTTACGTCCGAAAAAATCGCGCGGCGAGCGCGCGCTGCTCCATCGCGTGCGATTGCGTACAAGAGGTAAACGGAAAGTGATGAACAGCTATTTCTTTAAATGCACCCTATGGTAGCAGATTGTGGCGTCCTGAGCAGAACTCCGCACCGACTGCGGAAAGTCGTACTGATGGCGCCGTGAGTGCAACGCCTCAACGCGAATTTTACACGTAGCGGTACACACTCCAGCTCCTACACCAAGATACACGCCTCGTAATAGTAAACAAGTAAATGCAAAGTGCTAGTGACGATATGAGATAGTAGAAATGCTACATGAATGAGAGTGGGAACGCTCCAGAAAACCTTGTTTTCCGACGTCCACTAGACGCGCCCACGCAGCCAAAGGTTCGTCTCATCTGCCATCTCCGCAACACCAGGTTTTTTAGGTAATACTGAATCTCGTCAAAAATAATCAAACAAGCCTTTGCATAGATAGACGGACAGACAGACAAGCAAACAGACGGGCAAACAAATAGGGAAACAGAAAGACAGACAAACAGGCGGGCAGGCAGATAAACAGAGATGGACAAAAGAGAGACGGACAAGCAAGCAGGAAAGCAAACAAGCAAATAAACAAAGAAGCAGGTAGATGGACAGACAGACGGATGTAGAGACAGACAGACAGACAGACAGACAGACAAACAAACAAACAAACAAACAAACAAACAAACAAACAAACAAACAAACAAACAAACATACATACATACATACATACATACATACATACATACATACATACATACATACATACATACACACATACCATACATACATACATACATACATACATACATACATACATACATACATACATACATACATACATACATACCATACATACATACATACATACATACATACATACATACATACATACATACATACATACATACATACATACATACATACATACATACATACATACATACATACATACATACATACATACATACATACATACATACATACATACATACATACATACATACATACATACATACATACATACATACATACATACATACATACATACATACATACATACATACATACATACATACATACATACATACATACATACCTACATACATACATACATACATACATACAGACGGACAGGTAGACAGACAGACGGACAGACGGACAGACGGACAGACAGACAGACAGACAGACAGACAGACAGACAGACAGACAGACAGACAGACAGACAGACAGACAGACAGACGGACGGACAGACAGACAGACAGACAGACAGACAGACAGACAGACAGACAGACAGGCAGACAGACAGACAGACAGAAGACAGACAGACAGACAGACAGACAGACAGACAGACAGACAGACAGACAGACAGACAGACAGACAGACAGACAGACAGACAGACCGGTTCATAATTTGCAGAGTGGGTGTGGCGTCATTTTCGATTTCCTGATTGTAACACTACTTGTAAGAGGTATAATTTCATGGCAACGTGTATAACGAATTGTTGTGAGGTGTTCAGCGAAATGAAATCAGTGATGTTGGAGCCGATACACTAACTAGTTTACTGTTGCCACAATCAGTAGTGTCGAATTTCTTACCACCAATGTAATGAAAGGAAAAAATCAAAAGGTTCAAATATTTAGAGTATGAAACAGAGTAGGGAGAAACGAAAGATGAAAAATTATTAGGTCATTCCATAAGTAATGTCGTTTTTTTTCGAGCGAAATTTTTTTCTATGAAATTACAAGTTTCCGCAGCATGTCATAATCATTTGAAAGAGGTCCTCCTGCCCTACAAAGTGACATGTTTAGTTCTTGAGTTTGTTAGAATGGGGCCGACATTTAGGCTGGCGAAGAGGTAGGCCTAGCCGCCAAAAATTGGCCGAACCGGCAATTAATTGAAACACTATATTTCAATTTAAGAAAATCAACCAATCATGTGTCGCGTACTTAGTCCTAACCTCTTCTACAATTTCCAATATCTAGTTGATCAAGAAGTCGGGTCGTTATTTTTCTAAAATCCTTTTTCCGAAAGCACCCACATTTATTCAAAATGAAATTTTTTCTTTCAAACTTCTTGATTAGAGTTGTTTTATGAACCACTTCGAAGGACTTTTTCTGCTATATCGAAAACATCTTTCTAGTTTGTTTTGGCTGCGATTCAGATTGGGTTTCAATACCATGTGTTAGGGGTCCAGTTGACATTTTTCACAATTTATTTTTTCCATGAGCCGGTCAGTGGTATTTCCCTGTTCCTAGGCACCACCTGTTCTTAACATTTCACCACTCTTTCAACTGATTGGTTGAGAAAATTTTCTTGCCTTTGTTCGAAGAAATTGTCTAAAATCACCGAGTTGTGGCGGAAAAACTAAATGTGGAAAAAGAGCGACGTGACTTTTTAAGCAACCGACTGGTGGAACTTACAGGAGAGGTCGGGGCTGAGTACGCAACACATGGTTGGTTAGTTTTCCTCAAGCAAAATATAGTGTTTTAATTGATTGCCGGTTTGGCCAATTTTCGTCTGCTGGACCTACCTCTTCGCCGGCCTAAATGTCGGCGCTATTCTAACATACTCGAAAACTAAGTATGCCATTTTGTAGAGCAGAGAATTTCCTTCCGAATGATATATAATATGCTGCAAAAACTTGTGACTTGTAGCAAAAATTTTTGCTTAAAAAAAAACGACACTACTTATGGAATGACCCAATAAATATCAAGTTTGAGTCGTTGCTTTTTGGGACACGCCACATTCTCGAATTTACCGTAGAATCACAGTAGTTAAATGCGATTGACCTATGCTTTTATTAAAGGGGTCTTCCCACATCAGTACAGTTCCAGTTCATCAACCCCGGACGAGTGGAAAGATTGCTTAATTTTGACGGAATAGGGATTCGATCATCGGAACGCATGGAAAGAAGCGGCATACAACACAACAAATTCAAAAGACTGCAAAGCAACACAAACATCACTCAGAAGCAAGGTTTACGCATCGTCGAGCATGATGAGCGAAGAGCATGACAGGTGACGTGCATTCCATCTCACAAGGGAAGGTATTTTAATTCCCATGGATCTTTGAAATGAGACCCGGGTGAATCGATAGAGCTTCGAACGCTGATTATAACTGTGAATACCAAAATTGCCAAATGGCATCCTGAAGCGAGTTACGAGGGGTCAAACCTTTCCTGTGACATCTCAATGGCGAGGCGCTTCGTCATCAGCATGACTAGCGCAGAGTCAGAAATGGCCTCCGTAGCTCAGTGGCAGTGTCCCGGTTCTGCAGGCGCAAAATCGTGGGTTTGCTTTACGCCGGTACGGATTTCTTTCCATTTTGTGTTTCATTGTCAGTAAGTGCTTTTCTTTCACTCCTAAACGTTTCCTTGTATGATATTCGCACGTAGAGGGTCGAATTACCCCTCTGTGCAAATTTCCAGCCGGATCCTATTTTTGGCCCAACTTCGGAAAATCAGGAGTGGTCAGGGGTTAAGTAGGAGTTTCTGAATTTCCTTCCACAAAAAATCCTGCAAGCTGTACATAACCTAAACATACCTATCACACTTGCCCATCACTCTAAACGCTCGTAACAAGCGCCAAATAAGAGCATTTGCTGGACAAGGGTCAACGACTACTCCTTTGTTAAATGCGTTGCCAGCGAATAGCCCATCAATTTTTCCGAGATTTGGTCAAATTCTCAATTGGCTGAAAACTTGTCCCATGGAGTAATTTGATCCCCCGATACCGAAAATTACAATGGTTTTGCGTGAAACCGTATGACTTGCGCGCTATGGGCTCCCTAACATACCATGAAATGGTATTACATACCATGAAATGGTATTACTCTTCTTTTCATAAAACCTTCATAACTCCATTCAGGTAATTGTTGACAGATTCTGAATACAGATTTGAGATCAGCATTGAAAAGCGTGTACAGTGGTATGTGTCTCATTGCAAATGGCCATTTCGACAAACCGTTTGATGGCAAAGTGCCTCGCCAATGAGGTGTCACAGGCAAACTTTGACCCCTCGTAACTCGCTTCAGGATGCCATTTGGCAATTTTGGTTTTCAGTTGTAATCAGCGTTCGAAGCTCTATCGATCCCCCAAAGTCTCATTTCAAAGTCCCATGGGAAGTGCCCTTGTCAGACTATTGCTCCCCAGTCATTTTCTGCCGTTTTCTCCCCTTCTGACTACCTCCTCCCCTGTTCTTTCGCCTTCAACGTTATCTGCGAAATGAAAACTACAAAATTCACTATGGAATGATAATTTACTGTACAGGTTATTCAAGACCCGCTCGATTCTGTTCTAGAGGAAAGCTTCCCGCGATTATTCACGAATTGGCAGAAGGCCGTTGATGTCAGCGAGGCACATTTCGAATAATTCAGCAGCAATAACTCCGTGACACGATAACTTCTATGTCACGAGTAAGTTTGTATTTTTCAATTTAATGCAGTGCCCAGTCGCGGTTGAGAGGTCCTAATATAACATTACTTCCCCAGAGCAGGTACGGTATCTGAGTGAAATGTTGATTCATATATTATTACAGAATAAGTAACGCCATTGCTCTAAACTACATGGATGTAGCAAATGATTGTTTATCGATTTTTCGATTCGATTCATTTGCCAGACAGGTAGTGGAACGGTCTGGGGAATATTCAGGCAGATAGAGAGACAGATAGGCATACGGACTACTTGCTGAAAGGCAGACAGACAGACCATACAGACATACATACATACATACATACAGACAGACAGATAGATAGATAGATAATCGGTAAGTCAGTCAAATAGGCAGACAGACAACCAAGCAAGGAAGCAAACAAGAATATAAACAACGAGGCAGACGAACATACAGACAAACAGACAGAAAGGAGAACCATTTCACTTACGGCAAGGATTGGCAAATGAGCGCTAAATAGTTAACTGACTAATTGTGAGATGAAATATCCATGAACAGTGAACGCTCTTTGAAAATGGTGAGAAATTGGCGCAATTGTTAGCTTGTTGTGAATCTCACAGTTATGCTATTATGAAAATTTATTTAAATTGCTGTTTTCTGCAACGACTTGCAGCAATTAATTGGAAATCACAGATGTTTTCACATGTTACCGAACGAACATAGGATTTATCCTGAGTTGTGAATGGGTAATTATCGCTATCGTCATGCATGTTCTATCTGAAAACACGTATACTAATCATAGGGGGAGTTAAGTCATAGCTGCAAACACAGTAATTCTTTACTTATGCTCAAATTTAGTTCCATCTGATAGGATACTGTATTCCGGGTGATTGGGAAGACCAAAGATCAAGTATCTTCATAGTCTGTCACGAGCGATATGTGAAGAAGTTGGTACAGACTATTAAACTAATCAAGTAAACTAAAAATTGCAGGAATGCGTTGAAAATTCTTTTCAGTCAAAAATTCGTTGTTTTTTGTCAACAAAGAACACTGTTGTGGATATGATTCGTAACTATTGCAGAACCACTTACTATTGCTGGGGGTGGCTTCCCACTCATTTTGAGGGGTTAGAAAGTAAGGACGGGCACGAATTTGTTGACAGAGTGCCACAACGACATCCCAAAGAGACCATGTTTAAAATATTTGAGGGAGAAAAACAAGGAAGTAGTTCAACCACCGTTTCGCACGTGCCGTTGGACAGTAATACATCCCATAGCAGTTGAAAGCCTGCCCACTCCAACTGATCATGCTAGAAATGAGCGCCCAGGGGTACCTTGAAGGTGACATGCTGTCACTAAACCTTGGGCAAGACCGGGTCACAATCTAACGCTCTGGTTTATTGGTAAACAGTACGGTGCGGCTGCAGTTTCTGATATTATCAAATGAGAAGTTTGATCAGTGGAATGGTTTGCACCAATACGGTACCCACAAACTGATGCGGTCAATTAGAGAGAATTCCCAGCGTTGTTTGTGGTACCCTTACAAAAATACGACTTCAGGACATATCCACCACACATAATCTTCAATTTGCGACCGGTATATTCACTGTGATTACTCTTTGCTCGCTCCCAGTCCAAGAGAATCCTGGTACACAAAGATTCGCCAGTACTTTGGCGATTGTGATTTTAGAACCACCCATCCAGGCGTAAGCCCCGCCCACTATGACAATCCATGTACTTTCCGTCACTCCAACGATTTCGATATTTCCCAGAATCTACAACGTTCGGTGACAAAATTGAAAAAACTTTCGTTAGGAACATGTACATATGTATGTTCAGCATATCGAAGGCCTCCCTAGGGAACCATTACTCACTACCTTGCTTATCTTTTACTTACCTATTTCCGCAGTCTGAAGTGATCATCCTCTACTCGTTCCACGATTCCCCCAAGATTTCAATCAGATTTTTTCGTGTATTTTTTCAGACACGTATGGCCTTCCTTCGAACCACATTTCGCTTGAAATTATTCCTTCACTGTGTAAAAATCTTACATGCAATTGTAGAATAGCAAGTAGGACAAAGTTTATGTAGCTTGCTCAAAACAACACAAAACATCTTTAACAGTTTTGACAATATATATGTACATAAAAACAGATGTGCATCCATTTCCAAAATTTGCCTCAGTTATCAACCACTTCGTCTCCAGGGATCCAGAAACACTGTAATGAGGATAATTGGCATTCACTACTTTGTTTACGGCGTTTCCGATATCACGTATGTTGAAAGCGCTACTCAAGCTCTTCACTACAGATAGAAGTGACATCCAATAAGCTAGAGGGAACGCCATGGCCACATATCAAGAAAAGTAAAAAAAAAACTTGAAATCAAGAGCAGAATTACCAAGATCGACCTATCTTCCAGCATACAGAATAAAGCCTCATCTACTCAATCACACATCTCCACTATCACTTGTCTCTAGCATAGTTAACTGTTTAACGTCATCAGTAATCAATGTAAACGCTAATTTTGCACACCATGCTTCTGTGCTTCTGTCAGAAACGCGTAAACCCTCCGCTACTATCTTATGCGCTCGATCGAGAAAAAACCAAAGCAAAAAAACGAGGTCAAACACCTTTTCTGATATCTTATTATTAGCTCACAGACCCACGTAACGAGTACACCCCATTACTCATGCATTGTTGTTAATAAAAAGCAGTTAAACCGTTTATTTATAAGCGTCATTTTCTAAAATATGCGAGCACAAAGTCTCCGGTCAGAAGGGAAAATTACTAAAACTATCTTCGATATAACCAACATCACAGACTAAAGGGAAGGCAGAAGCACAGCTGAAGTAATGGAAAAATAAAAGACGTACCAGCTTTGTACAGGCGGACGCTACCATAAAATGCTTCGGGTTCCACGAAACTATTCTCAAGTGGCTGTCATGCTCCGTTTCGAACGTAGCGACTCTTTTACCTGAATTTAGCAAAACAACGGTTTGTCACAAGAAGAACCAAAAGCTCGAGCAAACTATGAACTGTACCTGTCTCTGTACACCAAGCATGAATGCAGCGGTCTGACGAACCACAAAAAACGAATTGGGAATCAGGCGAGAACGATGCCTCCAACGCTTCTTGCTTAAAGACCAATATTGACACGAATCTGCTTTTCACAATCAACGATCTGGACCACATCCCATATTTCAGACTTGTGAGTTCATAGATCTACATTAATATTAACGACAACCTCATACTCAGGCGACTTCGTGAATGTGAATTTAAAAAAACCACTGTACTTTTTGACGATACTCATGGTTAAATATAAACCATCGAGAATCTAACAAGAACCACTGAGGAGATAAAAGAGAACATTCTACCTGATCATTCCGGTGTCCTTCCAAGGTAACCTTCAGATTTCCGTTGAAAGCATCAATTAACCTGAAAGCGAATATAAGTAGAGGTACAAATTAAGCAAGGATTGCCCTTTACATCAGTGAATTGCCCTTTACATCAGTTTAGTAATTTGTGACCGATGTGAAAAAGTAGTCGATCTACCAGCAAACCAGAATTTTCGAAAGCCACATAAAAAAAAGAAGAAAACAAGGATGAGAAAGACAAATATGCCATATCACAGCAAAAAAAAAAGCAAAATACCTTATAACTGTTCCATTTGTATTGATCATTATATACTTTCCACACGGTGAGAATGTCATGCCGGTCCATTCGCATGACCGTTCTGGCTCCAATTTGAAAGTCGTGAATGGACCCTGATGAAGCACAGATAAGAATGGACGTTCACTTTATATCTTTGAAACAGATTCACCTTATCAAATGAGCGCAGATCGTAGAGTTTCACTTGCTCATTATTAATACCTGCTGCAAATATTAACCCTTCGGGATCGAAAGCTGCGATCGCCTTCCCGTTCACCTGCATTAAGCCCTGAAAGAGTTTTTCGAATGAATGGTTACTTACTAAAACATGCGAAAGCAATGGTAAAGATAGCAAACATGATCTGTGCTGTAAAAGAATATACAAACCTGACAATTTTGAGATCTCAGGTCCCATAATCGGATGGTTTTATCCAAAGAACCAGACAAAAATGTGTCATCTATAGGATTCATGGTCAAACACATGACTCTAAAACGTTTTTCGTGGTAGTTGCACTTGTTTTATACACAAAAACATGAAGATATTACTGTAACGAGCAATTTTACTTAAACTAACTTCTTTGTATGACCCGGAAAATATCTTATGTATTTGTTGTCGTGCAGGGACAAATAGCGGATTGTGTCTGAAATCTCCTTAATTCAATGCTTTAAGGACAACGGATCACGAAGGGCCCGCTAAGGCATTACATTTAAATCAGTATGAAAAGCGTAACCCTGGGGAGTAGAATATATTCGATACATTTTCAAGATGCTATTATGAATACACACCTTCACAGGGTTAGTAGAAAAACCAAAGCCACACAGCTTTAGATAAAACGTTCACAGGACTCTGAGACACTCACCATCAACTTTCGTCGAGCAGTGAATTGCGTTATTAGTGTTGTGGGAGAATCGAATGAGATCTACACCATATTTCTTGCTGTTCACCTACAACCAAGCTATTAATATGTATTGATAAAAACTAGCAGAACAGCCAGATGAGCGCTACCACATTTTTGCTTCATCAATAACAAAGCAAACACTAGAAACAAGCACGCATCCATTCAATGCTCTTGAACCCCCTCAGAGCAAAGCGAGCTTTAGCCATCGCCTAATGATATATACTTTTGCTCAAGTAAGGCGACTATCGGTGAGTATGTGCTAGAAGAGTTGAAAAATGAAGCCGAATACTCTAGCACGCCTAATCCAAGTTCTAGCAGGAAGCCAAAAGCATCAGAAATAGAACTCAAGGATATTCTCAACCGCAGAATGCTTTTCAGTTCACTTTCATAGCACATGAAACGATTACGCATGCCAGGGCATATCTATACTTCACCTTATTCAAAACATAAACTATGAAAATTCGATAGAACAAAGGTAAACGCACATTTCGAGTTCTGGTCCCCGTTTGCATGCTGTAAATGAAGATCGAGTCATCGTCGCTTGACGTTATCATGGTCAAGCCATCAGAAGAGTAATCCACACTGTTTATCTGAAAGGAGTCTTTCAAAAAGGATACAGACAATTGAGAACAAATATGGTACCCACTAAATGGAGATAGAGACTCTTGCAATTCTGTGAAAACAACCTCATTTCGCAACGCTGTCACATTGCCACCAACTGTTCTAGATGACTATGAACCCCATTTACCGTCAAGGGCAAAGGCCTGGCGCCCATATTACGTCATCATTTCACAACAACTGGATTCTACCTCTGCATCAAAAGCAATAAAACTCAGGCATACCAATCATCGAGCCGTGGATGTGATCATTGGGCGGAACCTGTAACACTCCAACCTAACGTGGAAGAAAAATCTGACCACGAGCCTATATTTTGGCAACTCGAGGGGTATCTGTCATCGCACAGAGCAACCTAGCTGAACTCTAAGCGCCCATGATTCAGGAATTACAATAGCACTGCTATGGTAAAAAGTTGGTGTTAATGTAGTTGTTGGTCGGCCGCTCATGGTCGCGCTGTCGTCAGGGTATACCGAGAGCCGAGGATACCTCTACAGGGGCTCGTATTTGACAGTATAGGAGGGTGGGATCGCACCTTCATAGGTCAGCGATAAGTACCAAAACCTGAATACGCAAGAGACAGATGAGAAGCAAAGGGTATTTCACCGCAAATCCGTGTGACAGAATGTCAAATGAATATACAGGGGGTGCCAAAAAAAGTAATTTTGCCCACGGCTCACATCTGCCAATTATACAAAACAAAGGGAAACGAAAAAGATAAAAGTATTGGGGCAAAATATTCCCGAAATGTTTCTCTAAAAACAGGAACAAGCTGTGGCTCCCTACGTTCACCTTCATCAGAAAAATATGGAGCTTTCATTCGGCGCATTCGGGCTACGGAGTACCTACAGTATCAAGGTCCGCTCTAAACAGTGAACCCAGGCTCCGTGGTAGGTCTTTTATGGGAAGCTTCCTCAGGATTGGCCCTTCGGTTCATGGAAGTCACAGAGCCCCTGCTGCTTGTACAAGGCTGCTATGATCCGAAGTATCATTTTCATGCCCTAATCCGCCTCCGGAGGGGTTTCAGTGGTAAGGGCACGTTTTGGCTTTTGGAAACGAAGGGCGCTGGAGACCTGCAAAAAACGGAATGTTAAAGAACACCATCCAGTATGAATACCCGTAGGTACCCAGAGTGAACGGACCTCAGCAAGGTTGTGAACGAAGGCGACGAAATTTCGGATTTTGCCCAATTGAGGTGACACATGTTTTTCAATCTTTCCTCGCTCCCGTTCGTACTCGTGCAGAAGGCTGCCACGGAGTATAGTGATGGAGTGAGGTCTGCTCTTGAATCTGGGGATGAAAATACCTCAACAAAATTTGCTGTAGTTTGACAGTGGGGTGAAAGTGGAGACAAAATTACTTTTTTTGGCACCCCCCGTATTTTTCCCTCGGGAAGGATAAATAGCAATACAACACATCGCAACTATGCAATCCGGCAACAGTTAATGACATCGTAGAGGTCAAAAAAAGAGGGAGGGTAGTATTTGTCGTATGAAGCGGCTATTTTCCTCGACACCTGGTAAGCCCTATCTGTCGACTCTATCTGATGCCATTCTACAATCTTCGTTCACTTAGAAGCATATTCTATTCAAGTTCTTAACGAGGTAAAAGGATACAAATCCACCGATATACTCGTCATTATGCAACATTCGTCATTGGTGGCCATATCAAACTGTCAATGTTCAAACGAAGTGCACTGTGAAAGAAAAATCTTGATGCTATCGCAATTAGAGGGGGTACCTTATAAAAAGCACATCTGACAACCTTCGGAAAACCTTCGAGTGGTCAATCTGCACACTCCTTCAGTATATTTTTGCCTAAGTCTCAGTGGACGGAGGAAGGAACCCTTCCCCAGCTCAATCACTATGGGTGCCGCACTCAAGAAGACATTTGAAACCACAGTAAAGATTCAATTCCACTATAGACATTTGGAACTTGTATTATTCACTTTATGAATTGTAAATAGGACGTATGATAGGATACACCTTCAAAAACCTCAGTGATAATTCTAAACAAAAACATGAATCGCTTTTATGAATTATGAAGGTCCTCACCTGCATGGCACTCTTAGATGTCGAGGAAAACTCGCTGCATTACAACCCCCCCCCCCTTGTAAGGAGACCAAATACGGCCCCTTTTTAACCTCTACAGTGCCAGTAACTGTTGTCGCATGTATAGTTACAATGTGTCTTACTGCTGTGTATTCTTAACTGAATCAAAAGAATATTAATTTCATATTTCCTCACACAAGTTCACTGTAAAATTAAAATAAGGGTGCTATCGCAATGAAGGCGGGGGGGGGGGGGGTGGGGGCGTGTTACAAACAGTTGCTTATCTAAGCATCCGAGAGATCCTTGGAGGTCAATCTCCATATTCAGGTGTTTACTTTTGCTTAGGCCTTAGGAGGAAAGAAGGGGTTCTTTTCTACCCTTAGGCCTAGGTAAAAATAATGTCCATAGTGGGATGCCCCCCCCCCTTGCGATAGCACCAAAACAAGTTTAGATTCTAGTGCTTTTGGCTGACCTCTGCAGGTACGACCCTTCCCCCCCTCCTGTCCGATCAAATACGACCCCCCCCCCCCCTGTCGAGGAATCTTCGACTTCCAGTGTACCCTGCTCACTGAACAGGCATGAACACGTGTTAACATGATTCAGATAAATATAATGGCGTCACCTCAGAACGAAGCCATGGCAAAACCATTTTTCCGATTGATTTTCATGCTCTGCGGTTTTTTTGCGTTTTGCTTTTGTATGATGTTTTAATGATGCGAGAATTGCTAAGACATCGTTCATAGTTCGCGATTCAAGCAATCGCGCGATTCAGGCCTATCACCTAATCGATACGTATCTTATCTCTTCCGCCTGAATCGCCTGGTCGCGTGAATGGGGCACGAATCGCGTACTCTGAAAATACCTAAGAAATAATAGAGGGTTATGGTATGTGATTTCTGACTGAGCCTGAGGAAAGGACTTCGTAGAAGGCAAACTGCATCAATTTTACTTCTTGACGTGGGAATATTTATAGTACTACTTTAGTTACAGAGCAAATCCTCGAAGCTCCCTCTTGTCTCCTGAGGGTTGACAGAAAACCCCATCCTTTCAAAATCATTATTTGAGTGCAGACCCAAATGGGTTGTCTTTTCTCATTGCGATAGATAGCATCAAAATCCCTTCTATCACAACCAAGACAAATAGAAGCTGTAAATACAAAGTAACTAATAAAAGGAAAAGAAAAATGAAAAGAGATATAAAAGTGTAAATGTTCATAAATCAGTATGTGGTTGAACCAAATGGAAACTGGGAGAAACGTACCCTCATCGAGTTCTCGCTGAATTTTTTAGCACATACAAAGTGCTGCACGCTGCCTGGCGTGAGCTTCATCCTGAAATCCGAACGATGGATCACACTAGGGCCCTCTCACCCACAGCAGCGCCAATCGCGCTGTTTTGGGGCGGAGCTTACTTAGATGTGCAGGGTCTACCCGTAGGGCGACAGCGTCGATAAATTCTTGGCCCCGGGCCAGCTTTTACTCATGCTGCTTTTCGCGATTTCCTAACATTTGTTTCCAGCACTAATTTTAGTGATTTTATTTACCATAGACTTGTCTTAATAGTGTGATTTTTTGTTATTTCTACTGTTTTGCCTTCCAAAATGGAGAAGCTATGATAGGAATACATGATTTTTTAACCATATGCGTAAGTGTCACTATATGTCCTCATAGTTACATCCTTGTCATCCACGCTACTGTAGTTAGGTCAGAGCATTTCACTTGCGTGGTATCTGATGCTATTCATTCCTAAGCTTCAGAAGAACTGCGTCTCTCTTCCGCTAAGGCTTAGGCTAAAATATACTCATAAGTGCATAAGTCGGCTGTGTGAGAGACGGCAGTGCGAACATGATAGCCTCTCATGTACGGTAGCACCATTTTCCTGTCGTACAACACTTAATGTGCGTGGCACGTGAGATGAAGCCACGTTCCTTCAAAATCGATGATGTTACGTAAAAACATGTGCGGAAGTCCGTGTAAATTCATGCTCACCTCAAATTTTCTACGTTCGATAGCAGTCATTTGCTTGGATTATGGTGTTGAACTGGTGAAAACATCGTCAAGGATAACCGAGGCAGATTGTAAAATATGAAAGGCGAATTGCGCAGTAGTGCAACATCAAGGGAATAACGAAATGAAATGGTCAAAAATCCGAGAATTAAGAACCCGGAAACCCTCCTGCTCACTCCTTTTCCATCACCCCCTCTGCATCACTAGCCGGTGATGGGTAGATGCAGAG
Organism: Trichostrongylus colubriformis; assembly: GCA_963978905.1. Classification (NCBI taxonomy): domain Eukaryota; kingdom Metazoa; phylum Nematoda; class Chromadorea; order Rhabditida; family Trichostrongylidae; genus Trichostrongylus; species Trichostrongylus colubriformis. Next base: position 4,459,413 of record OZ022256.1, read on the forward strand.
AGGAGAGGGGCTAAGCCAGCCGCGAACGTTGCCCCACCCTCGCAGCAACTCGCCTAGCCGATGCGAGGCAGCTTGACTAGAAGGCTAGGGATCGCGATCCCATGCGCGCTTTCAGTGGGGGTGTCGCTACAGGTGATTTTTTTCTGAACTGAAATGCTCGTTCGCAAACGTCACGCCTTCCCAATTCTTATTTTTTCTTACTCCTATCAGCGCCTTTGAACATGGTTCAGATCGGAGAATGGATCCCGTATGGTCATAATTAATGCTTCATGGTAGGGATAATTTTTGAGACACTTCTATCAGCCCTTGCATAGCTCAAGATACCTTTGGGAGCATTGCCGCCAAACAAGGATTTCGTCATTACTCCTTTATTTGTAATCATTACTGAAGCACATGTTACTTACAGTGAAATACAATGTTAACAGTTCTGTTTAACATGTCCCAATACTACATGTCTTTTCTTTTTTAGTTGCACATATTGGAGCTGAAGCGTGTTACTTTTTCAAGTATGCAAAAATCAAAATCATCTTTTAAGGATCCTTGTTGAAAAATGTGGATGTGAAGTAGGAAGCTGCACCCAAACGAGTTGATAATACTCTTTCCTATAAACGCGTACTAGCATGGAAATTCGCAGAAAGAGAGTTTGAGCAGGGTTATCCGGCTGTACCCTTGTGTCCGAATCAGCGACTGTCGCACACGCTCATTCATTTTTTCACTAAGTGTTATTTCTGTCTGTGGTCTTCTAGTTGACTGCTACTTCTACTTTTTCGGATTATCTCCGTACTGTTATTAATACCACAGAAACTTCTTCTACGGTTGGTGGTCTTCTTGTATATGGTTCTGGTTGTTGTTTGGATTAGAGTCGTGCTCTGTGTTTAGCGCGAATGGTTGGACTGATATTCAAATGAATTTAGATATGAGTGGGGAAGGCCCCGTTCAGCAGCAGTATTCAAGTAGCGTGGGGGTTGACGAGAATGGAGACGTGGTCTATCATCACGACGGTGGAGTGCGAGTGTTTGGACAGGAATCGCAACTCATCAGGATGGAGGATGGGCGCATTGTTGAGATGATTGGACAGGAGCAAGATCAGGAAATGCACTACGCGGAGGTCAGTTCACCTATCCTATTTTTCTTCCATATTACTCGCCTATTCCATTTCATTCTCTGTTTTCATTTTTTCTTTCTCTCTGTTCAATGATATGTGATCCCGTGAAAGAGAATCGAGGAGGACAGTGTAAGAGAATGTGAGCTGGACTTCCTATGAAACCATTTCTAAAAACGTGAATTCGTGAACTACATGTGACCGGTGGGCTACATAAACCTGAATTAGTAGGACTTCAGCTGGAAGTAGGGCTGTTTGACGACTCGGAATGGGTTTATGATCTACAGATTACAGACATTATGTATGGAGAAGTTGGTAAGAGCCCTCTGAGTAGAAATTTGATTGAAAGATTGTTTTTGAGACGTCTACAACCTCTTCTTTTTCGCGATATCAGCCATGAAGTATAAGTACAGTTGTCAAAAATAAGTATAAAGTAAGATAAAAATAAGTATAGTTGCTAGCTAAACACAAAAAAAATATGAGGACGGTGATTTTTAAAAAATACAGCGAAAAAATATGTGGTATCCACATATACGTTCGTGGTGCAGGAGGAGCCGATACGGCGTCGTACATAACCCTTGCCTTTGATACCCATCATGAAAGTTCTGCCCACCATTCTTCGTGAAACTCAGCGATGTCGTGTGGTTTGCTCCTGTACGATGGCACGCGCCGCAATGTCTTCCAAAAGTTTTCGGTATTTACAGTTCCTTGAACAATCATAAATGCTATCCTCTTTCCTCACAGTTAGCTCCTCCAAGTGTGGGCCCATTGTTCTCGCAGAGGATTCAGAGTAGGATCGCGAGTGCTGGGGCATGGAGAGAATTCTTGTCTCGTACTTAGGATAGGTGCTGAGGGTTCGCAGGGGACGTAGAAGAATGTGAATCGGTGAAGTGATGGTTTAGTAGCAGAATAATCTTCACCTTTGTTGCTCAATATTAGCTTCTACATGACATTTTGATAAAAGCTGGTATTGATGTTCTGTTTGTAGGTGCCCAATATTCAACCTCAAGAAGATCAAACAAAGAAGATTGTCCTCGGTCCACCAGTGAAGTGGAAAAAAGTGGTGAATTCCTCCGGTCCTTCTCCACGGTTAGTTCACCATAGTTCCATGAAAGGCGTATGCCTCCGACTTCATGCTCATCTTCTGCTTTGATTGTGTTCTACCTATGTCTTATCAGTTTTATTAGAGCGCAACATGTGTTAAACTGAAGCTCTTACTATTTCTTATGATCGCAGAGACACCATTTCCGTCATCCTGTCATTTACTTGCAATCGCATACAACCTTCAGACCCCGTCACGGGCATCGCGCTGTTGCTATCAAAGATCTTATGATCGTATTTGGTGGTGGAAACGAGGGAATCGTTGATGAACTTCACGTTTTTAACACCAGTGAGTCATCCCGGAACCTTGACCTCATCGCATGTTTGTTTGTTATTGCAATGAATTTTTTATTCAGCAACTAAGCAGTGGTTTGTTCCGTCGGTAAGAGGAGAAGTCCCTAGTGGGTGTGCAGCATACGGCATTGTCTGCAATGGCACGCACATTTTTACGTTCGGAGGGATGGTGGAATATGGGCGGTACTGTCTCATTCTCCATTGCTTTGACATTGTGCTTCTTTATTTTGATAATTCAAGGTATACGAATGACCTGTATGAGTTACAAGCGGCACGATGGGAGTGGCGCAAGTTGCGTCCACGTCCTCCTCGCTCTGGTGGTGCCGGTCCTTGCCCACGACTTGGGCATTCTTTCTCCTTGGCTAGCAATCAGGTTATTCAATTCTACATATTTAAGGCTTTTGTGTACATGTATAAGATGTAATTGTTGCGCATTAGATCTGCTATGTGTTTGGCGGACTTGCTAATGATTCGCCCGATCCAAAGCAGAATTCATCAACCTATCTAGATGACTTCTTTACGTTAGACATTCGTGGGCCGGTAGGATCTCTTCAATGGGAGCAACCTGTGGTATGTTTGTGCCGACAAAGCCGATTTCTGCTCACTTCCTTCGTCATCTCTTACCATTTCACAGACATACGGTATGCGTCCTCCAGCCAGAGAATCACATTCGGCCGTTGTGCTTGAAACGGATTCTCGTCGCCAGCTAATCATATACGGTGGCATGAATGGATCACGATTAAATGATGTTTGGATACTGGATATCGATTCCATGACTTGGGATTGTCCCGTGGTAAGCAGTGTGGCTTGAACTGTGCTGATTCGACTGATTGGCCGAACCTTCAGTTTTTTCAGTTCATTTTCATTATTGCTGAAGACGTAATAAAGTTATAACCGCTTTGGCGGTTTTTCCTTACAATTAAACTCCTTGATTACAAGATTCGTTTTTTCAGATAGGCGGAGTACCTCCTTTGCCACGATCGCTGCACACTGCTAATTTGATAGGCCATAGAATGTATATTTATGGTGGCTGGGTAAGTGCAGCCTTCCAGTTCCTATAGTCATCCTATTTCTGTATATACATACTGTTTAGGTTCCTATGCACGACGATAACCATGATGGTGAGGTGAAGGAGTGGAAGTGTACGAATGACCTGTCGTGCCTGAACCTTCGGACAATGATCTGGGAAAGTGTCTCTCACATGTTCGACGGTATGCAACTAATTGTCAGGTGCAACTGGGACTCAAGTATCAGCTGTTTTGTAGAAAATGTGCCAAGGGCTAGAGCAGGGCATTGTTCCGCTGTAATTAATGATCGCATTTACATATGGTCTGGTAGAGACGGATATCGAAAAGCGTGGAACAATCAGGTATTCATTTCTATTTATTGGTCTCTTAGTCCAAGAATCAGTTAGTGTTCACTTAGTCGCAGAAATCAAGGATGATGATGCAGTTACAATGCGGGAATGAAACCTCGTGTTTGATCTGGCCTATGCCAAGTAGGCCTCAGTCTTCAGGAGTATTGTTGTTTGGTAGCTAGTGACCTGGTGGCATAGAACTCTTTACTTGTTTATCGACTCTATCCGCAAGTCTGCGCATAGTTGGTGCTTGCCAAACTTCATCATCATTAGATGAATGTCGAGTGCGTGGCGCATCACGAGAAGGGTTGTAGGCGATTCATCATTATTTTCATAAGTGTGCAATCCCCTAATGTCCATTCCCGTGGGCAGGCGTGCTTCGATGAGGTGCTTTCGATGTTTTGCCTAACCGAAGCAAGCAAGTTACTTCACGTGTGCCCTGTTACTGACGCCTCGCTAATGGAGCTTCGTGGATTTCGTAAAAAGAATCTCATACGCATCGATGGGGGAGTATCAGTGAATCCTGGAATGCGTCGCAATCGTTAGTACGAATTGATTTCGCGTATTGGTACTTGGATGCAGTCTGTGAACGTTCCTAATCCTCTTCTTATTCTGTTTGCACACACGCCTTATACCTTTGATCTTTCCGGTTTGTAGGCTCAAAAAAGGATCTTGCAGGTATGCTGTAAGGATATGTGGTATTTGGAAACTTCAGTGCCCGGAACACCAACCCGCGTCCAGTTGGTACGAGCCAGCGTTGCAGGACTTGAGGTTGAGTTATTCACTTCCAAAAGGCTCTCGAAGTGTGCCACAGTATTTGTGGGATACTTTTAAAAATTCTTTCAGCAATGATCAAGATACTATGGCTTTAGGTCTTGAAATTAGGTGCCGTTAATGTAAAAAATTTCATAAATTTTCTTTTGATTAAGGTTTCATGGGGTGCTCTACCCACCGCTGAAGCATATCTACTCCAGCTACATAAGTATGACTCCAATCTGCCTGTGCATAAAATTTTGGATGATGATGGTATGGCATCATTGCCTTGCGATTGTTTTTCATCAATATTATTCTTTTTGCAGCGTCAAGGCAACTTACTACACTTGGCAAAGCGTCACCTTTACCGGCGCAAAAGATGTTGGTGCAGAGAGGGACACCTACAGGCGTTATGAAGGTATCAGTTCAACCTGAGACTGTTAAGGATTTTCTTTGGGCTTGACATTTGGGTAGTAGTTCATGTTTTTTCCCCACTTCTATTTTTTCCTAGGATTTCTCAGAGTTTCTCGTGTGCTTTCGAACGTTCTTAACATTGCAGTGTTTTGTAGCACTTTCGAGTGTCTTGATGTCTTGATATCATCGCCATAATACTAGCTTGATCACTGTAATTCGAGGTTGTGCGTGGAATGGGACCTGGACAACAAATCGTACGAGTTGTGAGGCAAGTACCTGGTGTACCCGCTGGAGCAGTGACTGCAGTCAAACCAGGAACGGAGGCAAAAGCGATATTCTTTTCAAAGGGAGGCACACAACAGAAGTGAGCTTTTTTCTTTTTTTTGAGTCTTGGCAAGATTCTCACATTTCTTTTCTCTTTATTTATATTATGCATTTTTTGCAAATCTTTTCGAATAGAATCTCTTTATTTGAGAGTAATGTACGTGCAAAGTGGTGTTCCGGTTGGAACATCTGCTGTTGTATTAGCAAGAGGACCAACGACTATGGCAGCCGGGGTTGATCAATCGGCTGCTCTTCCTATCGCACCTCATCAGCAGCCAAGTATATCTACACAGGGCACGACATACACAGCCCCGTCCAATTCCCGTCCACATGACGAGGTATACCTGCGGCGTTGCTTTATTACAATAACTTGTTTGTTATTTGTTTTGTTATTTGCAGTAAATGTTTTGCAATTTGTTATTTTTTCAGGCCGCTCTTCCTCAAAATTTGTTCGATGAACTACCAGCAGACGAGCAGTCCCCTCCGTCTCCACCGAAGCAGAGAGCCGCTGAAAGCAGTGGTCCTTCATTGCCTGCTGAAGCTGAGCCTCCACAGCTCTCCCTGGAGAGACCATCCTCGCAGGTGTGTCCTCATGCGAATTCAAGAGCGTTGAATCCCACTGCCATATGTTTTACCGATTTGTGATCATGGCGTTTTCAAGGAAGCACCACAAGATCCTCAATGCTCTTCGGAATCAACAGGATCTTCTGAATCACAGCTCATGGTACCTTCTGATCCTACACAGGATTCTACACCACCCAATGGTAGCGAGCCTCCTGGAAGCAGTACGAAAGAAGTTCAAGAACCTCAGCAATCTTCTCAGGTAGCAAATTGAGTGAATGGATCGTCCACGGAAGTCACATGATTCAAACCTTTCTTAAAGGAATCGTCCACGGAAAAATGTTTTTTTTTCGTCACCCACATGTTTTTGTTATATTTGCCTGATAAGGGCTGCTTGCAAAGTTTCACGCCAAAAAGTGAGAATTCGACTATGATACAGCTCCCCAAATTCTCGGCTGGGTGGGCGGGGCCTCCGAGTATCCCGTCGTCCGCCGCCGTTAGGAACGGAGAGTGGGACACGTAACCTTCTGTTCCTGCATTGCGTCTCCGACTACGGCGGACGACGGGCGAGGCTTTTACTCGGAGGCCCTGCCCACCTGGACGTACTTTGTGGTGCATCTCAGCCAGATTCACATTTTTCGCGTGAAATTTTGCATGAGGTCCACATTCGGCAAAAACAACATAAACATATGGGTAACACAGAAACTCATTTTCCGTGGACGATTCCTTCGAATCACTCCAATGGATACAGTACAATGGCAGAAACACGAAAGTAATTGACAATTTCCTTTATTTCGAAATAGAAATCGAAGGAATCGTAATCGTAAAAGTATAATAAGAGCAACTCCTTTGAACTCCCGTCACACTTCCCGCAACATTTGTGTAACCGTCAGTCGACAGAGCGCGGTTCAAATTTGCGCGCTCAATTTTGATTCGCTTATCACTTGCGTACTTGACCACTTGACTGTCGCTTCTTTGCTTTTTGCTGTTTTGCGTCCATACTCATTCGGGCGCCTCACACCGTCGTCCGTCACTTCGAGAAGCTCTATCCCAATTAGATTCCTTGTATATGCGTGTGAGTCTTTGCATACGACTCTTAGCAAGCAAATATCCCTACCATATATAAAACGCTTCGTTTGTCTGTCCGTCCCTTTGTACGTCTGTCAAGAAATTAGGTATTTATATGAAAAACGACCTGTGCAGATGGGGTCAAGTGTGGTGTGGGTAGGGCATGGGATAGGAAGTATAGACCACACATGGACCAAGTAAAGCTCCGCACACGGGGGCGGGGCGTCACATAGAATGTTCTCTTTACAGACCGAATATTGTTATTCGGGTTCCAATATGACATAAACGTGGGGGAAAGGTGGATTAAGGTCAGGAATGAGTTTCTTAAAGTCATGAAAGATGCGTGGAGCATTTGTTACGGTGAGCAGAGCTTGGGCATCACATGAAAAACGACTTGTAGAGACAAGGACAAGCGTGGTATGGGCAGGACATGGGACAAGAAATAAAGAGCACACGCTCCGCCCACGGTGGGCGGGAGTGCCCTGGAATGTTCCATTTCAGACCGAAAATTGTACTTGGGGTTCCCCAAACGTGAAGAAAGGTAGATTGAGGTCAAGAATGAGTTTTCCACAGTCGTGAAGGATGCGTGGGCATAATGGGCGGAGCATTTGTGATAGTGGGCGGGGCTGAACGTTACATGCAAAACGACCTGCGGAGATGGGAACAAGCGTGGGGTGTGTGCAGATATGACAGCGAATCGCTTCGCGGCTTTTCACTCGCGGCGCCACCAGTACGACTTGCGAATCGATTGCTCTTTGGTAGCCGGCAGAGCGTGGCTGCGTCACTTCTGCGCTTCCACCCATGCCACACTGCCTCGCTTGAAGGCTGCCATGCCTTGGCTTTGGCACTCGCACCCGCCGCCCGCTCGCCGCGGGCGGCCGGTTCGCTGTCATATCTGCGCACACCCACAAGCGTCGTATGGATAGGGCATGGGACAAGAAGCAAAGAGCACACATGGACCAAGTCACGCTCCGCCCACGGTGGGCGGGGAGTGCCCTAGAATGTTCTGTTTTCGGACCAAAAGCTGTTATTTGGGTTCGAATACGCTTCAAACGTGGGGGGAGGTGGATTAAGGTCAGAAACGAGTTTAAAGTCATGAAAGACGCGTGGGCACAATGGGCGGAGTATTTGTAGTGCTGGGCGGAGCTTGAACATCACATGAAAGGCGATCTGTGGAGATGGGGACAGGTTTGGGATGGGTAGCGCATGGGATAAGAAGTAAAGATCACACATGGACCGAGTTAGCTCCGTTCATGGTGGGCGGGACGTGCACCGCAATGTCCCGTTTTCAGACCGAAAATTGCAAATTGGGTTGCAATGTGACCCAAACGTGTAGAAGATGGATTCACCGGGGACGAGTTACTAAAGGTCACGAAAGAATCCTGGGCACAGTGGGCGGAGCATTTGTGGTGGTGGGCAGAGCTTGGACGCTACATGAGAACAACCTGTGGAGATAGGAGCAAGTTTGGGATGGTTAGCGCATGGGATTAGAAGTAAGGAGCACTCATGCACCAAGTTAAGCTACTCCCGCGGTGAGCGGAACATACACTGAAGTGTTGTCCTCATAAAAAAAGCATTTTTGATCGACCTACTGACACACGTGGTGTTTCGCGCACAGTAGCGTGCGACAGCCAACTGGTAATAAATATGTGGGTAACAGAAAAACTTACGATTCCGTGGACGATCCCAGCACCTAAGAGCTATCTATGAATGCTCTGTTCTTTCCGCCAATTATAACATACTATTTAGGACGGAGGATCTTCTGTAGTCAACGATCCTACCGTCCAGCATCCAGTGTCACAAGCACAGTCGTCCAACAATCATGAGCCGCTTCAGAGTCAGGTAAGAACGTGTGGTCCCTTTCCGGGTCACATTATCAGCTCCTTGAAGTATCATGTTTTAGTCATCGCTTCCGGCGGATCCCCCTGCCCCTGTTACCCAAGCACCGCTACCTTCTGAAGGTGCGCTCAGTGGTGAAGCTGAACAACCCGTTCCCAGCACATCTCAAGCTCCGCAACAAGTGGCATCTTCTAACGAACAATATAATCAGTCCGCCAAAGGAGAAACAACGGAATCTCCAGCTGGAAATGGCATGCCTGTTTATCAACCTGTGAAACAAAACCTTCCCGAAGAGGAGCAATGGTATGATGTGGGAATAATCAAAGGGACGTCATGTCTTGTTACGCATTACTTCTTGCCTGGTGAACAATCGCTTGAGAGTACATTTGGGGTGAGTTGCATTCTCGAGTGAGATCCTTACGTAATGACGTTGAATTCGTGGCTACCAGTCTGGTTGGCATTTCAATGATTCCTTGTACTACAGAGTGACTTCGAAGTCGGTATGCATGCTGGTCAAGTCAACTTCCTTCGAAAAGCAGAACTGGAACCGGGAACAGCTTATCGTTTTAGAATCGCAGGTATCAACTCGATTGGACGAGGGAATTGGAGCGAAATCTCTGCATTCAAGGTACTCATTATGCGACTTCATTACTTAATATTTACTTTGCAATTATGTTGTCAATATTGGCCTCTTATCTAAGATGTGTTCCAGACCTGTCTTCCTGGTTTTCCTGGTGCTCCTTCTTCTATCAAGATAACGAAGGGACAAGACGGAGCTCAACTGACATGGGAACCTCCGCAAAATGTTGCAGGTATGTAATTTGTACTGGATCTCTTGAGAATCTGAAAGTTACGGATGATCACCCTGTGATTGTGGTTGGTGTTGAAAGGAGCAGTTCCCTGAGACGTAAAATTGACTTCACCTCTTTGTTCAAAAACTTTGTTCAATTAGGTCGAATATCCGAATACAGTGTCTATTTGGCTGTCCGCAACACCTCGGGAACAAGCGATAACCAATTGGCATTCATGAGGTGAGTTTTATAATAATTAGAACAGGAACTGTGAACTATGAAATGTGAAGAGCTTAAAATGGCGCCGTTAGGCAGAAACGTTGCTCACTGCGTTTTGTGATATTTCCAAACCTCAAAAAGTTGCTAGAGGCGACTTGTAGACTGTTTGAGTTTCAGTGCAAATTGCCTAGATGGGAAGGTATAGTAGATCACGGATGACCCTTGCGCAGATAGTCAGCCCGAGCCGAACAGAACAGTTTATGAAGTCAAAAGCCGGTGGGCGCGCTGGACGTGGCGGTGATGTGGCAACGGGAATTCCTCGATCCTCATTTGTTGGCTCTTTCTCGCAGTCCCAGACCGTTTTGTCACCTCGCTTCTCACCTTTGTGCCGCGAGAATTGGGGAAAGGTGGAGACGGTGTTGAGCAAAACGGAAAGTTATTTGGATATGTTAATGCATCCTAGGATTTATCCCATTTCTTTCTGATAAAAATGGTTACAGGGTGTACGTTGGAGTTGAACCGGAATGTATTGTCAACCAATCTAGTCTTGCTGCAGCATTTGTTGATCAAAGCGCAAAGCCTGCTATCATTTTCAGGATAGCTGCAAGGAATGAAAAGGTAGAACATATTTCCACAGAATTTCTGTTCATAGATACACGTCCATTATTGATGAAATATACAATGGTTAAATGATATAGGGCTACGGGCCAGCCACTCAAGTACGATGGCTACAAGATCAGAAACCGGTCATGGCTCCGACAATTGCCGCATCAAATGCTGCAGCACGATACCCGGTTGGATATTATTCTCAGCCGAAACGACATCGTTTGGATCAGTTGTGAATAATCATTGGTGATTTATGCTGTTTGATGTTATTGTCTTTACAGTTCTTGTTTTGTTATGTAGCTACGATTGGTGTTCTGTGAAGTTTGGCTCAGACAGTGTGGGGATACCATCTGGTTACCGTCGGGTTCGTTCTGTTTCAGCAAACACAGGGTGATAGAGCTTGCGGTTGGGTTGGGTATACGGTCTAGAACTTGTGGTGTGCATAAGGGCTATCAAGATAGGCCTCGATTCCACGTACATATAGTATTTCCATGCTGTCTGATATGTTATCCTGAAGGCAGGGTGGGATATTTGGTCGACTCTTGAATTGGAGGGTCACAAAGTTGGGTAGCCAAGAAAAAATGAGTTGAAATGGTGCGAACTCTTCGAGAACACATTTCCTCTGTTGGGATGTGTTTTCTAGCCTCATCGTGGACGTATCGACCGGAGCCCTGTGGATCTGTGATGTGTGGCGGTTCTGCGCAGCACGTCACGCGGTTGATGGGAAGAGTGCGGCCGTGCTACGGGAAGTTCGTCATCGTCAAGGAACCGGAGCGCACCGAACACCGTTATCTGTGTCACGCACTGCTTTTTGAATGCCAAATATATGTATAGTAAGGGTATTCCTTTCTTGAGCGCTGACATCATCCCTCCGTCTGTCTTCAATTTACCCTTGGTTTCCATGATTCGCATAAGGATTTACTGCGATTTGATCATCCAATGGGTTGTGAGTAGGAGGCATGACATAATCTATGCTTATTGGCAGCCTGTATTTCTGTAGAAATTGTTGTTGGCAAGAAAGAAGATAGTTGCAAAAGTAAATCTTTATCATGATTGGAAATTATATCCCGACAGAAATAAGCTCAGAGCGCATGACGTCGTCAACTACCGACGTCTTGATTATTAACACGAATATCTAGACAACCCTGTGTCCGACAGAGATTGAGATGCGAGATTGCTTGATGAGAACTGTGAATTCGGCGGCGGAGCAGAGCACAATCATGGCCGGGATGGTGCTTGCACAAATGCAAGCGATGAAGAATGTGCAAGGGGAGGGGGACAGGAATATTAAATTCAAAGCATCCGTCTCTGATCATGTCTCCTCATTGAGTAATAGTGTGGTCGTCGTGAAGCGCTTTCTCGAATTTCTCGGCCCAATGACTTACAGTTGAGTCGTTGAAATTGATGTGTGGCACGTTTGAAGTTCTGCAATGAAATTCTGCTACGATATAGATATGGACTCGAACAAAGGCACACTTCGCGATAATGAGATCGCTATCGAATTATGGCAGTCAAATTATCGCTTGTGGCAGATAAATCCTTGGGTAACTATGCGCCATCATGGCACTAGACACGTTCGACCTCGAACTAGTCACGCCCACATAAGTCAACTGGGCGCGGTTAGCTGCGGTTAAGGGTGCAGCCTGGATAGCTACCCAGGGATTTAGTGACCAAGGCAAGTCGACAATTCTGATTATTGCGAAGTGTGCCTTCAACACATACCTTGTCTTTTTTCCATGGTAAGATGAGGTTTGCCATGAATTGTCCATCGTTACCTTTAGAAGCCATCACTAGAAAGCGACGATCACCGTTGTCGGTCACATTGCACGGACATCCAGTCGAATCCGTCGAAAGTCGCACATCTGCATTAACAAAAGAATGAGTGTCAAGGCCGATCAATTCAAAAATCGTTCCTTAGAGATTATTTTTTTCTTTTCTACTCAAAGATACACCCTGCTATAATCAGATTGGTCCATGCATACAGGGTAGCCATGGTATGCGCCATCACGACGCTACCCGCGCTTGAACCTACGCGAACTGCGCCCTTTCAACTCAGCCGACCAATAAGAACTCAAATGGGCGTGGTCAGTGTATGCTCGAGTCCGTGATGGTAACCACAGCGGTGTTAAAGGCAGCGGGACGGGTCAGAAGAGAGTGAAGACTTGGAATGCATGTTTTCTGCAAACAATCCTCTCACTTCAGGGGAGGTGATGTGTAGCGAAACTTGCATCGAAAAAGCGTGGCTAATTGACTATCACGATTTCCCGCACGGCGTGTTCTACAGTTCATTAGCCGGGCAAAATTCCAGCGAGGGCGGGCCAGCGTTTGCGGTCGACCGATTTTCCTTGTCGCCCATCTGCAGGCTACCTCCGGCTAGGGACGCAGAGGGGCGCGCAGGAGGAAGCTTTAGCATTCTTATTTGTCGAGTTTTTCGCCGTTTAATATCTTTCTTCACTTTTCTGCTGTCACACTACTTAGCACCCCGACTTTCGCAGTCCACGATCTGACAAAGTTATCCCTTCCGGTATCTTTGAAAAAAAAGCAGCCTGGTTGATTACAAGGATCTATTTCCTCAAGAAGCTGGGTTGTCGAATTTGATCATGATGGCTTTTCGTAGCTAAGTTCTCGGACCACAGACTTTCTGAACCAGACAAACAATAGGAGGAGAGTGAACTCACCAGTATCTTCTACCAACCTTCTTCTGTCGCCTTTCTTCAGGCTTCTTGCGTTTCGTAAGCTTACATGAGTTCCGGTAATCTTTGCAATTTTAGCTTTCAACACTGAAATTTCGGACTTATACTTCCACTAACATTATGAAGCGATGGTTTATGAGAAACTCTACAAATTCTATGGTCAATAATAATTTTATACAAAATATGCAAAAGACTGTAGCAGATTTCGAAATGGGGTTCCCAGTTTTTGGCAGGTCTTGGTTCAACGGAAGAGTTGCAGACAATCAATAATGGATAAATTATGGCGAAAAATATTTTCCCGACATATCCTCACCTAATTGACTGCGACAGAAATGATCGACGAGATTTTCGTATGTTCCGACTTGAACGCACGCCGGACAGCTGATATCTCGTGCTGAAATTGGAGACATTCGGTCTACGACGGACGGCTAACAGAAGAAAGCCACAGGATCGATTGATAGGCACTATGTTACTACAGATGGGAGTTGAACAATCGTGACAAAGGTGAAATCCACAATTTCACACTTACTGGAACTTAAAGACAAGTTTTTAGTGTTGATCTGTCCCTCCTATGTGCCGCGCATATTAATTTCATTCAGAATCGTGATGGGAGGTGAACTGGCGATTTGGTCTATACAGTCACTGTGAGTAGGAAGGGGGGGGGGGGGGGGGGAAGGGGAGGAACAACTGATGTATAAGTCCACAAAGGCCAAGGTGGTGTAGTGTGTCCCAATTTTTTAAATAAACAATAACTTAGGTGGCATGCACTCCCACTCTCATGGTGAAGGGATCAGACCTCGCATCAATGCCCACTCAAGCCAACCAAGTCTTCCATCCCTCAAGTCGGTGAATGAGTCGTCTGGAAGGATAAAAGCACTGACTTGTGCATCTGCTGGCAAGTCATTGTATGGGCCTGATCTCCTTTACCCACTAGCACGTTCCAGATGGAACTGGAACACGTGCCGCATCCCAACAAGGATTGATTGACACCAAAAGCTCCATCATTTATCCAATAGAACTTATGTGAAGGCGAGCAGGTTGCGGGAACTCTAGTACACAAGCTCTCTAGAAGCCTCTTTCTGCGCGTAGATACCACAATTCTCTGAATTTCCCACCTTCGACCGCTCCAGTGGTGGTGATTGGACATGTTCTTGTGCAGAAACAAGGGCTAGAGCTTATGATAAGATGGGCTTAACAAAGGATAATATCGAATGGTCAAGGAAGATTGGCGTAAGCCAAAATTTGTTAAGCCAAAGTTCCTAGCCTATTCGAACCTTGACCAATCCACCAGTTGACCAGTTGCAAGCAAAATAGACGATGAGTTTCTAATGTGTAGACTGCTAGAGTCAGCACTATGAGGAATTTTCCCACGTAAATGTTACGCAACACTTGACGTATCGATTGGAGTTATGTGGATCTGTGATGTGTGGCGGTCAAACGCAGCACGTCACGCGCTCGGTATAAGAGGAGTACGGCCACGCCGTGGGAGTCCGCCATCGTCCAGAGACCAGAGCGCACCTATCACCGCTAAATCACGCTCCACAAGAAGCTACTGGAACCATGTCTTCAGTTTCAAGCAATTACAGTGCTTAAAAATAGGGGCATGTTTCTGATAGAATCTTGGTTCGGTGATGGCCCTTATGGCACTCCCTTGATTTACCTCACTTACACTTTTCTTGCCAAGATCGCATTACAAGTATAGTTCACTTCCTGTTTTATTTACGTTAATTGTAAACTAATTATTGGATGGATTTGGATGGATTATGAGAGCTCGCACAAGCTATAAGGATTAGTAACATCATCTTATCGAAAAGCCTAATTATCATTTCCTTTGACTTGAAACTTGTTAACCTTCGGAGCAAAGTGGATTATGATTTGTTAGCGAGAATTGCTGTGCTATGGGGTAATGAAGGTTGGGGTGTTTCTTCGATGTTTTTCAATCTTGAGGACGGGTAATTAGCTGACAAGGGTGTTTTATGATGAAGTAACCTCTGACTTCCCAAAATACAGAAATTCCAGGGAAAGGTAATAGGCATTAAGGGAAGAAGCCGTGAAGCATTGCACTATAAGATTTATAATGAAATGACAATTTTAGTCTCCATCGCAAAGAAACGTTCGCCGTCCGTTCCGTGTAGTGCCTGGATTCATAAAAAGCATGAGGGTGGTTGTTGTGTGGCAACTTTCTTAAAAAGCATCAGCACTAGTAGAAGCTTCTGCAGAATCCAAGCCACCGCTGTTGATCGTAACTCAACCAAAAGCTCAGGTTATTTAGAGTTCGCGATTCAGGCGTATCATTCACCTAGTCGGTACAGTCCATTTCGGAGCGCTTGATAGGGCGTGGTCTACGGACTTGGGTGAGAGTGTATCAAACTCTCTAACCCTGCCATACACTCTCACTCTCGCCTTACCTGCTCACTCTCGCCACTAAGGCCAAGCCCTATCTAGCGCTTTGGAATGGATTGTACGTATCTCATCCTTTCCCGCGTGAATCGCGCGATCACTGAATAGCGAACTCTGAACAATGCCTTATCTCGGAAAAATTGAGTTTATCATTAAACGAGTCAGTAGCAGATATAGCATGAAGTCTATCAATGAATTCAACCAAGTGGTTTGAAGGGGAATCGATTGAATTATCAATGAACTGGTCGACAATACGAAAATCTTTCAATGCGATTCTTGTTTATTTTAATCTAAAGAGTGGATTGGAGTGTGAAAAAGTGGGAAGAAAGGATCCAGATTTAACTCTCCACCCACAATTTTTTTGTGTTCCCGATAGAAGCGCAAACCAGCCAATCCCGTCATTTTGAATAGAAATCATTTCACCACAAGTCTGTTGGATTGGCAGATGAATGTAAGCTCTCACCCACACCCACACACACATAACTTAATGGTGAGCAAAGCAGTCTTCCGTTCACCATATAAAGGGCCACGATGCCGTTGACAATGGATGAAGGGCTCTTTGGTGAGAGCATGGCCTTCTGCGAGAGACACTCAAACAAAGGAATCCGTGAGTAAGTGGATCGAACCCGAACGATAAGATTTCCAAAGAATTCAAGATTTTGCAGTCGGATTGGAATCGGAGAACTTTACACAGAATCTTTTCGATTCCAGCGTGTAGTCATTTCTTTGCTGGAATCAACTTCCGGCCCGATTTCACAATTGGATATCATCGATACCGTAGCAATTCTTTGCTGGAATTATTTTCAGGCCGATTTCACAATTGGATATCATCGATACCGTGGCAATCGTCAGACTTGGAATTGGGCAAAGCCGATTCGCGAAATTGCGCAGTTGAAAATTCTCCCTTCACTACTAGTTTGAGTTCATCAGGGAGGGGGGGGGGGGTGTAACTTGTTGCATGTCGAGATATAACCTGTCTATACATGAATGGTGAGCAGTAACACTTGCTGCACAGGGATATACATGTACATTTTAATATGCACGGTACGGTACTGGTAGTTCAGCCAGGCAAAGACATGTTACCGTTGAACATTGTACAAGTTGCCCCTTCCCCATTAATATTAGCCTTTCCGGTGTCTCTTCAGCCCATAAATAAAATGATTGCTTCTAAAGAAGCATCTTTCTGAGGGGTTAAAGCAGTTCACGTCCGTCAAATAATTAGAAGGGCAGAAAGTAGCAGTTTCCGATCAGAAAGGCAATATGGTCCCTGTTTCAAATAAACATCACCAACAGTGGGGGGACGACGTGTGGGCAACGACTAAACTACCACACCTCATCGCTCAAATCGAAGAGAAAGCTTCGAGATGCCGATTGGCGTCGGTTGCCGATTTGTAACTGGAGACAGCTCCTCTGCTGCTCCGGCTGACTGCCCAACTGTGATTGTGTGTGTGTGCGAATGAAGAGCAGGATAAAAGGCTGCCGCCATCTAACCACTTCAAAGCCATGCCGCCAAACGCTATTTTGTTGCTGCCTGAGGCAGTCTTTTTCGCAGTGAAGTACTTGAGAAGTTATCAATCACCACCTTTTTTTCAATTCATGCATACGCATACTGATGTATAGCGTAGCGCCGATTTCAAAGACCGTCACAATCCTCATCTTTGCCCAGAAGGATCTAGCCACAATCTTGTCTTGAATTCTGTCTGAGAAGGGCTTAACCAGGTGGCTTCCGATGGGGACAGGGTCATCTGTCTGGGTGTGGGTGGTGGCTAAGCTTCGGGTCAGCTGATGGATATTGGCGCGCTTACGAATCGACGTGGAACAGATCCCGGGTTGTGATTATTTATTCATAAGTTCAAAAACTGGTGACTTTTATAAACAAATCCGCCAGACGCGCGCGCGGCACAATGGCTCTCGTAGTATG
This sequence comes from Trichostrongylus colubriformis, assembly GCA_963978905.1. Taxonomy (NCBI): domain Eukaryota; kingdom Metazoa; phylum Nematoda; class Chromadorea; order Rhabditida; family Trichostrongylidae; genus Trichostrongylus; species Trichostrongylus colubriformis. The sequence continues at coordinate 4,476,856 of OZ022256.1, forward strand.
GTGGGATTATCAGAAGACCACGTTCACGAGTCACGAGAGTTTAGAGAACAAGATTTTTTTTCTGGAAACTCAAAACACACGTTTTCCGTCACAACCTGCCCTAAAAAACGCATCCATGCTTCAGCACTACTTAATGTTAGTATGGGGGGACAAAGAGCTACGATAGGAGCTGCACAATTGGAGCAAACCACTGACCGTGCATTGGGCGTGCCAACTTGCCTTGTTTCTCGACGTTCATCGCTTTTATACACATATCGTTATCCTCAGGATATTTATCACACGACAACATTTCGGGCCACGGGAAACCGTACACTGACATACGTCCTTCACATCCCTGAAAATGGCCCCATTCATTACAGAGGACTTACTAGGATACAGACCATCATACCTGTTTCACAGCTTTACAAAGTGATCGACACGGTAAAATCTCTTTGTCCATAGTTGGTAGACAAATTGGAGCAAATAATGAGCAGAGGAAAAGCTGAATTGGAGTGTTGGCTCAATGCCAAAACCAAGCCGTGGGAAAACGAACCTGCGTGTCTGGATGACAATTCAATTGAAGTAATGACTTCCAATCACTTGATTGATGAATCGCTTCATTTATGGTGTCATGTTCCAATAAATTTGGCAGTCGCATTTGGCTGTACTGAAAATACCAAGGGTACTTTTTCGAGTCGGGGGGAGGGGCAGGGTGGGGGCAGACCCTCTCTTTTTTTTGAGTCAAATAGCAGCTTATGGGGGGGGGGGGCAGTTCAATTTTTGCTCTAAGCACTCTCACTTAATATGACGGAAGTGCGCTTGAACGAGACGAAAGTCGTGCTGTTGGCGTAAGTTTACTCTCCATGAAACAATTCTCACTTTTATGAGTCGTGGTCTCTCCAAATGAGGGGGACAATCCCTGCAGACTACAAAATCGAAGCTTATGATTGTTTGTTACCATGGGGAAGCGAGCAAATTCCCATCGAAGCCTTGTAATTGTATCCCACCTTCGAATCTCTCAGAGAAAACTACTCAGCGGGTGCCCTCATGGGCATTTCTACTCCAACGTGACATATCCGGGTTAATTCTTGCTCCTGATATCTATCCATTAGTGTGGATTAGTGACGCACACTAATCCCGCACCCCCACCTATTCATTGATTAGAAAGGGGAATCTCAGAGGAAGACAAAGAACGAGCACAAATGAAAGTGTCACACCTGCATGCCGTAACAAATTGTGAGATTGTGTGGAATTGGTACACAACGTGGACCGGTTGGCCTTTCCGAGCTGAGCATCCATGAATCGGAAAGATACGCTGATGAGACGGATATTATTAAGAGAAGGGTGGCGAGCAACGAACCACGGGACATTGTAATGAGGGATTGAAGCCACGCCTCCAGGGCACTTCTTGACCAGAAGGAAGGAGGTGCGAACTTGGACACAGCCAGAGTGCAGCAGTAGAGTGCCTATTATGCAAATGGAAATGTTGCGTTGATTTCTTGAAAATACTGAATTCTAAATGATTAAGGGTTATGACTGAGTATTTGTTTTTGGATTAAGGATTATCACTGATAATTGTGGTTGGATTTTTTGAAAATTCTCATGGCTGAATATTTGTCTTTGGTTTTTTGTGCTTTTACCAATCCCCCCCCCCTCAGAAAAAAAAAACAATGTAACAATCGAAGGGAAATTTTTGGTAAATGTTGTAACGAAAAATTGGTTTGGTTCTCGTTTCGCACGGATCCTTAGGCGGAAACTATACAGTAATGAATATCCTCCCTCTGCGTTTTTCAGTAGGGAGAAGAAACAATAATAGAAATGTGAGCTTTGTGGTCTGCAAAGTTTGAATTTAGGACAGGAATACTGTAATCTGTCTCAGTAAGACCCTTAATGAGAGTAGGTTGGTACTGTGTGAATGGAATCCGCGAAATTGTCTTTGATAAAAACATCAAGATCACTCAATATGCTTCTGAAGGGCTATTTGCACAAAAATTTCAATTCAAAATGGAGATTACCTTTTTTCTCTTCACAAAAATGATTTACTAATGATGGATGATTCAGAAAAATGCATAGCATTAAAAGCGTGGGTGCATTCACTGCTTAGAAATGACAGGTTGTAGGGACTTTGTTGACAAATAAATATCGCGTTGCAAGGCCATTTTTGCGGCATTTCTCTTATCCGACTTTTCCCGAGGCATCCAGAAACTTCTGTGGAAAGGATTCATAAACAGGACACCCAGTACAAGCGATAGTTCAATTGGCTTTGTTGCAGTAGTACATCAAGGCTATGAAAGGGAGATTTCAAATATATATAATTCACACTATGTTTCTGTCGATTTGAAAATTTAATTTCTTTTTGGAATTTTCGCTTTTCGAATTTGTAGCATACCATGAAGAAATATGACAAATAATTATGAAAAGATGGTTTGTCGAAAAGTCCTTTATATTTCCGTGTAAAGGTAAGTACATAAAAAGAAAAATTGCGAAGATTTTCCCATATCTTTATACATTGTCCCATGACAGCGGAAACTGTAACATATTTTGATTTTTGAGCGAGGGCAAAAGTATTACATCAAAATATCTGGCCCATTCTCTTCTAAGATTTGCCAAACAGGGCCCTCTCAAGTGTCGAGAAAAAATGGCTTCTCCAGTACGACCCCCCCCCCCCCCCCCCCTCCTTTTTGACCTCTACAATACCAGTAACTACTGCCGGATCGTATCGTTGCAATATGTTTTATTGCTATGTATTGTAATACGAAGCAAAAAATATTTTACATTTCCTCCCAGGATTGGCTACGAAATACCATTCAATCCTTATCTGCTTATTGAAAGTTCAGATTCCGGTTGCAGTTACGACCCCTCCCTTTCTGTCCGGTTCAATTTGACCTCCTGTCGAGGAATTCTCGACTCATGTTATACCCTGGTCTCAAATCATATATTGCTTATGTGAATTTCGAAGGTAAGCATTCTTTTATACCTCTTGGGTTCGGTTGGTGCCCGCAAACACGGCTGGATTCCCATTTCACCACAAGCAATTTCTGAGCTTCGATGAGTTGTGAGTTGTTATAGCTTTTATTATTAACTGCTAATCACTGACAATGAAACATGTATGCAGTGACACTTAACTGGTGACATATTATTGAAATGTTCACTGCATACTCTAAGTAACTTGCCAACGACAACCGTAATATTGCATGGACCACCCACGACCGTCTTCTTTTTCAGGTCATATGAAAGCATCATTTTCTGAAAGCTGAAGCTGTCAGGATACGTTTTCGAAAATGGAGAACAACGTGTCTATTCATTGTACCATTGTAAAAATTGCTCGGGGTTTAACCACCACCACCACTGAACAAATTACATTTTCGTACCACTATGAAGTTAGCGCCACATCCAATAAAAAAGTAATTCTGCTCGAACTTTCATTTGTAGAAGTGAGTAGATATTCAGCCAATCTCCGATTATTTCAAGGAAAACAGAAGCAACAATCCAAAAATCGCGGTTTGAAACGCGGTACGTTATGGGTTGAACAAACCTTATGATCAAGTATCACTTATAATCACGCTGTATCACTTGCTACGAGCCCACACCGCTCAGAGTTTGGAAACTATGGTTTTCACATTCATTATTGTAGAAACATGCACGGAAGCATAAACAACCCTTTACAATGTCAATAAACCGAGGAATGACCGGCCGATCATAACCAAAATGATTTGTGAGCAGTATAAAAGGTACCATCAATGGTTTGCAAAGCATTTTCAGTTGTTCCACGATCGCCAATAGTTGATAGCTGCTCCGGTGATGTCGCAAGCTGGTGGCACTGGTGGCACCGTGGACTACTCGGCATTTCTGAAAAGGCATCTCAAGATGAGTAACGTGCTCAACGATCGACATGTAAGTCATCGCCTGCAGGACTTCTGATGAGATACTTCCCGTTGAAGAGGCAGGTTCTCCACTAGGAGCCAGGGGAGGGGGGGGGGGGGGTTTCAAAAGAGCTCGTTGCGCGGTAAAGACTCCAACTTATATTTGATACAAATGGAGTTTTCAGATCAAATACACAGCTGACGAGTTGAAGGATGTTATAAAATGCAGCATGGAATTGCTCAAACAAGAAGGCACACTAGCTGAGATTAATCCGCCAATTGTGATTGTTGGAGATATTCACGGTCAGGTATGGAGTTCAGAACATCCTCACGCGTCCCGACGTCACAATGCAATCGTTGGTGCTCATTTACTAAAGGAGGGGGGGGGGGTCACATTGGAGTTAACGGGTTACTGACATGTCACCAAATTCATCACGTAAAGTTCACGTTCCGAAACAGTTTGTGTTCCATGAAATGACCCCCCCCCCCTATACTGGACGCAACACAACAGCAACATGCATTCATAACCTACTTTTAAACGGTCTGGTTGCAGCTGAGACTCATTGTAGGCATAGAAGAGACCGCTCAGAGGGCTTTCCAGCCGCCACATTAATGTGTGCACTTTGAAATGGGAATCGGTTTATCAGTACAATCAATCTGCATTTTTGCATTGGTGGGTCTATGAAGCGGTCAGCTGAATGGCACTGCTGTGTATCCCTCCAACAAATACACCACTGATATGTCTGCTTATTGGGTTGTCCGTCGCTCATTCAATGCTATTCTCATAAGGGGGGCACTTCATGGAAGGCGCTATTTAAGAAACAGATGATTAACATATGAGTTCGGAAATATACTCCATTTCGGAGCGTCTGATAGGGCGTGGCCTACGGACATGGGTGAGTGGCGAGAGCGAGAGTGTGTGGCAAGAGTGAGAGTGTGTGGCGGAGTGAGAGAGTTCGATACACTCTCACCCGAATCCGTGGGCCACGCCTTATCAGGCGCTCCAGAATATACTGTATGCATGTTAGTGTCATTTTGAGGTGCTATCGCAGTGAGGGAGGCTAGGGAAGAGGGAACATCCCACTGGGCATTGTTCCTGATCAAGCCTGTAAGGGAAGGGAGCTTCTTCATCTTCCTTTGAGGCATAGGCAGAAAATATGCCTCAGTGTGCAAATCACCCCTTGAAAATCTCCACAAGATGCGAAGATAGCCAACTCTTTACGAGGACCCTCTTTACGAGTATCTTGTTCCTTCCACCCGAACCGCGAGCTCCGAACTATACCTTATCTGTCAATGCTCGGCTGTTCCGTCTGTAGGTCGGTTGATCTGCCGTTTATCCGTACATGTTTACCTCTCGTAAGCTTGCAGTTGCGATATGGGAGATTAGAAAGGAATACCACCACTCACAGAAGTATCATCCCAAGGCAATGTTATGATAGGGATATTATCTTCCCACTTCTGTACAAGACCAGCTTCATACCGCCGGGACATGAGTAGGCAGTTCAGTCGTCGAGGAATGCCACTCTGGGGCAGGTTTTTGCCATTAGGACAGAAAATTCTCGTGGCCGCTGTGGCACGCGACGCGACGGATGCTGGAGGTGCCGCGTTAGTTGGGTTCTGGAGTGTTCACGTCTAGAATGGCCCGTAAGGCTTCGTCATCGCTTCAGAACCCAATCTAAACAGCGGCTCCAATTTGCACCCACTGCGTGGCATGCCGACGCGTCGCGAATTTTTTGTCTCAATAGCACACACCCAACAATAACTAACAGTATGCTCGGAAGTAAGTTATCAGATTCAAGTGCCTCACTAAATGTAAAGCTAGGCGCTCACATCGGTTGCAGTTGCGTGTACCTGTGACTTGATAACGAGATTTTAGAAAGTATTTCACGGAAAAGTAGAAGCTTAAAAGCTTTGATCACAGGTGCTGTCGCAAGGGGGAAGGGGCGGGGCATTCCACTATGAACATTACCTTTACCCAAGCCTAGGGAGGGGAGGAAACCCCTCCTTTCCTCCATGTCGAGGCTCAGGCAAAACTATACGCCTGAATGTGCAGATTGACCCTTCAAAGATCTCTCCAGGATGGTTTGATGTCAACTTATTACATAGGATGCCCCCCCCCCCTCCACCCTCATTGCGGTAGCACCCTTTCACTATTCACTCACAGAAGTTATGCTTATGATCTTTTCAGTATTTTGATCTATTGCGTATGTTCAGTAAATTCTCTGAAGGAAATCAACATGGAAGTATGCGCGTGAAAGTAAGAAATTCGCATATTTCACTAATGGCAAAACTCATCAAAATTCCTCCTTTACAGTATATCTTCCTTGGTGACTATGTAGATCGTGGTCGTCGATCGCTTGAATGCGTTTGCCTCGTACTAACCCTAAAGATTTTATTTCCTCGTAAGGTATGTTCTACTGTGTCCTGAGCAGACTCACGTGCTTGGGTACTGGTGACTGCCACTGAATAAATTAGCCGAAAGCGTCTCAGCAAAGTTTGAAAAATCACTCACTAACGGAAATTCTTGTGGGCAGGTGCATACTGCGCAGAGACTGCTTCTTCAAAGACCTTATTGGGCAACCAGTGAACCCCATTGCCCATGGGCCGTCTACCTCTCCAGAGAGAAGATATTGTGGTGAGAAGTGCCCACACCATTTGCTCGATAAGGGTACCGTCTCCACACAAGAGGAAACCAACTCCCCATCTCTGTGGTTGGTCATTTGGTAGCATAATAAGCTGCAAGGGTAAAGATTTCGAACTAAACACTCTCTCTTCCTGCCCACGCACCCACCCGGGTGTATGTCATTAGGGCAGAAAATTCGCTTTGCGGCGTTCGGTGTGCGACGCCATGGTGCGAGCCATGCGCGCCGTATTTGAAGCGATGACGGTGCTCTACGTTTCATTCTAGGTGTAGGTTCAGTACTCAACCAATACGGCGCCCATAGCTGGCACCATCACGTTGCGTGCTGAACGCAGTCACGCGAATCACCTGTCCTAATGACATCCACCCCCTGCACGCCCTCCCGCCCCAAGTTACAAGTGGGCGATAGGAAGCTCCATTTGGGTCACTGCGCTAATCGCTTCGCCCGTATCCAAGTACTACACATCCTATCTATCCTACTATATATAATTCGCTTAGTATGTCTGTGTGTGTGTCTGTGTGTGTGTGTTTGTCCATCTGTCACGAAATTCATATCTCGCGTCGCAGCAAAGCTGGGACGCTGGATTTTACAAGTGATATAGGGGGTGTCGAGGGAACCCCAGCCGCGGTGGAACGAAAGTGATAGCAGCTGATAAGGGCTGATAAGGAGCCTCGGAAGGCAAATGTCACCAAATCCGTTTCGCCTTTCGGGTTGATCCTAAAGCGCTGACAATCATAGGTGTTTTGCGGGATGGGACGGGGACATTAATGGTGGATGACCAGCATTGATAACGGTTGATAAGATTCGATAAGAAGCGTAAAAAGGCTAGAGTCGTCAAATTCGTTTCGCCTTTCGGGTTGATCCTTGAGCGCTGACACTCATAGGTGTTTTGCGGGGTAAGAGGGGGACATTAATGGTGGGTGATCCAGCTTGATAACGGTTGATAAGATTCGATAAGGAGCATGAGAAGGCGAATGTCGTCAAATTCTTTTTTCCTTTCGCGTTGATCCAAGAGCGCTGACACTCATGGGTGTTTAGCAGAGTGGGATGAGGACCTTCACAAGTGGATGACCCACACTGATAATGGTTAATAATATTCGACTAGGAGCGTGAGGAGGGCGATTTCACCAAGGCCGGTACGCTTTTGCGGCTAATAGTGGAATGTTCACATTCGCAGGTATTGTTTGGTACGGGGAGCTCAATGGTATTGTTGGGTACAGGTGCCTTAGTGAAACTGATAACGGCTTACAGATTCTGATGAGAACCGTTAGGAATTGGATGGGATGAAATCCTTTACATCGCTTGATACTACTATACGACCTCTTTAGCAAAAGCGTCTGATGCTCAGTGCCATTGGGTGAACATATTTTGTTTATTCTGATATCACCGACCGATGTATCGACCGCTGAATTGCCTAGCGTTCCAAAAAATGGTGCATTTCTCTTGATACTGCGATCCACATTGATAACCATGATGCAACCTCTATTTGTGATAGCAAAGCAAGCGATCCACTCGCAATCATTTTCTCATGCAGTACTGGCAGCGACAGTGGGTATCGACGGCTCAACTATGCAAAATTCCGAATAGTGAAGCATGTTTACAAAAACGACACGTCGATAATCGGGATTCGGATCTACTATCAATGTGTAGGAATTAGATGCTCAGCAAATTGTTACCAATCGATGCAATCGAACACAAAACTACCGATCTTCAAACTATCCAAACTCTCAATGATGACCTAAACCAGCTGGCTCGCGCACACTACTGCGCGCGATTCGTGTCGATCACGTGTAAAACGGGCTCGATGCAAAGCGATTGAAGTATGATAACAGCGAAATGCTTTTTTATCACGCCATCTTCTCTGCTTTTATCCAAATAATAATATTAACTCAGCCGAAAGCTGAGGAAAGGAAGTTTTCACTCAACTCCATACACAACTGTTGTAGTGCCGATCAAACCCATTTTGCACAGCATCGCCATGAATCGCACGCAGTAGTGTGCGCCCGCCAGCTGGTTATACATATGTATGATTTTGAGTCAAATGCTTGGCGCACTCTATCAAGAGAATTCCTTAAATTGACGTTATTCCAGTATCAGTTGCTGCGAGGCAATCACGAATGTAAAGGTATCAATCGTGTATATGGATTTTACGACGAACTTCTTGACCGTTTTGAAAAAGTTGGTCGGCTGATGAGATTTTGTGGCTGTTGTGGCCTAATTGAATTATCCAATGTTAAATTGTCATTTCAGGATGAAGCTGAGAGATTGTGGTTTGGCTTCAACGAAGTGTTTGCGTGGTTACCTCTGGCTGGACTTGTTGGCAAGAAAATCCTTTGCATGCATGGAGGAATATCGGCGTATTTGAACTCACTAGAAGATATACGGAAGGTGCCTATATTTCAAAAAAGGATTCTGTGGCGGGGGGGGGGGGGGATCCTGTTGGGAAGGTGTTGGAATCACACACTGTTTCCATTCCGCCTTTGATAACCTAGAAGACCTTGTCGGAAGTAGCAGATCAAGGGTGCTGGTTCAAACACCCTATTGAAAAAGGTCACCGTAGCTCGATGTGGCCACGTCCCACAACCCACTACGGATGCGGCCAGACAAAGCGAGCTGTGACGTAGTTCCAGTATCCTGGCCTACAATCTCAGAGTAAGTGTTCCGTGCTCGTCTTCGGTTACGGTAGCACATGATCGTATACCCCAGAACATAGGAAATTCATTAACAAACACATGATTTTTCTGCGTTTCGAAAGAATTGTCTACGGCGAATTCCCGTTTTCCTACTACCCCTACGTGTGTTGCATTTGCCTACTACGAACCATATGCAAATTTTCACATGGAAAGCAAAAACCCGTCCACATACACCTAGCTCTTCAAAGCCACTACTGACGAAGTGGTACTGTCCGTGGAGGCGGGGCCAAGATGCGAAACCAAGGGCGACCGAAAAGTGGTCAGAGGCGCAGGGAGGGAAGCACATCAGCATTGGAAGTGGAAATCAAAGTGCGCTCTTTCCGCCAACAGCTGTTGAAAGGTTGGATCCATGGGAGATGTCCTCTTTTAGTTTTTCGGTTTCTGCATTGGAAAGATGGAAATTTCTCCTTATTTGGGCTTCTATTTATGCAATGTATCTGGTGAAGTGATTTCGGGAGAATTCGGAATCGTGGAATTTCCATGGATAATTCTTGTAAGTGGACGAGTCCCTGTCTTCCACTTCCAGAAACCAGAATATGGGCAAGAAGTGTAGCAAGCTTACAGCGCATCGAGGGAAGCTCGCGGATGACCTGTGATGGCACAGAAGCAAGAACGGATATGCCCAGCGTTCTGTGATGATACCTTCACAATCGAACGTTCGGTATCCGCCGGGTGGAAGGATTGTCGGAGACGATTACTGCGTTTGTCGAAGTTATGGCAGCTCCCTACCGCAAGAGGATCTCAAGTAAAGTGAATGTTAGATTGAAAACCTCTTGAATAGTTTTACTATTTGCAGATTCAACGGCCTATGGACGAACCGAACAATAATCCACTAGCTATGGACCTGTTGTGGGCCGATCCTATGCTAAACATTCAAGGGTATGGATTTTACTTCGAAACGTAGAAGCTGTACAAGCTTTTTCGAGCTTCTGGTGATATCCCAGTTGTAGCCTTAAAGGAATCGTGCACGAAAAAATGGGTTTCTGTGTTACCCACATATTAATGTCGTATTTGCTTAATAAGGGCCGTTTGCAAAGTTTCACGCAAAGAAAAAGTAAGAATCCGGCAAGGATACATCTACTCAAAGTGGGGGCCGAGTGGGCGTGGTCTCATGGTGAACGCCCGCTCCTCTGCCCACGGCAGATCGGAGACTGAAAGTGGGACTGCACACGTAACTTTCTGTTCCCACTATGCGTTTCCGACGACGGCGGAGGACTGGGCAAGCACTTATTCGACGGTCCGCCTCTCCGTCCGCCACTCTGAAGAGCTATATCTCAGCCGGATTCGCACTTTTTCGCGTAAAACTTTGCCTGCGTTCCCTATTAAGCAAGTTCAACGTAAACATATAGGGTGACATGTAGGGGACCGAGGCACTCATTTTTTCGAGCACTATTCTTTTAACGTACCCTCGAACCCCTCCACCATTACTATCGAATTGATTCTCGCTTCCTAGCTCGCCTCCAAGTGCTCCAAACTTCAGCAATGGAAATCGATATCGCCACTCAATGCGACTTTCAGATATGCTCCAAACACAGTCAGAGGAGTGGCAACCTTTTTCGGCGAAGACACAGTCATCCAGTGTTGCGAGAAATTGCACGTTGATTTAATTGTTCGTGCCCATCAGGTATGCCCTAGCACTTTCAGGGTAACCCTTCAAAGATATCGTGCCCATTTTAGATGATGATGTCCGGTTACGGTTTCTTTTGCAACAGGAAACTGATCACTATTTTCACTGCTCCAAGATATCAGCCAGAGGCTGTAAGCTTCAAAAGTTATATTAAAATCAGCCATTCGGGGCTGGGGAGAGAATTTGATGATTTACCCCCATGTGGCGCCCTAAGTAAGAAACATATTCATTTTTTAAGGGTCCAATTACCCCCGGGGTAAAAGTATGCAGCCAAAGCCGAGTGGTTCCAAAGGGGTCGCCTTTTCCACCTCTTTAAGATTCAAACTCGTGGCGTCTACTTTCTTCTGACCTAGTCCCGTTACCTCAAATTGGTAGGAAGAGAGGGGGAAGGGGGTGGGTACAGACTCGCTCGAAGTTGCTTCCCGTCACTGCCGGAACAACGTCGTGTCGAGCGAGGCTGTGACTGAGCCCCTCTGGACGAGCACTTTTCCGACAGTGGTACTACTGCCAGATTCGGTTAGGCGGTGAAGGGTTTGTCCAGGCCAACAACATCTACGCATGAAATCCAAAAAGTCGCACTCTTAGTCCAGCGCGGCCAGTGCTCTTCCTGGCCGAGGTGCAGTGTCACAGAGGGAGAAACCAAATTGCAAGCGATCTGCCGAACCGCTCTTCGAATATCGGCACTGCTCGCTCGTGGCCAAATAGCGATACCAGAACTACCTGCTGGTGGGATTGCTCTGGGCAAACAGTGCCAAATAATTCTCAAAGTAATTGCAGAGTCCATATCATATGGACGGAACTTTGTAATATTAACAAGGTACCTTTTGCAGAACAACAAAGGTGCTGTTGTGTATGTGGACAAGCAGGGAAAGATTGGGTTCAAAGTGTTATCACCTCTTGAACAAGCACCTCCAGACGCTGCCCAAAACGGTAACTGTTTCAGGCTTCTGTGATGCTGTTGGACTCGTAGAACTAATGCGTGATCGTTCCATGACACACCAGATGCCATTCATTCCACTCGAGTGAAACACCTTCACACGTTCGTTAGATCGCTTTTATACTTTGCGGCACCGTCGTCGACAGCGGCCATCGAGTGTCCGCCGCCGGCTCTATAGCGATGCGCTCTGCTTATAACGCTCCCCGAATCATACTGCAGTATGACGATCGTGGAGAGAGACCGCGCGAATCTGAGGCGAGATTCGAATTTTGGCACGAACCTTGGCATAGTGCCAAATTGTGGCAGGATTTGCCAGGGCTTTCGCCAAGATTCGCGCGCACTCTCACCACGATCATCATGCTGCAGTACGATTCGTTGAGCGTTATAAGCAGAATGCGTCGCAATAATGCCAGTGGCGGGCACTCGCTTGCAGCCATCGCCTCTGGCGTTGGTGCCGCAAAGTATGAAAGCGGCCCTTGGAACACTGCCGGAATGTCATTGATGGGAGGACGTTAGAGGCGTGTTGGCCACACCCACTACTTGCCAAGGTTTACAGTCGAAACGCCTAAGGGCTCTTCTAGTCATAACAACCGAGATCTTGTCCGCTCTCAGGGAATGTGGCTGTGGCTTTGATGGTCACTTTCACTATCTGATTCTGTGAGCGTTTTTATTATAATTATGCATTTTTCAGATGAAGCACCTACGAAAGTAGCGGGACCAGATGACAAATCATTCAGAGTGTACGTGAACCATTCACTCTAACCTGTATCTGTACCAGGTGGAGAGATTGAGTTTTGTTGTAGGAGACGGGGCCAACACAATATATCTGCAAGTGCAAGAATGGGAGTTTTAAATCAGCCGAAATAGGTAAGCACGGCTAATATTTAGTATATAGTTTGAGACCGTCCAATACAATACAATATACAAACGGCTCGTAATGCACTCAAAGGGGCATGTTCTCTATAGGTTCCTCTCAGAATGGCCCTTGCTGATGTGCTCAGATGGGTATTTGCGCTTTTTGGCTGCCTATCTTACTGTTGGCGGTTGCTGCAGGCTAAACATTGCGTCAAGGAATATGGTAGCGTGGGGAGGGGCATCTTTGAAAGGTTTGCAATAGGATCTTACTAGAAGAATTTGTTACGACCTCCGGTGAGACAACAAATTTACAGTCGATTAACTTGATAACAAGAAAGGCGAGCGAACTTCAAAGAGATGGAACTTCCACCCGTTTCCTATGAGAGATGGAACCTTCAACAATTTGCAATGATTGCTTATGAAGGGATGGCTACTGGCACTGAAGACATCCCCGGGCATTCACGAGAGCTAAAAGAAATAGTCACGTTGCTCATGGTGCACTAAGCGTACAAAAGGCACAGGGTGCGCAATAAATACTGCTAAGCGTTAAGAAAAAATTGATTATCTTTGGCGAGAGTATAACAGAAAGAAAGGAATTGGTGGTAGACATTTACAACGATTTCTAACAATATGTGAAGGTTTTTATAACTTTTCCATCCGCCCTCCTTAATTTCGGATGACAACGCGTAGACGATCGGGGTACGAGTCGATGACAGGACGCAGGTAGTAGACGTCTAGTTTTGCCCATTCCCGTCGAAATGCAGCCTTGAGGGACTCACACCTTCGATGAGATTTTATGGAGGCCTCCTCTTCCAGATAATCCAAGACAGCGTAGTCCATAGGGTTGCGATAGGGCAAGGATCTTTTCGTTTGAATGACCGTCATCAGGTGCTCGTTGGTTCACCGTTATCATTCATATACATATGAGCATTGTTATGGACATATTATGAAAGGTTAGGGAGGTTTTGAATTTACAACAGTGCGTCACATGATTTAAAGCAGCGCAGTGACAGCTGAGCAACTTCCAGAGCGAGCTGGGATTGTGATCTGTCGAATGCATGAGTGATTCGAAGAATATCATATAAGTTATACCCTATTCTCATGCTTTATCTTAGTCATACTGTCGTGCTTTTTCTTCACGGAAGTAAACATTGCTTAACTTCTTACTGGAAATATATTATCAACAGTGTATTGGGATCACTTTTGAACGTGTTTCAAAGAGCGCGCGGGGTGGGGGTCACGAGGTGGAATTTCGCGGCCGCGAGCGACGAGCGACGCGGCGGGCGCGAGTGCCAGTAGAGGGCGTTGCAGCCTCCAAGCGAGGCAGTGTGGCATGAGTGAAGCGCAGACGTGACGTCACGCTCGGCCGGCTCCCAAGAGATTCGATACAGCGAGTCGTACTGGTAACGCCGCGAGTGCACCGCCGCGAAGCGGAAATTCGACCTCGTGACTCTCACCCAACCCGCAGCAGTGGTCACACTCCCATTTCTAGAGAGTGCTGTACAGTATCATCGCGTGTAATAAACAGAAAAGACAAAACAAGGTGGAGAAAGAAGACAGATGCATACAAAAAGAATAATAACGGAGAATCGAGAAAGCTGGCCTGGAGTATCCAGTGCAGCAGTTTGCCGTGTAAGAGACGGGTGCGACACCGCGCTACTCGTTTGACGTTATGGGCGATATCGCAATCATCGTACCGCCGCTAGCGGTTCCTTCAGACTCCTCTGATCTATTTATGCATCACAGATCGATTTCTTTGTCACTGAATTCCTTCCCGAATATCAGTTTGGATCTCACAACCATGGTGCTTGAAACGGTTGTTTCTCTCTCTTTACAGGTTCACTTACGCACCAGTTGAAAAAGATCACTACTGATTTGAAGATATTTTTGAATGATAAACGTTTGGATATCCGTAACCTCACCTCTCAGATTAAATGTTGAAAAAAACATGTTGGTAGATATCACTATAATGTGGAACAATATATCACAATCTAAGCTTGACGCATATGAGTCTTGGCATGATGTTTCCAATACTTCAATATAGTAAACCACATTATGCGGTCGATGTATGGACCTTGCCGCTTTGATCAGCGCATAAAAAGCTCAAAACATTCAGTTGTAATCCATCCCTACAGATGTGTCGAAATCAACACAGTTCAAAAAAATACATGGATTAGATCCAGTGCATCTAGGTGAGCACTGCAAATTACAACATGAGTTGGACTCACTTGAAGCAATCGTCCATGAAAATCCCGTGATTCTGATCCCTCTTGCATTCTACTAGAATATGAGATAAACAGAGATAAACAGACATGAACAGAGATATGAGATAAACCGAGAATTATCTTTTATTGCAAAGGAGAAATCGAAAAACTGGAAGAAGAGGAACTCATCTGAATTCCCGCCTCAACATTCATCAATGGGCAGAGCGCAGTTCAACTTTCGCGCCAAGTGTTGATTTGCTTCTCACTCTGCGTCCCGGACAATGAGTCTCTTTGCTCCTTAGCTTTCTAACGTCCAAACCCATTTGGACGCCCCAACCAGTCGATTGCCATTTGGAGCTCTATCTTGGATTTTTGTGCTCGTAAACTTTGCACGCGGACCTTGATAAGCAAGCATAACATTAGTGTGTGGGTAACAGGAGAACTTCAATTGCCGTGGATGATTCCTTTGAAGACCATCACTACTCTGACCCACAGTGAGTAGCTTTAGATGTTGTGACCCAAACAGTCCAGGACTGGTAAAGGTAGTCTGGAGGCAAATGAAGGAGTGTACTGAATTCCATTCCCTGAAGCGATCCACGCCAGACTGTTTTGTGGGTTTAGGGGTCATCAAGAAGTTCTCACTATATGAGAATCATTATCCTAGGAGTCAACAAAGTGCTGAATGGTGGACTATAGTATGCTGCAAAGAAAGGTGTTTACTTCATGAATCGAAGTGGGAGGCAGCAAGGTGGGCACCAGGATACCCTGAGTGAGTCATGCAAGCATGTGGCTGCCATGTCACTTAGAGCGGGTTCAATTCACAATGCGGCCAACGAGATACCTAACGCTATTCGCTTCGAGCGATGACTGGGCTGCCCTAACGCTCACCTGATCCAGCACAGACGGGCGGAAATGCTAGCATATGTGAAAGGGTGAAAATCGAGCAATGCTGCACGCCTATGGCTGAGTACATCTGCAGAAGTACAGCTAATGTGTACCATAAGTCATCTGCAGAATTAGAGCTCCTGTGAATCATAAGTCGGATGAAACTGTGGGTTTATTGCGCACAGGCTCGATATATGATCAAACTGAGGTGAATGTCATGAAACCAAGGAGTGAAAGAGCTTACCTATGACTGGCTGCAGTCGCACAAACGAAAACTCTTCCGGGTCCTAAACATTGTCAGTTGCTGAGAATAATAAAGGGTGGCAGAATTCTTGCGTGGCTCCTGATTGTCGTATGAAAATAACTGTTCACAACGGAGGGGTGTGCCAAGCAGACTGCACTTGCCCAATCGTAGTCCGCAAAATCATTCCAGAACCGTCTATCCTTGTTTTCATCTGACCTTCTTCATGAAACCTAGTCCGACTTATGTCGTAAATTTGAGTTTGACATGAAAAACCAACGAGAGGGATTGAGAATAACCTTGATGTCAATCTTGTAGGGACACAATAAGGGAGCGCGTGATTGTAATTGCGCCATTTTATGTTCAGTAAAATCAGTGAATCGAGTTTAATTGGAGATATCCTTGGGTTGTACGTCTGTTGACTCTACCTCTGTTGATTGCAAGCTGTTTAAATTCTCTCTGGTCAACTCCTGCATGAATTTCCAGATTCTTTCGTCTCGCATGAAAAATGAGCAGCATTCTAGTGAATATTCGATTCTGAAGTTGTCACCTTGGAAAACATTTGCAGAACCTCGAAGGCAGTGATAGGGAAATTTGAATGATATGCGAAAAAAGTAGTGAGTATGAAATTCGACGTGTAATAGTGCTTGTTGATACGACAGTAGAGGAAAAACGGGAGTAAATGGCCGAAATCCGTGAAACAGAACCACCTTCCCCTCGCTTTCGTCGTTAACGACCCTTCCGTCAACAGCGGATTAGCCCGGACAAGCTTTCCATTAACATTTCGCCAAGTTATCATTGCGCAGAAACATCCCAGAAACAATGCAAGAACTCAACAGAGGTTTCGTCGTTAATCGTAAATGAGTGAATACAACAGGTGAAAAATAATCGAAGTGATCAACTAAAGTTAGGGAAATTAGCCATTCGCAGTCTATAATTAGCCGTCCCGAAAAGAGCTAACGTCATACCTGTTTAGTAAAGCGTGCCGATATACCTCCATGCCACAGTTTCTTGGCCGCTTCCACCAAAGCCAATAATTGATCACGTCGCTATGAGGTGTGCCTGTCATCTAAAGGCGTTAGCTGCTAAAACTACATTGCCTCTTCAACAATAAGAAGCCGCGCTTTTCACTAAGGATTTCGCCACAAATAGGCTTCCCAGTTAAACCCCAGTTTCCATGTGAATGACTTGTTTTAGGGATCCCTCGTTAACCAAATTACCGCTATCGCAGCCTTCAAAATAACATAGGAATAGTAATGCTTTGGATTGCCATCATAGTGAACGCTTATGCGCCTCGACTCTGTCATCTGGGTGTTATTGGGCTTTACTTCTTTAAATTCCTTTTATCCACTACTTGATTTCCTTTTATCCATTGTTATTATGTTTATTACGCTGCTGAAGGCAAAACGTAGAACAAACAATCTGAATCAGAAACCAGCATTAACTGAGCACGAAATATTCTTTGGAACCAAAAACACAATAGGTAAGCAAGACCACAGTTAGAATGCACGCACTACTCAACAAGGACCATTATACAACAATATCGTAATTTTCGCATCAAGCTCATAAGGAAGAGTGAATCTCAAGGAATCAGGAAGTTACATAATCAGATAGCATTCTGGCTGTTCGACGTTCGAATTGTTTCAACGTGCCAAGAGAGTCTACCCTCTTAGTTACTTTGTTGTATAAGCTAGCCGCTCTAAAGATAAAACTTCTGGCCCTTACATTAGTAATAGGCCTAGTCAGGGAAATCTTGAACTCTCCATCCCTGATACGAGAACGTACCAACTTTTAAAATCCAAAAGAACCAAATTCATTGACCTGATACAGGAGTTTATAGACCATACACACATCAAAAGATTTTTGCCTTGATTCAAGGGTTGCTAGTCCCAGATACTTGTTTCGAATACACGCTTTAGAAATCCTATAGTGTAAGAAACTGTTACATCGATAAAGTATTTGTCGCGTAAAGTTATTTATTGAGTAGTTGTAGTTATTGATTGGATAAGTCCCTCAGTTCGATGTTTTATCGGTCCTAATCTGAATCACTATGTTTTTGGTTATTTTAGTAGCTCACATATCAGGAACTACAAAGTTTTCAGACTTTAGCCAATTGCTTTTTCTCCGACATGATTTAATGCTTCTAGATTTCGAGTTGTCGTTGCATAGCCGCCACCTACACTGTCGACTCAATACATATTGGTTCAAAAAGCGAAGTTCTATGAAAGGCACAGTTCACGATAATTTGCCTGCCTTGTAATTTGCGCTCCATGAAGGGGGCGCTGAAGAACACAGGTGTGAAGAAAAGACAAAGGAATCATTGAAAGTCTCAAAGTGGGGTGTTCCTGACCAATGGCTTAGACGAGTGCGGCCAAGAAGTCAGCATATGGGCAAGTTTTCACGTGATAATGTCATCTGATGAGGTTGTTGTTACAATGGTGGTTTCACCTAAGTTTCTTAATCCAGTTGGAATCATACCTCTTATTCACGTAGATACCACCACTGCCCAGCTGGCCAAATCGCAGATGGATGTAGGTCATCTTGAGACAGTGGCTGCCACCTCTTCGAAGGGTTGGTCACGTGTTTAGCCCTCACCTTCGCTCCGCGTTGATGGCACGCTTTGCCCTTGTGGATTAGCCTATCTACTCGCAGTTGGAACCAAAATACTCATAGTATTACTGTGAAGTGCTTGCACGAATTCAGCTGTCTTTTGGAGGTTCCTTCTTCGTAACTCAAAGCGCACAATATAACTGGCTTCTGCAAGTTGTCGCCAGAGGTAAGAAGAAGAGAACCAGTAGGATCTAATCTTTGTGGTTTCAGTCCGGAGATGATCTGTTGCAAAATGCGAAGGAGGAGCGATACTCGCGACTGGGTGACGTAGCTTCTCGTCGTCTGCATTTAACCCCCATTGGCCAGTGTGCCAGAGTGGGCGGCGGAAAAGGAGGAAAAGAGGAAAGTTCTCGGGTTCCTATTTCTCGGTCGTTCTTTCTCTACTGTCACACTACGAAATCCCTGCTTTCATACTCCACGTGGTTCACAATCTCGCGCAATAGTTCCTGTGTCTTCAAGAAAATTATGATTTTCTGCAAATTCGGTTACACTCTTTTCTATGGGTTAGTTTCAAGTTGTCTTGCCTTATTCTGTCTTTATATAATGAGCCTCTTTTGCTTTTCAGTCGCTCTCCTTTGTTCGAGCAACGCTGTGCTTGATAAGCGTGTCAATGTTTTCATGTGCATCCATATTTTCGAGGTATCCCTGACCCAGCTAAGGAGTGTTATGTTTAAATGACTCTGATGCCTCATAAGCTCACCTGAATAGAATCTCGTTATCTCCACCCAAGCGATGCAGTCAACATTTCCAAACGGATGAACTGATTGACGTCTAGTCGGCACATAGTGGGATTCTGACGCTCACCCATGCATAAGACTGTTTGACTATAGGGCACTACTGGGCACACCACACGGTGAATTTATGTATGTAATGTGGCCCTGTCCATATCGATGGAGCCGATATCGCATAGGTCTTGATGTCGCATAGATTGATACGCGCATATTCTGCGCTAGCTACACTGGTATCTCTGTGAACATTCGCTACTCAGAAACTCGAACAGTTCAGTGTATGAATGATTTTTTTGCTACAGATACGTGGAACGTGTTCAATTTCATAGCATCCAAAGGAAGAGAGGGGTGATGTGGACATTAGGGAGCTCGACATTCAGAGATTCAGAGAAGGCACCAGTGAAAACTCGCCTCTGAGATTCAGAGGAGGTCTCTTTTGACAGACCCCGCCTTTCTTGAAGTGGTAAGCCCGTTAGAGCTGACTTTGCCGACTAATGTGGACAAATAAATTAGCTTCAGTGTTGAAAACGACCATCAGTCGGTAACAAAGATGAGAGTGAATTATACAACCGGATAACCTTTATCTTTGGAGGCAGCATCAGGCGAATTGTGTTTTCGATTATACAGCACTAATGAGACACGATATGTATCTGCTATCATTTTTATTACTCTTCACCTCTGTCATTTTTCGGCAAAGCGGCCTGGTGGCATACTGTGTCGGCTCGAAAAGGGTGCAGCCTAGATAGTTGTTCAAGGAACCACTGTTTCGAGAAGGTAAGTCGACCTTCTTGCTTATCGTGAAGTATGCCTTCTTAACTCCTTCGAATCTTGGGGGTTCGCCTTTCACCGGAATTTGCGCCACATATAGATGTCTTGGTTCCCTATTTTTTATCTGTATCACTCACATTAGGAGTTGCTCATTACTCGCTATCTTTGATGGTTGATAGTATTAGACGATTACCACTGCTCGTCATATTTTTGTAGACAACTACCAGTAATTGATGGTCTAGATACTTGGTACGTTTTGTTACAACTTATACCGGGTCAAGAACGAAGGGGCACGTCCATTGTCATGTGAAACTAATTAGTAGTCATGTGGTACTATGTAGTGAACGATGTGCTAGACTTGATCAAGCTCTCTCCCTGTCGGCTCTTATCAGACTTTCTCAGAATTGTCACTCGCTTTTAAAGTGTGAAGTGGGCTCTGAGTTTTACAAGGGTTGTGCTTGATGAAAAGAGACAGTAGTGGTAGGTGATCGAGACTGATAACACCCTATAAATCATTATAACGAAACGGAATTGATAGCAAACCTGTTGCGTTTTCGGGGTTAGTTGGCAAGGTACTATCGCAGTTAGGGGAAGTCACTCGGATTTCGAGTCTAGAATGATGAAGTATTGCTAACCTGTCTAATTAGTTGAATGCTGTACATTGATATGCTTTATTGTGTTACGAACATGTACCTTGGATCATGCACAAGAATGAATATGAATTTGAACTCACCTTTAACACATATATTGCAGAAGTGATTCCTACAGAGCTCGTGCTCCCAGGTCTAGGTGAATTCAAAGAAATCCGAAACATCGCCGATTCACATTATTCCGCGAAAATAACCAGCACAATCCCTCTCAAAAGGTGAAAAACTGCAAATATGCGACGTAGCACTGACACCGTTGCTACCTATGGTTTTACAGGATGGTAACTGTACGAAACATGCACAGTACGCCAGTAGCACGGAAGCCTCGTAAAGGCATGTCGTTATACAGCATTTGACAAATTAGACATGTAGATGATGCATCATCATTATGCGGTCTCAAAATGCTCCCCCCTTCTCACTGCGATAGCACGTTGGCAATAGAACAGTGTCACCAATAGGTGTGGGACGAGTACGTCAACAGTGGGTGACCGAAAGATAATAATTGATAAAGGCTGGTAAGGATCGTTGGATGGCAAGTGAAAGTGAAAAAAAACGACAATTTAGTAACAAGTAGAGAGAAATTCAGAACGGATCGAACGTATGTAGTAGTAGAATGACACGCACTTACCAATGAGGTCCAATTCAAACTAGGTATATTTCTTCTGCTACAGCATACGACATGGGCATGACCTGTCAACAATTCACGTTCCCTGCGAAAAGTCGTCAGCAATTCAAGTTCTGATCGACATCTTTCTGTGGCCTGTGGCCACAAAAGTCAAAGTTATACAACTAACGCATCCACTGTCATTGTGCTGCACTCAAGTCTGCCCGTTGTTAAACCTGAGAGGATTCCATTAGATTTCATCAGTCTCTACGCCGTCCTAAACTAGCACCGCGAATATTGGTTTTCACTCCGTCCACTTCAGTGTATCTCACCAAGTAAGGGCTCGTCTATCACTAATTACTCGCTTCCAAATCTCAGCTCATTTTCAACCGTAATGATTTTTGAATTCGCTCCGCCTACATTGGCAAATCCGCCTTTTCGGCTATACTCAACTCATTTGGAACCTACATTTCTCCACGAATCTCTTTCTTATCTATAGAAGACTGAGCCTGAGTTTTCTTGTAGTGAGACCCTGATTGTGTGAGTCTCGATCATCATTTCTAGAGTTTCACGGCTCATTGCAATCATTTTCCCGCCACGGTCTTCATTTTTGCTCTTGTTTGGCAATCTGACATTTACAAGCAGTTTGATAAGGCAGTTGTCGGATCTGAATCCTATCCAGGCTTTTCAGATGACGTCGAAGTTTTGGTTAGGAGGTTTACTCGGTATATTTACCTTTGTCGGCTTCTTACTAACTGCCATCGTTTTGGTTGCTGTAATGAAACTGGTATTCAAGGGTAGAAATTCTATCTACGTCATTGCTGCTGGCAACCTTTTCTGCGATTTGATTCAGCTACTACTGGCTCTATTTTATCTGACACCAACAATTATGTTAGACGTACGTTAGTTGCGTAGTAATAGTGTTGAATGCTGAAGGATCTGACGTGGAATTGCTTCAGGATTGGCTACTTGAAGGAGGTCGCTTTAATCCTGTTATGCACTTCTTGAGCGCAACTTTCCTTTTCTGTTGGCACTATGGCTCTTCAGCTCAGATATTGATGGCTATCAATCGGTACAGATATGCATTTTTAGAGAAGAGAGGTTTTCCATTTTTTGGTTTCCAGCTTGGTTGTCTTGTGTTTTACAAACACTAACATATTTTCCCTGAGAAACGTTTCCATTATCACCATCACACTGTTTCCACTTTCGATTCTTCTCGCACTGGTGTCCCAGTATGTCCTACCTTGCTGCAAGTAAGTTCATTAGGTTACATCTTTATTTTGTTTAATGAACATTATATGCATGCCTGCATTTATCCATATATTATATTTACCATCATTCTGAATCACTCACTTTTCGAAGCACTGCTCAAACCACCGTTGGCATTTCCAGGACGTACTGATTATTTTCACATCGATTCGGTCTCAAAAAATCTCATCAAGCGCTTCCTTCCTGCAACACTCGCGAGATAGTGATCCCACTGAAATATTAGTCATATCCATTTGAGCTTTCGTCCGGAAGCATCCGCAAACCTTTCGTCATGGACTAAGCTCCTTACTCAACCTGAGCATGGAGGCCTAGGCATGATTACGCCTCGCGAACAACTCATACATACCTTTCGTAAAGGAGGGAATAGTTGGAAGAAAACAACATTTACGAAACCTCCCCTATTCAATCAAAATTAAATCATCACTAAACCTCCCGTGAATTTGCATTCTTCCCACTCCAAGAAAACTCCAAAGTGCAAATAGGGTACGATGGAAAAAGACAATGATCCTACGTGTAGCAGGACTTATCCTTGATGTGAGTTGTTTGGAAAGAGTACAGGCGAGATCAGAAAAAGCGTAACCATAGCCCTGAAATGCAAGGTGGGTTGAGAAGACTCCACAAGTACACATTTCTCCAGAAGGCAATACCAGCACCGACTGGGAGATACTCAGACGAAGACCCGTTGTGGCACAGGGACGCCAAACCGCCGGTGCTGGACAATTTTCTGCTTCATAACTATATCCCAACTGGAATTCTCGTTTTCCGGGGAGGTCTCTACTTAAAGGGAAAGAGGCCAGGAAGTGGACAGTTCAATATGAGAGAAGCACAACTGAAGAAAAATGTCTGGGTAGTTTGAAAAGTAACCTCTAAAGTAAGGTCCGATTTCATTTGAACAATACGGTAGGTGATACGGAAATTTGATTGATTTGAAAAATGGCCTGGGTGATTCAGAGAACATCCATTTGAAAAACCGGCCATACTGATTTGACGATCGTCCATAAAGCGGAAGTAGTGTAGCACTAGTGATCCAAAAACAGTGATATTAGTGTAAGTGTCGCCAAATCGACTCCTCTTCTCCGATTGAGATTGGAGTTTTGACATGTATGGATGTTGTGGGTGGAGATCAGGTGGAGTGAATTGTATGTGATTAAAGTACTACCAGCCGATAAAGAGCCTCAGAAAGCAGTTCCACATTATTTTTTTGGCCACTCGATATCAACAGCAACACAATGTACCGACTACCGAAATTCCGAGCTCCTGAAGAGTGGTGTGTGTTCATAGAAATGTCAATTTGGCTAGCGCAAAAGACTCACGATGTAAAACGATAGTGACACAAGCCTCCGAACATAATCATAGTAGGCTAGCAGCTGGAGACGCGCTGGAGGCATCTCAAGGGCATCACACGCTTTTGCAAGGGGGGGGAGGGGGTTGTTGTGGTAGATTCGAATCTTATCTTTTCGTTGTTGCTTTGACTACTTGCGATAAAATACGGGTAGTGATGGCTGCCGCTAGTTATGATTCCTTTCTCGTGTTTCAGTTACCGCTCGCATCGAACTACAGATCGCGATACTAGCGTTGTCTAACGAATCTCACTTTTGGCTTGGTAATGAATTAATCACGTACGGCAAGGGGAGTGGCGACTGGATTGTTCACGGCTTATTTGAAAACAAAACCACTTTTTCACCAGAAAGTGTGTATGTAGGCTTGGTACCGTTGTCCGGGGTACCAACCCCACATACATAGTCTGTCTGTCTGGCGTGCCGACAATTTCTGCGAAGCTTTATTGTTCAACCGCGTAGCAAGTGGCTCAGGAGATACACTCCAAGTAATTTATTCTATCATATCCGGCTTGATGCGCTTGCTCTCTATAGTGGCCAGAAGCACGTGGTACTCAAGGGGTCCTATGACGAACAAAGGTGCTGTGAACTTCAAATGGCAATGTAGAAAAACAGTGAACGAGGTAGGGTGTGTGGCCTTATGCAAAAAATCGCTTCGCGGCGCTGCAACCGCGGCCCTATCAGCACGATTTGCCGCCGTGGCTGGTATTCCGCTCAGGATTCAGAATGAACCTTAGGAGCCCTCTGAAACAAAGCTGCATTTGTTGTGTTTTGATAGCTAAAAACCATTATGCAGTGGCGCAGACAGTATAACTACAGAGTGTTATCGCAATAAGGGAAGCACCAAAATAAATGTTGCCCATCAGAGCATTTTGAAAGGATTTTTTAAGGGTCAATCACTCTCAGGTGGATGTTTTTGTCATTTTTGCCTAAACCTTAGTGTAGAAAAGTGATTCCAGTTTCCTCCAAGGCTGAGGTAATTAATGTCCATAGTTAGATGCCCCTGCGCGCTCTTCACCCCCTTCTTCCTTAAGCTCTTCACCACATTTCAATCGTTGGGCGTCCAAAACAACTAAACTCCGACAAAAATTGAAGAGTTAAAAACGGCAACAAACAACATCAAGGTAAACAACATCAACTCGCCGAATAATCCAAATGAATTCTACGAGCGTCAAACTATGTATGGTGGAGTTGTACGCAATCGCACGAGATAAACCAACCAGGGCTCGCCGCGGGCGGCCACTCGGCTTTTCGTCATAAGGTTACACACCCAGCGAGGTAGAGGAGTATAACAATAACAACGGGCTAACGTAACGACATGGCAAACAACATAATAACAGAACAAATAAATATCGTATATACATGTAGAATGTACCCTTGAAGGCAAAAAAATAAAGTGAAGAATGGTAGTGTTGTGAATGAGCGATGCAAAGAATATCCGAACTAGGCTTTTTAGTCTGTGACAGATTCCAACTACTCTCCCTATTCTATTCCACCTAACAGCCTCGTTGGAGAAAAAGGCTCTTTTTTTATTTGATTCCTTGCAACTGTTATACCCCAGCTGTGTTAAGCTTTTTCATCTTACTCTTTATTAAGAAGACGAAGAAATTCGACTAATAGCATCTTTCAGATACATTTTCGACCACGAATATCTTTCCTATTCTTATATATCCATAGGTGATATACCTAACTATACAAAGTATATCCACATCTTCATGAACTCATTCACCTCGGCAATCTGCCTAATCTGCTACTCATATGTTAGCTCTGTCTAGTGTGTACTGCTGTTCAACACGTGATAGAAATGTTTACCTTATTCAGATAATTTTCTACGTGTGGAGGATGAATAACCTTTTCAGAAAAGGAACAGCAGGGAGTGGTAATCGTCGTAAAGAGTACATGTAAGGTGTATGTGCTTCACCAATCGGCAGTGAACTGCTTTGATCAGTTTTCTATCAGATATGCTCTTCAATTCTGTGCGATCTCGCTTTTTTACTTATCAGCATGGGTGACTTTCCAAATGTTTTCCTTGCTGATAAAAGATGTGGATAACCAGTATTTCATCGTCATACCAATATGTGTGACGATAAACTCAGCAGCGAATGCCGTCGTTTACATAACGTCAAATAAAGAGGTTTGTTGGTGAGCTTCTATGCTGGATGCCTACATACTACTCATGCACTAGTGTTACTAATGTTATGCATCGTGATGCATTAGATTTATGGTGATCGGCTTCGTTTACTTCGGTTCAAAATTGTTCGCATTTGTCTATATCTTAGTCAAAACAGTATGCTACCTTCAGTAAGCACGAAATTCACATCTCACAGTAATGGTAGAGACTGGGATTCGGGGATCTCAGTGGTAGTTGATGCAAGTGATGATAGCTGGTAAAAATGATAGGGAGCGTCACTATGCCAGTGTTACCAAAATTCAACCTTCCTGTTGTCAGTGGAGTGCTGACAATCATAAGTGTTACCAAAGGTAGTCTGGGGAAGTTAACTGCAGGCGACCGATGCCATATCGGCCGATAAGGGTCGATAAAAAGCGTCACAAAGCTGTTCAACTACGTTTTTTAGCTACTCAGATATCAATAGCAACGAAATTTCGCCCACTAAACTGTCTGAGCTTCTGCAGTGTGGTCTGTGCTCGTAATGTCAATTTGGCTAGCTCACAGTACTCGCGATATATGTACAGAGTAGTATGCATGATAGCTTCAATGAGTGTCATTAGTGAGTGTCGGCTAAGCCTACATCACATAGTTCTACCGTATGACGAGTTGAATACTGGTTGAATAGAAGGAAGAACAAATATGCAGAGATAGAAGAGCAGAGAAAGACTGCTTTCTGTTTTTGATAACCATGTATTTCTAGGTGAAGGCAGAATTGATTTTGATAATGCAACGAGTTGTGCATCCTGTGGGCATGCATCCTGTTAGCATGCATCCTGTGAGCAATCTTCTCTTCTAACATGAAACGCAGGTGGAGTACAAAGATGATCCCTTCTGTAGAATGCACCTTGCATTCCAAATATAGAGTTTGCAGGTGAATGTGATGTGGCCTACAATGACGTGCGGATGTAAGCCAATGTACAAATCAGTGCTTTTATCCTCCCAGACGAGTCTGGCACCAACTCGCCGCCCCGAAGGGATGGAGGGTTTTGTTGTTCCAGGTGGGTATTGATGTGAGATTTGTTCCCCGTACCATGAGAGCAGGAGCGCGCCACCTATCACTACATCACCTCACCCCAGTGAAACGCAAGTGTGCTCAGATATTAAGGGTAACTCTTCGTTCCTCATCCTTTCTAATACATTTGCACTTCGTTGATCGATTCGTTCATCGCAAATGTCTGTTACTGCAAACCCACGTATATTATGTACATACTTTATCAAGACTTTGTCAGAAAACCTCTTCATTTGCAAGTGATATCTTAATCTTTCCCATCCTTTCAGCAGACCTCCAGGGACAAACCATTTTCGAAAGCTGTGCACATCTTTGGCCAGATGCACTTCATCGGAGCGGAGCAGCCTTCATTAGCAATGTCCCTATCACATGCTCGTCCAGAGTGTCCACTCGAACAATGTCCTGATTGATCAGGTCAATGCAAACGTGATGCATTTGTTTAGTCTCATGGCCATCTCTCGCGTCCGTCTGAATTTGTTTATGACATTACAATGAAGAATCAAGTGGGTGGTAAAGGAGTCGCACTGATTGATTGTACTACATCATGCATCGGATTTCTGGACAAACAAGTCCGATTGCACGAACTGAGGCTCCCTTCTATCGTCATGGTTCATTCGACCGAAAGCAGTAGACATGACCTCCTCCTACTAATTCACTCTGAGCAGTCTCTGTGAAAAAGTTCTTTTGAACTTCGAAAGCTCTACTCCAAGAGTGCATTGGAAGTAAACAAGCAGTCGAAAACGACACATGGAATTTTCAGTGCCAAGCTCAAAAAATGATGCAACGGACGACTATGCAGATACATAAGACGTACTGTGGGAACAATAAACACGCGGAAACATTTTCAAGCCTCCGTGACACAAGTACTCTGATTTTCTAAGGTAACTAGAAGATTCGTGGTGCTATTGCAATGTGGTGGTGGGGAATCTTAAAAAATTGCGAACTTAAGCATCTCTGAGGGACCAGTCTGCACTAACGTATATGTATTTTTGCCGAAACCTTTATGGAGGAAAGGTGTGGTTCCTCTCCTCTTCCAGTTAGCGTCTGCAGTGGGATGCCCCTTATTGCGATAGCACCGACACTTTTGAGTTGAAAAATATTGTTAGGTTTGAAATGTCGTTAGTATACATCCCATCGCCATGAATTTCTTTTACAATTCTTTTGTGTTGCAATCGGATGTTTTGAATCGCTTGCCCTCTTTCTTGTTGTGCTTTAATTGTTCCTTTTTATGTGCCACCTGCATGCATACATAATAAATCTATTAGCAACATTATCCAATTCTTTATTAGAATGCAGCTCTACATCGATATGAAACACAAAATTATGAATTGGCACGAAAACGAAGACTGAATATTAGTTGATGAAATCTAGTTGATTTTGGCTCATACAAGCAAGCTCATAAATGCACTTCCCACCACGGGAACTGATCAGCATATTCACCATTTTCTGGATGTCTTTGTGCATTGATCTGCAGAAAGGACGATACAATAGTCTGGCATGAGTCTAAGATGTCAAAATGGTATACCGTAATCAACAGAAATGGCCTATTTATATAGATATACTATACTTGTTTATTTGTATGTAGTTGTATATACTCGCTTTATACTTTTGATTTTATAAAGCATCTCACTTTATCTATTACTTAGCATCTAACATCATCTTTTTTCTGGAACTCAAAAGTTGTAGGCATGGCAACATATTCCAGTACGGTATACTATCCTAACATCCCAAACTTTTCCCAAGCACTCTCATTTTGATAGGCTGCCGGTCTGCTTGTTTGTTTGATCATTTGTCTGTCTGTCGAGATGTCTGTTTATCTACGCCTATCTACCTGTTTATCTATCTGCCTATCTGTCTGTCTGTCTGTATGCCTGTTTGTCTGTCTGCCTGTGTGTCTATCCGTCTCTTTGTGTCTCTCTGTCTCTCTGTCTGTCCGCTTACCTGCCTGCCTGTTTGTCTGTTTGTCTGTCTGTCTGTGTGTCTGTGTGTCTGTCTGCCTGCCTGCCTGTTTGTTTGTCTGTCTGTCTGTTTGTTTCTTTGTCTGTCGGTCTGTCTGTCTGTCTGTCTGTCTGTCTGTCTGTCTGTCTGTCTGTCTGTCTGTCTGTCTGCCTGTCTGTCTGTCGGTCTGTCTGTCTGTTTGTCTGTTTGTCTGTTTATCTGTCTGCGTGTCTGTCTGCTCTCTGTCTCTCTGTCTGTCTGTGTCTCTGCCTGTCGGATGTCTGTCAGCTTGTTAGCCTTACCTGATAATATCGAACGAGATGGTCAAGTGAAGCATGTGCTTGCACTTTTGGATCACCGTAATCAACGTAATAATATGTAGAAGTTCCCACTTTACGGCGTCTAATTGGGTAATGTCTGAAAGAAACGATATAAAATAGGGTGAAACCATAATAATCCGTAACAGTAGACTATTCAGACCTAAAAGAACCATTGGCCGTCCGGTAAACAACAATAAGCGGCAATTCCTGCTCTAGATCGTCCAACAGCGGCCGATGAGCCAGCTTGAAGCAAAATTTTCTGTTCAGATTATGATTTCTACGTAATGTTTTCTTAGCTATCAGCCCAACCTGATGATAAACGCGGAAGTCCGATCGCTTCGTAACTTGCTCTTCCGCTTTTGCAAAATTGCACACACCAATGTATACACTCCTTGACTCCATTTAAAAGGGATGCAAAAGTCAACAAAGCATCTGGATGAACTCACTTAGCCAAGCCTTTCAGTGATTGTGGTGCGGCCGTAGGAGCTCGTTCGGATTCCGTTTTTGAAAACTCTTGTGCTTTTTTCGGTTCGGCTACTTGATCTCGATCACTTGGCATGATATTTCGAATTGACTGAATAAAATCTCTTCTCGCAGACTATCAAAACTAACCTGTGGTCGCTCTCAAAGGGCTAACCTCAAACATTTTGGATTCACTTTCTTGCCTGTCACGTTTCTCCTTTTTCTTTTCTTTTTTTCTTTTTTCGTGACGCTTCTTTCTTCTGGCTTTTGATCTTCCACTTTCATCGATATCGTCTAGCAATCCTTTGCTGACGGATGACGAAAATTCTGATTCTTCTCTGACAATTGATTGTACATCATGAAAATCTCTTGGTTAGGTTTTTAAGGGGTCAAAAATGGAGGCACTTTTTGCGCCTGCCGGAGGGGTGTAGTTGGATCATCATTGTTGGGAAAGCATCGCCCCGTTGGGGCGTTTTCACGCCACGCCCACTGGCCAAGGGAAGCTCGGTACGACACACTCCCATCGCTCTCCTGCCAGTGGTGGTCCAGCTCAATGTTTCTAGGCAAACACAAAATGTGCCTTCAAGATTGTGGGAGAACTGTTGAGTCATAATTCGTGATAGACCAAGGACTCACTTCTTGCGAGATTTCTTCGATGAACTCTCGGTAGTAATAGTTCTAAACAGTGCGTAGATAAACAGTATTTTTTGTTCAGCTCTACTTACCGCTATGAACAAGAAATATCTTCTCAAGGATGAAAAGGGGAATTGGAACAAAGTAGCCAGTTCAAGCTGTACCTGGACTGAGGCACTTTGAAATGCTTAGAGTCTTCTCTGTCGACTTCGCTCTCTCTGTAAGACATTTCGTAGAAGCGATGGGTGAAAACTGATGAAGCCTGACACCTTTCCAAAAAAAATATGAGAAATTGAACAAAAGGTGAGCGGATTACATATCGATTAAAGACACCGGATGGGCAAAGAAGAAACTGTGATATGGGATTACATGTTTTTTGAAAACACATCCTTTTGCTTCGAGGAGGTGATGTATGGCAAAACTCGCATTGAAAAGGCGCTGCTTGGAGTCTCATCACGATCCCGCAGCATGGCGTGTCCTTCTAAAGTTCATCAGCTAGTCGAGTTGCCGGCGAGGACGGGACATCGTCCATTGCCGACTGATTTGGCCTCTCCGATATTCTGCAGTCTAGCTTCGGCTATTGACGCAGAGGGAAGCGAGAGAGAATGGAGTTTTCGGGTTTCTATTTTTCGGCTTTCTTACCGTTTTATTTCGTTCTTTTTCTACAGTTACATGCTGTGCATCCCATCGCAACGTACGTTGCACGCCACAAAGCAAATTTCCGGTCTCAGCGACACCACTCAACGGGCAGTGAGCTTCAACCCATGTGGCTGGTGTTACTGTGTAGTTTGAGAAATCCACTACGGTTTCAATGCTATAACTATGATCTAACAAGGATGAATTCGTCACCTCTGAAGTGTGGATGTGGAGTGCTGCCTAATAGTTGGTCGGGTTCTGACCCAAACATCTCCCTGTGAACTGCTTTTCCCGTGAATTACAGCTTGAACAGCGTTTTACACATATGGCAGTGCACTCATAGCTCACTCGAATGGGTGACTGAGTGATGGATGCTAACTCCGGGGCGGAATAGTCGAGGGGTTCCGAGACAACAATTCAGTCTGTAGAATCAGCTTTAGCTACCTTTAGAAAACCAAGGTTGTGATTTAAAAACTCAGCTTTCCCTCAGCTACAGGCCTCATACAACTCGCTTTGCGTTGCTGGCTTCTGTGCCATGGCCACGTCGTTTCGTAAGATTGAAACTCACACAGCCATCATTGCGCTTTAGGGTACAAGTGCGCACGTGTGATTAGTGTACCAAGCCCTGGAGGCCGTAGTGCCCCGTAGGTTACCTCCAAAGGTGACCGAAATCCTCGGCAACCACGTCATCATTTACGCTGCCGCGCTGTTTATCGCGCTTAAAAGGCATCGGAATGGGTGAAACTGGCACATCATGGAATATGGAAGGAGGGGTGAACGTCAGCGCAGTTTTGCGGGATCGTGATATGATTTCAAGCCGCGTTTTTTCAATGCGACTTTCGCTAAACATCACTTCTTTTGGAGTGGAATGTTTGTTTTCAGAAGACATGTATTCCCAGTTGAAACTCTCCTGACCCCTCAAGGTGCATCTAAATTTCTGAGGTACTTTTGTAAAGAGTTTGAATTGATGTACTTCATCAACTGTAGGCTAGCCGTAGGAGAATCTGGAGCACTGCGGCTTCCCATTTGACGACGCTGCTTCGAGGCTTTCCGAAAAGCAGCTTCAACAAGTCTACTTGCAGGCATCTTTTCCCCATGTCTTATCCTTCGACGATCTCCTTTCCGTTTTCTTTTCTCATCACTTTCCAATTTTTGACTTTCTTCATCAATTTCTTTTCTCGAATCCCCTTCTTCATCCTCCTCTTCGTCACGTGCTTTCAACTTTCGAGAACTCTCTTCTTTCAGCTTCCTCAGATTTTCTTCTTCGGCTCTTCTCTCCTTGTGCCCTCTTCGATTCTTCGACTTCTTTTGTGCATTTGGGTTACTGCTCAAAACTTCCATTTCTCTGAAAATCATGCGCAGCTGACTTCACCGGTAAAATCAAACGCGTCCCTTACCTTTGAGGTGGCATTATGCGTACACTTGAATTCATGCTTAGACCGCGTTCATACTTTGCAGTGACGGTGGCAGGGCATGGCTGCGTGTCCCCAGGTCTCCTTCTGTGCGACCCTACCTCATCGCCTGCGTCATTTCTGCACCTCACCCATTCACACTACCTCGTGTCTGTGAACGCAGCCACGCCCTGCCCGCGCAAAGTATGAAAGCGGTCTTACAACTGCGCTCGTTATTGACACCTCAAACATGTCAAACTATGTCAGTACAACTGCTGCCACCCCCTAGGTACAAATCGCCGAAACGGATGCCCAACAACTATTACATCTACTGTTTTGCTTACACTATAATACAACTCGAGATGAGACCTGTACTAGATCCGTTAACCACATTTGGACAACTAGCACAGCGAAAAGGCTGTGGTGGATTGCCCCCCCCCCTCCCCCACTGACGCAATAAGAGCAAAAGGTTTACCCACAAATCTCAGGGAACCAGCGAACTATACGACCATTACTGCGTAAGGCAGAAAGTCCCTTGGCCGATTGGTTACTGCCGTCGGGGGAGGGCTTGTGTGTGATACGCGCACCGCCTCACGTGGGGTGTGTGCGCACCACCACATGACGCAGTGCACGCATCAGACATCACAGATCCACGTTTTTTCCGATCGATATTTCGCTCACGAGACAGAGAAAAGCACTTCCACCGCACAAGTCATCGGAGAATTGGGGTCACGCTGCCGTGTTTTGAACTGTTTCATTTCGTTCCTCCTTCCTTGCACATACACTTATCTCATCTGGTTTCAAATTCAACAATCGCTCCAATTTCTTATAGTGGGTGAATTACGAGAATTTTGCCAGCTCACTTTAGTTTCATGGCTAATGATTGTAGAAGGTCTTCTCTGGCTTTCTTGGATGAATCCTTTTTGGATTCCAAAAGGTTAACGTATTGTTCTGATATGTCGTCTCCTGAATCAGAAAATTGGCCTCAGCCATCCCTCCCCCGTCCCCCGCAAAAAAAATCAGAATTCTACAGACCATTAGCTTCTCTTTGCTTTTCCTTCCTTGCAATCTCGCACATAGATCCATGCATACAGCATACCACATCGTCTTTCTGGAAATTCTCGAGCATCCATCTATTATATAACCCATTTACTTCGTGCGTCTGTCTGTTCATGGTTTGCGATCAAGGCGAAAGGATACAATACGTATCGATTAGGTGAATGATGCGCCTGAGTCGCGCGAATCGCGCGATTTTCTCCTTGGTCGTTTGTCAGTTTGCTTGGCTTATGTGCCTGTCCGTCCGCCAGTGAGTGTTTGTGATTAGGGAATGATAGAGCAAAGCAAGTACGGGTATTCCTCAGGTTCGGGATAAACTATGGATGTCGAAGTATTAGAGTAAGACAATGTTCAGAGTAAGAATGACGAGTAAGATGGAAGACAATGGCAAAAAAGCCGAGAAATGCACATGAGAACCCGAGCCCTCTCTCCGTTAGGGCACTCTCTGCGTCTCTAGCCAGGGGTACACAGCAGATAGGCGAGAGGCTGAATTAGCCGGTCTACGTTATCCCGCCTCCGCCGGTATACCGCCCAGCTGTGAACTGCAGAACGACACGCTGTGCTGCAGGATCGTAATAAGACCCCAGCCACGCTTTTCAATGCTTGTTTCGGCACACATTACCTCTTCTGACGAAGGATTTGTTTTCAGAAAACATGTATTCACAGTTCTCAGTCTTCCCTTACCCTTCCCGTTGCCAATCCAGGTTCCCATAGCATACGTTACACCTCCAACGTTAACGTTTTTCGGGGTGTGTATCCTCAGGATAGGATTACGCACGGCGCAGCACATCTTGTGAAGCGATGTGTGCAAGCTAGAATCGTCGCATTTAGTTGGGTCTTGAGGCGATTCCGTGTTTTTCACCCAAGATCGGGTATGGAACAAAGTAATGCTCTTACCCATCCACGGAGGGGAGGGGAAGGGGGGGGGGGGTGTAACACGTTAAGTGTCGAGCACTAACATGCTTTTACATGTTGCACCATAACATTAGCTTGACTGGACCAAGCATGTATGTGTACGGCAACTATTGTACGTCATTGTCACGTTAGTGTTCGTTACTGTTGCCCATTCAACCATCACCCCTCACTCTAATCCCCCCCCCCCCTCCCCTCATTAGTGTAGTTCCAACTTACCTTAACTGGAATATATAAGGAGTTATAAGGCGTGGGGCATTCGGATTCCATGAGAAGTGTAGTGTTGACCGTACTACACCTATAGCATACACTGGTGTTAAATGAAACTTACTCAAACGTTCATTTCATTGCTATGAAATCATAGTAAACAATATGTTATGAATCACGCAAATTGTAAACAGGTCATAGAGAACGTGTGTTGAACATTCAGAGAATAGATATAGGTGATCCACGTTTCAGCCAAGTACTGTGCCTCGTTATTCCACTCGTTCATAGTACTGTATAAATTTGCTCACACTAGTTTTTTTGGGTGTGCCTTAGGCCACCATCAATTTGCGATTTTTCGATTTTGCGGTGTCGCGGCATTGCACAATCTCAAGATCGTAGTATCGCGTGCGAAAGTGCCACGTTACAAAAACGCAGAATCGCAAAATCGCAGTCCGGCGACGGCCCTAGGTCGAATTTTAGCGCGACGATATCTTACTATTTTGTCTTTTCAGGGTGCAAAAGTTATTGCTTCTAATTATAATGAGATAAACAGTTATTTCTTTGATGGACATTCATGGTACCAGCCCACTGCGCCCTGAGCGGAATTTCAACCGACCGCGGCTCGTGCTGATGGCACCGCGAGTGCGACGCCGCAAAGCGAAATTCAACAGGTCTATCACCCGTTCTTTTCATGATGCTCTCAGCACCACCCAGCAAGTGACTCAGACCCATCCATGCCGAAGAATCTCAGCACGGCTTAGCACGCACGAAGAGGTACTACAGAGACTAGCTTTATAAGTAGTGAATGTCAACGGATTTGTTTGTTCACTGTATGCAGTAACAAATGTGGTGTTCATTGTCTACATCTGATATCGTGTATAATTGATATACATGTGCGCAGGACGCTAACCGTACAGCCGAAATCTCGCATGGCTTGACCCACTTCGCGTGTCCCGTCACACAGTTTGAAAATGTTTTGGATTAATCCACTTGTGCACCTGGACCAGGTCCGAATGCGTAATGATTAGTGGTGTGATTACGCAAACACCTAACAACTAAGTAACATTCGGGGAAAACATTCACAGAAGTCCCAAATTTTGAACACTCGTGTGTGAAGAAAACAAGGAAACTTAATTATTTTAACGGGTAAGGGCACAAAGATACTGTGCAAATCAATGTGGTCTGTGGCTTGCGAACAATTGCATCATTAGAGATGCGCGTGTGTCCACACTTTCATCCCAAACGCAGCAATCGAAATAGGTTTATCTTAGGAATAGCTAATGGTTAAGGCGGTTTTTAGTGCTCGAAACGAAATTACGTATCATATGTAATGCAGCAGTGAGGAAAAAATCAAAAAATGCCTAAAAGTCAAAAAATGTGGCTTTTTGTCTCCTTGATTCTAACACAGACGTCTGTATTACCCATAAACAACAGCAGTGCAGGGCGGAGGTGGTGTAGTGGCAGGTGGCGCACACTACTCTCACGATGAGGGGATCAAATCCCGCATAAAGGCACCTCAGGTTAATCAAGCCTTCCATCCCTTCAGGGTCAGTAAAGTGGTATCAGACTCGTCTGGAAGGATAAAAGCACTGCCTTTGCCGCTATATCGGCTGGCCAGCCATTGGTTAGGCCACGTCACATTCACCAGCCATCGCGATTCTGAATGGAACTAAAATGTGCGGCACATCCCAGGAAGGGATTGAATAATGCCGAAAACTTTATCCTTTAACTTTTTTAACTACTCTGCGGATTTGGATGAAGAATGAAGAAATTCACTGACTGAAAGCGACAGACTGATAGTTACTATTCTATGTGTTAACGCTTGTGAACAAGTCTTGTGGCGCGCTGCGTTACTGAGTATTGATTGGGCACAAGCAGACCTACAGAGCAGAGGGAATTACCTGAACCCAGGGTGATACGCAGGTGGAGATCAGTAGAGGGAGCGCTGGGCTGACCAAGGTGCACCTGGTTTCAAGTGTGTCAAGTGTATCGTTATGTCTTATCAGAATTCTCTTTGCAAGTGGCGTCCCTCTGCTTGGACCCCTGCCATAGTTTCACAGTAAACACAGCGTTTCTTGCATTAATGAACAATCGAATTTATCACACCTAGATTCTCTAGCATTTAATATTGGACTAATAATATCAATTTCTGATGTCGAATAAACCTAGGAGCAAATTTTCAGCGGTGCTCCTGCAAAAACATTTTCTCCCACCAGAACCGTCACGGCTATTCTGATACATGAAGGTAAGCCTGCCATAATTATCAAGAACGCTATTCCGCGAAGCACCATTCCTTCTCACAAGCTTTTTTGTCCTTGCGACATCAAAATAAATCAAAACCAAAAATAATTAAAATTTATCCAAAATAATCAAAATTCTGCTTTCTCTTCATGTACGAGCTACTTTCCTGTATCTCATTATATGGAGGTGAGCCTGACATAGTACATGGTTATCAAGAACGCTATTCCACGAAGCACTGGTACCATTGTTTCCCACAGGCACTTTTTGTCCTTGCAGCATCAAAATAATCAAAATTAATCAAAATAAAAAAAAGCTATAATTAATCAGAAATAGTCGAAATTCCGCTTACTTCTGACATACGCAAGCATATGGTGTTGTTTCTTGAAAACATTTTTCCTGAGCCTTCCTTGCTTCCAATTTCCGCGATAGTGTGTCGCTAACACCACTTCTTGATCGCGCCAATCATGAAGCTATCCGACTTCTTGGGGAATCCGCTTACACTCTCTTACGCCAGATCGACTGCGTCAGATCACTCGAACTGAGTCATCGCGCCAAACGAGTGGAGTCATCGCCGTTCTTTTGGTCCTGCATCAAAGCGAAAGAGGCCATAGGAGGCAACAGTCATCTTTTCGCGGACTTGATTTGATTCGGGTGTTTTGACTCTCATAAAATTTCCTAGACATTCAGATATTCCTGAATCGCTGATCTTTGCACACTCTAGAGCGAAATTTGATGAGCAATTGATCAGGTGATTCCTAAAAATTGATAAATGCCAAGACATTTTACAGTGAGTTTACACCCAGATATCATAAGTGACACAGACGTAATTAAAAGGAAGTTCACGAAGTTCATAACGATCGATGGATTTATATGTCGTCGACTTCAACATACCAGGGTCAAATCACTATACTTTATCGTTTGATATTTAATTCACTTTGAAGACAATTATTACCGTTTGAGGACGGGTTAATCCTTACAGTACTGCCTCTAAGCTTGGACGCTCACTTATGAGCATTAAAACCAAAAGAAAGCCTGAGGAGTGCTTCCTACATTATGGAGGGAAAATAGGCGATGTTCATAATAATGCAGCTTTCAGCTTGTCACAGCCATGAGGAAATTACCTGGAACCTTAAACTCAAAGGCAGTGGTAAAGGTAATATAAGTGAAGAGAGCTCTCAAAGTAAGTCATCCAAATGAATCTCACGGCTCTAGAAAGACTATATAGATATGACGAAATTTTTCGTGAAAAAAAGCTTCATGCGCTTCATAAAATCGTCTTATTCTTCCATGTGTATTGACTTGACACGCCCCTTCCTTAACGTGACCCGCCCTTTCTCGGGATCAACGGAGGGAAAGGGCCTTATGTCTTGGGTTTTTGTTTCTTGACCGTTTCATTCTCTTCTTTCTTCCTTAGTACTAACCACGACTTTCATAAACTATCTTTTCATACTCGGCCCAGTCTACGCTTAACGTTGCTTTCAAGCCCGAGGACACGAGTGCCTACAGCCCATGTTCAGTTTCTTCATAATGACGTTCGCAACCTGATGAAATCCTCCAAAAAAGCAAACTTTTCACACTCACTCGTTAAGGAGCGTCGTACTTTTTTGTATGCCTTCAGTGATACAGGACAGAGGTAGGCCATTTCTGACGTATTGCACACGCGTTATAGCCAGGGCACTCCCAAGTGTCGCAAGTTTTGTCCGATTTATTATGAATCAACCTAATACATACGAACCGTCAGCAGTTACTGGTCTCGTACAAATCAAATAAGGGGTTGTATTTGGATCCCGTAAGGGTGGGGGCCGTACTGAAGCGGTTATTTTCCTCGACACCTGGAAGTGCCCTGATCTAAGGTATACGTGGGTAGAGAATTGATGAAAATGAGGATCTATGCCATGTACGAAGGTGATCGTATTGTTCTGTTTCCTTGACAGAACGTTGTATCCCGGCCTTTCATCAGCGAGTGGGTTCATTGGTTGTTGAATATTCAACTCTTTGTTGACTGAGATTTTGTGTGGCTGAAGGAGTTTGTAGTAGCAGCACAGAACATGAACTCTTTGAACTCACTTTAAAAAGAATGAGATAAGATTGTGCTCGATCAGTGGACAAGGTTTGTAGTCGTAGCACTATCGTGTATTTGCACAAGCGAGCAGAATGGGAACAAGTCGGAGCTGACAACCGTTGTTTTTTGAATATTTTTGAAAGAAAAATTAACCGTCCAACATAATTATATTCAAATGAAAATTCTAAAGCGCTTCAATCATGTTTCCTCAATTTTCTAGAGACCACGCACTATATAACCAACAATCAAGCTTTCCAACCCGTTTTTCGTCCATCTGTAAGCCCTACTGATGATTTTTTTTGAAAAAATTGAGATAAAGAGTCTCCTTTGAGTACGCAGCAGAAAAAGCAGCAGCAATTGTGCACCGGTTCAACATATTTGCTTTTTTGATTTTGACACTATTTGATCTTCCCTGCTCTTCTAATCGGCTTTATCGGCTTTTCCACAAAGTCTTACTCACCAGATGTATACATAAAGGCCATGCTCTTTTCGTTCTTTGTGACTACTTGTTTGATGGGAAGCTAACTGAGACGATGGTGATTAACTGGATAATTCTTCCTCCATGAGTTACTTCCTCCATAATAGGTACTTATATTCTTGTGTATTGGTCAGAACACTATCCCTGAAATATCTTCATTGTTCTTTTCTTGCATTGGAACAGAGGGGCTCATTAGAGCACAACTTTTTGGCAATAGCCCTGAATCCATGTAGTATGTGGCCCATTTCAGGAAACTTCATAACAGTTAAGATTTCCTTCTCAACCCTTGAGCATTTCTTTTCAGTTATGACCATTAACATTAATACAGAGACCGTGTTTAGAGAAATGCAGAGATAAAATAAAATGTTGAGTGATGTTTTTTTTTTTATGCCACACGAGGTTTTTAAGTGGAACCTTTATTCGTGGCCCAACGTTTCGACCGTTTCGTCTTCTTCAGAGGCCTGAAGATGGCTTGAAGCTCATGATTTGTCAAGTACCCGAACAAGCGCCTCCTCCCCTCTAGCGTTTCCGACATCATTTCGGGAAAGCTCCCGAACAACTCAGTAACATGACAACAAACTCACCGATGGTTCCACCGCTTGTGGGGAGCGTTTGCTCACAGCCACAGTAAGTAATGTTAGTATGGATGAATGAGCCCTACTTGAGTCTCAAGCCACATGACATGATATTGTCATGCATGTCACCCATACTATAGCTCGCATTTAGATACGAAAGGCAAAAGATCATTTGTAATAGACAAACACTCATTGCGGTTATTCATCCGTGGATTTCTGGCGAAAATCCAGAATGACTCCAAGACTTTCCTTGATGAAATTTCCGTCTCGAACGCCAAGATGCTACACTTAACATCAAAGTCGTTCCCACTGTGCTCCTCAATCTTATGCTTGCCAAGGGGGGTGGTAATGATATCACGCCTTTTCCCAGCTAGGTGTTCTTTAACGCGAATAGCCAGTGCCCTTCCTGTTTCTCCAATATAAGTGCTATTACAAGCCCTACATTCAAGCTGATAAATCACTCCAGCTTTCTCACAATCCCCTGGCTTTCCGTATGGGCATGTAATGCAGTTTGGAGTCATGCACTGCTTATCGTATAGTCTGTTGCGAACAAGTTGACGTCTAATGTTGTGATTAGGAATACTATTCACTAACACAACATCATCTTGTAACTGTGCTCGCACAATACTACGTTGTATTGAAGCAGTGACACGATCGGAGATGAATGGAAGGCATAAGGGTAGTTTCCTTTGACGTGATATGCGCCGTTGTGGACCAGCATAAGAGGGTGTTCGCCGTATGGGTACCGCATAACCATTTTCAGCAGCTATGCGTGTGGCTAAACGCTATAACTCCTGCCGCTCCTCATCGCCAGTGCACATACTGGTTGCTGTAGTTATCATGTTCTTGATGACAGCACGTTTCACTGCAGCAGGGTGAGAAGATGACGCATGAATCAAGACGTTCTTACAGCTAGGTTTGCGATACCATTTTACGCTAACAATGCCATCAGACAATTTGACCTGAGTGTTAAGGTATGGTAACCAACCGTGCTTAGGTACTTCCCGTGTGAGCTTGATATAATGTGACTGCTCATTTAATAACCGAAAACACTCATCCATTTCGGACTGTGTTGATGTTACGATGAAGCAGTCATCAATATATCTACAGTACATTAAAGGCAAGCGACTCAGTACTGGTTCTTCAATTCTGCTCATGAAGCAGATTGCAAGTACTGGTGCTAGTCGCTGACCCATAGCCAAACCCCTTATTTGGGAATAGTATCGCCCTGACCATTTAAATATATTGCATCGCAAACATTCCCCAACTAGAGTCATGATGTGTCCTTTATTCAGTCCATAGGTCTTGATATCTCCAGCATGCCTATCCAACATTTCAGATAAAGCCTGAAGAGCTTGTTCGGTTTGGACATTGGTATAAAGTGATGTAACATCAAACGACTCCATTACACAATTCGCCCCGAAGTTTGAGTTGCGCAACTGTTGTAGGAACTGGTTCGTGTTGGTCAGGTGGGAAGGGACTTTGGTTAGTAACTGGCTCACGATAGCATTAAGGTACCACGATATCCGATCGGTTGGTCCACCAACGCAGCTTATAATAGGTCGTATTTTGTAGGTGTCTGCTGACATTGATAGCATGTCGTTAGGAAAAAGTTTGTGGGTTTTGATCAGGCTATTAAAAACCGGACAACTAGGGTTGTCTAGTCTAAGTCTGCTCAAAAACTTTCCATCAATTCCCGCAGATGTTCCTATAACAGTCCATACGTGATTGAGACGTCTACATTGCGCTGTAAAATCTTCCATGGTGGCGCGACGATAGATGGTCGAATCTTGCAAATGGAGTTCGGTTATCTCACGATCTAATGATTGTGGTATAACCACGAACTCTCCACCTTTATCGCTGACAGAGATGCGTATTGTGCCGTTCGATCTTAACTCACGCACTTCTTTGAACCCTTGCCACTCCGGGGGGTTCTTTTCTGAATGTACATATTGAATTCTAGTTAATGGAGTAACAATTAAACAGAAATTTTCTGGAATCTTGTAATGAAGAGTTAGTTTGGTTTCCGTTTCGCACGGGCTTTTAGAGGGAAACCAAACAATAGCGAACATCCTCCCTATGGCTTAAGTAAAGCTTTTCAAGGTTACTAGATCACATCATTTTTAAAGCTCTTCAAGGTTACTAGATCATATTATTCAGGTTTCTATTTGAGTTCCTCTGTGGCCCACCTACATATTTATATTATATTTGCTTACTAAGGACCGAATTCAAGGTTTTTACGCGCATATACGAGGACTCAATTGAGATCGAGCCCTCCAAAGTGACGGACTACGGGGAGGGGCGTCCGAGTGGGGTTGGACGCCAGAGCGCTAAGAAGCGAAGAGGTGATAGTTAGGTGGTTAGGGACGCAGAGCTGGAAGCAAGCATTGGGTACAAAAATTTGAACTGTACTTTGGCCGCTGACATCTGTTCTAATGTTGCTCGGCGGAAATTCAGTCGAGTTACTCTCTTTCCAGTTTTTCGATTTCTGCTTTGGAATAATGAAAATTTCATATCTTTGCCTGTTCCTGCACTTTTACTGTATTCAGTAAAGTGATTTCAAGAGGAACTAGAATCCTAGAGATTTCGTGGACAATTTCTTCAAATAAGGAATGGAAATGACGGCTGGCGTAGCTTACAATTTTACTGTTGAATCGCTCAGTAAATCCCCGGTCTTAGTCTCACGGTTCCCAAAGCTTCTAATAAAAATTCGGATTCATATTACCCATAGATCTTGGCACTGCATTTTTTTCCGCTTCCCCCAACCTAGATATATACCTTCCCACTTTTTCCTAAGTGCTCTACCTAAAATGACTTTTTTCCTTACAGAGAGCCTCAGCTGGAATGCAGCCTCCTTTCACGATTGCGTCAAAGTTGAGCCCTCACTCGGTGTGGAAATTAATCGCATAATGCTAGACACCATATATGGCCCCTGAAGCCACTTTCTGAGTCAACTTCCACCTAAATAGGCGAACAGAAATTTGCTTTATTTCTGTGAACATTAACTTGGCACGGAGCAGAAGATCTAGTAATCTACAAAAATAGAGCAGTATCTGGAGCAGGTCAAGTATCCAGATGAGAGATAATTTTGAGAAATATGCTCCCCTCCCTCAATCCTACTCTTGCGATACCACATCCTTCCATGACTGGTGTTGTTAGTATATTGAAGTTGTGCTGCTGATCAGTCCTCAATCGCTCTATAATTACAACAATGCTACTTTGTACAAAGTATGATTATCGATTGAAACCTTTCGACCTTTTTTTACAGAACAGCTGATCTTCCACAAAATCACTTAGCTTTTATTGGTTTTTTTCTTCAAATTCGACCTCTTCTTTTTTTCTGCCTCAGAATAAGAGTGCTCGCTTATGATTCCTCTATCTACACATGCTTGACCCTATCTAGAGCGAGCGAGTGCACTGGCCGTGAGCTCATGTTCATACTCTGTGATTCCAGCAGCGGATCGTGGCTGCGTATCTCTGCGTCTCCGCCTATGCAACCCTGTTTCGTTGCCTACGTCGTCTCTGCACATTTCATGTGCCACTGTGCCTCCTTGCCTGTGAAAGTAGCTACTCGCTGCCGACGCGAAGTATGAACGTGGCCTTACATGTTCATGCTCCAGTCAAAGATATCAATCTCGATGGCGTAAATTTCTGCGTGCCACACCACGAGTCAACGGTGAACGTATCTGAGTATGAACGCGGCCTAACTGATATAAGCGCATCGATCTCCACAAACGATGAACGTATTACAGTGCACTGTACCAGTGGTGACATGGTCAGTATTACGCGGATTTGCGTAAAAAGAGGAGGAGCTGAGCCATAAGGATTATTCCGATCAACACAATTGCTCGCTGCCTTTGAATATGTCGTGCGTCAATTCACTTCAGTACTTCCCATCTTTCACTTAACGACTTTCAGATGACCCTAAAACTCTGGTTAGGAGTTCTGCTCGGCGTTGCTACAGTTGCTGGGACCGTACTCACAGTCTTCGTTTTATGTGCTGTGATCAAGTTGGCTTTTTTCAAAGGCAAGAGCCCAATATACATCATCTCAGCCGCTAATATGATGTGCGATTTGATTCAGCTTCTGCTAGCTCTGCTCTACC
This sequence comes from Trichostrongylus colubriformis, assembly GCA_963978905.1. Lineage (NCBI taxonomy): Eukaryota > Metazoa > Nematoda > Chromadorea > Rhabditida > Trichostrongylidae > Trichostrongylus > Trichostrongylus colubriformis. The sequence goes on from OZ022256.1 coordinate 4,520,940, forward strand.
TCGTACCATCGATCATACTTGACGTAAGTGATCAACAGCGCAAACTTGAAGCCGTTTGATATTTTTGAGAGGTTCGATCAACATCACTGTTGCAGGATTGGTTATTCAAGGACGGTCGACACAACACTGTGGTAGAACTTCTGAGTGACACCTTCTTATTTTGTTGGTATTACGGTTCTGTTGCTCAGATTCTCATGGCCATTAATCGGTACGATCGGGCATCACCATTTTTATATGTATTTATATGGGATATGCAAATTTCCTTTTTCAGCTTGGTTGTGGTGTGTTTTCCAACAAATTCTTTATTTTCGGTGAAAAACGTCTCGATTTTTGTTATCATACTTTTTCCCGTGGCAATCCTTGTATCCTGTGTGTCTCAGCATGTATTGCCTTGCTGCAAGTGAGTTTATACTTCAGAAGCTTGCTGCTTGGGCTATTCAAAAGGTAGCAGACCTACATACGTCGTATTTATTCAACTAATCATTCAATTATTCGTGTAATTTCAAGGGAACTTCACGTTTGCCGACATACTTCCCGTGGTCGAGCCTCCCCTCTTTTCGCAAGCGAGCACGTCATTTGACTGCGTATCACTGCCACGTGTCACAGATCCACGCAGTTCCGATCGACTGAAAAGTCACAAAACCTTTCCGGCCCGAGTATATTCGCCTATGCATAGTTTTCTGTAAAAAATGTTAGATATTAAGTCGGAAATGGGAAAAGTGGGAGGCGATGAGCTATAAATTGGTTATTCTACGGATGACAGAAGGAAGCAGAGGCAAATTCGCCACAATTTCAGATTCAGTTTCGATCAAGAGGTTTTGTCTTACTCTTACACCTCTATAGAAGGTGTTGTAAACTATTCTAACAGCTATATTGATTTGCCGTTAAACACCTCTTCATCTGCCATCTGCGCTATATGCTATTCCTACGTTAGTGCTCCTTGTGACCTCGCTTTAATGCGGATTTCTAAGGCGAAGCTTCGACTTTCAGATAATTTACTACGTATGGAAGATGGATCATCTGTACAAGAAAGGAACAGCAGGAAGTGGAAGTCGGATTAAGGAGTATAGGTAAAGTAGCACAGTTGTCCACAGCCACTTGATTAGCATCCGTGAGCTTTCAGATATGCGCTTCAATTCTGTGCGATTTCACTATTCTACCTTTCGGCGTGGGTAACATTTCGTGTGTTTCCAGTGTTAATAGGGACCAGTGGTGTAGAGTATTTTATCGTCATCTCGATGTCTGTGACAGTGAACTCGTCAGCTAATGCTTTCGTCTACATCACCAGCAATCGAGAGGTTTGCTTGTCAGAAACTTGCATATTGTCATCTTGTATAGCCTGCAGTGAGCAAGGACAAGGGGACCGAATAGAAAGCTCTCTAAGGCCGCGGTCATACTTTGAGTTGCCGGCGGTAGGGTGTGGCTACGTGTCTCTGGGTCTCCGCCTGTGCCACCTTGTCTCATTGCCCGCGTCGTCTCTGCACCTTCACCTTGTCATTCTACCTCGTTGCCTGTGAATGTAGCCACGCCCTGCCGGCGTAAAGTATGAACGAGGCTTAAAGTGGCTTCACATGAGATTATAGCTTTTTTTCTGTACCAGTAAGGCACTTCCAGGTGTCGAGGGAAATAGACGTTTCATACACCCCCTCTGTAGGGAACAATACTCCCTCCTTTTTTGATGCCATATCACCCTCTAACCGTTCTCAAGGACTACGCTCAAGAACAGCGAGGTCACTCAGGAAAAATTTCTCAGTGGAATGGATTTTTGTTGGACTTGTAACGTTGAGCATCCAGCAACTGGGAGGGTGCACGACATCACCCACAAAAAAAAAATACTTTGTAGTTACCCTGGGGATAGTTCCGGAAATGCGAAACCACTTTTCTTCAATCAATATGGCACGTATAATCCCATTACTATAGAAATAGTTAGATCTCGTTATTGAGAATTCGCACGCGATGTGATAGTGCGAGCTATGGGCGCCGTATTAGTTGAGTCCTGAAGCGATCAGATCTAGAATGAGTCGTAGAGCACCATCATCGCTTCAGGACCCATCCAATACACCGCGCATAGATCGCACCATCGCGTCGCACACCGAACGCCGCAAAGTGAATTTTCTATCCCAATGGCATACACCCAAACGGGGCTGAGTCGTCTGCGTCTTTACCCGTTCCGACCCGTCTCGCCTCTGAGCCCAACCACGCCTGCTGTCGGCAAGAACGCCAGAATTTGGGGGGGGGGGGGGAAGAGAATCATGAAAGGGTCTAAACAGCTCAAGGACTCATTGTGTGCCAAATTTCAGCCAAGTACTTACGAGGGGACCTGGTCAGAAATGTCACTTATAGGTGAAATCATTGCTGATGTCGAACAATAACAGCACCGTGCATCATTTGAGCAATCCTTCACAACATGACCACACCAGGACACTGCAAGGGCATGGAACAGGTAATGATCAGCTTCCTCTTTTGAATCGAAGGCAGTGAAAAATCGAGGTAATGTGGTTAATACGGACTTCAGATGTAAGTCACCCCAATAAAAGCTAGGGTCTGGGAAGACTACATGTGGAAAAATTCCACGTGAGAGGAACCCCTCTAACAAGGGAAGGTCCCGATGTCGATGTGGCCATTCGGAATGGGATACATATGGTCCGACAGATTTTCAGACGCTGATCTCAAACCTGCATTCCAAATTTGCGGGACTTTTCTTTGGGCGAAGTTATGGTAACTTATTTGAAAAAAACAATACTATTATATGGTAGGTTTGGAAGCCCGTAGCACGCGAGCCAGATGTTCTCGCGCAAAACCAGTGCGATGTCCGTGTTCAGGGAACCAGCCTACCTCATGGGACATGTTTTTAGCCAATTCAAGGTCTATTGGATGGGCCAAGAATTTTTCAAATGTTTGGTCGAATTCTCGAATTGGCTGAAAACATGTCCCATGGGGTAGTTGGGCCCTCTGAACGCAAAAATCGCTCTGGTTTTGCGCTAGAACGTCTGGCTCACGTGTTACGGGCTTCCAACTACCATATAATAGCATTGCTTTTTCAAATTAACTTCCATAACTCCGCTGGAAGAAGTGTGTAAAGCTGTTTGGCGATAAGGACAGGAAGAGCAAAGAAAGGCCTCGATCCGCTATGTGTTAAAGGCACATTCCGTGATAAAGAGATAAGGCGACGTACCCTTCCCAGGAAGTAGATCCTAAGGTAACTATCCAGGTTGCCCTTTTCCGCCCCGCCACGGAGCTTCATCTTAGCGCTTAATTCCTCGAATGCACCCTCACTTGAGCTCTCCTATCGGTCAACTGAGCAAAATGAGTGGCGTCGAAGCGGGTTCGACCAGGTGTAGCGCCGTAATAGCGCACCGTGATTGCGTGAGAAAAGTGGAGCTTGGACAGTTATCCAAAGATCTACTTCCCCAAAGACATAAGTCGACCTGTCCGGTTATTGCGGAATGTGCCAATCTGTCATTGTTTACGTTCTTCCTACTGCCCTTTTTTACGTTGCCTTATTTTTTGTTCTTACATTTATATTTCCTTTTTCAGGAACGTACCCTTCGATAAGCCACCTGGACCCAGCAAAACTCCAGCACCACAGGACAACACGGCACACACTCGAGAGACACGAGCACTCTAGTCATAACATTTGAATACTTACAAGGGAAGGACCCCAGGTCGAAGTGGCCATTCGGAATGAGATGCATATGGTCCGATCTCTTTTCGGACGCTGATCTCGAATCTGCATTCCGAATTTGCAAAACGATTCTTTGAGCGGAGTTATGGAGGTTTTTTTGAATGAACGGTTCATGAGCATGGCCGTTGCTAGGTAGCCAACGGCCTCAGCGGCTTACTGGTAGTGCTCCGGATCTGCAGGAGAACGATCGAGGGTTTGCTCCCCGCCAGTGCGGGTTTTTTTGCATTTTGTGTTTCATTGTCAGTAAGTGCTTTTATTCCACTTCTGGATGTTTCCTTGGACTGGTACCTATCACACCCATCATTTACTCTGCCACTTTATCTATAACTGCTAACATTACTCACAAGGGAAGGATACAAAGTCGAAGAAAATCCCGTACCACGCGTATTAGGCGTTTTTGCGTGAAGAGATTATGATATTCGTGCACAGGGGGTCGAATTACCCCTCTGTGCAAATTTTCAGCCAAATCCAGTTTTTGGTCCAACTTCGGAAAATTGGGGGTGGCAAGGTTATAAAGTGGTAGATTTTGAATTTTCTTCTACAGAAAACCCTGCAACCTGAACAAGATAGCCCACACATACCTTTAACACTTGCCCATCGCCCTAAATGTACGAAACAAGCGTCAATTAGGAGCATTTCCTAAACAAGGGTCAACGACTTCTCCTTTGTTCAATGGGCTGCCACCCTATAGCCCGTAAATTTTTCCGAAATTTGGTCAAATTCTCGAATCGGCTAAAAACTTGTCTTCTGAGGTAATTTGACTCCCTGAACACGAAAATCTCCCTGGTTTCGCGCAAGAAGGTCTGGCTCGCGTGCTATGGGCTTCCAAACCTACCACAATAGTATTGTTTTTTCAAAAAAACCTCCATAACTCCGCTCAGAGAATCGTTTTGCAAATTCCGAATACAGATTCGAGATCAGCGTCCGAAAATACGTCGGATCATATGTATCCCATTCCGAATGGCCACTTCGACCTGTGGTCCTTCCCTTGTTAGCTGTTTATGTTGCAGCGCCTTATGTACAACTTCATACAGTAACATCGCATCACATCAGCTTGTGACGCAAAGATTTATGATAGACAAGCGCTACATCGCCATACCTACAACTGATCACGTGCTCTGTCTCACGTGTTTATCCCATACCATAAAGTTGCTTGAAGTCTGGTGAGGCGAAAAATCAGAACAAAGAAAGGAAAATGTCGGTTGCATTAAAGGCAGCATTAGGGGAAAGTCGGACGGAAAGTAAAAGAAATAGTGCATATGAAAATCGAGATGCCTAGTAACAGGACAGTGGAGAAAAAACGGATGGAAATGGCCCAAAACCCGAGAAATAGGACCCCCTTTCCACTGTTGATTCACGACGTGGACGACATCTCCATCAAGGGGGAAGTAGCTGATCTAGTTTTCCATTGGCATGTTGCCAAGTAAACACAGGGGAATGTTTGGAAATACGACAACATCTATTTTTTAGAATGAGCTTCAAGCTAAAACTGCAAAAGCGCCCCGCAAAACCTCCAATCCTGCCCCATCTCCTTGGCCGCTCCCACCCCAGTCAATCGGGAATTGCGTCATCGGGAGGCGGGACCGCTGCGTCCATGAGGCGGATTCGCTGCATGACTGCGGCGTTTTGCAGGGTTTCTAAAGCTCGGAGGGGCGCTTTTCCACCGGGATTTCGCTACAGGTAGCCTTCTTAGGCCCAGGACTACCATGTAAGTGACTTCTTGTAGGGATTTCTCCATTACCGCATTACCCCTAATGATGTCTTTAAAAAGAAGCATAATCTACAAGATTTGGACTCATATTAGTCTATTTTTTCAGCCTTTTGAAATAATTTCAGAGCCTCACACTGTTTTTCACTCACTTAGAATGACAAGAAGCTTCGGGACAGAAGAATACGCAGAAAATGAATTTTATAAGTTTTTTCCTTTTCCCTTGGCACGCTCGTGCCTGGTCTTGAAGCAACTATTAATCCAAATTAATCATGGAAATAGTAACAAATTTATAAAGCGATTTTATCAAGGACTTATTAGAGTAACCTGGAATGTTCTAGAATCTAGTTATTACCCTACAGCATTGTCATACTATATCTGTGTATCTTAAGCAATAAAATTTGAAAGAAAAGATCTAAAGCTCGTTTGTTGGACGGAAGCGTTTGTAGCTAATAGCGCAGAAATTCCCAAAATCGGTCGTCAAATCCACTATGGATTGATATGCAGTAGCAGCATGGAATGCTAAAAGTGTACATCGACTCACTTCCCATATCCACGCTCTGAAGACAGTGAAGGGGTAATTGGGTGATAAGAAACTTTAGAGGATGTCATTCGCTCGAAAACTAGGGGTCTAGGAAGACTATCTGCGGCAAAATCCTCCGCAAAAAAACGTCCCTGAGCTGTGGTGGAGGCCGCCTTTCTTGAAGACACTGGAAGGGCGTCATTTGGCTTACGGTAGAACAGACGTAGTGTGGACGAGTTTAAGTTGCCGCCATTGCACAACGCCAATTTGAGCCTTGGCATGATGCTAAAAGGAGATGTTTCTAATAAATAAATTTGTTTTTCCCTTTTACTTTTTACTTTGTTCTTCCTTACATTGTTCCTAGATGTACTTACATGAATTGTAGTTGGGAATGGCCACTCCACTACGCCGGGAGTCTGGTGCTACTACTAACGTTGGCCCGCCGCCCGTCGCCTACAGCGGACAACTCGGAAAGTCAGTGTGTTGGATGCGAATGGGATTCGAATACACACCGCAGCGTTACGCTCTTGAATCCGGGTTTTTTCGCCGATTATCGCTTCAAACCTTGAGTGTTCGTTACAAAATGCTCATTTCTTTGCATCTTCCTCTTGTTTCGGACCCCTTCCGGTACCTTTAAAGGCACATTTCGAGATAATTAGATGGGTCGATTTACCTTCTTGGAACAGTGGATCCTTAGGTAACTAGTCAGGCTGCACTTTTTCGCGTCGTCACGGCGCTACACCTGCTCGAACACACTCCGACGCCTACCATTTTGCTTAGCTGACCAATAAGGGAGCTCAAGTGAGTGGCGTTGCAGTGGCTTCGAGCAGGTGTAGCGCCATGATAGCGCATCGTGGAAGCGCGAAAAAGGTGCAGGTGCACCTCCAAGAGTTGACTTTAACGAAGAATGACGGCGTAGAGTAATGGGCATGATAGCGAAATGATACTTATCGTAGCGTACCAAAGCCGTGGTGACGAATGACGTGGTGCTTAATTTTTCAGCTTTCGTAGCGAAAACGTCCACCGGTCAGTACCGAAGCTTGGAATGAATAATCCAACTGCATTACCCCTACCACTGCCTTTGAGACTCAAAGACAAGTGTCGTCGGCGCTAATCTGCGCCGGGTGCTGTGAAGTATGGAGAAGGCCTTCTATCGAATTCCGGGATTGAGATCCCGTCGTGACTCGCGCACGAATTTTCCTGGGTATATAGCACGCGACAGAAGGAAACCGCGCTTGGGCTAGGTCCGTCCTTTGAACATCATGGCTCAACGCCTACCCTAAACAGCCACTTGGAGCGCGGGAAAGTATCGATGCCCCGTCCCCGCCAAGTCAAGTCAGTCGTCTCTGCGTCGTCCGGAGGATTGTCTGTTCTACATCTGTCAGTGCCAGTCGTCTGAAGATATCGCGAGATTGCCTCAAGAAGAAGATCTACGACAAAGATGTCTTCACTAGCCTAATGAACCGGACATGCCATCCTCTCCCTTCGCCCCGGGATTCTTTCAGGTCAACCAGTCCCCACGTGAGTCAGTTATTTATGCTACCAGTTGGCTGGCGCACACTACTGCGCGCGATTTATGGCAATATTGTGCAAAATGGGTTTGATCGGCACGTCCACAGTTGTGTATGGAATTGAGCGAAATTTCCTTTCCTCTGCTTTCAGCTGAGCTATAGAACTAGAAAAAAGAAGAGAAGATGGCGTGATTCGAAACCATTTTGCACGTTATCGACATGGATCGCGTGCAGTAGTGTGTGCCAGACAACTGGTTTAGGTCATCATTGGGAGTTTGGATAGTTTGGAGATCGATAGCTTTGTATTCGAATGCATCGATTGGAAAAAATTTGTTCACCTGCTGAGCATCTAATTCCTACTCATTGATGATAGATCCATACCCCGATTATCGATACTTATCGTTTTCGTAAACATGCTGCACTATTTGAAATTTTGTATACAGTCTAGCGGTCGATACCCAGCGGTGCTGCCAGTACCGCATTAAAAAAATGATTCCGAGAGAAACGCTTGCTTTGCTATCACAAATATAGGTGTAACATGACTATCAGTGTAGATCGCAGTATCATGAGAAATGCACCATTTTTTGGAACGCCATGCAGTTCAGCGGTAGATACATCAGCGAGTGATATCAGAACATAAAATATGTTCACCCAATGGCACTGAGACTCAGACGCTTTTGCTAGAGCGATCATATGGTAGTAGCAAACGGTGTGAAGGATTTTAACCCATCTAATTCCTAACGGTTTCTTATCACACTGAGACCCCTATACCCAACAATACCATTGAGGTCCCCGTACACTACAATACCTGCGAATGTGAACATTCCACTGTTAGCCGCAAAAGCGAACCGGCTTGGTGACATTTCCCTTCTCACGCTCCTTATCGAACCTTATCAGCCATTATCAATTTTGATCACCCACCATAGATGTGCCCGTCCACCCTGCTAAACAGCTATGAGTGTCGGCGCTCTTGGATCAACTCGAAAGGCGAAACGAATTTGACGACATTTGCCTTCACATGCTCCTTATCAAATCTTATCAACCGTTATCAAGGTGGATCACCCACCATCAATGTCTCTGTCCCACTCCACAAAACACTATGTGAGTATGAACGCTCCAGGATCAATGCGAAAAGCGAAACGGATTCGACGATTCTGCCTTTTTACATTCATTATCGAATCTTATCGACCGTTATCAATGTGGATCACCCACCATCAATGTCCCCGTCTCACTCCGCAAGAGATCTGTGAGTATGAGCGCTCCAGGATCAATGCGAAAAGCGAAACGGATTCGACGACTCCAGCCTTTTTACGTTCATTATCGAATCTTATCAACCGTTATCAGTGTGGATCACCCACCATCAGTGTCCCCGTTCCACTCCGCAAGAGACCTGTGAGTATGAGCGCTCCAGGATCAGTGCGAAAAGCGAAACGGATTCGACGACTCTAGCCTTTTTACGCTCCTTATCGAATCTTATCAACCTTTGTCAATGCGAGTCAGCCGCCATTAATGTCCCAGGCCCATCCTGCTAAACACTATGAGTGTGAGCGCTCTTGGATCAACGCGAAAGACGAAACGGATTTGGCGACTTTTGTTTTCCGCGGCTCCTTATCAGCCTTTATCAGTTGCTATTACCTTCGGTCCACCTCCATTAGTGTCCCCTTGCCACCCCTTACATCACTTGTAAAATTCATGGTCCAAGCTTTACTGCGACGCGAGATATGAATTTCCTGACACACAGACGGACACACACACAAACACACACACACAGACATACTAAGCGAATTATATATAGTAGGATAGTAGTTGTATCACTTATTCCTCATGTATTTCGTTTCCTCATTCTCTCCTATGTGTCATGTTATTTCTCTATTCTAGCGTATTGTTTGTGGTCCTCCTCAAGCGGTAGTATATTCCAGTGTTAGCTATAGTAGCAATAACTACACAGTAGTCATATCCTCTTTATTAGTAGTTTCCTCACTAAACGGTTGAGATACAGACCACTTGGAGCCCGCTCAGGCGTTAAACAGCATCCTCTCCATCGCGACATGTACCCTAATAGGGCGTGGGCCCTTTCAATACCCACGTTCTGCCGTGGTCCAGTGGCGGTTGAACCACCTGATGCAGCGATACAAACCCGTCACGACAGACCCCCTCCTAGTAGATCAAATACGAACACCCCTCGTAGGGATCCTTCGACCCACTATCTTTAGAATTTTCTAGAGCTGTTCAGGAAAGTTATGCCAAAGTTTTATACTATACTTCATGCCATGTTTCTATATAATGCAAGGAACCGTTTGCAAAATGCGCACTATTCCGTGGTGACTTACTTCTTAGCCGTAAACTCGTCTGCGACGCGAATCAACGGATGGAGATGTTTGGTTCCATGGATTTCCGGCCATTTCCTCCCGTTCTTTCTTAGCTGTGGCTGTACTCAACTCTATTTTCGCATCAACGATTCACCGGATTACCCTTCGTTGTGCCTTTAGCATAATGACTTATCATCTTATTCAAGGTTACATTAATTGGACATCTTTATGCGGTTAGACTTAAATTGTACAAAATTCGATGCTGCTCTGTTTAATTCCACGCTACGTGACACGCCACCCATAACATCTGATGTAATTTTTGTTTAGATTCAACTTGCTTATAGATTCGATCTCCTCTTCAGTGAGGACCAGTTTTGTCATCTGAAACTTCTCTTCAATCTTTGAAGTTATTTTACTCTTCATGAAACCGCCTAAAGCCCTATTCGGAAAGTTTCAAAACGGGAAATGTCCCGTTGAAAGGAGTTACTAGAATCAATGCACCCTACCTCAATATTGGCCCTCAGGTTCGTCTCGCTTCTGGACCTCGGTATCACGCCAATACCTTGGCAGTGAGCCCATGCTAGAAGTATGGACTGGAATTCAAATAATTTCTTCCATACAATCACTAATGGGACTGATCACTGACCGCGACGCTAGTGCTATACTTCTTTGCCGTGCTAATAAGGAGCGGCTCTTGAACGAGTTGTGGCGCCATACGAGCAAGTGAAGCGAACGCCTGAATAGGAGAAATAGCCAGCTTTCGTGCTATGTCTTCTGATTTGACTGCAGCTAGTAACAGCACAAGAAACCTGTACAAAAATGCCTTCTTTTTTACAATACTGTCGCAGGTCTTCACGAGTGAAATGGGGATGAATCTCTATCTGATTGGCACAAGGTACCATCTGAAAATGTTCCACAGTCATGAAAACAGCTGAGACGGAAAATATGCTCACATAAAATGAACTCTCAAGGTCCAAAAAGGGGGTATGGTGCAAATCGTGATAGACGGCGCGCCCTCAACCTTAAACTGGCTTCCGAATTTCCCCCCTTCACCCTTCTCTTCTCAGTTAAAGGCACCAGTAGGGGTGAGGGAAAACTGAGATCTGGGAGTACATGTTCTGTGAAAATGAAGCTTCTACTTCAGGGAGGTTCATATGTCGCGAAAACCGCATTGAAAAAACGCGGCTTGAGGTCTAATGACGACCCCGCAGCTCGGCATGCCGTCATGCGGTTATGCGGGCGAGGGAATCGCCGTGGAGGGGCGGGACAATGATCGCGGTCGGCTGGTTTAGACTCTGGCCTGTCTTCAGTCTACTCCGGCTAAAGGCGCAGACGACGAGATAGAGAAGGGGGATTTTCGGGTTCCTATTCCTCGGTTTTTTCGCGGTTTTATATCGTTCCTTCTCTACTAGTACATTGCTGAGCAGATCTACTAACATATTCCACAGTCTGCCGAATTCACCCCTTCTGGTGTCTTTAAGCGCGCACATCACTAATTCGCCCGGCTTTGATCGATACTCAGTGATGTAGCGTGCGCAAAACTTGTCGCGAGATAGGAAAGGTCTTCACGCTTACTACATATATCTCTGCTCTTTTTTTTTCTTGAAGCTCGTGACGATAATATAGTGATATACGCTCCCACAGAGCAGTTTACTCTTCGGAAGTAACGCTACACACCCACATAGTTAATTAGATGGGCAGCCGTTTAATAGAGTGCGCTGCTTGCTGTAGGAGGGACTATTGGGAATCCCTCTCAAAAAGTTTTGATATTGAGCTGAAGTTGCCCCCTTTCACCCTTAGAAAATGCTACATATAGAGAGTCACCTTGCTGTACTCCTTGATTTCCTCGATATGGCGAATTTCATAGTTGGACACACCGGCTGAACGAACTTTCCCTTCATCTAAATGCGACGGGTCATAGGATAGGGCCGCGTTTTTACCTTGCGGTGTCGGCGCCAAGGCGTGACTGCGTGTCTCTGCACCTTCCCCGTGCCATCCTAACTCACTGCCTGTGAACGCAGCCACGCTCCGCCGGCACAAAGTATTAACGCGGCTTAAGAGTGAAGAAAACCCGATTTTAATTACTTTTGAGTTTTTCAAGTTCCAGATAACTTAGTTTACGATGTAACTTGTTTCGCTCGTCTTTTTCATCGCATCTTTCAGACTTTGGATAATGTATCAACATCATGTCTATGTATCTGAAACTCCAACATGACGACTGCATTTTCAGAATTGAAAAACACGCTCACGATGTTCTCAAACGTTCCAACGATTCCATCACATAAGCACGTGCTCCACCTGCTGGATCATCTGCACTCATATGAAATTTCGTAGTCAAAAATACATCTTCACGCGTGAGGTTATGTTTCGGGAGCAATTCCTGTAACACTTTTCACTCATTTTCACCCTGACTCGAGTCCACGAATTTGATGAACTCAAATTTCTCGAAAATGAGCTCATTTGTATGGGCCATGGGGCACAATTCGGTAGTAGCACCGTGCTGATTGTCGCCGCACCCAAGGCAAATTCACTGAGGGTGCGGTGTGCACGGGTCATATCGCTCTTACTTTGCGGTGAAGCCGGCGTTCCTGCCCAGAGTATGAAGGCGGTCTAAAACATATACAACGACATTTCCATAAGCAGCGAAACAGGCAGTGGCGGGCGCAACCGTTCTCTATCGCCGGCACCGCAGAGTATGGAGGCGACCTTACGTTGAATAATGCATTTTGATCTATACCCTATACTTTTTCGCTTCGCTTCCCCACACTAGCAAAGTTGAGCCCTCATACTGAGGGAAATTTGAGGAAAAAATATATTGAGGAAAATTCTGAGAGTTCAGTCCATTGACATACCTCTAGTGCGGCTCCCAGCTCATGCTCGTTGGCGTAATGGCTTGCGGTATCAAACAGACGAAAACCAAGAGCCAATGCTTTGTCTACCGTGGCTTTTAACTGCAATAATTGTTTCAGACCAACAAATAAGGGAAGCGGAGATTGATTTATGATGAAAGAAGCTTCTCTGTTGTGGCACAACAGAGAGTTAAGACATCTCGGTGATCTAAGACTTATAAGTGCTATTTCAGTTGCTCACTGCTTGCATGTACGTAATGGGAGGCGGTGAACTGATGTTGAACTTGCAAAATTCATATGTCCAAGACAGGTGAAGCAGTTGCTCTGGTACAATCATCGAACCGCGATGGGAGAATGATCGGTACTGACTTTTTGCTGAGCATTTACTTTCTACAGAATGGTGATAGATATCAACCGATATCGAAGAAGTCCATATCGCACAGTTTCACATTGTAATAAGCGCAGTACTGAGCGCTAGCCCAACTGGCATCGTTACAAATACCTACCACTACTTGTTCGAAACATCCCGTTGCTACTGATATCGGAGCTCAAAGTATAATCACTTGCTGAGTACACAGTGCTGAAGCTTATAAGAAACGATAATCCAGCCATTTACTACTGCATATTGCAGCTAAAGAAGTTCGGATGTGCACACTCATGTCGAATTTTCTCGCAGCCGCGCGCGGCGAGCGGCGTCGCAAATTTCTTCGCGTGTGATTGCGTACATTGCAACAATCCCTTTATCACGCCCAAATTGATTATTTGATTGTTATCATGTAATGCTATCGTTTCCTATGCTTTTTATGTTCACTACTTTGTCTTTTAGGGCACAAAAGTTGTTTTTAGATAATGATGAGATAAACAACTATTTCTTGAGAGACCCCGTGGTATCAGACCCTTGGATCCTGAGCGGAACTCCAACCGACCGCGGCAAGTTCTGCTGACGGCGCCGCGAGTGCGAGGTCGCAAAGCGATATTTCAACATGAGTGTACACACCCAAGAAGTTCACCACTTCCAAGAGATCCAGGTGATTCAGCAGTCGATATCTTTTGTCACAATGATATCGCTGATCAATGTTCAGGCATGAAATGGGTACATTCACTAATCAGTTAAGAGTTTGGCTGAAGTGGTCACTATTGAGAGTTGGAATAGTTTATGGATCGATAGCCTAGATTCATCTGCATCAACTGGTAGCAATTTGTTCATTTGCTGAGTATCTATTCCCTACGTATTGGTGGTAGATCCATATCCCAGTTACTCATGCTTATTGTTTTTGTAAACATGACCCAATATTTAGAATTGCACATATTTTAGCGGTCGATGCTCGGTACTACACGTGGTACCGCATGAGAAAATGAATCATTCGCTTTGCTCTTACAAATTAAGATTGTGTTTTGATCGTCCATGCAGATCGCAGTATCAGAAGAAGCGCACCATTATTTGGAACGCAAGGCAATTTAGCGGTCAATACATCGGCAACCATATCAGAATAGACAAAATATGGTCTTCGAATGGCACTAAGCATCACACACTTTCACTATAGCGGTCGCATTGTAGTATGTAGTATGTAGTAAGCAGTGTACCGGATTTCATCCAATCCACTTTCTTACGGCCCTTATCATCCCCTGTAAGACGTTGTCAGTTCCAAGAAGTCACTCAAGGTTCTCGTACCCTGCAATACCTGTGAGTGTGAACATTCCACTGGAAGCCAGAAGAGCGGAACGGATTTGGTGACAGCCTTTTGATGCTCCTTGTCGAACATCATCAACCGTTATCGCTTTGAATCACCCACCATTAATGTCCCGGTCTCACACCCTCAGTTCACCTATGGGTGTCTGCGCTCTAGGATCAACCCAAAAGGCGAAGCGAGTGTGATGACATTCGCCTTGTGAGGCTCCTTATGAGCACTTATCAGCTGCTATCACTTTCGGCCCACCACCGCTGGGGTGTCCTTACCACCACCTATATCACTTGTAAAATTCAGGGTCCCCGCCTTGCTGCGACTTATAAATTTCCGATCAAACACACACCTAACAGACACACTTAGCCGACTATACATAGTAGGATAGCAGGATCAGTGCTATCGCAATGAGGGGTGGGAGGCATCCTACACGGGCATTATTTCTAACTGAACCTGTGAAGGGAAAGAAGCCACTCTCTCCTCCACTGAAACTTAGGTGAAAATATAATATACTCAAAAAATGTACGCCTGAGTGTGCAGTTTGACCCCTCAAGGATCGCTCAAAGACGCTTGGATGTGCGCCTTCTTTTATAGGATGCCTCCTTCTCTCCCTCCCCTAACCCCTTTCGAATCCATAAAATACATAAATACTGAATACTGTATGATCCTGCAAAGCTAATAAAAGCATTCACGTGAAACCGTGTTACAACCCATCACTATTCAAGTTACCCGGGTGGGGGGAAATCCGCCAAAAAATCGCGTGGACGCCCGCGGCGAGCGGCTAGCCTGGTGCGAGTGCCAGGGCAGGGCATGGCAGCCTTCAAGCGAGACAGTGTGGCAAAGGTGGAGGAGGCAGGGTGGCGTGGCTGGAGGAGGCAGTGTGGCATGGCTGGAGTGCAGAGGTGACGCAGCCACGCTCTGCCGGGCTCCCAAGAGCGAAATCGATTCGCAAGTCGTACTGGTGGCGCCGCGAGTGCGACGCCGCTGACGCGATTTTTTGGCGGATTTCCCCCCACCCAAGTTACCCCCCTCCCCCCCCCCCCCCCATCATCAGGATAGCATTATGGAGAGAATTTTGGAATGAACATTCATACAACTCACCTCTGCTCCTCTGATTTTGTCAGTACCAAGTCCGAGTAATGGAATGTCGTATCCAGTGTTCAGCTTTGCTGTACCTCCTATCACGGAATTCATACTGCACAGGGATCAACCCTTAGTTGACGCTGTGTTATGCTTTCCCTAATGCCTAAAAAGGGGAAGCGTCAGAATGTGGCTATAATGAAGAGCTGTTAGCTCACCAGTAGCAGCAGAACCCAAAATAAAAACTGAATATTTTCCCTGATCGCGCAATGAGCAGCTCAAAAACATTTGACGATATCAGTTTCGGTCGATGCGATGTTACAGGGGTTATTTCAACACTCGAGCTCTTCACAACTCAGTCCTATCACGGCAAACTATGGGGTGCGTACCGTTACTCCTAAGAATCGCGCGACCGCCCGCGACGAGTGGGAGTTGTCTGAACAGCAACAACAACAACATAGGGAACTTCCGAAGCTTCTAACCTGCAATCTTTGAAGAGCCATCACAGTACCAGTTAAAGGCGTCCTGAGCGGAATCCCGACGACTGCGGAAAGGAGTGCTAACGCTGCGAGTAAGACGCCGCAACGCGATTTTTAGACGCAACGCTACACCCTAGGCAGTGCAGTGTCCAGAGTGCGCAATTAACGCGATAAGGCGTTCAAGAGTTATGTATCGATCAAGCGATCAATCAAATATCCAATATGTGTCTTTTCTTTTCCGCCTGATTGCCTGATCGACACGGGTGTGCGCAGATATGACAGCGAATCGCGCGGCCGCGCGCGACGAGCGGCGCGGCGGGTGCGAGTGCCAGTGGCAGGGCATGGCAGCCTTCGAGCGAGGCAGTGTGGCATGGGTGGAAGCGCAGAAGTGACGCAGCCACGCTCTGCCGGGCTACCAAGAGCGATCGATTCGCAAGTCGTACTGGTGGCGCCGCGAGTGAAACGCAGCGAAACGATTCACTGTCATATCTGCACACACCCGATGGACACTTATGTTTTTCTCACTGCCTAGTCCCTAATCGCCTGAATCGCGACTATGAACGAGACCTAAGCGTACGCGGGTTCACCATCTGTAGAGCGGAAGCAAGAAGATACATATCGGCTAAGCAATTCAGACGAATGCGCGATATAGGCGTATCATTCCCATGATCGATAAGTATTTTATCCTTTCCTTCTGAGTCGCGCGATTTGTGCGATCCCTGTATAGCGAACCCTGAACGATAGCTAGCCGTTCCTTGTTTTCACTTCCCTGCAGCCATCAACCTTTTGATGTGCAATGTGAAGGGAAGATATTTCTCTGCGTAGAGGAAAGGAGCTCCGAAATTGGTGGACAATTCCCAGCGCACCGCTAGGCCGTTTTCTTGCAAATAAGAGAATTGTTTGACTGTTTGACAAATCTCCAAGTTCCCCTCAACAGGCTCACGTGGAAATGGCCAAGCTATTGTCCTCCTAACCCCATATATCACCCCTTTTTGAGTCTATATTACCACGCCAACTGTGCCTGCCAAACACCTCTTTGCTTGCAGGACCTGTCCATGAGGTTCTTTGAGTTCGCCTGACCTCTACAGATTCCGCGACCTGCTGCATTACCCTTCAAGCTCCCTTACCAACACATTGAAGGCACCGGAAAGGGTAAGGGGAGAGGAAAGACTGTGGATACATATTCTCTAAAAACAAACCTTCGACATCAAAAGAGGAGACGTGTGGCGAGTCGTGAATTGAAAAAGCACGGCTCGGGGTCTTGTCACGATCCCGCAGGACGGCGTGTCATTCTGCAGTTCACAACTGGGCAAGTTGTTGGTGAAGGCGGGACAAGATTTGCAGCAGGCTGATTTTCCTCTCGCCAGTCTGCTATCTGCTATCAGCCAGTGACGCAGAGGTACACGAAAGAGAGGAGTTTTCGGGCTCCTATTTCTCGAGTTTTTTTACCATTACTCAGTTCTTGCTCTACTGCTACACTGCTAAGCACCCCTGTTTTCATATTAACAGACTGCACAATTTACCCTTTCCGATGTCATCTACACAGTTTGCATGCTATCCGTAGTTAAATATATTTTGAGTTCATTTTTTTCACAGACAGAAAAGTAACTTTCTCGAATTGGATTTACTTGAACCATTTCTCATGAGATAACGAAGTATGACATTTCAAACAACAAGCCATCCTTCACAAGGAACATAATTTTTGTTTCTGTTCAAATCTCGGAGACGTTGCACTTCATCCTCATCGAAATGGACCTCCGATGCCTGTGAAGCAAAAATCAATTATAATAATTTGGGTCATTACAAAGGTTAAAAGAATAATGGTTCGGCGCTAATAATGGCATGTGAGTGCGACTTGGCCCATACAGTGACTTGCAATGCCAGTCGATGAACAAGGTAGTGCTTCTACTTTCCCAAGCGAGTCTGGAGCCAGTTCATCTACCTCGACGGATACAAGGCTTTGTTGGCCTTGGCGGAGTTGATGCGGGGTTTGAACCACGCGCCGCGCGAATGTGACTACGAATGGGACTGTCAAGAAAATGTGAAGACAAGGCAACTCTATAAAAATGTTGCAAGCGCAAAAAAAACTTTTTCGTTGGGCAGTGATACTCAGGCGTCTTTGGCCGCGTTCATACTTTGCGGTGGCAGTGTGTGGTTGCGTTCACAGGCAGCGAGGCACAGGGGCACGCTGGAGGTGCAGAGACGACGCAGGCAACGAGACAGGGTTGCATGGGCGGAGACGCAGAGACATGCAAACACGCCCTGCCGCCGGCACCGCAAAGTATGAAAGCGGCCTTGCCAGCGTTACAGAAGCGCTTCATGCAACGAATTAGTCACCTTCAAATTCTCCGAGATTCTATGAGGTTGCAATGATTTCGGAATGATTCCAACGCCTTGATTGATTGCCCATGACAGCAGCACGATCTGGAAAAACAGAGAAGAAGCTTAGAAACACAGCTAGAATCGTGTAGGCTTAGAAGGCACAAAATCTGACACAAAGATACACCTGTGGAGTGATTTTGTATTTAGTTGCTAAGTCGATCACTGTTGGATGTTCGAGTAAGTCAGGGTTATGACCAGCCAAAGATGAGTATGCCTTTAATACCGTTTTTATAGGCAACAAGTAGGTAATAGTATCAGAGAGGGCAGCACTATCAGAAGAAAAACAAGGAACAAATAACCTGACCTGGAAGAAGATTTTCTTATTTCTACAGTAATCCATAAGATCCTCGCGAATGAAATGGGGATGGAATTCAACTTGATTCATACATGGCAAATCCTGAATAACTAAGAATACCGAGAAAGATCTTATCCTACAAGGGGCAGAGATTGACTCGATGGGGAAAAGATGCTCGGGAATTGTACAAAGCCAGGAAATCTCTTGCGCGAAAACCACCCACCAGGTGGTATAAACTTATTCTAGGAAGAGGCGGCCCTTTAGAAATCAGGTGTACTGTAAGAGTGAGCCTACCACCCATGCTAATGGTTCTGAAGCTCTTACTGACTATGGTGCATGGCGCACTTCGTAAGAATTGGTTCTGGGTCGAGCCCAGTGAAGAAATGAATGAGGCTCCTTCTCGGTCATCTGGGACGAGACTTTCGAGACATTCTTCGGTCCCAAAATTGAAAATAGAATTGTACCTGGCCATAGGACTCGATTTCCTCGATGTGCCGTACTTCGTAATTCGAAACGCCAACAGAGCGAATTTTTCCTTCCTCTGAAATGAATGATATCCTCGTGGATCCCGCATCGGAAAATCGCTCTCATAAGGTTATGCTTGGAGGAAATTACGACCAACTGAAGTGGAACTGTTCAGTATTCATCCAAATTTTCTTCGACTGGATTCCCATACAGAGAACTACGCAACCATTAGGCAGATCAAGCGGCCAATAGATTGGTCTGAAGAACTTATCAAGAAAACAGTTACCATTACATTGAAAGATGGGTTCTACGTAACGTTTCAATTCAAAAAATGCCCAAATTTAGTATGGAGAGGATACCGCGCTCCACCTGATCGCCGCGTCGCTACCAAATACCGACGCGGCAATCGCAGTGGAACGCATTCATGGCTTCTAGTTGAATTGAGACTTTTCTACCCTTGTTTTTTCCATCCTTTATCCCTGCCGCATAACTTGCATGACTATTAAGCTCCCTCCTTTGTCATAAGAGGTCGAGCACATGGACCATGGCCCGTGGCGCTTTGATTCCGGAGTATATATATTGAATTTTGATAGGATCTTATTTCTTTCCTCTTGGAAGCATTTGTTTTTTTTTTGCTGAATTATTTGCTATTCGGTTAGGTTTCTATTTCACTTAATTTGTCAGGAGTTTGCCTCATTCCTTTTTTTTTTGACCGTCGGCTCTTAATTTCCTTGATGAATGATGAATCGCATTGGCTGGTTAGGAACCACTGAAAAGCGGAATCTGAAGAGGGGGGGGGGTTGTATTTTTTGAAAACTTTCTCGACGCCACGCTTGACCGTGCTAAGCATCCTTGTAACACTTTCGCGTGTCGCAAGCTGCAGCGAATTCAGCAGCCAACAAAAGTCAAAACATCAGAAATCGACTCACTTTTCAGATGCTCCAGAGCCAAATAGGTGATTTTCCTATGCAGCGTATTCTCAGAATCGCCTAGAGCAGCATCCTTCGTCTTTGGAAAATGTATAAGAACCAGATCAATGTAGCTGAAACACAATTTCATCAAATTTTAGGAGTAAGCGGTAGCTCAGTGAAAACAGACCTCGTTCGTAGATTCCGCAGTGAGTTGTCGATCATACATAGCACATCATCGATCGACTTACGCGGGTATATTTTCGTTATTAAGAACACATCCGCCCTTTTGAGATTATGCAGAGGAAGGAACATCTAGAGGCAGATCAAGACACTCAATGAAATTCCATTTATCGATACATGAGAAGAAAAAGATGAATTACAGGGGTGCCAAAGAAGAATTCACTATTCTCCTCCTCTTAAAACTATGTTAGGCGAACTTCAGCGGATTCCGATGAGTGGTGTTTCCGTCTCCGAATTCAAGAACACACATAGCTTTCACTGAACTCCGTAACAGCCTCATGCACGAGCAGGAACGGGAGTTTCTCACGAATAAGTATGAGTGTCACCTCAGCTCCGCATCCGAAATTTCGTCACCTTTTTTGCTAAGCTCTGTTCGTTAGTGGCCGCTTTCATACTGCGCACCGACGATAGTGGCCGCTTTCATACTTTGCGCACCGACGCCGTCACCGTCAAACTCACGCAACCTTTTGCCCGCCGCCGACGACGGCGTCCATAGATTATGTGCAGCGTTTGCAAAATTCTTGACCCAATCACACTAAATCATGGCGATAGTGGCCGCTTCGTGTATTGACACAGCGCCAAGATCCGAAGCGGCCACTATCGCCATACTGTAGTGTGATTGGGTCAAGAATTTCGCAAACGCTGCACATTATCTACGGACGCCGTAGTCGGCAGCGGGCAAAGGGTTGCATGAGTTTGACGCCGTCACCGGTGGTGACGGTGTCAAATCGACGCAGGTGACGGCGTCGGTTGAAAGCGGCCTTATCGGTATCTATGGGGATTCATATTGGATAATGTCCTTCAATATTCCGTTTACTCTGGTTTCTCATTGCCCTTCCTTTTCAAGAGCCACAACTTTCCAGTGCCATAAAATCCCTCCCCGCCCCCCATAAAGAATGATACTTCGGATCATAACAGCTTTGTCAGAGCAGCAAAAGCTCTGGAACATTCATGAACCGAAGGGTCAGTTTTAGGAAGTTCCCTTGCGAGTTGCTCTGCTGTCTCAAGCGGACCTTGATGCCGTAGGTGCTTTGAAGCCCGACTGTGCTGACTGAAGGCTCCATATTCTTATGATGGTAGAAGCAGTTAGCCTTAGCATGTTCCTGCTTTGAAAGGAGTATTCTAAGAATTTTTTGCCATGATACTCATATCTCTGTCGTGACCCACTGTTTCGTATTAGGTTGATTCATAATAAATCGGACAAATTGACCAATTTTAATCATTGTCGTACAACTTTTTTACGACAACAGGGATTCACTTGAAATATACTCCATCTTTATCGATGACCTTCTGCCACGGTATAGGCAGATCATGGATGCTCTTGCTCCAGAAGGCCGGAAGCTGGAGCTCGAAGAAGTTGCCGAGTGCCGCCTTGACCTCGTCGCGAGTTTTGAAGTCTTGGCCGTCCAGGTGGCGTTGGCTGTGGGAGAAAAGGTGGAAATCTGAAGGGGCCAGGTCTGGGGAGTACGGTTGGTATAGAAGCACGGTCCAACTGTACGACAGCAGCTCGGCCTTGGTCGATCTTGCGAAGTGCGGTCTGTGGAAGTAGACACGTTGTCGTGCTGGAAGTAGACATGTGACCGCCGCCGTAGCGAACTTTGGACATTGGCCTTCAATTCTCATAATTGACGAACGTAGACGTCGGCGGATACTGTGGTACCTTCATCGAGCAGCTCCCAGTACTCTGCGCCGTGTACGCTCCACCAACCGCGGTTTTCGTCTTCGATGGAATAGTCGCCTGACGCAAACTTCGAATGCTACAACTACAGTGTACTTCTGCCGGGGGCATGCTCCTTGTGAACTTCTATCAGACGTCTGCCGATATCCGCGGGTTCCTGGCCAGATAGCGATATAAATAGTATGACGTTGCGGATGTGGTCTCTGGACCGCTCGAAATCGTGCGGCATTGTGGCGGAATGAATTCACTTTGGAGTGATTATTTTGCGGTACTTTGAAGAGCTTTTCATACTCATTCCAACGGTACCTCGCGCGTCCATTTTCGTTAATTCGTTACTGAGTTATGATCTCTTAAAATCATCACTACCATTTGTCCGATTTATTATGAATCAACCTAATATAATTAGCCGACGTGAGCCGTGAGCAAAGCGACGCTTTTTTGGCACCCTCCCCCTAATTGAGCAGACTGTTTAAAGGAATCGTCCACGTAAAAATGAGTTCCTTTGTTACCCAAGTATTAATGTTGTATTTGCCTAATGACGGCCGCATGCTAAGTTTCACGCAGAAAGTGAGAATTCGGCTCAGACGCAGCTTCCTGAATTCTCCGCCGGATGAAGGGGCCTCCGGGTAAAAGCCCCGTCCCGTCATCCGCCACTGTTGAGAACGGAAAGTGGGACGGTTTACGTAACTCCTGTGCTTACAATGTATCTCCGACAGCGGCGGATGAGGGGTGAGCCCTTGCTCGAAGGCCCCGCCCACCCGGCTGAGAAATTATGGAGCTGTATCTAAGCCACATTCTCTGCGGCCCTTACTAGGCAGATACAAAGTAAATATTGAGTTGTTCCAAAAGTCTTGTAGTGTTTTTCCAAAAAAATCAGTAACTCTTGTTCCCTTCGAGGCAGGTCCAGGCGGTTCAGGAATATAGTAGAACGTTTCCTAAGCTTTCTAGGGAAATATATATATTGACCCACGTGATCCCGTGGAGAGAGCTACAGTGCCCGTTGTCGATACCCACCCAACTCGCGGTGTCATCTTTTATGAGCGGTCTTGCGGCACCAAAACGACGGAAGCTTGCCACTCCATCAGCGCTGCATTGGGCAAGGGATGTGTGAGCTATGAGACCGTGCGCCGCTCGCTCGTCAGCTTCAGTAACGGCGAGATCGACATGGAAGACAAGCCAGGCTCAGGACTGTGCTACTTCTGGAACGCGTAAGGAAAGCTTTTCCACGAGGTGCTGGTACAAGGCGAGACAGTCACCGCTGCCGTATGCACCCACCAGCTCCAGCAGCTCGCCATCGCTTTTCAAGAAAAGTGCCGGAAAAGGTCCGCGGTCACCCTTCTTCATGACGACGCCCGCTCCCATTTCGCTCCCATTTCGCGAAAAGTACCCAGGCCAAGTTTTAGGAGCTCGGCTGGGATGTGCTGCTCCGCCCATCGTCTCTCCAGACATTGTCCCTTCTGGCTATCACCTTACCCATCCTCTCGAATCCTTCCTGGCCAAGAGAAAATTCGTTG
Source organism: Trichostrongylus colubriformis (assembly GCA_963978905.1). Taxonomy (NCBI): domain Eukaryota; kingdom Metazoa; phylum Nematoda; class Chromadorea; order Rhabditida; family Trichostrongylidae; genus Trichostrongylus; species Trichostrongylus colubriformis. Next base: position 4,544,251 of record OZ022256.1, read on the forward strand.
ATTATGACTTGCTTGCGAAGGCGATCGCTGACTTCTTCGACTCTCAGAACCCAGAGTTTTGGGAGAAGGGAATCAACGATTTTTCTATAAAGTGGCAGAGGGTTGCCGATAACAATGGTCAATACATTGTTGCCTAATTGTTATTTGTTGGACGAAAAAAAAAATAAAAAGTGATGATCGAAAAATATACTACAAGACTTTTGGAACAACCTAATATATGGGTGATAGAGAAAGTCATTTTTCCGTGGACGATTCTCAGTGCAATGGATACGGTGACTAAGCCGCTTCTTGCAAATGAAAGAAGTGACGTTAAGTATGCGATAATGAAGAAAAACCAAAGTGTCAAAAACTCAGTGAGCGAGGTCCTTCTTCTGCTCATTACCTTATTGCGGGTAATGGTTCACCCCCGTATTGTATCGATTGGAACCACGCGCAAATCTGATACGCCACCGCGATGCGTAGTACCTAGCACGTTCAGTTGCGATGAAGCGAAAGATATATGAGATGGATATTTGAACAGACAATTCATTGTACCTACTGCCTTAAAAGCGATTTAGCTTCCAACTATGACGCGTGTACACTAAAGGAAAACGATGATACCTACGTCGAGAGATTCACCCAAGTCCGATTCGTTGTCGTAGACCTGAGCCGTGTCAAACAGTCGATATCCAGCAGCCAGAGCTGCATTCACGGCAGGCTTCATCTTGAAATCACAAAATTAGTTTTTTACGGTATCCTGTTGCATCTTTCTTGCAGGGCACACCTTGCGTTGATGAGAACAAATTACCTACCTTATCCGGTAGACAAATCCTTGGGTGATTAGCAAAGATGAAACTTTTGTGGCCGCCACCGTGCGCCATCAAGACTTTGCCCGCCTTCGAATTCCAGTTAGCCATGCCCTCTTGGCTCAGCTGACCATCAACTCCAGTAGGCATGGTTCGCAGCATAAGATCGAGGGGGTATGGCGCCGCGATGGTGGCGCGAAAGTTGCAACCTGCACAGCTCCTACCGGAGTGTGTGGCGATTAGTCGAATTTTCGCGCGGCCGACCGCGAGGGGTGCAATTCGCTTGCAGCCTTATTTCTTGAACAGCAGCAACAACTACATAGAGGACTTCGAGGCTTCCAACCTGCAATCTTTGAAGATTCGTCACTCACGGTACCAGCCCACTGCGTGTGGAGCGGAATTCCATACGAATGCGGCAAGTCGTACTGACGGCGCCGCCGGTGCGAGGCCGCGAAGCGAAAATTCGACCAATCGCCACACACCCCTCCTACTGTCTCAAGAAGATGAGTCGACTGATGATTATCACGAGGTGTGATCTTAAGAAGTGGTTCGAATCATGTTCACGCTTGTAATCCCCTTTACATTCGGCGAATTTTGTAATGAATCACTGCTGGTTAGGCGCGTCAAATCAATACCACGATGAAATATGCGACGCTTCATGCGTTACTAACACAATTAGCAGCAATCAAAAAGAGAAACGATAGCAAACACGTACCAAATCTCCTTCGATTCCGGATGTTCCAAGTCCAATCAAGGGTATCACGTAACCCGTACGCAACGTATAACTCTCACGGATTCCATCCAATCCTGTCATTTCTATTAGTCTGGAAGGCTAGTTTATATGCCACATCTTCTTCGCCTTGGTGCAAGAGGTAGCGGAAGTGGTGCAATGACAAGAGGCGCCCCTGCCATATACATGGTTCTGGTACAGTCTCAGCTCAATCCTCGCACGGACCCTATTTTTTCATCTCTCAGAATCAGTTGGTACGGAACCTATCCGGGCTTTTTGCAATTTTTTGTGCACGCTAAATCGCATAAACGGCCACCACAGTTCTATAAATGGAAGTAGGATGCAGAACGCATTTCAGAAAAAATAAAGGCACAGGGAGAGGTAATTTTCGGTCGACTACGATAGATGTGGTAAGAAGTGTAACAGTAGGGAAAAAGCGGAGAATATATCCGAGGACGGGTTCAGCGCTCTCTGCATCACTGGAAGGATACGGTAATGGCCAATCCGCGCGCTGCCATAGCCCGACACACCACAGCTTGTCAGCCGGCCGCACCTATTCGCACTCGATGAGCAGCTCAAGGCGGGTATTTCAAGGCGTATTCCGCCACACTTTGATACTCACGTGCTCATTCGAGGAAATGTCTCCCCCCCCCCTGACCCCCAGTGCTCTGAATAAAGCGAACCCTTCATAGCTATTAGGTTGTAAGGAAAGTTTTGGCCGGTTTTTGAAATTTCAACTTCGAGAGATCATAACTCGGCTCAGAGTGCATCTTTTCTCACAGAGTGAGCACCATTAGATTCGCCACACTCTTGGCAACACTATGCATACCTACACATCTCAATTTGATAAAGGGCTGATAATTTATATTGCGCGAAATGAAAAAAGTCGACTTCAAATCGCCACTCTTTCTGAACACACTGCTACTGAAGGAGCTGGCCAGATGTTTTGGGAAGTGGGGCATAGTTAGCGCTAGATCTGATGAACATGATAGACGAGTAAGGGCCTCACCCTGCAACTGCTTCAATTAGTGGAAGAGGATTTGTGAAAAATGCGCTTGCGCATGACTGCCGTGAGGGGTCCCGCGGCACCCATTTTTTTGGATTTTTCCAAATCAAGGCCACTTAAGGTGGTCAGCTAAGGTTGCTTGTTGAGGGCCAATACTTGTGGATATCCCCTGCAAATATGGACGCTCATCGCCTTCTGCCGTTTTAGTTAAAGCGATTTGATCAATTGAAAATTCGAGCAGCTCGTCCTCATTTCTGCACTTCTGAAACCGGAGACAATGTGTTCCATCCAGTGATACACCCCCTCCTCTTGCAGTATTCACATTTGTGGTCACCTTCGCTGGGACTCGGCTAAACAAGAACTCTTGAAGTGAAGTCATCTTAAAAGTGCCATTTTCGCAGCACTTTAAAACTTCCCTAATAAATTGAAAACCTTATGGCATTCCAAATAAAACATATATTCTGAAAGAGCAACTTTTTCTCTATCTAACGAGCACAATATGTCAGCTGATTCATGTTGACGCGCTCTGATATTTAAATTTATCTTGTGATAACGAAAAAGCGGCCAGAACTTTCCTTACAACCTAATATATCGTTGATTCAATCGTAAAGTACCATTGAAGTAATCGATATCGGTGAAATAGAAATCTCATGCATTATAAAAAAAAACTTCAGCGAATAAATTAATTTATCGTTTGATCAAGTAACGACAAAAAATCGAAAAAAATATCAGCGGTACTCAGAGCACACGCCACCCATAACATCGAATATAGTGCTGATTGCGATCCAATTTAAGCAGCGAATCAATCTCTTCTTTATTTAAATGGAAGTTTGTCACCTGAATCAGAGAAAGATCAAAGGAATAGTCACCTATGACCGCATTCATACTTCGTGATGCCGACGGTAGGGCGTGGCTGTGTGTCTCTGCGTCTCCGCCTATGCCACCCTGCCTCGCTGCCTGCGTCGTCTATGCACCTCTTTCGGGCCAGTCTGCCTCGCTGCCTGTAGAAGCAGCCACGCACTGCAAGCTTCGAGTATGAACGCGGTCTAATGGATCACGCTGAGGGTTGGGCGGAATATTTGGGGGCGGGGCTTCTGAGACGGAACCCACAAACAGCCAGTGGGATGCATCAAGCTGTAGCATCGCGCTTTTAGTGTTTGGTCTGAAGGGGCCGTTCCCATGGGCTTCACCACAACCCCCAGCACTCTCCACTTAAGAGTTCAAACATCGTCTCGAAATCGACAAACCTCAAAGTTGTCCACGATTCGTTTGGGATTTGTGGATTTGGGCACGATTCCTACACCTTGACTCAACGCAAATGACAATAGTATCATCTGAACATGAAGACATATGTCTTCAGGAAGGACATAGTAGAGAACAACTCACTGGAACTGTAGTGTCATGGGCTTTTGCCAGATCCACAACGACCGGATCGTTCACAAGCGCTGGTTCCTGGCGGGCGAGTGATGAGAACGCCTGAACGGTGTACGAATTGCAGCGTTAGACAGTTTTATAATCTTCCGCTTCTTCCCAGTACACACCCCCTTCCTTTTCCATTGCTATAAGCCGAGGCGATCGGCCTTTGAATAGCAATCAACACAGCCTTCATTCAAGAAAAACTAGTCACGTCGGTTTGCTTCCGACACGAGCTACTGAACAGGCAAGATAGTCGCCGAAGCGTCATCCAACCACACTACGGCGTACTCGTCCGTTAGGAGATGGAGCAGTAGCGGGAGTGGAGCAGTAAAAGCGACGCCAAATATTTTCAGAATATCGGTGCTGTTCTTTCGCTTTGAAAACGTCATAACATCACGAACCTGAAAGAAAACACCCTCTTTATCACAGTAATCCTTCAGTTCGCTCCGAGTGAAATGAGGATGATATTCCACCTGATTCGTACACGGCATCATCTGGAAGAAGAAGTTGCTAAAATGACTTTTTTTATCATTTTGTGCAAGGGCACGAAAAAAATTAAGTCCAAAAAAATCATCCTTACCTTCCCATAACTTTTAATTTCCTCAATATGACGGGACTCGTAATTTGATACTCCAACAGATCGGATTTTACCTTCGTCTAAAATAAAAATTCACGTGTTACATTTAGACACAAAGTCGCACCAGTTAAAAATGATCCAGTCATGCACGGAAGCTCTGTGATCCTATTTCTTCCAAAATTTAGTACAGTGGGTAGGGTACTCTACGATAACACAGAAGATCTAAAATTTTCTTCACTTCGACTAAAAACTCAAAAATTTAGGAGGTTACAATCTGTTTGAATTCCCGCCAATCAATTTTTCATCAGTTTTCGGCGGGAAAGTGCAAAGGCCGAGACTGGCGCTCAATCTCGATTTGATTGACACACCTCATCGCTGATCTTGTGATCGCAGCCACTCTACTCCACATCCCACGCGGTCCCACCCACACTACCCGCGTGCCCGACATTGAGGAGATGTGTCACTGCGGGAATTTGATTTTCATGAGTGAAACTTTGCATGTGACTCATAGAGGACAAACTCACAAAATTGTACGTAAAGATGGGCGAAAAAACACAATCTCTACGAACGACTCCCCTGGAACGCTGATCACAACGACCAACCTTTCATCTTCTCAAGCTCTATATAGGTGAGCTTCCGATGGAGAGGATTGTTTTCGTCTTTTTCATCCGATTCCTGAGCTTTCGGATAATGAATAAGGACCATGTCAAGATAACTGTAAAATTCGTGCATAAATAGGTATTGGATGTGGTGGTGATCACTAGAAATAGGCATAGGAAGTGATGATATCACTCACTCTGTTTTAAGATTTTCGAGAGATTCATCAACAAGCCGTTTGGCTGCGGCTGCCGGATCATCGCGATCAGGAAAGAACTTTGTGGTGAGGAAGATATCGGAGCGTGATAAGCCATGTTTCGGCAACAATTCCTGTAACATTTCAGTACATTCGTCCAAACTCAGGAATCATTGAGGGAATCGTCCACGGAAAAAGAGTTTTTATGTTACCCATACACTTATGTTGCATTTGCCCAATGGGGCTGCATGCAGAGTTTCACGCGAAAAAATATGAATCCGGCTAAGATATAGCACCACAAAGTCTTGGCCGAGTGGGCGGGGTAAAGTGACGTAAACAGTCCCACTCCCCGCTCCCAATCTCGGCCCACAACAAGGCGAGGCCTTCACTCGTAGGCCTCGGCCACCCGGCCAAGAATTTAGGGAGCTGTATTTTGACCGAGTTCTCACTTCTTCGCGTGAAACTTTGCATGCGGTCCTTATTAGGCAAATACATTATAAATATAAGGGTAGCAGAAAAACTAATTTTTCCGTGAACGATTCCTTTAAAGTTCAGCCCCACCGCTAACGCAGATCCCAACTCAGGTTCATTCACATAGTATTTGGCGGTGTCAAACATACGGTAGCCACAGCCCAATGCAGCATCGACAGCTGGTTTTACCTGCAATCTGACCCCTTCCCTGTGAAGATATGAACATTATACATACAAGTTCAATCAGTTCATTAAAATATACGTAAGCCGTGATATTAAGTCAATAAAAATGCTTATCCATATAAGGTGTGCACCTCGCACCTGTGCTCCAGTTACTTTATACGTTCCCAGACCAACTAGAGGAATATGGAACCCAGTGTTGAGTTTAGCTGCACCACCTCGTACTGCTTGAAATGTGGAAGTCATTTCTGAAAGAAAAAGAATCAATGGTGTCGCAAGCCTATCACGCAAAGAAATTGAGGGCATTATTCGGGCGCGTGCAGTAATTAGACGTCTCCTACAGCCGCACACTCAATCTTTACTTTTTTTGATTTTACGAACTTCTACGCTCGACCGAGAAGGCTGATTATTAAACCACCATATGATAAAAATAATGTGACCATGAACATCAAATAAACTTTTCATATCGACAGATGAATTGAATACTATTCACAACGCTCTATGATTCTGGTTAGAAGCCACAAGCATGGCTTATTTCAGAAAGATCAATGAACTTCAAAAACTCCATTTTCTTAATTTTTGTCGCAAGAAATTAGGCCGTTACTGCGATATTTTGCTTGAATTCAAAAAAAAAAGAGTAAAGAGAAAGTGACCTTGGTCCACCAGTTCTGGGATGTGCCGTGCACTCAAGTCTTTTCCAGTAACGTGGACGTATTCGAACTCAAGCAGCTGACTCACAAAACGGCTGATGCTCAAGCCACAGTTTTTACACACTAAGATAACACTGCTAGCATCTTAGTGGCTTTCAAGGTGAGGAAGCTTGCTCGCCTTAAACGGGTGCAGATTAGGCCGCCGTCAGGCTTTGCGATTTTGCGAATTCGCGACCTTGCGGTGTCGCGGGTCCGCAAGCGAAGTTGTGGCATTATACAATCTCAAGGTCGTAGTATCGCGAAAGTGCGACGCAGCAAAATTTTTCAAAATCGCAGAGTCGCAAAATCACAAAGTCTGACGGCGGCCTTAGCGAGTTACGGTCCCATGCCTCTAACCACTGAGCCCCTCTTTCTCCAGTACAATATACTGGCTTTTTTTTCTGGAATAAAACGGACGAGCTGTTTTTTAATAGCAGTGAGAGTGCAAACCAAAAGGGGTGCAGACACAGTGATCGCCATAGGACCCAACTACAACAGCGCCCCTACCTCGTACGCCGCACGTTGCAACGCGAGTTTGTGTGCTAATCACACACGCACCTTATGCCCACGATGTGCGACTTTTCACACTCTATACACCTGAGTATGATACTCAAATCTTACACTGTGAGTATGCTGCGAAAATTCAAAAAGAGAGACATTCGCTGTCAATAACTATTTTCAGAGTGCGCCATGCATTCTACTCCTGTCCAGACCCGCAGTCACAAATGCGCGGCGATACGACTTGCATAGGCCAGCCGTGCTCAGTGTTTCTGCCTTTTCAATCGAGCCTGGTTGAGAGTAGCTGTCCCGGGAGTGGGAGTTGATCCAAAATCCGATCTCCGAAGCATGTAACAACGGCGCCACCCGTCACTGCACCATCTCGCATTACGCGGATGCACGTTCACTTTTACTAACTCATATGGGGCATATAAATACACATTTCGCAACCGAAATCACCCACTGAAGATGGTACAGGGATAATACGAAGAAGTCTTGCAGGTATGGATTTTACGCAAGCAAAAGATGGATGAAATGTCAAAGTGGACGACTTGTGTCCCCACCATCTTCGCGATTTGAAAATGTATGAGTAAGTGAATCCGCGAATCAAATCAAGCATATATCTGGTTTTTATTATTTTAAAATAAGTCAACAGAATTAGGCAACATCAAGGAGTCTTCCGATGAATTTTTTGCTTTCCATCCATTTGAAAATGCAAGAATATTAAATATGGAAAATTCCACTACACTCCTCTATTGAAATTCCGGAGGAACAAAACTATGAAATAGAATAAAATAAAAGGTGATATGTCAAGAAATGCCCCTTGGGAAAATGTGCTCAGCCGTAAACATCCAACATTGTATAGATCCGAAAACATCCACTCATCGAGTGACATTATCCGAAAAATGACTGACCTTGACGGAAGGTCGCACTACGTTGCGAGAACCCCACGAAACTCAGGAGCGATTGCCATAAAGGGTTAGACGTAGACTACAGCGCCTAATCTGCAAGTACACCACCTTTTGTTGGTTTTCCGACTCCTCTCATTTCCTCTACCCGACGGCTTTTGATGATCGCCACTTTTATGTCGACGTGTTACGGATAGCCTTTGGACCATTGCGTTCCTTGTAGGGTGCGCCACGAGTTCTACCTTTGCTCGGAATCGTTGAGGTAGCTGCATGGGTAGTTGAAGTGGGCTCAGGAACGTGCAATAAGTTTTTATATCTCCTTGAGCTGATATAGGAATGGCACGCGTTGCTGTATATGGGAAGACAAAGTGCACCGTTAGTCGAAGATTCTCGACAAGGTAGGTGGTATTAACGAGCGGGAGGGGGGGGGAGGTCGTTATTGCAGAGGTTAGCGATGGGCCCAAGCCAAATGACAAGCGGAACGTGCCGTCAGCTGACCCGGTGGGTATTTGTTCACCCCACAACTCTTTTCCTTCGTAGACTTTAGAAAAAACCACTTCACTCTATCATTTCTATCTCTACCGCTCTATCATTTCTTTACAGTTCATTTCAGAGCGCTTGATGGGGCGTGGCCTGATTGGCGAGAATGAGAGTGTGGCGAGAGTAAGAGTGTGTAGCGGGGTAAGAGAATTTTATACAATCTCACCCAAGTCCATAGGCCACGCCCTATCAAGCGCTCCGAAATGGACTGTAAACACAATTCTTTGTATCGTCCCACCTTCTATCCCGTGTTTTGATTATAGTATTTTCGCATTTCCTTCCCCTCCCCCTCCCCCATCTACGCAGCACTATGAAATTTGCCAAGTGATTTTTAGGAGGCCTGGCTTCAGAAGACATTTCCTCCTTAAACTGTACAGGTGGTAATCTTCTGTGGACCTCTACGTTTCCTGCAATTCCTTGCCAAAATCAATCAGTGGGTGCTATCGCACGGTGGACACTATTTTTCTTCAAGCCAGTAAAGGGAAACGAATTCGTAAATTTAGTTTTGGTCGCGTTCGTTCTGCTACGCTTTTTCATGAACTTGCTTTACATTAGTGGCACTGGGTCCTCTTCAGCCCACAACCTTTCTGTAGTCCCCCGGAATCGGTACGTAATTTAAGTTCCGAATCTGCTCCTCGATGTTTTACTATTAGTTGTTGCGACCGCAATCAAAGATCGCGGACGATGTCGCCAACTGTGATGTGGCGTTAATCAGTATGTCTTTCCCGTAGTGACACACTTTTCTCGTTAACCAACTCGGATATAAGCTAAACCACGCACTGAGCGCCGGGTTTTTCTTCGGCAACCCGCGGGGTCAGACACCAGACAGGTCAGAGTACGCGACGCCAAAGCTCCTTCTCTGAAAAGGCTCAGGCAAATCCGAGAGACCCAGGCGGCGAAGGACGACATAGACGCAGGGTTACGCAATCACGGCCGGCGAACAGTGCGTGCATCAGCTGCGATCAACCAACTCGTGCTAGTAATCAAAACAGTTTAGGTTTCTCTTTCTTAGAAGAATGGATAATTTTCTTAAAGTTGCATGAATGTAGGAATTTCTTGCATCTTATCTGCCCTTTCTTACGATGGCTTTTTGGTGAATTTCTTATGACCGTTAAATAACGTTGCTCGGCTCACCCTGTGGTTTATTATGTAATTTAATACTAAATAAATTAATACCTAATTTGAACTTCCAGGGAGTTATTCTGTATACCTCGAGCATTTTTGAAAAATGCCCGATACTCACTATAACGATAAGGTTTTGCTTTGTGTTGTGGAGTTTGGAAATTCACTTTCCCTACTTGCATGTCCATGTTTTCTTTTATCAGTGGACCGCTGCTTCTGCTCTTGTCATTTCTGCGTGCTCCGTTGGTTGTAAAACTTTTAGTGAGATCATTGTAGTCAGTCAAAGAAGGGACCTTTTTGCCAAAGGCAGTAAGTTATAGCTGGCGACCTCCTCACAAGACATTTCTGTTTTAAGGTGAGGCGTCTTTCCATCAGTGTGCACATCATGTTTAATCAAATGTCCTAAAACATACTTTGAACTCAGTATGTCACGCGTTGGAAGAAACCAACCAGAAAACGAAACCGGGACCCGGTAGGATTATCGGCATTCTTTTTTTGCGTTGTAATCTGTTACATGATCGTGAAACGCTATCATTATACAGCCCTTGCTGTCCTGAACACTTGGTAAATGATCACTTCGTTTTCCATATCCTTACAATTAGGCTGATCTCCTGCACTACGATTTTGCGTTGTTGTGATTTTGCATGCAAATTCGCAGGATCGCGTTGGTTCTTTTTCACTTTTTATACCAAATTTGCGCCAGAAAATTCTGCTGAATTGGATTGGTTCTATGTGGTTCATAAAAGTTAGCGCAGTTGGGCAAGCTTCAACGCTCCCCCTATCACGATTTTTTGACGTCCGTCAGACATTTTGCTGTTGCGTACGCCATCGGCTATGCGAGCCACATGTGATATTCATGAGGTCGTTATGGTGTCCCTGATTTATTTTGCCAGGGCACGTCAATCTATAGCTAAACTGGCCTTCGATCTCCAAATGCCATAGGGTCTGCAACATCGGCGTGAATTCAGCTCGCCACTGACAATGATATCGCGAGCTGTCGACGAGATAACGCGGTGAAATTCGGGCTCGTACCTTCTACCATAAAACTTGTTCTTACATACTGCGATACGGCATTGTTATGAATAGTCTTTGCTCGACAGCATTGCCGTGTTCATTACCCAGCAGTGGCTCTCTCATTTTATTTCCCACTATTCTGATAATTGACCGGAAATCGCATTTTCTTCGAATTCAAAAAACTTTCATCGGTAGTCACATTCGATTATTGTTAATCAACGTATGTGGTGTCGTCGTCTGATTTCGCGATTTTGTGATTCTGCTGCGTCGCAGATTTTTGCCAGCTGGAAATCTTGCGTCGCCGTAACTCCACTTTCGGAGCCGCAACACCGCAAAATCGCAGTCCGGCGGCGGCTTCAGACCGCGTTCATACTTTGCGGTACCGGCGGCAGGGCGTAGCTGTGTGTCCATGCGTCGCCGCCTGTGCCACCTGTCTCGTTGCTTACACTTTCCCGTGCCAGTCTGCTTCGCTGCCTGTGAACGCAACTACCCCTTGCCGGCGCAACGTACGAACGCGGCCTTGGATGCATGACCCTTTCGCTTTGTACTGGTTGATACGCCCATACTTGAACGCCCTTCATATGTTGTGACATCGTAGAGTGCATAGTGTTCTTGAAGCCGGTAGAAGTGCTATACTAGTAGAGGAGGGTGGCAATTTGTTGGTAAGTGCACTATAAGGCCGCCGTCAAAATATGCGATTTCGCTTTTCTGCGACTTTGCGGTGTCGCGGATCCGCACGCGAAGTTGCGGCACGGCACAATCGCGGCAAGGTCATGGTATCGCGTGCGGAAGTGCGGCGCCGCAAAATCGCTTAGTCTGACGGCGGCCTAACATGCCTTTACATGAATGTTGAGCTGTAGCATTGACTTGTTAAGATTACACATGTATTTAAAGATCTACAGTCATTATGTACAGGTCAGTCATGTAAAGACACGTTACTCTGTTCCACGTTGAACACGTTACCCCTCCCTTCGTTAGTCTTGCACTCAAACAACTAAATTGTTTTGCCTTTATAGTCTTGATGTATGAGGGCTCATTTTTCGTTAAAATCATGTTTTGTAAGGAAATAAGCGTTACTCGCCTTGTTCGAACTACTGGACTTTGGGATTCTGCTCTTTCGAATCATGTCTATCTCTTTACACTTCTACGTCTTCGTGCATAAATCCTTTTTCGGTAGTGTCGTTCAAAATACTCGTGAATTCAGATTATTCACTGTTGAAAAAGAACAATATGGATGGCGCAGGTGCACCACCAAGTAAAAAGGTATGAAACCAGTACTATGATACTGTTCTATGATGTTTCCTTCGGACTTACACTGCATTTTAATCATATTGTTTATTTTGAATTGTGAAAGCTCATGAAATGATGCTTTTTCGTCTTGAGTTCTGAAGTTTATAGAAACATGGACGGCGTCGTGTATGTGATAGTATCAGCAAATCTCCAGCACCAGCAGCTCAACAATCGCCTGCTACAAAACTATTGGCAGCACTGAGTAAGGCCCAGGTGTGATCTCATCTTGTTACTATCAAATTCATTGTTGGTACGTAAATCAGTTCGATATTCAGGGAAAATCTGTTCCTGAATCATCAGCTCCGTCACGACAAAGTGGAAACCAGAAACCTAAGGCGGAATCGGCTACGAAGCAGAAAACGGAATCTAGAAAGAAAGCTGGTGCTCCTCAGACTCATCAGGTCTGTTACAGTTGGAAGCCGCGCTGTTCTTTTGAATATAACATTAGATCTATGAGAATTTTCTTATTTGTCATTTCTTTCTAATTTTAATTCGCAATTGCCTCCAATTTGAGGGGTGTAGAGCAACAGTGTTGTGGCGCGAATACGAAGCACGCGCGGATTGCTTATTTTTAGCATTGGGTGAAGGAATATCCTGGGTAGATGTAATGGTTCATTATGTTGGAAGGGATGCTATCACCACCTCCTTCTCACTTAGACCCCTTTACTGAATGTTGTCGTGAAAAATTAAATGGTAGGTCTTTCCGAAACCTGAGGATATAGGATGTTTTTCGCTTGACATTTTCTGGAAGCAGCTCAATCTAAAGATCAGGCCTACTGCTTCTTATTTGCGACCTCTTTGCAAGTGCTCTGCGTTTATACCTGCAAGTCATCTGCTATCACTTAATCATATTTGTTAAGAACTAAATCAGCGAGTTATCTGCTTAGAAGGAAACATCGAACGCACATTCCATTACATGGTGAGCGTTCCACTCAGTTTTCTTCGTTTTCCGACCACACATCGCGAACATTTCCAACCGGAAGAGTTTTATTCTTTCGCCTATGCAACATATGCGCGGCGTTCATTGATCTCGTAGTCACTTTACAACACATTCACCCATGGCGACCAGTTTCCTTTCGCTGTTTTCGGTGCCTTCCTTCACTCAGGCACTCCCAATTGGTGAATGGAGGCCTCATATGTCTCCATGATAATGTCACGCTTCAAAAATAATCTTTCATGTGCGATTCAAGGTGTTCACTTTTCGCTTTCAGAATCCCCCGCTACCGCCAAATCGTGGGGTCGAAAATTTGGGAAGTGTAGGTGCGCGAATGAGTCGAAATCAGTTAACAGTGGATGAAGCGGGACCGTCAACATCAAACTCACGAAGAGTTCGAGACAACAGTTATACTGTAATTTTTCTGCTATTTTTCATATAAGACGGTCACTGTGTTGTATTCCTTACAGCAAAATCATACCACAACGGAGTCTTATTCTCTGTGGGCGGTCAGTCCTACCAAAGCAACTCCATCTGCACCGAAAATCCCATCTGAAGTTCTACAAGATCTCTCGTTCCGGTTCTTGGCAAATATTCCAGATGAGGAGGTATATTTGGGAGATTCGATCGTTGTTTGTAGAGGTTCATGCTAATGAATCGCTTTACTATTTCTTTAGTAAGTAGTTATGAAAGAAGAGCGCATGGTTCTCGCATTTTTGGAGCCCCTCGACTAATTTGTCGCTTAAATTGCAAAATGCGTGAATTTATATCGGAAAAAATTGACGTAAGAAATGGGCGAGGGGTGAGAGAGTATGAGGGAAGTCGCAATTGCCGTACACATAAGCTGGATCACATTTCACATTCAAAAATGAAATAGGCCACTTTTTCACTGTCAAAGAAAACCATTCAGAAGTCGGACAAGGTGCGAATGTGCTTCCAAGTAGAATTGGCCCATTGGTTTTATATTGATTTCTATTGCAAACAAGAGGAAAGGAAAGGTTGTGCTCAAATGGGAATGCGAGAATTTGCCAGGTCAGAGTTTGCTTCGGTTCAAGATACCTCATTTTCAAAGTTAAGCCATAGGACTACAAATTTTTAGATGTCATTTTTAAGATTTCCGTAAAAATTATATAGTGTTTAGGCAAATTTTCAAACATTGTGATGAGTTAGCTCCTTATGCAGCACATGTTGATCAGGTACGGTATTTTATTTGCCTTCGACTTTCACACGATTGTGATCTTGGCGTTATTTATCGTTCAATTATCTTCCTTCTAGGTGATTGACGAGTGGCGTTGGTACAAGTCAACGGTCCCTACATATGGTGCAATTTTATTGGATGAAACATTAAATCACGTGTTACTTGTACAAGGCTTCTATGCCAGTAAGAATAGTTGGGGCTTCCCAAAAGGAAAGGCAAGTCGATATTAAATAAATATTTTTTCTGATTATATTGTAATTTCGTCCTTTGCTATATTTTTTTTTTGCTTTGGATTGTACTTGACAGTGTGGATGCTTCCCCTCCATGAGGCATTTAAGGTAAATGAAGGCGAGGAGCCACGTAACTGTGCTATACGAGAAGTTTTTGAAGAAACTGGATTCAATTTCGGCGATCATCGTCCACGTGGTGGAGAGAAGAAACTGCAGAAATTCCTTAATGAAACTATGGTACGGTTATACATCGTACCGGATGTGCCCACAGACTTCCCCTTTGCACCACAGACTCGGAATGAGATCAGGTGATCGCTTTTGCTTTTACATAAGTTTGAGTTGGATTTTTGCCAACTACAGTGTCGTTTTTCTTTCGTTGTCTCAAATAACCAGGCAACTTATGAAATGCATCCGTGAGTTAGTGGCAGGGTTCAACAAGATTAATTCATTTTCAGGAAAATACAGTGGTTCAACGTCTGGGACCTTCCAACTGACCGCAATGACCAGTTCCATCGGCTGGGAATTCTTTCCAATCATAACTTTTACACCGTCATGCCTTTCGTACAGGATTTGCAAAAATATATTGTGCGAGAACAGGAGAGGAGGGCACTTGCTGTATGTTCTATTCCTGTGAATTGTTATTGCTTGCTTTTCAGCTGGTACCTCACAGTAAGTAAAAAGTGTGCATTTTTTCCAGGCTGCTGATAGTCAAAAAGCGCGCTCGAAGAACGTAATGTTACCAACTTTTGGAGAATCTCATAACAAAGGTTGGTACTTGGGTGTGTTCGCAGCTTCTAGTACGCTTGAATGACTTTTATTGAATCGTTTGCTTGAAGCTTCTCATAATGGGCCGTCATCGGATATATCAGCTGTAATGGATGCTCTATTTTCTTCATCAGTGTTTCCCAGTGCCCCAGGAGCAGTACCTGTCTACGATTCCAAACGATTGATGGTGCGTTAAACCATAAATCGTTTCCGTTTATATCAATTTTGTGTTTCAGCCAGAGCAACCGTCAGTTCCATCGCTTAATGAACCCCTACCAACGGTTGCTCCCAGCATTTCTAATTTATCATCTCGGATACCGCCGTCTTATGTCAACCGCGATCCTATGCTTGACACGAAGCCTTCACGATTTCCTTCTGAGACTATCCCGACTGCTTCTCACTCGAGTCACTTTCGTCCATTGGATAGCCCTATTAGTAAAGGCGTCATGAACGTGCTCACAGGTAAATTATTCTGACTCGC
Source organism: Trichostrongylus colubriformis (assembly GCA_963978905.1). NCBI lineage: Eukaryota > Metazoa > Nematoda > Chromadorea > Rhabditida > Trichostrongylidae > Trichostrongylus > Trichostrongylus colubriformis. The sequence goes on from OZ022256.1 coordinate 4,559,878, forward strand.
CAAACGTTCCTTACGGCGATATCTTGATTAATACGACTTAGGATCCACTAACAACGTGCCAAGAGTATCCTCGGACAAAGCAGCGCCAACGATAGCGCATCCAATCGCCATACCTGCGCAAGCAGCACCTCCACCTTTCATCAATCGCCCAGTATATGTAGCCCCGAAGGAAAAGCAAACAAGGATTAGCCTTAGCGAGACATCGGTTCGTGACTGTCATGCTTTAACTTCGGTTCATTGGTATTTTGCAATTTTCTGGTTCTAGGCCTTCACAGCCTTCAAATCTCCATCGATGACCTCATCCACGGAAATGCCGTCAAGAGGTGTTGACAAAAATGATTTGGGTTTGCATAAATTGCTCGGCAGTTCCTCCGATGGTGATGATTCTGTAAGAGTTGCCCATACTGTAGGAGAGAAGACACCGACAGGATTTTTGGATAGTCTGAGGTAGGTGTCAGCAAAACTCATTCTTTGCCACTGTTTTTTTGTAAACGTTACGGTGGTATTGATCCACTCCTCTGTTTTCTACTTCTTCAGCAACGAAGGGTGTCTGCTGGTCCAACCTCGAAAAGGCGATTATGAAGTAAAGAATCAGTATTTTTATGTAAGTCTAGAGGGGATCCCGGCTGTTCATCAGACTCAGGCAAAGATATATGGTTAGATGACGGTTGTTAGATACCGTACAGGAGAGGAAGCGCTAACAAAAGTGCGGGAATAAGTGCCCCCCCCCCCTTTGATCTTCATTGGCACCTCATGAGCTGGTTATATGCTGTGCATAGAGGAATGCTATTTCGTTGACATTGTTGTGCCTTTGTAGCCCGGATACCGATTTGGGATCTGAGTTCGCATACATGACTGGTATTCCTGGAGATGCGAATCACACAGGTGTTGGATACTTCCTTCCTTATACTCGTCCTGATGGCTTTATTGTGCAACTATGTGACGCATGGAAAGATTTCAAGGTATGGTTTTGAACCTAACGTCTTTTCTCTTGTTAGGATTTTCTGTTCAGCTGGACAGAGCCGCCATTTTCGCTGGACTCCCTGGGTTCGAAACGGTCCACTAGAGGTTGGTTGTATACAATTGGTATAAAGGGCGTATTCTCTATAATGAGCGTGCATTGTCGTAATTTCTTCTCTTACTTATTACACATACAATATCTACGGACACGTTCGAAGGTCCAAAAGCTCTGTGATGATGATATCTAAATATTTTTTATTTGTATTCTGCTCATATTATTGAATTGTATACTCGATTTTTAGTTTCAAGCTCAGTTATTTGTTAATGCTTTTACACATATTAGTTTGTGAGTTTCTGGCTGTATTATGTACCATGTGTTATTACTCAGACGGCTGCGCTTGTGTAACATAATCATTCGGTGGCATATTTTATCGCTATTCAGAGTGCTTTTTCCTAAAAGCAGTAGTGGTGACAGGATGTAGACAGTTGCCAGTCGCCGTATTGAGCAAGAGGTGGTAGGACTCTAAATGACAGTTTGTGACCCTTCTTTCTACGTTTACTTTCAATATCACTTTTTGTGCTGCGTGCGAAATGTAAAAGTTCGTCCACAGTAGGAAGGTTCTGGAAGAACCTGTGCAGACGAACTGCCATTTCGGATATTCAGCGTAGTGTCTGCTCTTGAATTCAGAACTGTGATTGATTTGCTCCTATTATAAGCTTATCCCTCGGAATCGCTCGAACTATTGTAAAAAATAGTCCTTATATGGACCAGGATCGGGGTGCAGAAGGAACCGATGCAACACTTCTCTGCGCTGCGCCTGTCATGAAAATACCATGTCGCACTCGCGACGTCACCTTAATTCCGCCTGTGCTGCACCCAGGCTTTGTTGTTTGTATCGAGTACCTTGATTAAGAATATTGTCTCATGAGAAGCTGATCAATCTTCAACTATTCTCGTGTTACCAGCTTTTTTAATTGATTATTTTCCCTTGAAGGATATGAAGAATGTGGAGAATCGATAACAAATCGTAAAAAGTTCGTTTTGATTTGATTTCGTTCGGATTGTCTGTTGATCGTCCAATTTAGTGTTAGCGGTACTTCATGTAAGAATAGTGCTTATAGTTTCTTTGATAACTTCTCACTACTTTGAAGATGAAATATTGTATCAAGATCTTAAAAATATCTAGAAGTATCAAATTATTAACAAAATGAAGAACGGCATGAAATTCTGAGAGTACGTTGTAAGTGAGAATCACATCACCCGTCATGATCGTCGTAATCCATAGAAGTGGTATCCTCGAACGATTCAGATCTTGTCTCTGATCGCTTCTTTGCCGATTTCACGTTCAACAAGCTGTAGTAGTTGCCTATCGAACTGACGAATTTTATCGTGCAGTATCCGACCAGCAACGGATTTCTCTTCAGCGGAACGTATATTTCGGACGGGGATGTTCCTGAAATTAAGACAAGCATGCATTCATAACAAAACAGAAAAGTACAGCACTTTTAGTTTGGCTAAGTCTCTCTCAGAGGACGGAAAGGAATTAAAGGGGGGGGGGGGGGGGGGAATGGGGGTGAGGGTGAGCCTATTTAAAAACAGTTCTTTGTGACGAATAATCGAGCTCATAGAAGTTGAGATGCAGCGAAACTCGCGTTGAAAAACGTGTCTTTGGGGTGCTATTGCGATCCTAGCGCGCTTCTCCTTGGACTGCACGCTTAGTGGCTGAGCTGGCGGCAGGTGAAAGGACGACGCCACTGTCGCTAGATGTCGCGTAAGACGAATTCGATTTCATTCATGATGCTGTTAAGTAGGTGAATCAACAAATAGCAACAAGCAAGTGGGAAGAGTGAAAGGAAGAATGAGAAAGAGGTATCCATTATAAAATCCAATGAATTCACACTAGACGCCTTGGCAAGGCGTCATGTGTGCAATGCGGTAGCGGAACGATTTGGAAGTGGTACCGTAGATCGGAATTGCCCCCTCCCGGTGTCTTCGAAGTCTGCCAAAAGATGAAAAGTCAGCTCTGTTTCTATGGAATACGGGGTGCAGTGGCACACTCTGTCGACTAAGTCCTACCGTTACTATAAGCGATCCTGAAAAGTGTGCATGCTCTTTCGTTTCGCAAATAAACCAGATATCCGGGTGTGACGCAGGGGTCCAGTGCGGCGCCGCGCGCGGCTTTCCAAGATGGAAGCGGTGGAGGGTCAAAGTCAAGGGTAGCACCGTAAATTAGTCCCTCTTGCAGCACACCCATGCACACTAATTCATTTTCTGATCAATGAGATAGTGAACCTACTTCCTTAATGCCGTTTCCCAGTCACCTCCTGAACTGTATACGTCTCGGAGAATAGAAGAGACGGCAGTCAAAGTAAGGAATTTCGTCCCGCTTTTCCAGCTGAAATCGAAATTTTAAAAGTAAGTCAGTTAAAAGATTGCATGATCAGTTAAAGTTAAAATCAGTTAAATCAGTTAAAAGATTAGATTGCAAGTACATACGTTACGTATTTATCGAGAGGCAATTTTTTACTGCGAACTCTTTCAGCAATTGCAGTTTCCAGTGAAGCTTGACGGGATATTCCTCTCTCAATCACTCGATCAACAATGCCACCAAGTACATATACCTGAAAAGTCCCTTTAATTTGTACATTATGACTTTTTAATGGTGTCAGTTTCAAGCACTACATCGTCCGCATGAACATCTTCGATCTCTTCTTCTGCATCAGGACTGAGGTAGATGATTCGTTCTCGTTCGAATAAATCGGTAAAGCTCCGAGGAAATACGACCGGACTACACGTTGATGGGGAATCGATTACCGACAAATGCCTGCAGATACTTCACTGACTTTACTGACGTGGAAAAAAAAATCAAAAGAATCGGAAGAGAAAACGATGATGACATAGAAGTTTGAGGTCGTTTACTTGACTGTCAATCTGTTCCTTACAGACCCTCTTTGAGGGTATAGGCTAACCAAGAACATCACTATTCAGGCTTCCGTAATCCCACACCAGTCTAACGAAAGGTAGGGGAGGGGGAAAGTGGGAGGAAAATACGTCGATGAGCTCAGCTTGGGTGATGCTCACTTCGACCATTAACCACAGCTTTCTCAAATGTGGAGTTGAGGTGTACATAGTCGAGTCGAGGTTGCATTTACACTCTGCCAAGCGCGCCGTGACCGCAACGCAGGCTTTGCTATAGCATATTGACCGCAGAACCTACCTTGCGGATGAGCCACGGACGTTGCACGACTATGTTGCAGAGTATAAATGCTATCTGGGCAGGGATTATGTGAAGAGAACTGGGCGTGTTCACCCCTCGACTATTTCGATTTTAGAGCCCTAACCTTCTACAATCATCTCCCTATCCAGCTGTCATTTATTTCGTGCTAACGATGAAAGTCGAAACAATCACACCCTTACTTGTCCTTCAACCGCCTTATTCTCTCCGAAGAATAGTCGAAACTCGTGAAATATAGTTGCCATGGCGTTCTGAAAACCGTATTAACGTGTGTACAGTCCATTTCGGAGCGCTTGATAGGGCGTGGCCTACGGACTTGGGCGAGAGTGTATCAAATCCTTTCACGCACTCGGTACTTTCGCCACACACTCTCACTCTGCCCACTCAGGCCATGCCCTATCTAGCACTGTGAAATGGACTGTATGTCTAAACGTGACCAGACGTTCATACTTTGCGATTATGACGGAACGCATAAGAGAGGCAGGCTCGGCGATCAATCTGTCACGTAAATGTCAGGCCATCGCGATCGCAGAGTATGAACGCGGCCAAATACGCAGAAGTTACGATAATATCTCATATTAACGAACCTGCTGTCACGGTTTTCACTTATCACATATTTCAGTTGAACAGTTGTGAGTTCAGCACTACGTGGTGAAAGCAATGGTAAGAAACGGCAGTCGACGACCAGACTCGGATAACCACAGCGATGAGCTCGAGCCACTCGCTGCCAAGCCATGCTTCGCTGGTCTTTTGCTGGAATTTTCAAGACTATAAAACTTATAACTTCAACGACATCTTAGCTTAATTACCTAATTTGGGGGCCGGGTAGTATAAAACATGGTCCGTTTCTTCCTGGTTCTCCCTGATAGGTCGTGGTGTTTTGAGGCACTTCTTCAGCAAGTCTTTCTCTCGTTCCAGTTCTCGCTTCCGAAGAAATTTTAGGTGATCAAGGCGTTGTTTCCGTGTTTGGCATTCGAGCAAAACCAACCAATCTTGATTTGTTATTTTAGCAGGAAAGTGTTTTGTCAACATAGAGATTGTCTGAAGGATAAACAAAGTCAGTGATACATGGTAATGATTCGAGAAATATAGTCCATTTCGGAGCGCCTGACAGGGCGTGGCCTACGGGCTTGAATGAACGTGTATCGAACTCTCTCACCGCGCCACACACTCTCACTCTCGCCCCGTACTCTCACTTTCGTCACTCACCCAAGTCCGTAGGCCACGCCCTGTCAGGAACTTCGAAATGGACTGTAACTTACCTACCCGAACCTCCTCTACAATATTTTGCAGTCTTTTCTTCTGATCGTCATCCAACCTGCCATCAAGAGATTTATCGGGGACGGATGTCAACAGTGGTTTTCCCCACTGGATGGGAGCTATCGTCTGACCGTCTAGTCGAAAAACACGGCGGAACTTCCACAATGATCGGAGCCACATGTTCTCCAACCATTTCATCCTGAGAACCTGCCCCTATCCTTTTCACTGAAACAATGTTCTGTCAACCTCCTCTCCATACAAGGTGAATAAAGTGTCACGTGCACCGCAAACTACTGATTATCAAACTTTGATGAACGCTAACGACTAATTTTGAAGTGCTTGTAAGCGTAGAGTTGTCGAAAATGCTACGAAATGCTTCACTCAAGGGCAAAAAGGAACAGACTGAGACTTCCCTCCGTTCACCCATATGGTCAAGATCCAGCCCTGTCAAATGCGGAGTCATGGAGGAGATATCGTGGGTAAAACGAGGATATGCAAGACATACTTCAAAGAAAAACGTATTCAAGAAACGGACCTCTTCACTGCATTAACTAAACAAAAATTTCCGGAAAGACAGAAATATTTATTAATCAACAACAAACACAACAATAATCTACAAACAAACAAACAACGTTAACAGCCTCATCGAAACTTCGTCGAAAAGGTAACTGATTAAAATAACTGCATACAAATACATCAGTTTCTAGAACTTCCTAAGGAACGAAATCAGTCACGTCTTATTACAGTTCATCTGCGCAACCATTGAAGAAGCTCCAATAACATATCAACTGTATAATTTGTTATTTTATAATGATAATTTTGGTGCTATGAAGGCGTTTCCTTGATACAACTTGTGGAGCCCGACTCCGCCGTTACGACTTCAACCTGAACGATTGAAAAATTCATGCTAAGTCGAGACCACAAAACAAGATAAGCCGCGTTCACACTTTAAGCCGACAGGCCGTGGCTGCGGTTACAAGCACAGGCGGAATGGCACGAGGGAGGTGCAGAAACGACGCAGGCAACGAGATAGGGTTGTGCGGGCGGAGACGCAGAGACACGCAGCAATACCCTGCCGTCAGCACCGCAAACTATAAACGTGGCTTAACTCTCGCACTCCGTAAACACGTTAGTGTGTATATCGTTGGGACGAGATCTCGCAACGCGGCGTACACATGCGAAGCCATGCGGAAGGTGAGGAACGCTGCATGAAGAGGCCCCGAAGCGACTACCATGTCCCGCGCTTGAGTAATGCGTAATAATAGCGCGCACGCCGCGCTGCGAAATCTGTCCGATACATTCTCAACATCTTGGATTGCTATCAGACTTAACGATCTAGTGGTCCTGCATCAAGAGGACCCAAGTAGGTCACCACATCCCCTTGTGAATTGGACCAATTCGCAATGAAACCAACAAAGAACATGTGACGCGCGGTAATCTAATTGGTAAAAATACCACTTTGACCCTCCAATGCACACCCCGATTCCGCAATATTGCGATTTCACACAAGAGTAGTAGCGGAAACGTGTACGGAAACACAAAAATTGTCTGAAATCTGACATCAGTCTCAGATTCAATATTTCAAAATGTACTAGCGTACCTGCGCTCGGAACTCTTTCACTTTCAGAAGTCGTTGTAACGCGTCTGTATGAGTGGCACGGCATGCTGGTATAGAAGCATCTACAGTTTTCTGCTCAGCTTTGTCTACTTTCATTTCCAATGAAGCAACATGCAAAACACCGCCAACTGTCCGTCGGGCCTCAGCTCGCAATAGAATTTGCTTGGCATTGCCTGAAGCATATATACTGGACATTTGGCATGATGATCATAATCATTTTAACATATAATATGTACGTAGTTAAAAAATAAAGATCGAAAATCGTGCATTACCACTAATCAATAATCGGGCATCAGCACCGGTCACACCCCATAATATAGCCATATTCATCACATCAACTGGCGCTCGTAATTCACACATAGATGATGCTCCACTAGATAGAATAACGCCACGCCCTCGGAGACCTCTCAGAAGGAACCGTCCACTGTGAAGGCACTAAAAGCGTCTGTTTTGGATGCATCTACTTGTCCATCAATAATAAACAACCGAAACACGAAGAATTACCTACCGATCTACGATTCGCAGGAGTCAACGCTGGAGCATAGGTAATCTCAAAGCCGACTCCTTCAATGCGAATCTTCTCCAGAAACTTGGCCTTATGCAGCCAACCCACCTGAATCCGATATCGTCGAAAATGTTATAAGCGCATGAACTAAGCAGAATTACCTTATCCACTTACATGAGTTTCAGGATTCATGCTTATGATGTCAATAGCATCAGTTTTTCGAGTGAGCGTGTTGAGAATGTTCACATCAGACGGCCGAACCGCAACGATATCGAATCGTCGAAGGCGAGGATTATTGAACACATTGTGAATTACCGACGCATCGTTCAGAGTAAAGGTGATACGGCTGGAACACAAATGCATACACCTTCTAGGAAGAAAGATCAAATAAGAAATCCGGAACGTTTTTGGCACTTCTGTGATACGCTATGTATCTGACTTTGCTGCAGAATACTGGTATGACTTTAAAGGTAAAATAATCAGTGGAATGTGGTGGCTCCCAATGGCAATTTTGGAACAGCATTTTCCAGATGACATCCATTTCCGAAAAACTGAAACCGAAAAATGAAGATCCTTTTGAAGCTTCCTTTCAGAGACGGGAGGATATCGCGGCTATGCTTTCCTATGCGAATGAGGTTTGTTCGCATTTTTTAACTACCATGTGGATTTCTCCGAATTTTTTTACCGCCCTGACTAGTTCAGAACCCAAGTAGCGAAGAACAGGTCCAGAAGATCAGAATCGATCTTCCCAAGGCCGTTTTTTTCAAGGAAGCATAGCATGCGATTCTGATTTGACAGACATTAGCCCCATACACATGATACTCCATTGAATTGCACGCGGTCCCCACAAGGAAGCAATTAATCTTAAATTTAACGAAAAATTCTTTACCTGAATTGCCGAAATCTTTTCCCCTGTTTCTCCAAATCCCCGAGATCCAGCAAGGATTCGTTGACCAGAAATGGATCAGGCAGTTGTTGCTCTCGTGGCTAAAAAGTTTCCCTGACCAGTGCGAGAGAATCACGACACTGGTAGAATAATGCGCACCTTCTTATCCTCACCCTTTCGTTTTTTCTTCGGTGGTGGTTTGTCGTTATTCTCTGTGGTCGTCTGGGGAATCATATGCTCCTCCTTAAACAAAAATCCCAAAGGAGAAGCAAATATCAGGTGTCAAAACAAAAACCATCATTAATTACCCACGACTAGTTCTCCAGGAGCAATATCGCCAATATCAATATTAATAGCTACCGCATCGTAACCCATTCTTACTGCACGCTTCACCATCGCCAGGGTTTTTTCTGCATTTCCTGTGTGGCGTATATTAAGCTCAGCATACTGAAACGTGTTGCCGGCGACTTCAATGTTATTCATCTGAAATCACCAGTGACGCCACTTGACGAAGTAGTCAACAAGACTATTAATTAGTTGGATTTGGACCTAAATATTTCGATTTTTTAAATCAACGACTTGATACCGCACTTTACTGTAGAAGAAATTTTGCATTTATATCCCCTAAGGATCTATTAGGTTGTCCCAAAAGTCTTGTCGTATTTTTTCGATCATCACTTTTTATTTTTTTTCGTCAAACAAATAACAATTAGGCAACAACGTAGTGACCATTGTTATCGGCAACCCCCTGCTACTTTATAGGGAAATCGTTGATTTCCTCCTCCCAGAACTCTGGGTTCTGAGAGTCGAAGAAGTCAGCGATCGCCTCCGCAAGCAAGTCATAATCAAGGAATTTTCTCTTGGCCAGGAAGGATTTGAGAGGATGGGTAAAGGTGTTGGTCAGAAAGGGCAATGTCTGGAGTGTATAGCGGGTGGGGCAGGATATCTCAGCCGAGCTCCTGTAGCTTGACCTGGGCACTTTTCGCGAAATCGGAGGAAATTGGAGCGGGCGTCGTCATGTAGGAGGGTGACCGCGGACCTTTTTCGGCGCTTTTCTCGAACAGCGACGGCGAGCTGCTGGAGCTGGTGGGTGCATACGGTAGCGGTGACTGTCTCGCCTTGTACCAGCACCTCGCGGAAAAGCATTCCTTCCGCGTCCCAGAACCAGCACAGTCCCAAGCGTGGTTTGTCTTTCATGTCAATCTCGCCGTTGCTGAAGCTGATGAACCAGCGGCGCACGGTCTCCTAGCTCACACATCCCGGGTGTAGGTTGGGACACACGAATCTAGGCCGTGACCCTGTAGCAGCCTGTGGCCTTTGACCTAAGCCTTAAATAATTCAGACAATTTGTTCATGTAAATCGTGTCCTCCTTGCAAGTCTGTTCCGTTGTATAGTCAAATTGTCTGAATTATTCATGTCACAGGGCAAAGGCCAGAGGCTGTCACAGGGTCACGGCCTAGATTCGTGTGTCCCAACCGTCACCCCACACATCCCTTGCCCAATGCAGCGCTGATGGAGTGGCAAGCTTCCGTCGTTTTGGTGCCGCAAGACCGCTCATAATAGATGACACCGCGAGTTGGGTGGGTATCGACAACGGGCATTGTAGCTCTCTCCACGGGATCTGGTGGGTCAATATATATTTTCCTAGAAAGCTTAGGGAACGTTATACCATATCCCTGAGCCGCCTAGACCTGCCTCGAAGTGAACAAGAGTTACTGATTTTTTTTTTGGAAAAATACGACAAGACTCTTGGGACAACCTAATAGATGACATTGAATGCGTAACGCGTTCCAGACAGGGACCGATAGCACCTCACACTTTACCGTTTATCTCTCTGCTCGTTGCGCAGAAGGACCCACGAGGGACCAACTTCTTATAGATTGAAAATGACAGGGTAAAAAGGGGATAGGCACCGATTCGGAAAATCGTTGAACGAGTTAGAGGAATTGATAGAAAAAAGAATCAACTATGATCTGGTTTTTTCCACGTCGCCCCCTTGGAATCCTGGATTGCGTGATTCTCCAAATAGATATCAATAATTACTTCAGAAACTAATTACCACCTGCCGTTTAAACCTGATAACTTGAACATGTGAAAAATATAGTAAATGGCAAAATCAACCAAACAAGAGCTGCCTCATAATTAAATATCTTCTTTCTTATAAGAACACATTTGATAAAAGTTCGCTTCAATTATAACCTTGATAATGCCAAAATGCCAAACAAAACCAAGAGTAAAACGAGATAAGAAGAGGCTAAAATACATACATCGAATGAACAATATGCTAAACGTATAACACCTCCTACACAAAACAACGGTCAAAAGCGTTAAAGTGAGACTTCAGCTCAGCTAGATAGCTCAAAAGAGCCGGTAAAAGAAGGTTTATGGGGTGAAAACGGCAGATACGCCGCGAGAAAGAAGAAACATGATTAATGTAAATCCTGTAGCAAAATCTCATGACAAGATAACCAATGTGATCGAATTAGCAAAAGGAATCGAATATACAGGACCAGACGAGCGAAAATTCTATAAGAGGCTATAAAACAGAAAAATCAGACGTTATAGTCTTCAGTCTTCGACCGCTTCGGCTGAATATTCTGAAATGCGGTTGGTGTATAAGGTACACTTAAATCCGTGCACAACTGGGCCACATTTACACTTTGCGAAGCGGCGATTTCGCAAAATCGACATCGCACAATCAGCAACATGTGTTTCCACGCCGCGGTCACGGTCCCAATACCTAACATCCCATAACATCTAGGGGAAAATGGGCGATATCGAGCAATGGCGATGGAACAATACACTACTTCTCATTCTTCTTATGCACAGCATTTCTCTGAACTGCTCATGGCGACCGACCCAAACGTGCCTCGCTTACTTTATGCGTCGCGACGGATGCAATTCCGCTATACCGCCGAATCCTTGGATCGACTGTAATCCTTATGTGAACGGACCAAGTGGACTGCGGACTTTTCGCGACGTGTAACTGTGCCCTCATAAATAACCTTACATGAGTGTACACAACGGTTCCATCCGCTTCGACCTGAGCTTTCCGGAAAACCTGATTGGCCGGCACAGCATATACGGGTCGTTTGACATTGACAACACGTGGTAAACATGGTTGTGCCTAAGTGTTTGTGTCTTAAAAATAGTTAGCCAAAAGTATTATGCATCGGAGATACAAACACATACCTTAGAAGTAGAAGGCCCAACTTCAGAATATTCTGGCATATTCGCAACAGTTGTCCGTGGTGCCGGGTTCGTATGTCGCAAAGAGACTGTCCTATGACCCTGTTCTGGATAGCCAGTACTACCACTGGGTAACAAATAAGCGGGATAATGAGCCGAAGAATCTACGATCTCCACGTCATCGCCAATTTCTGATTCATAAGCACTGTACGACATGTTGTCTGGCATCGTGTAAACACTCTGCTGAGACAAGTCAGCATATGAGCCATCAGCTGAATGCTCCGAAGAGGATGCATCGTAAGAAGAGGTATGTCTGCAAGTGATTAGTTTCTTTTCGAATAAAACTTTCTTTCACAAAAGAGCCGCAGTGAAATGATTAGCGACTAACAGTTTATCTCCACTCGGTCCATCATGAATTATGTACTGCATCGGCGCACTTGATCGCACATTCCGAGAATCACAGTCTGACATCTCACCTAGAATGCCTTTTCAAGAACTGCGGTAGTACATATACTTGACGAACTCACTCTAGGTATTGTGCAACTAAACTAACCTCCAAGTATTCTGGGTATATATCCCCGAAGAGCAGGGGGAATGAATTCATCAATGTGTTCCATCATTTCAGGATTTAAGGCATTGTGTTCCAAACCGTATGAGTATCCGAGACGTTTCAAGGCCTCCAATAAAAGCATACTTGCAAAAGCTGTGGAATAAAGATGTGAACATCTCTTCAACAAAAACCCTTTCCTTACCTCAAAGTCATCATGGACTTCAAACGACTGGTCGAAATTAAAAAGGAATTCTGATCGGTCCCCTGATACTGCACAGTCAACAGTTGTGCTAAATTATAACATTTAAAGGAATCGGAAGGGGTCGGGAGAGTGAAGAAGATGAAAAGAATAACTGTTTTAAAATGAACATTCGGGGTTAGAAGTGATTATCGTAAGACTCAATCATCGTCGACTTTTCACATTTCGCGCAATGTAGATCAACAGAGTTGATCAAAATAGGATAAAGAAACTCCACCAGCAAATAAATGGGGTTAAATAAAGTCGGGGGGGGGGGGAGACGCAAATTTGCGTCAACGTCGAAGCTCCTTTCCCTCCCTAGGCTTAGGCTAAAATTGATATTCACTCCTTCCACATGAAAAAGCATCTCTCAAAGCATAGGTTTCATCTGCTTTAGCCTAAGCCTAGGGAGGGAAAGAAGCTTTGACGTTGGTGAAAATCTGACGCAAAGTTGCGCCTCCCCCCGACTTTATTTGACCCAATAAATGTTCACATTAAACTACATTTTTCTACTTCCGTCTTTGCTCACTAATTTTTTTCAGGTACCACTGCAACAACGTCGTTTTTATCAATATTCACTGCATAATAAGCTTTGCAAGGTACTGGGAAAATAAAAATTATGGAACACGCAAAGAACTCACTTTTTTGAGGTATTGATAATTACAAAGGGAAGATATAGAATTGTATTTTCCGGTGGGCGAGCCGATACTCTGAAAAGCCTTGCTGCTCAGAAATGAAAAGTAATCAGAACGGCGGTAACCTGACACTATAAAACACTGCAAATTGACTAACGGAAAGCTTACCTTTCCATCTCCCGATTTTTCCAAACTAAACTCTTATAAGCAACAAGCTGTACTATAAGCTCTTGGATATTTTCTTTTTTCCGACGAATCCTTTCGGTCAGCTTCGCCTAAAAAGAACATAATTCAGCAAAGTATCAGAAGTTTAAAAAAAGGGGGAAACAACCTTTTCTTCCTCGAGGCGTTTAATTTCTCCAGCTTTAGTAGCAGGTAAGCCGACCCAATCTATATCCTGAACAAACATGAATAGTTTGACTACTGCACAACTAAATAGTATATAGAAAACCTACCTTTTTCCTTTTACAGATAATATTCATGGCAAGTAATACATTTAAGGCATCATAAACTCGGCGTCGAATATTCTTTTGATCGAATTTCTGTCTCTCCTGGAATGAAAGGTATTGGTGATGAAATATTTGAAGCAAAATAATAACATACGAGAAATTCCTCAGAATTCATATTGTTAGCAGCAAAGTATTCTGCTACAAGTTCATCGGCAACCTAAAAAGAAATAATGCTTTTTAAATGAAGTCTGTCACTGCAATTGCCTAATATTAGAAAGGATAGCGCTGAAATCATGATTATCCCGAGGAATCTAATATAGCTGAACATGAATGTGATAATAACTTCCGTATGACGCAATAACAAATAAATAAATAAAATTAGATGAGCAACTGATAACCTGGTTATAATTGGTGCGACCTTTCTCTTTAACCTTCTCGCACACTTTCGTGGAAAAATGTCGCAAACCCATTGACTTGTCAACAAAGTGCTTCTCCACGGGGAGATCAGCAGCGAGTATTCCACTGGGTCTAAAACATCAAAACATCCCTTCATTTGTAGGTGATGATTCGTGTTAGCAAATGCTGACTATCACTAATACGCCCACCACAAAATCTGGCAGAAAAGTAAGTCAAGGGGTACCGGAAAAATGAAATGTGATAACGTAAGCCAAAGGAAAAAAGCTGTTACGACCGTGAGGCGCCCAGTATTCTCTGGGTTGAAGTTGGATATGCCACAAAATCATGGGTTATTTTTTAAGAGGAAATCGTAAGTATTAATTATGTACCAGGTCGAACTTATAATCTACATGGGAGAACGTCGGGCAAAAAGGAAGTTGTTCGAACGTTAAAACATACCGGAAACATGGCGCAACCCTGACATCAGGATATTTCACTTGTCTGGCAGAATGCTGGTTATGGCGCCGAGAAAGTGGCGGAGAGCGGTAATCCATTTTCTGTAAGATTGTGGAGCTAGTTATCACAGCAAGCAAGTCGAAAACGAATAGTCAGTAAAATCATGCGAACAGCGACATTAAATTGCCAATAAAAAATAAATACCGCGAATAAACAAACCTCCTGCTTGATCACTACATGTCCTAGCCCGCGTTCGTATTTCTGGTTAACAAGATCTCCCATTCCACAGTTTTCTCAGCAAAAATAACTGAGAAATGAGAAGGGTGTCTGTAGGTCCTCCTGAATGCAATTTTTCCAAATGTCGAAGCTTCTTCATATGTGAGACATCAACAAGGAACTTAGAGTGAATAAGACGAAGAAGCTGAAGTGAATGGACAGCATAAATATAACATAGTAAATAGTAAAATTTCAGTGGTGCTATCGCCAATCTGCACACACAGACGTACATTTTTGCGTAAGCCCTAACAGAGGTAAGAAGGGTTTCTTTTCCCCTCCTAGGATTAGATAAAAATATATCCAGGGTCAAATCAAGTCGGGGGGGAGACGCAACTTTGCGTCAAATTTTCACCGACGTCAAAGCTTCTTTCCCTCCTTAGGCTTAGGCTAAAGCAGATGAAACCTATGCTTTGACAGATGCTTTTCCATGTGGAAGGAGAGGATATCAATTTTAGCCTAGCCTAGGGAGGGAAAGGAGCTTCGACCGTGACGCAAAATTGCGTCTCCCCCCCCCGACTTGATTTGACCCTATATCCATACTAGGATCCCTCCCTCATTGTAATAGCACCAATACAGTTTTCGAAATAAAAAATCGAAAACCATATGTGAAAACCCGTTTTGAAACGCGTCAACTTCGCGCATTTGAAAAGGTGCTCACTTTGCAGACCGTACTCGACGTCGCGCATCAAAATGCACAGCAACGCTTCTACCGTTTCTGTTAAATGATGTTTTTTGAATGTCGTGACTCTTGTTGGGATACGACGTCGCTCTCATCGCTGCCTAGTACGCAGAAAACGGGATTTGAATCTCAAAGCGAGGGGAATCGATACCGCCTGGCGGGTTAGGCCCATCTCGTTCATTATGCCAATTAACTTCTACTTTTTTATTACTAGTTTTGTTTTCTGCAGTTTTATATATTATATTTATGCAGTATTTTCAGATATAATGCGCATGACACTAACACACATTCTATTGGATATATCTGCCCAAGCATATGCGTGCCTTAATTTTCCCTTTAGCATACGTCTGGTTCATTGAGTCGGTCGTATCCTCGTTGTAACACGGGATGCACGCCGCCAGTTGCGTATGGCTGCGCAAGTCAGTACTTGAGCTGATGACAGTCGGACATACAACGAAGCTGGGCGACGCCCTCGACTACACACCTTCGGGTGTGTACTCTTATGTCAGGATTTCGCACGACGACGAGCGGCGTGCGACGCAGTGTGCGCGAGCTATGAGCGTCGCGGTAGTTGGGTCTCAAAACGATCACAAGGTAATGCTATGGGCGCGATACGCTGTTGACTTGTAATCGCTTCGGGACCCGACAATATGGCCTTTAGCTCGTCCGCATTTCTTCGCTTGCTGTATGCCGCGTTGCGAAATCCTGACATGAGAGTGCACACCCCATACCCTCGACCCCTACTCCCCTCATTATGTAATGTGACTATGTTAATAAATATTCATAAAGGAACATAATGTAATAGTAGTACTGCAGCAACACCGCTTCACATCTTCGGTGACTTTTAAGAACAACCCATGTACTGATTCGCTTGGAGCGCAGTTATTCTATCGGGTTGAGGAATATGTTTCCGCGGTTTTTTGAAACCCTGTTTTTCACCCTGTTTTCTTAATCTTTCGACAAAGCTTATATATGTTTTCGATAGAGCTTTTTTGCTCTACAAAACGCTACTTTTCAATCCTTTCGACAACTTAAATTTTTAAGGTTTGGAAATGAAGTAAGCTGAAGGCAAAAAACTGGCACTTGCGCACATCATCTTTCTCGTCTGCCAACGAGATTAAAAAATGTATGTGTGTATGATTTCGATCGAGCTTTCTCAGCTCTATAGAACGGTACTACTTTTTATTTGCATCGCTCAACTTTTCGCTGATTTTAAGACTCACAAATGCAGAACCCGCAAAAGTGCACTTTCGCTATCTCCTCTTCCTCGCCTACCATCGAGATTGGAAAGATGTGCATAGCATTCGATAGAGCTTTTTTCCTCTACAAGATGATACCACTGTTCTTTTGTATCCTCTCATATTTTAGCATGTAGAGACAAGTTTCCCCCTGTTTTTCAATTCAAAATTGCTTCATGAAAAATGAATGTTTTGGCACAATGTTTTGTACCATTCGAAAGATACACGTGGTCGAAAATGCTCAATTTCGTCTACTTAAATGATCTAAAAAATTTCAAAAATTCATTCGAACAAAAGCCGTAGAAACCATCATGTAGGGCGAAAAGAGCTCTTTCGAATAGTTCGAAACATTGTGCCAAAACATTCCATTCTAATTAGGCGATTTTGAATTGAAAACTGGTGGAAACTTATTCCTACATGCTAAAATATGAGAGGATACAAAAGAAAAGTGGAGTCATCTTATTGAGCAGAAAAAGTTCTATCGAAAAATATATAAGCTTTGTCGAAATATGAAGGGAACAATGTGGAAAACTGGGTTAAAAAATTGGCGGGAACTTATTCCTGCCCAATACGTCCATTATTGGGTTGAGGAATAAGGTCCTGCTTTGCTAAATCATGCACCAACGATACACGCCAATATTTGAAGAGGGGCTAACCGGTCGATGCGGAATGCGAAAACGAGTCAGCTAAAATTTCTTACTTTCTATTTGAAGTATGTATATAGGGGTGCAATCTGTGGGCATTGATGTTCCGATTTTCATTTACTGGTAATACATAAAGTTCGGCAAGGTTGAATTATTTTTATATCTTATTATCAGAGCACTTATTCTGGAACCTCTTATCATGTGGTCATTGTGGACTGTGAGGCGGAGACTTTTCGATGGGCGGGCACCTTTCCCGCCTCGCTCACACTGGAGTCGCGAACTTGGAATAATCTCTGTGTTCGTGGAGCACTGTGATCTGCTCATGAAAATTGTGAACTCACATACATACATATATTGAGGAGATGAATTATTTAGGGTATTACTGTTGCACTACACCCGTTGGAAAAATGAAGTGTTTATTCAACAACAAAGTAATGAAAAATAAATAATAGAGGCTAGTGGTATTGTTGGCCATCAGTCCTGTTAAATAAAAGTTAGAAAATGTCTCGTGTGATCTTCATTGGCGTACCGTAACCCATGTATAAGGTTGAAATGGTCGCAATTAGAAAATTCCTGAAACAAAACATTCCGCCTTTCGCAATGATCTAATAAAAAAAAACTCTGATACTTTTGGGTAAGACTATGGATTCGGAGAGTGCGAGCTATGGGCCGCTAGAGTTGGGTCTTAGAGCGATCACACCATAATGGTAGAGGGGCCATACACAGCCGACTTGCGATCGCTTTGGGTCCAACAATACAGCGCCTTAGGCTCGTCCGCATCGCTTCGCTTGCGACACGCCGCGGTACAGGACATAAAAGTACACACCCTAACTTTGCATGCATAGCTGCGACATTGCAAAATCGCAGTATCACAAAATCGCGAAGTCGGAGCGGCTTTACGCTGCGGCTATACTTCGCGTAACTGCGACTATGCAAACGCACGACCATAAAATTTCAACTTTGCGCGAGTTATTGTGCGCACTCTCACTTAAGTGTACTATCTCCCTATTTCACGACGCCGCTATGGTAGGTTCGTAATGATCTGATGAATGTGCATCGGTTCGTAATGATCTGATGACTGTGCATTTCCGCGATTGAAAAAGCACACAATCGCAGGATCATCACCTGACAATGTTGATCCAAACTGCAAAATATTCGCGAAATACATAACCACGACCTTAAAGGCCATTTACTAATGGGGGCTAGCAGACAATCCCGCGCTCAGACACCTGATTCGCGTGGCGCCGTGACCCAAATCGAGTGTCTTGAGGCACACCCGAGGATCACCACCATTGTGTGCCGGGTCAGCTGCTGTTCTGCTCTCAATACGTCCATACTCTAGGACGAGAGGGCATGCATGGCTTGGAAATGGATATATCGTCATGCAGTTCCTAAATAGTCGGTGATAGGCATTTTCTAAAATGGTGCTGGGATTCAAGAGGAGAGAAGGTTGGATCATGTAGAGGCGTATGTGCGAGTTTAAGATGAAATACAAAGGTTTGCGTGATAAAGGGCGAGCAGCAGAATGCGCCGTGCACTCTGTTTTCACCTCAAGTCATACAAGTACATATTTGAATCCGAGTATGGATAGATATGTAGTGATTAGAGGCATCTCCAGCCTACCACACCCAATAATTCAAACGTCAGCACAGAAACTGCGATCAACGGAGACTGCTCCCCCCAAGCGTGGTCCCATTCATAAAGGAGCTTAAAGCTCACAGCTCCTGTATAGGAATTATTGCGGCTAAAATAGGACATTTTCGATTTAATGGGCGCACTCGTAGCAGTTTACGATTTCTAAGCAGTCCGTTAAATACTGTTTTTGGAAGATCAATGTAATTAGAAGGGACAAACCTGATATTCAACTGTAACGCCTTGATCCTTCAGCGCATTAGCCATCGCTCTGTTCTGTTCGATGATTTTGGGCGAATCCTTTCATAGAAAGCATAATTAGTTTAACAAAACCCATATGAGTTTTTTGTCTCGATGCCACCACTCATTCATGTACGAAGTGATGGAAGCCTCTGTTCAAAACATGGGATTGGGTGGCTCGCGCGCGTAAAATCAATATATATTGTGAAGTACACGCGTTATCGAGCATACTTGAAAGCCCCCCTCCTGTTTGAAATCAGAATGACGACGAAAAAAAAAAGATAGTACCGGTAAAAAAACTAAAAATCAATAAGTAACCTAAAGTCTGGTAGATAAGTCCGCCCGCATGCGGTGTCCCGCGCGGCATAAGCAGCCGCAGTCTTCAAAGAACCAAAGATGGAAGACATTGCGGAAGCTATGATTAGTGAGTTGTATTAACAGCAAGTTTATATTGCATTGTATATTGTATTTGGTAATTAAAAGCGAGTAGCAATTAAAGTTGTGGTCGCACGAAAGATGAACACGGCAACTTCACAGTTGGCAGAGGAAAGTGGAGGAGAGTGAAAGGGGAGTCGTTGTTCAACGGGGCTTTCAATGCAACGATGGTTTTGGCAATGAAATAGCGGCTGAATAAAAACTTTTCTTTATTTCTGTTATTAGTAGTGCACAAAGTCTGACAGACATACGCCTTTCACCTTCTTTTTCCCCTGCAAAACGAGCTTCTGCTTGCCGCGTCAAGTTTTTGCACCTGATAGTTAGGAAGTGTAGCGCAACAGAGGAGATAAATGACTTTATTAGGCATCACACGTCCTTTATACACTCTATCTCGCTTATCAGTCTCCTCAACTGATCCTTCATCATTCTTTCCTCTTCACCCATCTCTCACGCTCCCTTACACCTCCCCCTGTGACCATGCGGTCACTCCAGGTACCACGTTTTACTCCAAGGTGAGGAGGTTCAACTTTGTGTTTACCTCCTCCTCACCCAACAGTGTTTCTACACCACAGTATAGCAACATATTTATCATTAAACGGCGTTCACTGGGAATCATTCCCGTCCCCCTCATGGGCGGCTCTGGCATATTCAACATCGTCTTCAGCTTATTCGGAGATGGCCGGATGCCCTTCTCATCGACCACATGGCCTAAAAACTCTATCTCCTCCTTGAAGAACTCGCATTTCGCTAATCCATTGCGGTTTCCCCGCGTGAGTTCGAATCTCATCCTGATCGCCAGTTAGGATGTGTAGACATAACAGAGAGGAAGAATGACTTTACTAGGCATCACACGTCCTTTTATACAGTCTATCTCGCTTATCAGTCTCCCAACTGATTCTTCATCATTCTTTCCTCTTCACCCATCTCTCACGCTCCCTTACATTGACGAAAGCTCTTCTTCTAGTCGTTGAACCCTTTGAAATGCCTGAACAATTTGTGATCAGCAGTATACGGGCAAAAGCCAGATACACCAAGAGCGGCATCAGGAAAAGAATGAGCTACGGAGAAGCAGCTGCTATAGTTTGCGACAGTTTCTACTCAATTTCCGAGGAGACGATTGTCGACAGCTTCCAAAGGGCCTTGAACCAAGAGTCACTGTTAGATGATATGAGTGAGAATTTTAATGTTATGAATGTTTGTGACGATGAAATTGAGACTGCGTAGAATGTTTAAGATGAATGATCGCTGCTACACGGGTTAAACGAAGATCTTGATATAAGGTTTTTTTAGACATTAAAAATAAAGTTGAATAAACATTTCTACAATCCCATAGTTCTTAAAAGTGAAGGGTGCATCGCAATCCTGTGTTCTTTGAAGACTTCACCTGCGTCCGCGGCTGCCGCGCGCGACACCGCGCGAGGCCGTACTTATCTACCAGATTTTAGGGTGAATAAAAAAACGTTGATACTATTCACGTGCTCCCACCCCAACAGATGAAGCACAACAAAGCACATTCAGGGTGTGAAGTGTGGAAGAGTTTCAGGTTATAAGTATGAATTACTTTTATGGCGACCAGCATCAGAAGTCGAACATTCGCTACAAGTAGCTCTGATGCGTTACAACGATTCTTCAGAGCTTCTTCTGGAGTCATCCTACAACATAAAGTGACAGAAGATTCGAGGTGTTCCAGAGTAGGTGTACAAGACATACCCAATTAGCGATCCGATTTCGCAGTTTGGTAGATCCTCTAGATTGTAGACGCCCGCAAACAGGACCAGCTTTTGGATTCGTGGAGAACGCAATTGGGCGTATACTCAAAAAAATGTGCTGAGAGAGCAATGTATGAATATTGCCGTGTGGTGTATACTCAAGACAGGATTCCACAATAAGGCATGCGACGCGAAGACGTACCGGCTAGGGGGCCGTACCGAATGGATTCTGAAGAGCGCTCCAGCAGCCCACCACATGCACCTCACGATACACATCCATTTTTATTTGTAGCTAAATTACCAACCTTTGAATGCCAGATGTGCTCCAGCAGAGTGGCCAGCCAAAGTCACTGATTTCGCCTGTGGATATTTATCGAGCAAAAACTAAATAACAAATAATCTTTATGGGTTTCTTCTAATAAATTTCAAAAATAGACTGTTTCCTGGTGATCTCTGGAAACACCCACATTGACAGCTGTGACCACTTGTCGAACCACCTCAGAAATCGGATGGGTACTGCTGGCGTAGTCATACCCGACTGATGCCACAGCAATATTCCGCTTTACCAAATTCGTTGCAGCTGGACTTATAAGCTTTCTGTTGCCTTCCTAACCAAAGAAACAAAGTAACAAACAAAATAGAATGGAAAAAATAGAACAAAGTGTCAAATGAAATGAAGGCTACAAATATCCGATAGCCCTTGTGTTTTCGATCGCCGTGATGAAGGGCGAAAGATTAGAGAATGGTAAACCTGCCTTCATATATTCCTGCGATGAGACAGTAATAGGCAATCTCTCAAATTGGTAGAAAGACGGAAATGTGCTAGTTCACCGGCCGATCCGGACAGGTTCAGAAAAAAAGCTCATATGCGCTCAAAGGCACCGGGAGGGGTAAGAGAAAACCTAAAGCTCTGAATACATGTTCTTTGAAAACAAATCATCTACTTCAGAAGAGGTATGTGTGGCGAGACTCGCACTGGAATAGCGCGGCTTGGGGTCTGATCATCACCTCGCGCATGGCATGTCGTCCTGTTCGCATTCGCAGCCGGCCTCTTCGCCCTCTGCAGTCTACCCCCAGCTAGTAACGCAGAGATGTGCGAGAGATAAGGGAGGGGGGAGGAGTTCGGATCCCTAACTCTCGGGCTTTTCGACGTTTGGTCTCGTTCCTTCTCTACTGTTACAATGCTGAGCACCCCTACTTTCACATGCCACAGTATGCGAAATTGACCCCATCCTGCGACATTAAAGACAGTGCATGAACAGCTAGATGCGAAAGCAGCGGTGTTAGGTAGTATGGCAGTGGAGAAAGAACACCAAAAATTCAGAAACATGACCACCAATTTTCTCATTGAATCTTGAAAGCACGTGTTTTCCATTGCGTATTATAAAAGACTCAGCGATTAGAGACATGTGAATCTGTGATGTGCGGCGGTCGTGCACACCACGTAACGCGCACGGTCGTGAGCGAAGTAATAGCTTGTTGAGCCGTATTGAGTGTGCGTAAGGACATTGAAGCTAGGTCAAAGAGGCGTGAAAATAGGTAACCGCGAACCTTGGTCACAACAGTACAAGCAAGGCCCCTGTAGTAGGCGGTAACGCAATTGACTAGTTGACGGTGGGTGAGTCTACTTACGACAAAAAATCGCTTGGCAGCCCTCGGCGAGTGGCGCGATGGGTGCGAGTGCCAGTGACAGGGCATGCCAGCCGTCAAGCGAGGCAGTGTGGCATGGGTGGAAGTGCAAAGGTGACGCAGCTACGCTCTGCCGGGCGCTCAAGGGCAATCGATTCGGCAAGTCCTACTGGTGGGGCCGCCAGTGCGATGCCGCGAAGCGATTTTTTGTCATAGTAGGTACACACGTTGACGGTGCGTGGACTCGGTTCGGATGTCCTAGTAAAACGCTCTCTGACAAACCCCACATTCAGCGAATGTGGGGTTTTATTGAGGAACTTGGGCACGCACATCCACACATTGTGCCACAGATCTCTTTGTGAAACTTTAGTTGGCTCGAAGATAGGACGTTTCATGTTTCTCCTCCGCGAGGTTATCCTGTTCAGGCCTTCAACGACATTGAGCCCAAGGGCCTTTGCCACACTAAACCTTTCAATGAGAGAAAAAATACCAATGGCACGAGGTAAAATGTTTCCAAATTAAGCAAAAAGTAGTCACTGACTTGCCAGAAACCACCATGAATCAGAATAACCAGACGATCCTTGACTACTCCCCAGATATCCACTTTTGCTAAGTCGCTGTTCCCTGAAGGATTCCACATAATTTATACCATATTTCCCCCATCGACAACAGACCTATCAAAGCTGCACTGCCCAACCTGAGTCATGCTGATCATCATAAGGAAGATCTTCAATGTGAGGCAACAATCGGAGTTCTTTACAGGTTTCGTCTCCTATGCGGACATATTCAGCAAGGACCTGGAAGAGGAAGACGCTCATTGATATGTTGGATAAGATAGTATGGTAAAATAATTGTGGGGTTGTATGGAAGACTTTATTTTTGCAATATTTTTCCGCAAATACCTTATACATCGAGCTTTGAATATGAATATTTGGAAAACAATCACAGACTTAAAGACTGGGACAAACCATATGAGTTGTTCAATGATTACTAGGTGCCCTCTTCATGAACCCTATTTACTTAAATAAATAATAAAAAATAAATTAATAAGTAACTAAGTAGGTGAGACAATTTAATAAATAAGTGAAATAAACAAGATGGTTGCTAGACTGATTGAAATTCCAGTACGTGTAAACATGATGGAATGGAAGAGTTACTACTTGCTCCAGATTGACCGCTAAACTATCACTAGGATGCTGAGTTATGGACAAAAGCTTCGGTGTCGGACGGGACCGAACCCACACTTCATGCTTTCCGGGCATACGTGCTAATCCATTACACTACCGACAGCCCTTTAGCCTTCAGCTTCTGAATGATATATTTACCATAGCTTATCAGCACTCACACGTATAACGTGTTGACTGATAGCTCAGCATCCTAGTAGTGACTTTCGCATCGCGGGCTGCCGCGATAATCAGCAGCTATCCAAAATCAAAAATATCAAAATCCCTAAACTTATCGCTAGTAGAAAGCATTATTATATGTACATTATTACATCGGGATCTTTCATCGAAGAATCAGCTCAATTTCCGTTTCGCACTTAAGATTTTGGAAGATTCTCGAAAAACTCTCGAAAAATTCGGGTAAATTCGATTGTGAAAATTTTCTCACAATTTAAACTTTTGTGCTCTATATGGGATATGGTGGAGAATAGGGCTCCAATAGTCTAATGTCACATCCACAGGAGAAAATGAGGAAAACCATGAGTTCTGGAAAACCTGCAAAGGTCACTAAAACGGATACCTCGTTTGAATCCCTTCCAGCCCATCTACTGCAGGAATAGAGATGCGTTAACTCCGGATTAGGATCCATTCTCTGTTAGTTGCTTTAGTTCCACCTACAGCTGAATTTGAGAGAAGCAACCTTCCTGGAACAACTACTTGAAAGTGTCAGGAAAATTAATACTTTTGAGATGCTGATTAATCCAAGGTTCGCATCATTACTTGTTAAAGAATAGCAGAGAAATTTTTGACTGAAACTGAATGAATACTTGGTTTTTCCTTGTAAAGAAACCCAGTGTCTGATGCACTATAAAAGGGTTAGCCGACGACAAGAAACCGGATTTCCTTCTTCAGTTAAGAGGGAATCTATATCAAAAGAAGAGAGCAATCAAAGAAGGAACGAACAAAAATGCAGGATGAAAGGTCGTGGTATCGCTCTCATCGATTGTTCATCACTGATATCACCACTACACATGCGATGGTTCACATCTAATTACTAAAGTGTCGCATTATCGTATGATGGAGTGCACATTCCTTCTGTAAAGAAATGCATTTCTACACTCAAAAATA
The DNA here is from genome assembly GCA_963978905.1 of Trichostrongylus colubriformis. NCBI lineage: Eukaryota > Metazoa > Nematoda > Chromadorea > Rhabditida > Trichostrongylidae > Trichostrongylus > Trichostrongylus colubriformis. Next base: position 4,585,030 of record OZ022256.1, read on the forward strand.
CAGTTTTTAAAATAAATAAAAGTTAGTTTGCCCAGTTGAGTTGTTTCTTTTCTGATGAAAGATGTGAGCTAATTATTTGAAGTGTAGGGATGAGTTCAATGAATTCAAGCCCTCCTACTCCTCAAAGAAAGGAATTCCAAAACTGTTGAAATTGCTTCAAATCTGCATCCGTCGAGGACGAAGACGCCTAGTTGGGGTTGTGGTAACAAAAAATGAAAAAAAATCACCTGAAATCAATAAGTGAAGACAGGGCCTCGGCTCATAATGTTGGTTTTGGCGTCTATTTATTGAAACGATTCTGTAAATCAACTAAAGTGCCAAAAGAGTCGTTAATGAAGATTAGAGTTTTTCTCTCTCCCATAAGCTTCATCGCACTTGTTCACCACGGGCTGCATGCAAATTTCACGGGAAGAATCAAAATCGGGCGCTTATGCGTTCTCTCAAATTTCGTTCACCGAATTACGTAAGGCCGCATTTACTTTGCGATGCGGCTGACATGGCTTGGCTGAGTGTACTTGCGTCTCCACCTGTGCCACCCTGTCTCACTGGCTGTGAACGCAGTCACGCGCTGCCAACGCATAGTAGGAACGAGGTTTGAGTAGGACCGCTAAGATAGATGCGTTTTCAATTTTTACGAACATTGGCCTGCTTTCTTCCTACATCGCATCCCAAACCACCGCTTCTCACACATCCGCCCACGTTGCCCCTTGTGTTAACTCAATCAGAACAATCGAAGAGCCTTCGGCTTCACTGCCTTTTTGGGAACCCTTTGAAGAGCAATTCTGGTGAGATACAAGTACTTCAAAAGGGTTTCGGTAGTCTGATATTTACCACATCACCAGATACGAGCTGGGATCAAGTAGAATAAGAAGCTACAAAGAGAAGATGGATTAACACAAAATTCCTCATAAACATTGAGAAATTCTTAATCTTTCACTACTGTCTGATTACCAGTAAAAAACTGTGTCCCCAGCAAGGATAAACACGCGGTAACAAGGGAATCAGTGCTATAATATTGGGGATAGATGAGTAACTTGTTAAATGTTGAAAAACAACTTGCGCATACATGACTGAGTGTGCATAAAGCCGCTTCCATACTTTGCGGCATTAGCGGCGACGGTGGCAATCGAGAACCCACCACCGGCAACGGCAGACCATTGCAATGCACCCTTCTTATAACGCTCGACCGAGCCACACTACAGTATGATGACCCGATGTGAATCTTGCCGTAGGTTGGCACTACATATTCCAAGGTTCTTACCAGAATTCGAATTTTGTGAGAGATTCGCCACGATCATCATACTTTAGCATGGTTTGGGCACTTCTCCATCAGCATCGATTCCCCCCCCCCCCCCCCCCCCTCCGACCAACTTTTCACCTGGATAAAGGAAGTTTCGCAACCGCGTCCAAGCCAAAGTCGCGCTAATCTCCCTTTGCTTTGCGCCAGCCTCAATTTAGGAGGGATGCTGGTTTGCATGTTGATATGAAGTCATCAATAGCAATAGTGAATATATTTGATCATTGCTTTATATAGAATAAATTAGCTTACTTCAAAGAGAACGTGTCTATATGATGGGCCATATTACTGTTTAATATACATGCCTAGTCATGCTACTAATTCAGCATTCGACAGGGCTGTCCTTCCTTGCTCTCCACTTCGCACTAATTAGCAACCGTAACCACATGCTACAACTTTTTACCAAAATTTAGTTCAAATCGCACGACACGTGGAATGACAGTCTTGAATATATTTTACTGAACAAAATGTATGCGATGGTAGCACGCCTCTTCAGTCATCCATCTGCAATATTAAAGGCGCGTTAGGGGTAATTCGATTGTTTCATTCCTTCCAATCTTTGATACTGACCGGTGGACGTTTTCATCACGTCAAGCACCTTGTCATTCCGATCGATACGGCTTTAATACGATATGATGAGTATCATTTTGCAATCATGCTCATTACTCTACATCTCAGTCATTCTTCGGCGGAGTCGGCCCTACGAGGCGGGGTCGGTCATCCAAAGGCGTCAGGTATTATCCGTTACACCGTCACTACAGCTTGAAGGCGCGCTCTTCGACGGGGATTTCGCCATGAATAATCTTTCCAGGCCCATAGTTTCTATGTGAGTGACTTCTTTTAGGGATTTTCCAGTAACCATATTATCCCTACTGCTGTCTTTAATGTATGGTTGGGACCACTAACTTCTATATGCATGTTTGCCTGTATCCGTAAATCGACTCGGTGAGATTTCCATCTCACACAGCCCCTTAAAAAGCTCCCAAGAGCTCATGGGGGCAGACTGAGATGTTGGTAAAGAAATCTTCAAGTGAGCTGGACGGTAGTGCTTGGCTTATCCTCGGGTTTGAAGCCTTATGTCAAACTTTTGCGCGATGAGCGGCGCGGCGGATTTCTTCGCGTGTGATTGCGTACACACCTTGAGATTTTATGCGCGAATTAATTATTTCAAGATTAGGATTGTTATCATGTAATGTTATTGTTTCTTCTACTTTTTATGTTACCTTCTGTCTCTCTAGGGTTTAAAAGTTTTTGGCTTCCGATAATGATGAGATAAACAGCTATCTCTCTGACGAGCCTCCATGATACCAGCCCCTTGTGCCCTGAGCGGAGTTCCCATGAACTGTGGCAAGTCGTGCTGATGGTTGCGCGACGCCGAAAAGCTAAAATTCGACATAAGGCCACACGCCCTTTATCCTCCACCATCCAGAGCCATAGACGCACAATGGACATGTTAGCATCATTTACCAATAAACAAGCGAGGGAGTTATCCACTCCCTTCTTTTTTATGATGGCCAGCTCGAAAGTAGAACTTGTGAATTTTTTGGGAGGAGTCGCTATGACAAACGCAAGTCAGAGTGGTAGACATCATCACTTAAGGGCACACTTCACATTCAGTCGACTTATCTTCTTTGAGTAATGTTCCTTAGGTAACTGGTATTGAGTTTTCATTGTTTTTGCGCTGCCGCGGTGCGTTATTATGGCGCTCACTTGCTCGACCCGAGCTAACCACGCCCTTTCAGCTCAGCTAACCAATGAAGAGCTGAAATGGGTGCGGATAGCATTGGTTCAAGAAGGTGCAGCACCGTGATGGCGCACTGTGGCGGAGCAAAAAAGGTGCAGCCTGGGGAGGTTCTACTGCGTACGCATCGAGAAGATGCGCTTTGGTGCTAACATATATTGAAGAGAAACCACTCATTTTTCTTCTGAGACTCGGTCGAAAATAGCTCCGAACGTCGTGCACAACGGAGTGCCCCTCAATTTGACATTGAGGTGGATGAGCCAATGCATCTTTTCCATCCTCCACACAGTCAAATAACCCTTCTTAAAAGAAGTTCATTTCTGTTTTGAGCTCTTAACCAACACCTGAATCGAATGGATAAACAACGATGGTGCAGAAAATCGTGCTGACGCTCTGCTGATGGTACTACACCTTGTATACGTACGCGTTAATGACCAATACTTCATCTTCCACTGCCAGACTAATTTTGTGAGGCCAGTCTTTCTGTGAAAAAGAATTAAGAGATGAATTTGTCAAAATTCCAAAATTACTCACGTTATTCGGCTAGTAGCTTCCTTCCAGAATTTTTTGCAGAATCTTTGCTGATACCGTTAATTTTTCTGGTTGTCGCAGTTTTTTTTTTGTGCTGAAGAAACGTGCATTTTCTATCTGTTTCATGAAGCTTTTCTTCACATTCAGATGAATTTTCCGTTCTTCGTTGCTCTTATGGTACTGCAACCATGGTTATGCAATCAAAAATTCATACCAATCATTTCCGTTGTTGGAAAGATTCTGTGTCAAGGAAAGCCGGCCAAAGACATAGACGTATCAATTGGTAAGTGCAGATTTCGAGGATGCATTTTTAGCGGATCACGCCCTAAAGCCGCATTCATACTTTGCGGCACCGGCGCCAGCACTGGCGGCGACGGAGGCGAAATCATGGGCTCATCGCCGACGACGGCGGCACTCTAGCGACACTGGCGATGCGCTCCATTTGGAACGCTGCACCTAACTATACTACAATATGGTGATCGTGGCGAGAGCTCAGGACTTTGAATTCGAATCTTAGCATAGTGCCAAACCGCGCCAAGATTCGAGTACCGGCATCAATTCGCCGCAGTTACTGGCGGTGCTGGCGCCGGTGCAGCAATGTATGAACGTTAGCCATGTGTATTGATGAGCGAATGAGGATTAGCGAATGAAGGAAGCGACTGCGCCGATATTAGGCTGATACATTCTGTGTTACCAAAGAGGAGGGGTCGAGCTGTAGCTCCACTGGTAAGAGAGCTTTACACTTTGATGGTACCGCTGCTTTAGAGGAATCGGAAGGGGGTCCGAAACAAGAGGAAGATGCAAAGAAATGAGCAACACTCAAGATTAGAAGCGATAATAGGCGTAAAAACCCGGACTCAAAAGCGCGACGCTGCGGTGTGTATTCGCAACCCATTCGCATCCAACACACAAACTTTCCGAGTTGTCCGCTGTAATAGACGGGCCGTGGGCCAACGTTAGTTGTGGCACCTGACTCCCAGCGCAGTGGAGTGGCCATTCCCAACTACATTAGCATTCATGTAAGTACATCTAGAAACAATATAAGAAAGAACAAAGTAAAAAGTAAAGGAAAAAACAAATTTATAATAGAAACATCTTCTTTTGGCACCATGCTAAGGCGTCAAAATGGCGACTTTGTGCAAAGGCGGCCACTTAAACTCGTTCTGTTCTACCGTAAGCCAAAATTAACCCTTCTGGTGTCTTTAACAAACCAACACACGGATATGGATTGTAACACAGATCAAGCCATCTCATTATCTGTTAAGGTAAAAAAAATCAGTTAATGATAAATATATTCTGACAATTAATGAAGGGCTACCACCGATAAAAAGATAATTACAGATCTCTTCAGTCCTTCACACGCACAAACTAAAACTGATGGAAAAGGAGTGTTTCATCTGAAAGCATACTCGGACCTGAACCACAGAAAATTTTGGTCGCGTATCAGCATTCGTCACAAGTGCTACGCTAATGAAGAAGATAAGGAGGTGAGCATACAGTACTACACGGAAAGTGATGCTTCTGATAGAACGTTGATTTGATTTTCTGTCGAGAAGACGATCAATTCAAAAAATGTAACCTTTAGATCAGCTTTTTACGCTTCTTACTAGGCGTAGCATTGAAGGGGTGGGGGTCACGAGGTCGAATTCCCGCGCGGCCGCGTGCGACGAGCGGCGCGGCGGGTGCGAGTGCCAGTGGCAAGACATGGCAGCCTTCAAGCGAGGCAGTGTGGCATGAGTGGAAGCGCAGACGTGACGCAGTCACGCTCGGCCGGGCGACCAAGGGCAATCGATGCGGCGAGTCGTACTGGTGGCGCCGCGAGTGCCACGCCGCGAAGCGGAAATTCGACCACGTGACTCCCACCCGCATTGAAGCAGTGTATTTTTCAGTTTGTTTTTTTACTTTTAGCGCAAATAGAGCCCATCAGTGGGAGGAGCCGTGAGTACAAAATCAGCAGTGTAGAAAATGAATGAAGATTGAACGACATTGCCTATTTCTTCCTGCACATCGTCTGTCGTCCTCATTACTAGACTTTTCGTCCTAAGCCTATCGTATTGTTGAAACAATCACTCGCACGTTTCTTTTCTCATGAAATCACCACCGTAATTGCATATCCCGTCAGGGGGTGTGTAGCGTTACGTCCAAAAATCGCACGGCCGCCCGTGGTGATCCGCCCGTGGTGCGCGGCGATGCGAGTTGCTCCATCTCTTTATCGGCGAAATCCCCATACTTGTCACGCTCCTGCACAGCCCTACTGAGTTCTGTCCATAATTGCTAGCCGATACCATTTACATCAAGCTATGCACTTGTGTAACAAGTTCTTTTTAGATAGTCGTCGCTCTTTCTTTCCAGGTACATGAGCATCCTATCACTATTACATCTCGATCAGTGTCAGGTTCCGGTAATAGCAGCCTCAAACAAGCTCAAAGCGCAACTGGCGTTGTAGAACCAGAGCCTAGGGGTCATTAGGAAGATGTACACGGACAACTCAACCGTAGGGCAGCTCTTTCAAGCCGGGCGCAGCTTGCTTATTGAAGAACATTCAAAGAGCATTTCATTACCATTTGTAGTACCCATTCCTGAACGCCAAAGTCAGCGCAGCTAATCAAATTTTACTTTTAGAGTCACTTATAGCGCACGGTACACTCCCATGTAGCCCATCACCTCATCGGAACCTAAGTTTTCACAAAATGAACTGAGAAGTAGCTATTTCTCTGGAAGTACCCTATGGTATCAGATTATGGCGTCCTGAACGGATCGCCGCACCGTTTGCGGCAGGGTGGGGTCCACGAGGTCGAATTTCCGCGCGGCCGCGCGCGATGAGCGGCACGGCGGGTGCGAGTGTCGGTGGCAGGGCATGGCAGCCTTCAAGCGAGGCAGTGCGGCATGAGTGGAAAGCGCAGACGTGACGCAGTCACGCTCGGCCGGGCGACCAAGGGCAATTGATACGGCGAGTCGTACGAGGGCGCCGCGAGTGAAACGCCGCGAAGCGGAAATTCGACCTCGTGGACCCCATCCTTTGCGGCACAGTCGCAACAGTAAAGACCCCACGTCAGGCGGTGGGAGGGGTTCTTTGTCTTGTCGCGGTGTGAGCACCATTGCGCTGCGTTCATAATTTCCGTCAGTAGTGCGTGACGGCGTTCACAGGCAGTGAGGCAGGGTAGCACAGGGGAGGTGCTTAGACGACATAGACAACGAGACAGGGTGGGACGCAAAGACACGCAGCCACGCCCTGCCGCCGACACCTCAAAGTATGAACGCGGCCTAAGAGAGCAGCTATGTCAGTTGTGGGTCAATCTATCCGTTCACGGGGGCAATCGAACACCCTACCTATCACGTCGTGTCTCTTCGGTACTGGTGATTTGTTTTTAGTGTAGGTGTAAGACAAGGCTTCTACAAGTTCTACAGATACTAATTCTCATTCAGGTAGTGAAACACGACTTTCTATTTTAATATGCAATAGTTAAATTCTCATCTAGTACAGAATCTGTAGAATCATTCGCGTCTTAAAATAGCATCTGGTACTAGTTTTGTATGGCATCTGTCAGTACTGTACCATCTGGAACGATTGCCATCGTATATGTTTGAAGGCACATTCCAGGATTATTGGGATATCACATCTCTTGCCGTGGATGGATAGTTCGACACAAGCTACGTAGGCTGTGCCTTTACCGAGGCGAGGGTGTCAGTTCCCGGAGCGTGCGGAGTCAAAGAATCTAGCACAACAGCTTGGCCCCGCCCACCCCGACCGGGGGTTTGCCTTTACTCTTCGACTCTTGTCTTTGACATAGGTAGACCAGCTACTAGCCAAGATCTTGAAATTGGCAGTAAACCAATCACCTCGTGAAGCAAACCCACTACTGAGTGACCTGACCCCACACTAAGCACCGGAACACTTGCAGCATACCCCCGGCTGGGGTGGGCGGGGCCGAGCTGTTGCGCTAGATTCTTTGGCTCTACACGCTCCAGGAACTGACCCCCACGCCTCGGTTAAGGTACAGCCTACGTAGCTTGAGTCGAACTATCCATCCACGGCAGGAGATGTGATATCCCCGTAATCCTGGAATGTGCCTATAAACCAGGCAGTGTGTCACATGTCAGAGTAAAATACACATCTACCACTAAGAGGCTGTAACAGATAGCCAAATCCTTCTACTGAAACGCACGAAAAAAAAAACACACCAAAACCACTGTACCACAACTTGTTTCAGGTATGCTTCACAAGACGAAACCATAAAGTTCCCAAGCGATACATCGGACCAAATAAGCCCATATGGAACATCGGATCAATCGAATTGTACAAGCCTGGAAAGAAATGTGTCAAAAAGGACAAGCTAAATGTGTTCAGAGGGATGAATTTCGAAATGTCGTGATTAGAAAGAGCCTGAAGTGTGCACCACTACAGAATAAGGTTTATTGCTGGCTATGCCTATTTTTTGTTTCATCAAAAAAGACTGAATGAATGATTCCGAATTGACGAGTCCCGGTGTTTACAGTCTCAACTAATTCGCTACCATAAGAAAGATTCGTAACAGCCAATTGCTATCAATGCAAGTTCAGAGCACAGTTAGAGAAATAGTACCCAAAATCCTGCACTGTCTAGATGCCATTGGTTGAATGGGTAGCGCAAAAGTATCCGGTGAAGGATCTCATGCTAACAATAAGAATCATTTCCACCATGTATAAAACGCTTCCGTCCACTTGTCCTTTTAACTCTGTGCTTGTCTCTCTGCCAATCTGTCTATCGCGAAATCTGACATTACATGAAGAACAACATACATGAAGACAACCTGTAGAAATTGGGTGTATTCGAGATGTCTAGGGTGTAGGCCAAGAAGTAAGGACGGGGTGAAAGTCGATTGGTCGACTTTTCGCGCGGTGCGAGTTGTTTGTAGTTCAGTCCGTTAATACAGCAACAACCACAACATGTCAGGAAGCGTCCCTGAAGATACTAGCCCACTGCAGACTGAGCAGAATTCCAACCGACTGCAGCAAGCCATGCTGACGGCGCCGCGAAGCGAAAATTCGACTAACCGATCCCCACCCAGTAAAGCCGCGTTTATAGTGCGAGGCCGGCGGCAGGGCTTGACTGCGTGTCTCTGCGTCTCGGGCTGTACCACCCTGTCTCCTTCCCGGGTGTATGTCGTTGAGACCGAAAAATCGCGCAGCCGCGTGCGGCGTGCGGCGATCACGCACGAGTTGTTCAATTCCGAATGGGGTAGCGCATTTGCGCCAGAGCTACAGTGTTCCTACAAAATGGGATTTTTCGTTGTGCTTGTTTACTTTTGTCAAATAATCGGTTTTTTCTAATTGTAAATCGGTTTTTTCTAATTGTCCTTTTCTTCTCTTTCTGTTTAGTAAAGCCAATATTTGAAAGGTTGAATTAGTGCATTGCATTTTGCAAAACATTTTACTACATAATCAAGCTCACACTTTTCGCTTGATACTAGAAAAAAACCCGAAAAGAACTGAGCTACTTCAGTTTGGAAAAAAGTCTTTCGAATGATCGTATAAAAACGTTTCATATAAGATATGAAGTTGCAAAAAACCTTTAAAGTTTGAAAAAAGTGACTCTACTTATGGAATGACCCAATAGTTCTTAACAACAAGTTATACGTTACCAGTTACGAACAGTCACCATTATGATCTCCGTACAATCCCGTACAGCACGTGTCAGTGTCAACACTCTACTGTTAGCCTAAAAAGCGAAGCGGACCTATTCGGTTGCGTCCTGTCGGTCCTTATCAAATTTTATCAACGGTTATCAGTTAAGATCACATATCATTGATGTTCCCGCCTCATCACGTTGAATACTCGGGAGTGTCGGCGCTCTAGAGCCAATGCGAAGAAAACGGAATTGATATGGAGACATCGACCTTTTGACGCTTTTTATCGAATCGTATCAACCGTAAATTTGAAGCCATAAAAAAAGTCTCCGTACTATTTCACATACAGCTATGGGTGTCAATGCTCACAGTCAACTCAAAAAGCTCAAAGATCTGTGACATTCCCTTTTTCTCCTTAAGATAAAAAGTAAAGGATAAAGTTTTTGGCGTTAATCAATCCCTTCTTGGGATGCGCCGCACATTCTAGTTCCATTCAGAATCGTGAATGGCCGGTGAATGTGATGTGGCCTATACAATGACTTGCGGTGGCCACCGATGTACAAGTCAGTGCTTTTATCCTCCAGTCTGCTACCAATTTGCCTACCCCGGAGAGATGGAAGGCTCCGTTGGCCTGGACGGGCGTTGGTGCGTGATTTGATCCCCGCACCATGAGAGTGGGATGTGCGCCACCTCCGCCCTGTTTCTCCTTATCAGCTCTTATTAGTCGCTGTCACCTACGCTGTATCACTTATAAAGATCAGGGTCCGTTCATTGCTGTGACGCGAGATATGAATATCGTGCTAGACAGTCGGACACGCACACGCAAAGGCACAGTAAGCGAAAATATGGTAGGACAATCCACTAGAATAAATAAAAAGTTATAAATGCCAAGCTGTGTGCGAAACATCAGCACTATTTGTGGCCAAATCACGATTCCTTTCTTCCATTGCATTATTTCCTTTTTTCACTCTTTTGTAACCCACCCTAACGAATTTCCGTAGGCCTTAGGAACGACCTTTCCTTATCTCATTGAACTTTAATGCGAACTTCAGACGATCAATCTTGGCGTTGAAATCTCTGCTAGCACGATACATGGCCATAAATGGTGTTGTCACAGCGCCATTTCTTTTATGAATGAGCGGTGTATTGAATCATTTTTAGTTATCGATATCCCGTTGGTTCTCGGCACTGCTTTTTACCACAATTGCTTGAGCTATTTTTAACTAATCTGTTGTGTTGAGCTTTCAAATCAATCTTCGTTTCTATTTATTTAGCAAGCTTTCAGCCTGGGCATCCACTTCAACTCTGACAATGGGATGTAAATAAAGCCCGTCACAACGACACATGGTATAACTCTACAAGATGCAATATGTTAAGGAAAATGTGTATCATAAAAGCGCGCCCTTTCAACCATCCATTTATAGTGTCAATGTGTGCCTGCGACAGCTGAATTCTAGATACATACATACCTGATCGTACTTTCAAAGCGCCTCAGTTGAATGTTTCTGCTTGTAGATTTCGCTGTACTAGCCTTCATAGCTACCTCATTATTTTCGTGTAATCAGAAAATGGAAAGATTTTCTGATTATTTCTAATCTTAAGATGAATTTGCCGATCATCGTAACCATTCTGATGCTACTGCAGCTGAGCTACGGCTTCCGTCGGCCTCGGCCTTGTTTGCCCAAGAGAAAGACCGTTTCTGTTACTGGAAAGCTTCTCTGCTACGGATATCCAGCGGAGGGCATCACACTAAATCTGGAAGATACAAACATACGTAAGAACATTGAGAACATAAAAAAGACCTTTCCTAACTGGCAGAATCAGCAAGGATCCCACAGTCTCGCCAAGTACACGATCTTCTACACCCTTAAAGGAATACAGCATCTAGGCACCACGGTCAGAATGCTAGTTCTTCTAATTTGAGCCTTTTTGTCAAAATGGGCGTTGAGGAAGCTAAGTTATGTAAACAATTGCCAAGCAACTGCAAATCTAGCAGGCTAAACGATATGTACTCTCTGCCACTAACCGACAGCCTTATGGGAAAAGTGGTCCAGCGAGCAAAACCTTCTCGGGACGTCTCCCGTTCCATTGCTTTCTATTCACTGCAATGCAGCACTCTGTTGTGAACCTGAGGTAAGAATGATTTGACTTATCGCAAATGAACGGCAATGCACGGACCGAATAGCCCTGGAAAACGCGCTGAAAGCCCTCTACCACGAGCATGCGGTGTTGGGTGAGTAGTTGGGAATGAAACTGGGCTTAGCCTTTGCCACGCACACTTTTGAAGGAATGTAGAGCGCGCAAAAACACGTATTCCATGAAACTCAGTGGATAGGAAAACCAATGCGCATTCTTCGTCGGCTTTCCTTTTTCTGTTTTTCTATTCAGATGAAATATAATGGGAGAGAAGAACTATTTTTGATCTAGCCGATTTTCCTTTCTTTCTTCTCCACTGCAACACTATTCAGTAGCTCATTTCATTATCAGCAATAGGTCAACTTAGTGTCTTTGCAAAACGCGATACCTTCATCCAGAAACTTATGAATAAATAAATGAAATACAGTAAGACAGACTCGGGACATTTGCAGTTCGGCTCAGCAGTAAATTTGCAGAGGCCAAAACCAATGCAAGTGGAGTGTTCGACTTGAAGGCATCAAAAACGAAGCTGTTTAAACTTAATGCACAATTGTCATTCAAGCACCATTGCCACGTCAAAGAAACTCATGAGGGGGTAAGCAGACAGTTCACTATCGTAAACATAATTCACTCGAAGCCAGCCAATGCTTGTTACTATGTTTATTTCTATTTTCACATTTCCGTAACGTTTTCCAGAAATGCTACACCACACGGACCATAATGATACCTAGCACCAAGGCTGAGCAGAGTAAGAAGTACGATATCGGAACAATCGAACTGTCCGAAAAGGTTCCAAGTGCAAAGGTTGTGTGTAAAAAATAACTATAAGTGGATTTGTAGAAAAAGTCTTCAGTGCTTATTATCGTTGTTGGACGAAACTGCCCAACATCCATCCATTTTTATTCTCGTCAAAGAAGATTGAAAGGCTTGCATTCGCTAAAGAGCTCCACATATCATCTGTACAGCAGTTACGAGTCAGCCCCTATTGCGAAGAGGAAATAGAGCTACCAAAGGCACGAAAAGATTATGCTCCATGTGTTTCGTGTCAATCAAAAGTTCGGACAGCGTTCTTATTAGTGAAGTTGGTGGAAAATCGAGAAGCGATATAGATGGGAGAAAATGAAGTTTCATGTGAGTGTGGAGAATGAAATTAGTGGAACTGTGTCCTTGGTAGAGGAGTCACATAGGATAGTCGATGGTGGTTACGACAAAAAAATTTTTTGGAGTTCATGAAAATGATGGTGCCGATATATTAGCGACGCTTAGGGTCGCACAGAAGTGCATCGTATCGCTGTTTGCGATGTCACGGAGGTCACACAATCGTGCGCCGACTTAAACGGTGTGCCAGTTGGGGCCCTGGGCGGAAAAAAGACTTTGCGCGGGAACCGCCGTCCGAGACCCACAATCAAATGGCTGTCGTCATAACTCCGTTTTTCTTCGTTAAGGACACCCGTTTGCGCATTTTTATCTTTGAGGTAGGCCCTCTTATCGCGTTTCGTTTGACATATCGTGATCGAGGACTGAATACCGACAGAGACACGCCACGAACCCAGTATCAAGAAGGACGAGGGTTCTTCCTTGGGGAATCGCCTTTTTCATCAAGTTTTGTTCAAAATTTAATGGTCGAAAATAGAATAGTCGTACACGCCGAGGGCTCAAATATCAATGGATACGGGCTCTTCTAAAGGGAAGGAGGCTTTCAGGGATTGAGATCTCCATCGTGTTTGCTTGAGACCCTCAACAGGGCGCACTGGAAAAGAGAGAACATCAGGAATGTCGATTTGCTGTATAATTCGTTGTCTTTAGTTCTTCGTTTTTTGACTCCTTCCTGTTGCTGGTTTTACTACCTAAGTTTGTGGTCGATAAAGAAGATTTGTTTATATTCGGTGCTCGGTTGTGTTAACGTTACCGCGTGGCAACGCTGTCTACTGTGAAGTGGTATTCACTGCACCGAATTGCAACTTCTTTTTTCGTATGAAATTCGCAAAATACACCGCATCCCGACTTCTCGACTTTTGTACGCCCGTCAATTCCATCTGGTGCACCAGGGTACGAATGGTTAACGTTTTGTACTGATAGGCCTTTTAGGTGGGATGGCCGGTAAGTATACCGCTCTTATCTCCTGTTATTTGGATGTATGTAGGCGCCTAGGCACAGCAGGACCGCCATTTGGTCATCCTCCAAGCTCATAAACTGAGTCACATATAGGTCACACCGTTTGCTTCCAGTTTCCTACCAGAAAGAAGTGTAGAACGGATGTTAATAACAAATAGCAACACTACTCCAGCTTTATTATATGACCTTAGAGAGTTGTCAAGCTTCATTGTGTGAGGCGGCACAGACATTTGCGACAGTCTGGGAAGTTTGCTACTATTTTGAAGTGCTCTATGTTGTTGCGTCAAAGACACTCTAGCTTTTATGTTTCAGCATGTCTACGAGGCACTCGTATATGAGGCTCGCTTAGTTATTGGATATTCTGCCTTAAATAGCCTGGCAATAAATTCACGAGGGAGGATCGCTAGTTAGAAAGAGATACTGCGGGATGCTTAGTATACTATTGCTTGTTAACGTCTTGGATGACGTCTTCGAATGACCGAGCCTACGGTTGCACCTATGTATGTACCTATCGTGTTTGAACAACTGTATACAGTTATACAAGTACAGTAACAGTACAGTTATACAGTACAAGTACAGTTATACAAGTAATACAGTAACTATATACAACTATATATAAAAAGATATGCAGTTCTGGACACCAACCGAACTTTGGTCAACTTTTACATTTCCCGTTTATTTTTTTGCGTTCTGAAGGCAATTGGTACTCAATGAAGCAAGGTATCTCAGCTGGGTGGGGCGATGGGTAAAAATTGAAAAATTTATCCGACTGACTTTGAAAATGATTAAACCTTTCGAAAGTTCGGTTTGTAGTACAAAGCTTATAACATATCGAAAGGAGCAGGTGTGCAGAAAGTGATACGGAATAAGGCTGGGATTTTGTTACACTCTATTTGGAGTCATGACAGCACTTCACAGCAGAGAGGCACATAGTTAGTCATTTTCAGAGTTTTCCGTTGGATAAGTGTTCACTCTTCGTCCTGAATCTCACTCTGCTGATATGCTTTGCTTCAATGAGTACCAATCATCTTCAAAACACAAAAAAGAAATGGAATGAGAAATGTAAACGTCGACCCAAGTTATAGTTGGAACCCAAAACCGCATATATCATTGTCCGCTACTGCATTGTCAATGTTAGCAAATGTCGATGCCATATGAGAACTAATTCTTACAGAGCAGATATTTGTATTTGTGCAGTTGTCCTTCAGATGTGGAAAGCTTACGGTTGTGATTTCAATTAAAGGCACACCACGCGATAATCAGATTAGTGGTTTAACTTTTTGGGCAAGTATCACGTCCTTTGGATAACTGCTCTTACTGCACCTTTGTTGCGGCTGCATGGTGCACCTTCACCGTGTTGTGCCTGCTTGTACACAACCGAGCCATGCCCATCCGACCAAATCACACCTGGTCTAAGACTAATAGTTTGAAATGTGGAAGCTGCTTTCATCATCGAAATGGCAGTTCCATAAAATTATTTTATCTTCTAGCAAGTTTCCTTCTCCCCGTGAGCGCCACGTTGGAAATTCGTTCGTCTAAGGGTAGGTGTGATAGGGAATATATAGGCTATGTCGTAATTATCGGTGGCAAAATCGATGCCAGTGGAACGCGTTTCGCACAACTTTACAGTATAATACGCGGATCACTACACGCTAGCCAACCTGTATCCTTATTAACTCACATCATTCTTCAAAATTTCACGTAGCTTGACGCTCGAAGCCCTTTGTTGCTACCGAAATGTGAGTGACAGGTACTCACAATGTTTAAAGGCACATTCCAGGGAATATCGCAGCTCCCGCTGTGGTCAGATAGTTCGACCCATAGCCAGTAGGCTGTACCTTCACCGAGGTGTGGGTGTCAGTTCCTGGATCGTGCAGAGCGAAGGAAGCGAGCGCGACTCCATCAATCAGCCCAAGCCCGTCCACCCCAGACGTGATTGTTGGCAGTGACGGTGGCAACGGTGGCAACAACGAGGCAAATGAGGCCCATGCTTTGTGTGTTAGTAAAAGATAAGGAAGAGATGTCGATGATAAAGGAGACGTTGACTTGAGGAAACAGGATATCCCAGAGTTCCCTATGATAACATCCAGTTGGAACCGATTCAAAGACTCGTTTTCACGCGGCAATCTCGTCTAACGTCAGATATAAGAAGACCTTATAGTATTCCTCGGCCTGATTTCATAATTGAGCACTTATCACGGAAATCCTAAAATGCATTCTCACTGGTTAGGGTAAATGATAAAATTCGATTCTCTCATGACTATCGTGGTATTACGCGAGAAGCAGACCTTGTCACCCTGTAGTAAGTACTGAAACAGCAATGGAATGGAGAAGTAAATTTCTTGCTTTCGCATTTCCCGATGCACGATATTCTGGTAGCAATCCTCGGCCTTGCAGGACTTGTTGTTCTAGAAGGACACTGATATTTGATTCGATCTTCACACCATAATGGGTGAGGGCCTTACATCATAGAGAGGTTTTCCAATTCCAAACTTTTTGCGGACACGGAGGTTGAACACGGAAAAGAATTAAAGTAGAGAAAAAACGAAGAAACATTAGTAACGCCGAAGAAAGAGCAAGTATTGTGAAATGATCCATATAAAACTCAAAAAAGCAATAAATGTCAATGTGTATCGAAAGACGGGAAAGATTTTGAGCCAGATCACGACTTTTTTCCTCAATTCCATGATTCCCTTTTTCGAGGCTCGTCCTCAGAATTTCGAGGGCCGGTTCTGGTTCACTATTTGTAGCCTACCCTAGCAAAATTCGTAGGCTTCACAAATGACCTTTCCCTATACTATCCAACTTGAGAACTCGAGCTGATTAATCCTGATACACGTACACCTACAGCATCGTTCAATGCGAGCAAAGCAGGATAAGTAAGTAATTCTCGATACAGACTGTACCACTGGTATCAACCAGTAAGATATGCACTTCTGTGTTTGCCACGTGGTTTAATCCAGACTTTCTCCAGATCGACCTTGATTTGGATTGCCCCGAGGTTAAGTCCTCGCACTGCACGAAGAGAAAATGAATGCTCACGGTCTCTATCGTCGTTTATATGCTCATTTATCATGCCGTACGAATCTAAGACCTGTGAGGATGGAAAAATGTAACAATTTTCCTTCTTATCTCGTCCTACAGATCTGAGAAGCTCTTAGCGATCAAATGTTAGCAAAATACTCATCTTGTGCAAACATCTTGCGCTTTAATCTCGAGATGTAGGAGCTCGAATGATCGAATGATCATACGGATACAGTAATCTCTTTTACAAAGGCATGACCATCACGTTCTATAATCACGTCCGTAATACTCCCAACCACAAGAAATGAAGACATGACATACTTTTCAGATCACTTTGGTGGTGTCTTCTCCTTTTTCAGGTCGATCAACTGTCTCTTCAGGTCCGATTACTTCTTCTCCATCGCATCCTTCTCCTCCGGAATTCTACAGATGGCAGGCAGTGATGGTTCAATGATCGACAGTATGCACAAGTTTTCATCTCTCTCTAGCAGCGTATTGGTGGATGTTTCAACGCTATTTTATGCAAGTAAACGATGTACCGAACCATTTTCAGATAGTGATGCCCGATATTGGCTCTCTGGTCTGTTTTCACCACACATGCTTAAAGACACCAGAAGGGGATAATTTTGGCTTACGGTAGAACAGACATAGTGTGGACGAGATTAAGTGGCCGCCATCGCACAAACTCGCCAATTTGACGCCTTCGCATGGTGCTAAAATGAGATGTTTCTATTATAAATTTGTTTTTCCCTTTCACTTTTTCCTTTGTTTTTTCTTATATTGTTTCTAGATGTACTTACATGAATGCTAATGTAGTGGGAATGGCCACTCCACTGCGCTGGGAGTCAGGTGCTACAACTAACGTTGGCCCGCGGCCCGTCTCCTACAGCGGACAACTCGGAAGGTCTGTGAAATGATGCGAACTGGATGCGAATACACACCGCAGCGATGCGCTCTTGAATCCGAGTTTTTTCACCGATTATCGCTTCTAACCTTCTGTGTTCGTTACAAAATGTTCATTTGTTTGCATCTTTCTCTTGTTTCGGACCCCTTCCGGTTCCTTTAAGTACTTCACCGGTCAGCTGCGTTATGAGGCAAAACGCCCCACTTGGATGTTTTCTCTATTGATTGATCAGTAACTATTCTAGCATATTAGGCTTATATTAGAATGTCAATCTTTGTTTCTATTTTCTTTGTGAGCTTTTAGACATGTGCCGGTCTTCCGCTTCGGTTCTGCTGATGGAATGTAAATGAAGCAATAAGCGACGCATGGAATGACTTTTCAAATGCAATTGGCTACTTAAAAGGTTGCCATGTTAGCACTCCCAGTCTTCCATTTGCAATATTAGTGTGTGCCTACATGCACTCTCTGATCGTACCGTTGAGACGGTTCTGCGAAACGTTTTTGTTTACAGCAGTTGTACCAGCCTTTAACATCATCTCACTATTTCAATCTAGCTGAAAATGGACAGGCTGGTTATTACCTGTATTCAGATGAATTTGCTGAACATCTTCACAATTCTGCTACCACTGCAGCTAGGCTATGGCTTCCAACTGCCTAGTTTAACCACGAAATACACCGTTTCTGTTACTGGGAAGCTTCTATGCTACGGATATCCAGCCTCAGGCATCACTTTACATGTGGAAGATACAAGCTTGCGTGAGAACATTGAGAACATGGAAACGTATTTTTTTTCTAACACACATAATCAGCAAGAGATCCCACAGTGTCGCGAAAGATACGGTCTTCTATACCCCTAAAGAGATACAGCATTTAGGGATCACGGCCAGAATGACATTTCTTCTATTTTGAGCCTTTTTGTTAAATTGAACGTTAAAGGCAGCATTGGGGGAAAGTCGGACGAAAAGTAAAAGAAATAGTGCATATGAAAGTAGAGATGCCTAGTAACATAATAGGGGAGAAAAAACGGATGGAAATGGCCCAAAACCCGAGAAATAGGACCCCCTTTCCACTGTTGATTCTCGACGCGGATGACCTGTCCGTCAAGAGGGGAGTAGTCTGATCTAGTTCTCCATTGGCATGTTGCCAAGTAGACACAGGGGAATGTTTGGAAATACGACAGCATCCATTTTTTTGGAGTGAGCTTCAAGCTTAAACTGCAAAAGCGCGCCGCAAAACCCCCGATCCTGCCCCATCTCCTTGGCCGCTCCCACCCCAATCAATCGGGAATTACGTCATCGGGAGGCGGGACCGCTGCGTCCAAGAGGCGGAACCGCTGCACGGTTGCGGCGTTTTGCAGCGTTTCTACAGCTTGAAGAGGCGCTTTTTCACCAGGATTTCGCCACAGATAGCCTTCTTAGGCCCAGGACTACCATGTAAGTGACTTATTGTAGGGGTTTCTCCATTACCGCATTACCCCTAATGATGTCTTTAAGGAAGCTAAATTATGTGAACAATGGTCAAGCAACTGCAGATCTAGCAGGTTGATCGGTATGTACTCTTTGCCGCTAACTGAAAGCCTTATGGCAGAAGTGGTCTAGCGAGCAAAACCTTCTCGATACGCCTCCCGTTCCGTTGCTTTCAATGTCACTCCGATGCGGCACTCTGTTTTAGACCTAAAGGAAGAAAGATTTGACTTATTGCAAATATATGACTAAATAGCCTTGTAAAACGCGCCAGAATCCGTTCACTTCTAGCTTACGGTGGTGGATGAGCACGTGTGGATAAAGCTTAGCCCTCGCTACGCACACCCTTGAAGGGATGCAGAGCGCGCAAAAGACGTCCTCGATGAAACTCAGTGGAAAGGAGAACCATTCCGCCTTTTTCGTCGTTTTTCCTTTTTCAGTTTTTTTCTTCTTCCACACAGTAGCACTATTTAATATCTCTTCCATCATAATCAGCAATCGACCACATAGGTGTCTCAGCGAAACAGCACGCTTTCGCGAAAAATAAGAAAAATGAATGATTAGAAGAAAGACACGGACTCAAAACAATTTCAGTTCGACTCAGCAGTGAAATCGCCACGGCCAAAACCAATGCAAGCGGGGTTTTCGACTTGACTGCATCGAAAAATAAGTTTTTTCACCTTCATGCACAATTGTCATTCAAGCATCATTGCCACGTCAAAGAAACTTATAAGGGGGTAAGTAAATAATGCGCTATCGCAAATATAATTTACTTCATAGAAATTAAATTAGAAATAAACCAATGCTTTTTACTACGTTTTTCTTAAATTCATGTCTCTTGTAAGGTATTTTCCAGAAATGCTACACCAAACGGATCATAAAAATACCCGACATCAAGATTAAGCTGAATGAAAAGCACGATCTTGGAACAATCGAGCTGTCCGAAAAGGTTCCTGGTGCAAAAGTTGTGTGTAAAGAATAATTTCATGTGGATTTGAAAATAAATTCTTCACTATGCTTATTGTTGGCTGAAGCTGCTCACCACTATTGCTAAAGTTGGTAAACCCCACATATCATTAGTGCAGCAGTTACTGGTCAGTCCCTGTCGCGAAGAGGAACAGTAGCAAACAAAGTTCCGAAAAGTCTATTTTCCATATGTCTCACATTTTCTGACGATTAAAATTTAGCGGTTCTTGATAGCGAAGTTAGTAGAATGCTAGGATCGGGATAAATGGGAAGAAAACGGAGAATCATGTAGGTGTAGGGGTCGTGAAATAAGCGGAAATGTCATTGGTAGAGGGGATACGAAAGGAGAGCCGGTTGAATGTATGTCGGATGGTGCTGTTACATTACCAGTGGGGTCCTTTCTAGCAATTGATATATGTGTGCAGCACATTTGACTTATTTTAGGCACCGCACATACACTCGTCCAAATCACCCACGTTAGACCGCATTTTTCTTCTCCATGGAGCAATCGAAGACGTGTTTTTGCGCGCTCTTCATTCCTTGAAAAGTACGCTTGGCGAAGGCTAAGCCAACTTTTGTCCCCACCTGCTCGTCCAGCACCGCAAACTCGTGGTGAAGGGCATTCAGCTCGTATTGTAAGGCTATTCGGTCCATGCCTGGTCCCCTTACTCCCCAAGCTCATTTACGATGAGTCATATCCTTTTTTTTTCAGGTTCACAACAGAGTGCCGCATTGCAGTGAATAGAAAGCAATGGAACAGGAGACGTCCCGAGAAGGTTTTGCTCGTTAGACCACTTTTGCCATGAGGCTGTCGGTTAGCAGCAAAGAGTACATACCGTTCAGCCTGCTAGATCTGCAGTTGCTTCGCATGTTTAGATAATTTAGCTCCCTCAACGTGCATTTTGACAAAAAATTCTAAATTAGAAGAACTGGCATTCTTGCCGTGACCACTAGATGACTGGATGCTGTAACTCTTTAGGGGTAAAGATCGTGACATTCGCGAGACTGTAGAATTTTTGCTGATCCGCCAGTTAGGAAGAAATACCTTTTTCATGTTTTCAATGTTCTTACGTATAATTGTAACTTCCAGATAGTATGATGCCTGCCGCTGGATATCCGTAGTACACAAGCTTCCCAGTAACAGAAACGGTCTGTTTCTTGAACAAACCAGTGAGATGGAAGCCGTGGCCCAGCTGCAGCACCATAAGAATGGCTACGATGATCGGCAAATTCATCCGAATATAAGAAATAATCAAAGAAATCTTTCCTATTTTCTTATTACACGGAAATAGTGAGATAACTATAAAAGCTAGTACAGCGAATTTTGTAAGCAGAAACATTCCACTGAACCGCTTTGATGGTACGATTAGGCATGATGTATGTAGAATCTAGCGTTTCACAGGAAGTGATACCATTGCCGTTTAGTGCTCTACTTACATTCCATAGTCAGAACTAGAGTGGGTGCCCAGACTGAAAGCTCACGAAATAAATAGAAACAAAGATTGATTTGGAAGCTCAGCACAACAGATTGGTAAAAAAAAAACTCAAGCAGATGTGGTTAGAAGCAGTGCAGAGAGCCAGCGGGATATCGATAACTAGAAATGGTTCAATACACCGCTCATTCATAAAATAAACGGCGCTGTGATAACACCATTTATGGCTATGTATCGTGTTAGCAACGATTTCAAGAGCAAGTTTCAAAATTTGGAGTTTTTTGAGAGAAATCATAAAATGGAAGAATAGAATCCGGCCAATACTCGTGTTCCTGTTTCGCTCACACCTTGGCATTTATACTTTTTTCGATTCATTTTAGTGGATTATCCTACTATGACCAATTCGCTTAGCATGCTTGTGTGTGTGTCTATCACGATATTCACATCTCGTATCACAGCAATGGAAGGACACTGATTTTTATAAGCGATATTGGTGGGGGTGGTAAAGGGACATCAACGGTGGGGGTCTAAAAGTGATAGCAAATGATAAGGACTGATAAGAAACGTCGAAAGGCGGAGGTCAGCAAATCCGTTGAGCTTTTCTGGCATCGATACTTGTAGGCGTTATGTAAGGTGATATGGGGACATTATTGTGGGTTCGAATTGATAACGGTTGATAGGATTCGATAAGTAGCGTCACAAGGCGAATGTTTCCAAATCCATTCTGTTTTTCACATTGGCCCTAGAGCGCTGACACTCGTAGGTGTTTTGCATGATGAGATATGGACACAATGGCAGCTCAAAACAAAAGCAAAATTGAAGTCGGATCACGAATTCTTTCCTCTATTTCCCCGAATCGAAGGCTCATTCTGGTCCATTATTTTGTAGCCTACCTTCGCAAAATTCGTAGACTTCACGAACGACTTTTCTCTATCCCATCCAACTCAAACACGAAATCGAACTGATCAAACCACTATACAGACCTAAGGTGGCAAATTTAGCCCTGAAGTCCTTGCTACACCTTTTGAATGGAGTTGTAACAACGCTATTTCTTCTGTGAGTGAACGGTGTATTGAACCATTTTTATTTATTAATTTCCGATAATGGCTCTCTGCTCTGCTTTTACCACATCTGCTTGAGTTTTTCATCATTCAGCTGCGTTATCAGGCGAAACGGCAAAACGAGCCACTTGAATTTTTCTTTCTCTAACAGCTGATTAATAACTAATCTTGCATATTAAGCGTAGATAATCAATCTTTGTTTCATATTCCTTTGTGAGTTTTAATGCAATGGTTTCCCACTTTAGTTCTGCTAATGATGTAAATAAAGCAATGAGCGACACATGGAATGACGTTTTCAAATGCAACTTGCTGCATAAAATGCGTGCCATGATAGCACGTTTCAGTCTTCCATTTGCAGTGTTAGTGTGTGCCCATATGCACTCTCTAATTGTACCTTCAAAGCGGCCCAGCAGCATCTTTTTGCTTATAGATTTATCTGTAGTAGCCTTCAAAATTACTACAATATTTCGATCTGGCTATAAAATGGACAGGCTACTTATTACCTGTATTCAGATGAATTCGCCAATCATCCTAGCCATTCTGACGCTACTGCAGGTGGGCCCTAGTTTGCCGAAGGAGGAGACCGTTACTATTTTCGGGACGCTTCGGTGCAGTGGACATCCAGCTGCAGGCATCACAATAAATCTGGAAGATTTAAGAAAAAGTAAGAACACTGAGAACATAAAAAGGCTTCTCCTGACCGGCCGAATCAGCAAGGATCCCATAGTCTTGCGAAAGAAACGATCTTTTATACCTCTAAAAAATTTAGCATCTAGGGGTCCCGGGGGTGGTTGGGACACACGGATTCTGACCTAGGCCTGTGACCCTGTGGCAGCCTGTGGCCTTTGCCCTGTGACACAAATTATTCAGACCATTCGTTAATGTAAATCCTATCCTCCTTGAGAGTCTGTTCCGCTGTATTGATGATTAATGATGGTTTAATGGATGTTTATGATGCTTTTAGGGATGTGCATGGTCATCGCGTGACCTTACCGACCTTGTGTCCCAACCGTCAGCCGGAAGAATGCCAGTTCTTCTAATTTGAGCCTTTTTGTCAAAATGCACTGTAAGGAAGCTGTAAACAATTGCCAAGCGACTGCAGATCTAGCAGGCTAAACGGTGTGTACTCTTTGCTGCTGACCAACAGCCTTATGGCAGAGGTGGTCTAGCGAGCAGAACCTTTTTGGGCCGTATCCCGTTAGTTCCGTTGTTGTCTATGTCACTCCAATGCGGCATTTGGTTTGAACCTGAAGGAAGAATGATTTGACTTATTGCAAATGAACGTGAGGAGTAAGGAGACCATGCATGGACCAAATGGCCTTGGAAAACGCGCTGAATTCCCTTTACCACGAGCTTGCGGTGTTGTGAGTAAGTGGGGATGAAACCGGGCCTAGCATCCGCCACGCGCACTTTTGAAGGGATGCAGAGCGCGCAAACCACGTACTCGATGAAACTCAGTGGAAAGGAAAATCAATTCGCCTTTCCATCGTTTTTCCTTTTTCTGTTTTTTCTCTTTTCCCCCACGGTAGCACTATTCAGTATCTCTTCTTTCATTATCAGCAATCGGCCACATAGGTGTCTCAGCGAAACTTCGGTCGCTACTCAACATGCGTCGCTCAATGCTTCATTTACATCCCATCAGCAGAACTAAAGTGGAAGACTGGCACATGCATAAAATCTGATGAAGAAAATATAAACAAAGTTTGAATTTCTAGGCCTAACAAGCAAGATTAGTTGCTAATCAATTGTTAGAGGAAGAAAACCAAGTGGCTCGTCTCCTCTCATAACGCAGCTGACTTGTGAAAAACCCAAGCACGTGTGGTAAAAGCAGAGCAGAGAGCCAGTGTCGAGCATCGACAACTAGAACTGGTTCAATACACCGTTCACTCACAGAAGAAATAAAGATGTTACAGCTCCATTTATGAGGTGTTACCAAAGGCTTTGATTTTTGGTGCTTACGTCGCAGCGACTAGTCGGTTTCCTTCATCCCTCCCACCACCCTCCCCATCCCAAGCCCAGTGTCGTCTGCCAGAAGTGTCTGGACCCCACGGCAGACTATTGCCCACCTTCATGGCCACTACAGAAAAACGCCTTGTCATCGGAACGATCAATGCTCGATCTCTCTCATTAATGACCCGCCAAATCGAATTGGATAATGCCTTGGACAAGATCAGATGCGATATACTTGGAGTAACAGAAGCAAGAATATCAGGGAAAGGAAGCTACAACCTACCATCAGGTACGGTTCTGCTCCATTCTGGTACCGACAATGCTAATCGTGGTGTGGCATTTATCGTGCATCAGTCACTATGGGGGAACTGCGTTTTATGCCGATAAGTGACAGGCTGGCAACAATTTACCACCCGCTGCTCAAAGTTTTTATTGTGCTCTGCTATGCTCCGGCATCTTCCAAGTGTAGCCTCGATTAGTACGAAGACTTTCTAGAAGAGGTGGAGCACAGATGCAGGGAAGCCCCAAAAGGAAGCACATCTATCCTTCTCGGAGACATGAACGCTAAGGTTGGACGCGAACTGGGAAATCAAAATGTCATCGGGAAGTATACTCTCGGCGCAGCGAACGAGCGTGGCCGCCTTCTCACAGAAATGCTGACCAGATTAAAATTTCGTGCGTGGAACACTTTTTCCGCAAGAGAAAAGGCCGCCTCTGGACCTGGCGAGGGCCTAACGTAATGGTGCACAATCAGATAGACTTCATCTGCTCTTCTCTATCTACAACCGTCTTGGACTGCGGAATCGTAAATAATTTCCAGTTTGACTCTGATCATCGCATGGTTCGCATGCAAATGGTTGTTGATCAAAACGTTCGACACAGTGCAGTTCAAACACGTCACCCTTTCTCATCCTGTCCTCAGCTCGACCGCGGATTATATAAGGCTCGGACCGCTCTTTTTCCAGTTAACCTTCACGCAGAAAGCGCGCAGGAAGCCTACGACAGTATTCGGTCGTTCGTGGAGACAGCAGCGGATGGTTGCTGGTCCGCTCACAAAGATCCTCTAAGAGTTTCTCCTAGGACCCGAATTCTACTTTCCAAGAGGAGTGCTTTGAGGAATAGCGATTCTCCAGCAAACTGCATCGAATATTCCATTGCGTGCAAAGCTGCCAGGATCGCCCTACTTGAGAATATTCGTGTACGAAAGACCACAGTTGTGCAGAAAGCGATTGAGAATGGGAGAGGCTTAACCGCTGCGCGAAGAAAAGAAAATCTCAGGATCAGGCGCCTAATGATAAAGGACAACGAAACAGGAGAGTACTCGCAACGTGCAACGGAAGATGCAGTGGCAGTGTACTACAACGAATTATACAGGTCATCTACGGATTTTCCTTCGTCCATCTCGCCTTCTCTCAAAATATGCCCTCCTTTTTGTAATGATGAATCGGAACATGCCCCTTCTCAACTCCGTCCTGGGAGATCACCGGGACCGGATCGAATCACAGCTGAACAATTAGCCCTCGCGAAACCTACAGTTGCTCCTCTACTTACCACTCTACTAAACAGCATCAAAAGAGGCGACCCCATTCCTGAAGCGTTGACAACCGCACATGTGAAGCTGTTATTCAAAAAGGGCGACCCCAACGACGTAAACAACTTCCGACCCATATCGTTGATATCAGGAGTTCTCAAGGCAATCACCAGAGTCATTTTGAATCGCATAGAGAAGTGCCTGGAAGAGACGGAGAGTCCAAGCCAGGCTGGATTCCGGAAAATCCATTTCACCCTGACGAATATCCATGTCCTTAATCAAATTGCAGAAAAGAGTGCTGAACACAATTTTCCTCTCTATGTAGCTCTTGTCGATCACAAAAAAGCATTCGATAGCTTAGAGTGGTAAGCAGTATGGACAGCCCTTTCAATGAGAGGTGTACATTCAGAGCTCATAGAAATGCTACGAAGACTATACGAACACTCTTCCACGTCTGTTCTTGTCAATTCTCACCCAATTCCGGTCACCATTCAAAAAGGCATCAAGCAGGGAGATGCGCTGAGCCCCAAACTCTTCAACACCACCTTACAGATGATTCTCGGTTCTGTAAATTGGGGAACTTGCGGGCTAAGAATCGACGGCAGGTTGCTCTCCAGTCTTGAGTATGCAGATGACGTTGTCCTGTTGGCTTCATCACGTTCCATGTTGAAAGAGATGCTGCAGCTCCTGACAGACGCATCCACCAGAGTCGGACTCCAGCTTAATTCAGAAAAGACAACACTGCTTCCGAGCTGTCAAACACCCTGCTACCCAATCTTTGTTGATGGAAAAGTGTTCCGTTTTCCCGATCACGCCCTTTACCTCGGCTGCTACCTTTCCTTCCCTCTGAACCAGTCAGCTGAAATCGCTCACCGGATACAATCCGGATGGAATGCTTTCAAAAGATTCGAGTACATTTTCTGCAACCGGGTAGTTCCCATACCACTGAAGAAACGAGCCTTCGACATATGTGTAACACCAACAGTGCTCTACGGAGCGGAGACGTGGTCGCTGCGATCATCCGACATCATTAGCTGCGACCCAAAGGAAGATGGAAGAAAAATGCTGGGATTGACAATGTTGGACCGATGGAGCGGTGAAAGGATGAGATCACTTACAAAGCTGAACGACTGGACCACTGAAACTACCAGGAAGAATCTTCTATGGGCTAAAAAGATAAGAGAAATGGACGAAAGCGAATAGGCACGGAAGATAACGACGTGGATTGCCTATGATTACGCGGACCAAAGGAGGCGTAGACGTCCTTATACTAGATGGCGCGATGATTTATCAAAGAAGATTGGGCAGAGCTGGTGGAGCATGACAAATGAAGAATTCAACCAGGCCATGATACGGCATTCGAATATGAATCGATTCCGTAATAAATTGTAACTTGTAACTTGTAACCAAAGGCGTCAGCGCCAAAATTGCGACCATATTCTGTATGTCTTCGATGCTTTTGCTAAAAATAAGAAAGTGAGAATCGCAGCAAGACACAGACTCGAAGCAATTTCAGAATTTTAGACACAGATGAGGAGCGATACCCCTTCAAGGCCAAAACCAATGCAAGTGGAGCGTTCGCCTTGACTGTTCCAAAAGCGAGGTTGTTTCAAACTTATGCACGATTGTCATTCGGGCATCGTTGCAAAGTCGATGCAATTGAGAGATGGATGCATGGGGTAAGCAAATAGTTTGCTAGGGTACCCATAATTTACTTCATTAAAAAGATAAATTAGAAACCTATTAATACTCGTTACCACATTTTTCTGAGTTTCTTGTTTTTGTAACGTATTTTCCAGAGATGCACCTTCTTTGAAACACATCCCATACCCAGTATCAAGAGCCTGCTGCCGAATCATACGCTTCCTTTCGGAACACTCCAGCTGGACGCAAGGCGTCCAAATAAAAGGCATTGGTGTTACCTATAATTTTGAGTGACTTTGGAGATAAATTCTCCAGTGCTTATGCTTGTTGTTGGCTGAAACTGCTCACCACTATTGCTGAAGTTGGGAAACTCCACATATCATTTGTGCAGCAGTTACGAGTCACTCATATGTCTCATGTTTACTGCCAATCAACAATTCAGACAGCGTTTTTGATGGCGAAATTAGTAGAATCCGAGGAAAGAGGCAAATGGAAAAAAACGGACAATCATTCAGGTGTAGGGATCGTGAAATTAGCGGAAGTGTCACTGGTAGGGGGGTATGAAAGGAAAGCCGGCTGGGTGTATGTCGGATGGTGCGGTTACATTATCAGTGGGATCTTTTCTAAATAATATCGTGTACTGCACAGACCTATCACATACACCACACATCTCGTCCAAATCACCCAGGGTGGGACGCATTCATGCATTGCAACGATGAGCACATGATTTTGCTGCCTTCGCCAACAGTGCCGCAAAGTATGAACGCGGCCTTACAAGACCTGAATGATTGCCATCACCGTAGTGAGGCCTTTCTACTATGCTCTAGCACTGTTCAGTATCTCTTGTGTTATAATCGGCAATCAGCCAAATCAGTGTCTCTGTGACGTGATACTTCCGACCACAATCAGCGAAAAATGAATGAGCCGCAGCAAAACACGACACAGATTACAGGTGCAGTTCAGTTCATTAGCGAAGTCGCCTCGTTCAAAACCGATGCAAATGGGGTGTTCAGTCTGATTATCAAAAAAGAAGTTGTACAAACTTCATGCAAACTGTCATTCAAACACCACTGCCATAAAAAAGAAATTTATGTTCGCCATGTAGAACATGATTTACTTCACTTTCCATCACAGGTTTCAATCCGGTCAATGGAGAATCAAGGTAGCATGATTGGAATAGAATTGAGAGGTGTGTTTTTGAGGGTTAGTGACTGCCTTGGACCTTTGTATTGCACATCACATGTCATACACTATCTATCACGTCAATTTCTGTGGACCGTCCGCCAATGTCTCACTAAATTTATTTGATTTGCTGTTTTCGTGAGGCATATTCTGAAATGCTACACCGCAGAGACCATTAAGATCTGCAGTGCTATGATTGCGAAGAAGGGAACGTGTTATGTCGGAACTATCGAGTTGTCGCAAAGAAAATTTGTGGTGTATTCGTTTCGAGTAACAGATGATTTCGTATGAACTCGAAGATAAAGTCTTCATTGTTTAAGGCTGTGATCTGAAGGTACATATTTTAACCACATCAAAATGAGATGAAAGTCTTTATACATTGCAGTTGGTAACAATTATGAACACGGTACGAAAAATTTTGTTCCACACAAGATATACGTTTTATGTTTCATTGATTGGCAGTTTTGGATCCTTTATTTGAGTCATAGTGTTAACAGCATGTCTGTTCCACATACTGTTCACACCAGGGCTCAAATAACTGCTCAGGCAGAAAACTTGAATGGAGATGGTGCCGTCCATGCATTGCTCCGTTTTTGATAAGCAGTGCTAGTAGTTGGTGTTTATTTAAGTCTTCTCCTTCATAGACGGTGAGCCTCAGATATATATGTTGAGAATTGGATTGTAGGTTGATGGTAAGATGTTATATGATATGCTCTCATTTTGCACAATGCCTTCCGTGAAAGCTCAGACGTTTGAAAAGAACACAGAATTTCTCTGCACCTTCAACGGAATTGGTTGTCGCATTCAGTATTTTAGCGGATACCAAGACAGAATCAGCTGATTTTTAGGGAGCATACATTATAGTATAGCAGTGTGAGTCCATTCCGTTTCTTTACTGTGGAGATAAGCTAAGTATGCCTTGCCCAGGACCGTGCCCTACGAATGCAGAGACTAGTGCGTTAGCCTGCTACTGGATTATGTCACACCAGGTGAGCTTCGCGATCTACATCGCGTTACGGGGTATCGGTGCGAAGCGGGCTGTGGGCAAAATGATGCAAAAGAAAATACATAGCAATGTGGTTTGGCGGCAATCAATAGATTTTACATTTGTGCTGAGGGGTAATCCATTAAAGCCTTCACTACAAAGGCTCATAATAGCAATACAGTAGGTATCGATATGCATGCAATAAGTTCTATAGAATGTAAGCCTCTGCAATTGTGTCCATCCACTGGTGTGGTCCATCACGTTGCCCGGCTCTCCGTACGAAAACCGACAGTTACGACCCATGGCACATGATGCTGCAGTTCTTCAACTTCTGCGACTGTAGTCATCCAATGGTACCCCACTACTTGTTTTCAGCTCTCTGCTCAGAGATCTATGATTTCGATCGATGTCGACCAATAGGGCTTCATTAAAGTTCTGCAACAGCGTCACCTATTGGTGTAGCTCGCTGATCATTTTCCAGAATTTCATCTTCTATGAGGGCACTCAATCAGTTGTATGGTCCATGAGCCGTTTCCAGCCTTCTGCACAAAAACCGATATTTTCAATCAATATCGACCGGTGATGAATGATGTGGTAGAATTTTAAGTTCCATGAGGGCACTCACTCAGTAGTATGGTCCATGAGCCGTTTCCAGCCTTCTGCACAAAAACCGATATTTTCAATCAATATCGACCGTGATGAATGATGTTGTAAAATTTTAAGTTCCATGAGGGCACTCACTCAGTAGTATGGTCCATGAGCCGTTTCCAGCCTTCTGCACAAAAGCCGATATTTTCAATCAATATCGACCGGTGATGAATGATGTTGTAGAATTTTAAAGGAATCGTCCACGGAAAATGAGTTTTTGTGTTACCCATATGTTTATGTTGTATTTGCTTAATGTTGGCCTCATGCAAAATTTCACGCGAAAAAATGTGAATGTGGCTGAGATACAGCACCACAAAGTGCGGTCACAGTGGGCGGGGCCTCCGTGTAAAAGCCTCGTCCCGTCTTCCGCCGCCGTTGGGAACGGAGAGTGGGACTGTTTACGAAACTTTCTGGTCCTACAATGCGTCTCCGACCACGCGGACGACGGAACGAGGCTTTTCTCTTAGGCCCCGCCCACTGGGACCGCACTTTGTGGTGCTGTATCTCAGCCAGATTCGCATTTTTTCGCGTGAAATTTTGCATGAGGCCCACATTAGGCAAATACAACATAAACGTATGGGTAACACAAAAACTCATTTTCCGTGGACGATTCCTTTAAATTCCATGAGGGCACTCACTCAGTAGTATGGTCCATGAGCCGTTTCCAGCCTTCTGCACAAAAACCCATATTTTCAATCAATATCGGTCGGTGATGCATGATGCTGTAGAATTTTAACTTCTATGAGGACACTCACTCATCAGTATGGTCCATGAGCCGTTTCCAGCCTTCTGCACAAAAACCGATATTTTCAATCAATATCGATCGATTCAATCAATATCGACAAAGCGATGTGCGCTCTGTACATCCCCTACCATGCACCACCCAACCCACACTTGAGCCAACCTTTCCCCTAATTTCCGAAGGTATGTCGAGGGTCGAGTACCTCAAACTTGAGTAATTGAACCGGTCAGACAAACAGACATCATTACAAACACACCAAACTCCTGGTTTATATAATATATAGGGTATGATAAGCGATATGTGACATAATCCAGTAGCAGGCTCATGGACTAATCTCTTCGTTCACTCTCCAGCTGAGAAACTCCGTTTATTTGATCTCAAAATGGAAGCTTGGCCATGGTGCATTGGAGGCAAAAATGTCTTTCTGGATTTCAAAAAAAGAGGAGTAAAGCGGATGTGTACACACCCGCTCCCATTGTCATATGGATTTCGCATGAGATACATACAGCGGATCCCAGTTTCCCGACTTTCTTACGCGCACCACTCCCTTCTAGCATATCAGGGTACAGATATTTCAGGTTTCCTACTGGTAGGCTCTATGGTCAGATGGCTGGTTTGTCGACCAGTCTCAACTTCCTCTGTTTGGATGTATTTCGCTCGTAGGCGCATCGGTACAGCAAGATCGCCTGCATTGGAATAGAAGCACTTCGGTTATTGAAAGCTCAAGAGATGGCGGAAAAGTCTAGAGGTAGAGTAATGGAAGGGGAATAAAATTATACAGAGAGCGTCTTTGGGCTCGAGCCGATGGGCTTATGCTGGATGTGTTAAATGAAATTGTTCCAACAATTCAGCAGCTTATCCAAAATAAACTTTTCCTTATATTCTGTGTCTCAAAAGCCGCCTGATGCAATAAATAGATACATTGATGTTAAGTGTTTATGCTGACATGCTCAATCTCAAAAACCGAATCCATAGGGAATGAACCAAGGGTGTATGGAGTAGAAAAATAACATTTTTTCAGAGTCGAGAACGCAACTGTGTCATCGGTAGAGGACTTACGTAGGAAAGCCGATGGGGGCTATGAGGAAAAATTTAATTTTTGGATTCCATAAAAATGAAGAGGTTGATTGTATTATATTAGCGACGCGTTAATATCGCACAGGAGTGCATCGTATGGAAATCGCAAGATACACCGCATCCCGGCTTCTCCACTTTTCTACGTCCTTCCCATGGCTCACCAGGTTCGATTGGCTTAGGTTTCATACTGTTAGGCTTCTTAGGTGGGATGGCCGGCATGTATACCAGTCTTAACTCCCGCTATTTGGATGTACAGGGGGTGCCAAAAAATAATTTTGCCCTTGGCTCACATCTGCCAATTATACAAAACATAGGGAAACGAAAGAGATAAAAGTATTGGGGCAAAATATTCCCGAAATGTTCCTCTAAATGCAGGAACAGGCTATGGTTCCCTATGTTCACCTTTAAAAAATATAGAGCTTTCATTCGGCGCAGTCGGATTTCGGAGTACCTACAGTATCAAGGTCTGCTTAAAACAGTGAAGCCAGACTCCGTGGTAAGTCTTATGTGGGAAGCTTCCTGAGGATCGGCCCTTCAGTTCATGGAAGTCACAGAGCCCCTGCTGCTTGGACAAGGCTGCTATGACCCGAAGTATCATTTTCATGCCTCAAATCCGCCTCCGGAGAGGTTTCAGTGGTATGGGCACGTTTTGGCTCTTGCAAACGAAGGGCACTGAGAACTCGGAAAAAACGGAATGTTAAAGAACACCACCCAGTATGAATCCCCGCAGGTACCCAGAGTGAATGGACCTCAGCAAGGTTGTGAACGAGGGCGACGAAATTTCGGATCTCGCCCAGTTGAGGTGACACAGCTTGTTCGCTCTTTCCTCGCTCCCGTCCCTGCTCGTGTAGAAGGCCGCCACGGAGTATAGTGATAGAGTGAGGTCTGCTCTTGAATCTGGGGATGAAGATACCTCAGCAGAATTTGCTGTAGTTCGACTAAAGTGGGGTTGAAGGAGGAAGAGACAAAATTACCTTTTTTGGCACCCCTGTACATATGTGAGCCCATGGGCACAGCAGGTCCGCCTTTCCGACTTTCTACAAGCTCATGAAGTATACCGCTTTCTTCCAGATCCCTGTTCGATAGAAAAGCTGAGTGGAAGCTGGTTACAAATATTAGATCGGTCCATAAGTTTCAAACACTTTACAATAAATTTTGTAAGAATTTTAAGAGAAATCCTAAAATTTTGCAGCATGCCTGGTTGCACAGTACCGACTATCGCTATTCTGATCACAACTACCAAGATAATTTTCTTACTGCCCCGGTAAGACTATTGCACCAATTTCGAGAAGTCCTGAGAAACCTTTTTCATGAGTAACGCCGGGATTGTCCGAGCGCTAGGCCGTCCTGAGGAATAACCATACGACCATATAAGCGTGTGCTTGTTCATTAACTATATTTAATTGTTCATTAACTATATTTAATAGAGTGATTCTAGGAGAATTAGAATCATGGAGTAGCCGTGAGCGATTCCTTTACCATCTACTAAGGGAGAAGTAATTTTGCGAATCTCAGCTGACGTAGTAAGTCTAGACTGGGATTTCGAGCTCAGCCCAGTACCCTTGATCCGCTCCAAAGTGCTTTCAGCGGACTTCTTTGCGTCAAATATCTCATATATAGGCAAGGAGATAGTGCGTATAACCTGCAGATCATATATGTAACTTCCTATACATATTCGGATACCAGCATTACTATATGTACCTTACATGTCCTACAACTTGACACAAATTTTAGGAACTTAGCATGACCTTCTCAGAGTAACGGAATGCAGCTTTCCCACCTCCTTTCCTGTTTTGACGACTTTGTGAAGAATGCCTTTAACGGATCGTGACTCACCCTTTTTTGCTACATTTTCTATTTCTTTCGTGACATCTTTCAGACAAGGGTCGGGCATGAATAAGGAATTCTTGAGGAGAAGGGACGTATTTTTCCAAAAATTCGTGGAAGAATGAATCACAACGAACATCTCCTTTATTCTTCTTTGATGAATTTTGACCAAAGAATCTCTTGAAAATTTCCTATTTCAAAAGGGTGGTACATAGACGAGCACTTGTGATGGAAGAAAGGAAGACCAATTTTCTGTTGGTATTTTTTTGAACTACTTTCTATACTATTTTTCATTTTTCTACACTGATCCAGACGCTGGCCATTCCAAACTCTGGCCCGTGAGAAAGGATTCAACGGCTCAGTATCTCGAGAAACGAGTTTAATTTTCTTTTTTTTTGTTTGCTATACGGTTCAAGGAGCAGTCATTAGAACGTCAAGCTTAGGGCTAGGAATCTTCGGTAACGGTGATATTTATTGGAAAGCGGACTATTTGTCTTTCAGTAGGGTGAGGCTCCCAAAGCGCATGTTTCTTGGTCGCTCGCGATGTATGTAGGCGCTACGATGCGTGATACGACAGTATGTAGCCGAAAATATAAACTGAAGTGAGAGAGAAGGGTAAAAATCCACCTTCGTTGTTGAGGTTTTGATATCCTTTTCCGCATACAATTATATTCTATTTGTTACGCAAGAGCAGGAAGCAAAGTTAGGCACGAAAAATTAAGAACCGGTAGAGAAACGCCTCTTCGAAACCTTTTTCGTTTTCGGGCACATTGGTTACGTGGGCGGGGGCTCTGAAGGACTCTGAGAAGAAGGCGACGGCAGTCACGTTATCGTTGGCACGATGTAGGAAGCAAATTCAGATTGAGCGCTAATTTATCGCCCCAACAGTTCAAAATTCGTTTAGCGGGAACTTGAAGAAGTTGAAATTTTGCAGCAGATTTTTGAATTCTGTCGGAGAACAAGGAGATTTTTTCCATTATTTTTTGTTTTTCCTCAAATAATGTATCTGATGAAGAGATTTTGAGAAGAAAATCGAGCCACAAACTTTTCGTGCACAGTTCTTCTGGTGGGATGAAATACATCTGTACACTGTGTGCATGGGAAGCCAAGCGCTACGTCATTGTTGTACTGAATCACGAGTACGACACTGTGTCGACGTAACTACGGCAACCGGCCAGCTCACCTCATACAATTTCATTTCCCTTTTCCGCTTGATATATCTTGCTAACAGGCGCATCGTTGACTTTGTCCACACAATCACATGCACTTTGAGTATTGTTTTGTCCCGAAGCTAGCTCAGCATGAAATAAAGCTTTATTTCAGGCTTTGAAACCTGAAATAGCTCAAGCCTTAAATAAATTGCTTTATTTCAGGTGTTAAAGAGCCTGGCGCCGAGAGCTTGCCAGTAGGATCAAATTTCTTTCGCAATACTTTGTAGAAGTTTTGAGTCTTTCAAAATAAAGTGAAATATTTTATGAAATCTTTTGAGTTTTCTGAAAAAAAAGTTTGGAGCCTCTCTTTGTTTTTCATACATATGCACGTATACTATGAACGGATATCATTAATATTATCAAATTTTCCTGGAATATTCGAGCTTTCGAGAATATTCTTCAAATCTCCTATGTAAATCCTCCGGCTCAGCATGTAATCGCATTGATTATCACGTATTATAAGCTTACTACTCTCATATCTATGTTCCTATCTAGATGTTTTGCTTCAAAAGGAGAAGTCACTCGAGGAACTCGCTGACGACATCTCCGTCTTCCGCCGTTGTATATCCTGGCCAGAGTCAACCATGTCGAGAATTTCTCGGTGATGAACACCACCACATTTCCCGTTCTCACTTCCCGAACGACCATACCCAGCACCAACAACCCACAGCTCCTCCTCAGTCTCATGCTCAAGACCTTCTATGTCCTATTTCTTTCTATCCGAATAACGTTTATGGGGAAGGATTGGATAGTAATTGGGGAAATCGTGTGGATACAAGACAGAATGCGTCACTCGATGAGCCACGATACTATAATTCAATAAGGGATCCGTCCATTCCATTACCACCTGGCGTCGTTTTGGTTCAGGTGAGATTTTAGTCCTCAGTAATTATGTCATTTCCATTCTATTCAAGTTTGATCTTAACGATTTTCTGCCCTCTCAGGTGATCCAGCCTTCAGCTCCACCGCTTTCGCCTCGGCCACAACCCGAACAACTGACACTTACCGTCTATCCGCGGCTACCACCTATGGATCAAAGTTACGCAGATCAACAAATGGCTATACAAAAATAAATTATTTTGAAATTATCATTCATACATACTATCATACTACATCGTATTCATACATACATTCATTCATACATACAATTATCATTCATACATAATATATGTGAATTGAGAAATGTTTTCTTTTCGTTTAGTACACACAAGAGCAGATTGTCAGTCGTTTCCTTATTTCTTTTTTCTCGTTACAAAACAAAAAGTATTTTGATATCAAGTTTTTTTCATTTTGTAACTTACTTCGAATTTTAATATTCTTTTTCACCTATTTCCACGTTGGTTTAATTGAACGGTGGGCAAAACTATGTCCATGTGAACTTTCGACCATCGGAAATCGCTAGGTGAAGTCGAGGCAGTGTGACATGCGGAGCAGCACAGTGTGAGGTCTGTAATAAAGCTCTGGATCGGGTCTCGCTTAAGTCAACCGAGCGCTCCTCCTCTGACTACTGAAAAATGTCATGGTAGTCTGGAAATTAAATAGGAACAGAATCAAAACTTGGATTTACATCAACCTCAGACTGCAAGGCATGGGCCAAATACGCGTCTCAGAAGCTACAGCAATTACATAATTAAGTCAGATATAGCCTTCAAGAAAAACCGTTTGTTGTCTGTTAAATTTAATTATTGTTTTATTCATCTATAAATAATGTAGAAGCTTAAGGTGTTTGTTTGTTTGTTTGACTGTCTGCCTGTCTATTTGCCGGCGAAGCCTACTGCTTCGTGAAGGAGAATGGGCTGGCTGACGCCGGCCGATCTGGCCGGTACTTATACAAATTATCATACCAAAGTCATTAATCATTTTGTTTCTCCATGCACTCGAATCTCGAATTTGGAATCGTTATGAACTTGATGCATTCCTAATAACTGAGTCAGTATCTTTTCGCTCACCGCTGCCGTATTCCCGGGTGTGTGCCATTTAGACAGAAGATTTGCGGGGCCGCATGTGGGCGCGACGCGGTTTTAGGTGGGTCGTGAAGAGATTACTCCGGAATAAACCATTGAACACCGTCATCACCTGGAGTCCTCTGTTTGAGGCAGTTGACATGGCAGACCGTTCTCAAACGTGGTTTGGTACGGTTTTGATCATCCCCCTTGCAATCGCTGATGACACAGGTGCTCACAGTCCATTAAGTTGATCAGAGGAAAAGAACATTTGAATTTACATCACCTATTCGTGTAGAAAAAATTGTCGATGTTTTTTTACATTTTTCATCAAATGATTAACGTACAAACTATTCATCGTTGTTTCAACTGAAAAATGGTATAAGCAGGCAAACACAAGCAAGAAATTTATTCACGTGAAAATCAATGGCGTACGCAATTCCAATTATGAAATAAACAAACATCACTTATTTACGATAAGCTATCACGCTCACCAGTTATCGGTCTCAGCACGTCCACGCTTCCGTAATAGCCAAAGATCTTTTAGAGAAAGCCAAAAAGTGTAATAATAATGTTGAATCGAATATCTTTGTGGTGTTGTTCCAACTCATCTTTCAGGCTTATAACTATTACATCGAGAATAATGGTGTTTCGTGTCATTTACAAATGTGACAACAAACAGCAAATCTTCGTGGCAATATAATTTGTTAATTGATTTTTATGCAAAATAAAAAATATCGAGCACAGAACAAGTAATTAGCTTGAAGAATTTTCTTAGAAAAACAAAACCGAGCATCAGCATTCAATTACATTTCATGCCATTTTGCTAGTATTTTTGCGCTCTTGAATTTTTAGGATACGATTCACTGCAATCCACGTTTCAAAACAGTCGCCATTTTCAGGAGCATATTTTTCTGAAGACGCGAAAAGATTGAGAAGCAAGGACTTTGTTGACGCGAATAAATTCGCCTTCTTAATCTCAACACTGAATCAATTGTTTAGCCTTGAAAACCTTGGAAGACACAAAATTAATGACAATATCAAAGGTGTGTGCCATTAGAACAGTAAATTCGCGTCGCCGTGTGTGGTTTGCGAGACAATTAGTGCGAGATAAGGCCGCGTTCATACTCTGCGTGCCGGTAACAAGGCGTGTGTGCGTGTCTCTGCGTCTCCGCCCTGCCTCATTGTCTGCGACGTCTCTGCATCTCCCCGTGCCAATCTGCCTCTTTGCCGTCAACGCGCCGCGCCTTGCCTGCGCTGAGTGAACGCGGCCTAAGGGCGACCTACTAATTGGATCCTGGAGTGATTACGCCTAAAATGACGCATAAGATACCGCCATCGCTTCAGAACCCAACTACTGCGTTGACCCTAACTCGCACCCATCACGTCGCATTCCGGATGCCTTAACGCCAATTACCCTAGTAGCACACATCCGCATCACACCACGGTTTCACATATTAGGCCTTCTTATGCCTTTCTGGAGGCCGATCATATTGCCGATGATATCGTAGAGCCTCTCCCACGCATGTGAGATGTCCGGAGTCATTTGTCTATTCATACATATATTCAAGACCTCAAGTAATCCAGGTACCATGTGCTGTAAAGTGTGGGTTTGTGAATTGAGACATTTAGCAGGCTATTAAATCCTAAATTTACCTCGATATGAAATTTACAGATACTCCACTTACAGTGGCTGGCGGCAATTCGTCGAGTGGCCGAGATTAGTTTCTCAGTGTCGTCCATAGCGCCTACGATCTCCTTCAAATAAACGCTGGAGTTGCATATAATATTACAACAAAAATTTCACACTGCCATCCTAAGGATCCTAAGGAGGTGGGGGAGAGGGAAGGGGAGTGTGTACCGTTACGTCTAAAAATCGCGCGGCCACCCGCGGCGAGTGCGAGTTTTTTGGAGTTTTATCTTTTGAAACACCATCAACAACAACATCGGCAAACTTCCTATGATTCCAACGTGCAATCTTCGAAGATCCTTCACGGTACCAGCTCAACGTATCCTAAGCGGAATTGCAACCGTCTGCGGCAAGTCGTACTGATTACACCGCGTGCGACGCCGCAAGGCGATTTTGAGAGTAACGGTAAACACCCAAGGTAGGAGGGTGGGTTGAGAGAAGGGGGGGTAAGAGGCTGGGTGTGGAACAAAAACGTGTATTAACATAATGGCCATGTCAACAACCTGCGGGTGGTGTCATATACATGAACATGTGAACATGTAAGAATATGTGTGAATCCGCGAAGCTAATGTTACTGTTCAACATCCATGTAAAAGCATGTTATTACTCACTTTATCCCCCCCCCGCCCCATCCTCCCTGTTTGTGATGTTGTCCCCTTGTTTGTGATGTTGTCACGGTCAAGGCGATAAGGCTTTATTGTGCATTGGAGCGAAATCCGCCAACAGTCCTTCATCTGCTATCATATAGCCAAACTGCCATCTTCCAAAACAGGGAGACGCTCTCATCTATTTGCTTGCTATTTCAAAAGGCGTCAGAGAACATTGAAGCGTTATTACCAATGAATTCTGAATATGATGACAATGTGTAATATAATTTGACTGTTTTCCGAGAAATTAAAAGGTGACTAAGATGAAGCTGACTGATATTCATCGGAGAATGAATTTCTGTAAAAAAATACAGGGTGCGCCAAGATTTTGCGATTTGGATTGCGGTGCTTGATCTATTATTTTTTTTACAGCAATAAGGGCTGAAATGGTTATAAAGGTTTTGATTTGGTTCCCAACTATCACCATTCAAAGTCACAGTCATCAGCGTTCGTTTCTCACAAAATGGTTGACTCTCATCCACTTCGATCAGCCATCATGAACAGTTCAGATCGGCGCGCCACCGAGACATCTTTTCGGATGAGAAGCTTTTCACGGTGGAGTCGACCTCCAACTGGTAAAATGTTCGTGTGCATTGCACATCTCTTGAAGAGGCTAACGACAAAGAGAGAATACAAGAACGTTCTGGTCATCCAAAGAAAATCATTATTTGGGCCGCCGTACGTACGTACGTATGGAGTCAGGTCACCACTCATTTTTAATTTCGAAACTGTACTAAAGAACACCCTGATGCCGTGGACAAAGTGCCACTTCGGATATGGCCCATTCGTGTTTCAGCAGAATTCGGCACCAGCTCATCGGTCGAAGGTGATACAGTAGTGGTGTCAAGGCAACCTCCCAAGCTTCGTCAATGCTAAGCTTGGCCATCGAATAGTCCCGATCTCAATCTGATGGGCTTTTCTGTATGGTCCTACTTAGAAAGCAAGACCTGCTCGAAGCACCACCACATGATCAAAGCCCTGAAGAAAGGCCTCCTGAGTGCTTGGGATGAGATCTCCACAGAGGACCTGCGCGCCAGGTGGACGACTTTCCATCTCGTCTCAAAGCGCATCCGTGCCAAAGGAGGACATTTTGAGTTGTAATCATATACTTTGTTACTGAATGCTATTAATAAACTGTTACCGAAAAATCAGTCCGCAACTATTTGTTTACCCGTTTATACTACGGTGGATATCTGCGCACGTAATTGTGGCGCACCCTGTATATTCTGTAAAATTACAGACCCCCCTTCCGCCGACCCGTCAATCATTAGTATAACACCCAATGGCTTTCGCCATTTGCCATGATTCAAAAGCTGCGGAAAATATGTCAATACCTACGAAAGAATCACCTTGAGACCTGCCATATAAACTGTGGCATGATTTCGCAATTGATCCGAAGAAATGAGAGCGCTGTCTGGAATCTGACGAAATTGTGGCCAAATCGATTTGTACTGTGGAAAATCAGCAAATAGCCTAAAAACTGTGACATTGAGTCTGATTCATGGTTGTACGTTTCCTCCAATATTTGTACGTGCATCACTGTGAAACCAATCAGAACGAATCATGCAAGTCACTTATTACAGGATGTGACAAATTAGGGTATTTCCGTGTGGTCTTTCCGATCTTTCCAAGTAACACACATTTGCGCGAATTAAATACGGAGCTAATGCTTCCTCCTCTCACTTATGCTGAGGCGTCATGTTTTAAAAAAATCTGAAGATCATGTGTAAAAGGCTTAAAAGGTAGGGGTGGCTTATGCTGAATATGGAAAGACCCGCCGAATGTTGGCGGGCCAAGCTGAAAAAAGGGCGGTCTGGGATATGTGAGGGTAGCTGCTGAATAGATGCCTCCTTCAAAATTCGGTGAGGCTCTTTTTTTGCTTGCTTCACATTACTTATTACAATTACGAGATTACGCTTATTTCAGATTCTTGTCAGCTTATTTTAGATGTTAGGATGTCTTTGAGCGCCACTCAGCCGAGTGATGACTATTACGCTGAATCTTTGTCAATATTATTTTAGGATGGGACAGATTACTCTATCTTGTATCGGATGCCCCTCTTGGGAACCCTACTTCACATCTGGATAATCCATTTGAGAGTTATAACCACTCCATCATTCCTGTCATTGTCTCTGAGCGCCACTCAGCAGAGTGCAGTGCACCTTCGCCCTCATTAAAAATACCATCTCGCTTTTCATCATCAAAAATATTTCGAACAAAATCTTGAGTAAAGTTTTTTCAGGTTAATTTAAAGCGCTGCTCGTCGAAAAAAGACAACCAACATCATGGAGGTATTACTCACAAGGCATTCCCGCTGTAGAAATGGAAAGCACATCCAAAATGGACACAAACCTCAAGCTACTTGATCCTTCCTTACCTCACAAATAAACCGAGCCCATTTCGAGTGGCTTCTGCTTCCATGAAACTGTATGAATAACGGATCAGAGATCGCTGTTCGAGTGACAGACGTGCTATTTCTCTGTGAAGGTCATCCACTTCTAAAAAATCCGTCATTTGCAGCTATGAGGTACTCCTCAAATAGAGCTGATTACAATCACTCACCAACACGGCTATTATTACCGTAGATTTTTGCCGACGCAGTACTCATAGCGACTGGATACACTGCCGATGGAGAGCAGCAAAGGAGAGCTGTTTGCCAAGCGAGGTAGGTGGCTCCTAATCGTGATCAGATTTGAGTGCCAGGATAACGCGCGATTAAATTATGAACATTAGGCAGTAATCATAGCATTTGATACGTCAGAAGATGTACACCCATACCAAGGAAATGAGCAGCTGAGTGAGCAGCTGAGTGAGCAGCGATTACGTCTCAATCCGTAGTAAGCATACACCTGGCAAGCAAGCGTTGATTGAGTTGTGCAATAGGCAGTGCACACCTTATATAATACGTTCTCCAAAAGGCTCAAGTACTTCTTAGTCTTCAACACGACACTTCGAAAGGTGAAACAACCCTTTCACAACCTAGGAACAGGCTTCAGAAGCTACTTGCTAGAGACCTGGAAGTGGGCACTCCATATCACGGGATAGTTTTGAGAAAAACCGAAAATGTCAGCATGTCAGTAAGACAGGGCCGTTTTTGTGAAATGATCATGACGGCTTAGCCGTCACGCTACTTATATTGACCAGTTGGCTGGCGCACACTATTGTGCCCGTAGTACCATGACCGTCAGTAGGTCGATCGGAATTGATTTTTCCTATAAACTTTACTCACAGATTATTACACACTCCACCCACTGTAAATGGCATCCCGCTCATTTTAAATGTGCTCAGGATAGCTTGGACATTGGTTACCTCTACCGATTTTCCTGGTTTCAAGGCTGCGTTATGACCTAGCTATGAGTTTTTGTTGTGAGCCAAGGCCTCCTTCATGGTTTTCAGAGACTCATGACTGACCTTGCCTCTCTTTTGCCCACGTTTAGACCATCTTCGAACCGAACAAACAATTTCCGGTCTGAAAAATGAACACTCCACTGCACGCTCCTCCCACCGTGGGCTGAACTTAGTCCGTGTGTGCTCTTTCCTCCTGATCTCATGCCCTATCCATCCCAAACTAGTCCCTATTTCCACAGGTTGTTTTTCATTTAACGTCCAAGCTCCGCCCACCACCACAAATGCTCTGCTCGGTGTGCCCAGGTCTCCTCCATTGAACGGAATATTCCGCTGTACGCCCCGCCCGCCGTGGGCGGAGCTTTACTTGGTCCATGCGTGGTCTTTAGTTCTTGTCCCATGCCCCAACCATCCCAAACATGTCCCCATCTCCACAGGTTTTCAATATAACACCTAATTTCGTGACAGACGGACGGACGGACGTACAAATGGACAGAATGAACGGCTTATATACAGTGGGGATTACCGTGTTCAATATTCTTGTATCGTGCGTTGTTTACATATTACTGTAGTGTGATTGGGTCGAGCGTTTTGCAAACGGTGCGCGTTATCAGATTGACGCCATCGTCTGCGGCAGCAATTGATTACGTCAGTTTGACGCCGGTGCCGGCGTCAACTAACGCAGACACGTAAAGTATGGCCGCAGCCTCAGACAATCTGAACAGTACCAACTCAATGATATGGTTCAGCAAAGATAGGGCACAGAGTTTCATTGAATTCACACGTATGTGGCTGAAATCATCCACTGGTGTCATCATTAGTCATAGGTAATCGGTGTTCTGCGAGCACCCCATGAGGGTAAAATCCACCATCCGTTTTCGACTTCCTGCCCGCACGATAGCTTGCTGAATCATCCAGGGCTTGGTGAAAAAGACTGTCGTTTTTGCTCCCGCAATTATCTATTCTGTGATCGGTCTTGTGGAAACGGTCCTGCTCCTGCTCGTCCGACAACCCATCATATCAGGAGGCCATCACAGTGTGCTGGCATCTAGTGCGACATCAGCACATCGCAGAATGACGGTAAAAGTACGAAATTGGTGTTTATATAAGTAGGAAGTGTTATCACAACGATAACGTGGCCTTGCATTAGGTTGATGGTCCAGCATCAGTTAGACCCCATTACAAGCGGTCGATTTCCCCTATCATTCACCCATCAATCATCGCGACCTCG
This sequence comes from Trichostrongylus colubriformis, assembly GCA_963978905.1. Classification (NCBI taxonomy): domain Eukaryota; kingdom Metazoa; phylum Nematoda; class Chromadorea; order Rhabditida; family Trichostrongylidae; genus Trichostrongylus; species Trichostrongylus colubriformis. Next base: position 4,628,960 of record OZ022256.1, read on the forward strand.
AGAAATCAGAGGTCCATCCTACCAGTGCAGTCAAAGTCACGGACAGCAAACGATATCTCTCCATGGATGGGTTCGTCTAAAAGAAAGCGAAGGACAAGTGGTATTGCAGGTCTAACTACGCATTACACACTCAGCTTGCCCACATTCTGACACATGACGGTCCTACCACGCGAGTTTTCTGCACTAGTAGCACGCATCCCCTTGATCTCTTCCCAGAATATTGTTCATTGATTTTACTGTGACCACGGAGCAGAGAAGGATAACCCATTCATTCTCTTGTCGTATATTGGGTCATTCCATGAGTAATGTCGTTTTTTTAAACAAAAATTTTTCTGTTAAATTTACAAGTTTGTGGGGTGTATTACACATCATTCGAGAGCGATTTTTCCGCTCTATGAAAAAATGTGTCCAATTTTTGGATATTTTAGGTGGGTACGGTTTTTGGATATGTTAGAGTGGGGCCTGTTTTTGAATATGTTAGAGTGGGGCCGGTCATCTGGCTGGAGAAGAAGTGGGTTCAGATCTGACTGTTCTAAGGAGGCAGATCGACTTATCCGATTATCGCGAAATGTGTCTTTGAGGAAGCGATGAATTAGCTGTCGCGTTGTATCCCTAAGACGTATGACGTGCGAGTGAACTCTCGGACCATCATTTCCGCACGATTAGCAGGGAGGATTGATTCATTACGTGAATGAAAAGTCATTTCTATCAGCAGCATAAATGATTAGAATGTCTTCGAAATACTTCTTCACCAGCAAAATATAAAAAGAGTGGGAAAGCTCTCAACTTGACCACAATCAAGGCGTCAAACTTTCAATGGTTTCTTAACAATGTGATACAATGTGATCAAAAAAATGCACCTGAGCGATATCTCAAAAGGTGACAGAGCATGGCCATACATTCACATACAGTAAAAAGTCTCATTTAGCTCAAAGTCTTTGGAGTCCTTCATGGATATGCAATGTTTACACTTGATTAAGACATGATGTTCTATACTTGATGGCAGCATTTCCAGCAAAACATTTTGTGCGACTTTATGTCTTTCAGTAACACTTCTCGATATTCCGAACTTCTCCAAAACGTCACATAGAAGTTCTGGCTGTAGCAGATCATAGCTGCGAACACCTGAAACACCCAAGCATCGGCTGATGTGTGCTGAACTCATAATTATGCCCTTAGCAAGTGGCACATTTTCAGAATTCACACTAGCAACTGCATAATTATGCGCGAAGTATGCCATCGTTCCATTGTACAAAATCATTTTTACCTACAATGCCCATGATTTTTGCTTTTAAAGATTTGTCGACAGGTACACAGCTTACTTGTTGTATTGGGTTGGATGGGATTGCATCCTGTAGAGGTATCACAATGTGAAGGGAGCTTCAACTATCGCCTTTAGCTAGAAGATACCAGAAAGGGTAAATTTTGCAGATTATGGAATATAAAAGTAGGGGTGGTAGAGAAAGAGCGAGCAATACGGCAAAAACCCCGGTAACATGATAACCCCCTTCTCTCTCACCCCTTTGCGTCACTAGCCGAGGTAGGCTGCGGACAAGCGGAGAGGTCAAATGGGCCCGTCGCAAACGTTGTCCCGCCCTCGACATCAACTCGCCCGGCTGATGAACTGCAGGATGACACGTCGCCGCGGGACCGTTATAAGACTCTAAAACGTACTTTTCAAAGCGAGATTTGCCACACATCCCCTTTTTTGAAGTAAAGGGTCTGTTTTCAGAGAGCGTGTACTTACAGTTCTCAGATTTCCTTTATCCCTCCCTGTGCGTTTGAAAGGATGAACGAGAATCGGGAATACACGTTCTCTGATGATAGGCCTTCCAATTTAGAAGAGGTGAAGTGTATCAGAAGACGCATCGGAAATGAGGTTTTATCACGATTCCGCAACAGGATGTGTCGTACTGCAGTTCCCAGCCGAGGTTGAAGCGAGTTGGACAACGTTCGCGATCGGCTGATTTAGCTTTTCCGCTCGTCTGCAAATCATCCCACCAGCCAGTGACTCATAGGGGCGCGAAAGAGAAGAAGGGATTTCGGGCTTCTACTTCTCAGTTTTTCGCCGTCTTATTCCGCTCTTTCTCTACTGTTACATTGCTGAGTATCCTACTTTCATATCTCATAATCTGCTGCATTCATCCCTTCCGGTGTCTCTGAGCAAAATGCAATAGTTGAAGCTTCTTTAACATTGTGATGCCTCTGGAGAACGCTGATGAGCTCATCCAACTCAATTCAACAGGTAAGGTGTATAGCTGCTGACAGATTTTCAGTTGCATGCCGTATGTATGGGCATTGCCAGTACCATTTCCCCTTTCCGGTGTCTTTAAAACCTATGCTCTCAAATTTCCAGCAATTCGAGGATGGATTCCGCCACTGCAGTGGATGAAATCTAGAAGCCATGTTGTCTATGTAATTCTCGCACACCTCAAGATACGAGAGAGCAACAAAGATTTGGTGCTTTTTATTTACCATTTTCCAACAACATTTCCCACAAGTAGGCCACTCCTTCTTTGCTGGAAGTCGGCAGATGAACAATGCTTTGCGGACAGAGTACTCAGGAGTCGAGGATTCCAGGGCAGGGAAAGAGTGGAGTCGTATTTGACGGGTGCTATAAGGGGCGGGGGGGAGGGGGGTAATTCAGAGGTCAGCAGTGATCCCAGGCCAGACGACAAGCGTAGCGTACCGTTAGCTGACCAGGTTATATAAGAAAATATCATTGAATTGGAGGGATCGACACAAAAACTACAGTATAAAAATACTTAGCAATACTGGGCATTGGCAATAGTTACTGATACTGTAGAGGTTATAGTTGCTGAAAAGGGGGGGGGGGGTCGTATTCGGGTTCTCAAGGGGTTGTACCGGAGCGGCCATTTTCCTCGGTACCTGGATGTGCTCGACTTCTAGGTCGGATGTTGCAATGGAGCTATTTCATTGCTGCCTTTTTCATATTTCACCACATCCAAAAATGAGTTTTCTACGCAGATTCAAAAACGGGACTCACACAGTAGTTCTGATAGAGCTCTACGGTCTCAGGATCGAAGTTTGTCACATTGAGAATGTTTGCGCCCACTGTGGCGAGGTATCGTGTGCAAAGGAATATTATCAGAATAATACTCATACTTCTCATCGTACGTCTAGCAAAATCTTGCCGCTGATCAGCGTGTCGTTTACCTGAATGTCGATATATTCGTGTGCAAGGTCGATATATTTGAAGACAAAGGAGAATAAAGATTGAAGTTTGTGTGACAAACAGATTTTCGTAACTTACTATAATACAGAACAAGGAGGTAGGCGACTGCATAGCTTAATATTGTGATTCCTCCAGCTATGCCAGCCACAGTATACCAGTATGTTTTGATATTTGTACTCAAGCTTGAAGGCGGATTGCACATGTTTATTGGCTTATCATCTACCATAATAAACCCAAAAATCACTATGAACAATCCATACAGCGCGGCTGGCAACGAAATGATGGGGACGTACAAAGCGTTCCTTGTTATACGGTGCCTGAAAATTTCCTGATTTCAGTACTATGAATCGGTCAAAGAACAGCAACGAGAACACAAACCGAATAGAACAAAGCATCAGGTTTTTTGCATATATTTCTTCCCCCGACTTTTCTATAATAGCTCTGCTACCTTGCCGAGTTTTCCCAGTCCACGTACAATCGACGATTAATTATAGCCGAGTGTGGCTGCCATTTCTTTGGTGGTTAGGTACGGGTCGTTCTCCATAGGAACGTAGTACTTCCAAATAAAATCCATAGGACGAGCCGACCTCGGAGCAACATCGAGAAAAAAATCTCCTTTCTTGTACTTGGCGGAACAAGTCCTGCTTGTGCGGTAAGGGATGACGTCCTCGCCGTATGTCCCCTAGCTTGGTATGGACTTCCTTTGCATTTCAGCCAAAATCGTGAAGCACAACCAGGCTATGACGCAGGTACATCCTTGAACAGTGGTATTGTGCGGCATTGTGGCCTGCAAATGCAGGGTGGGTGAGTGACAGTAAGTGTGATGAAAGTGTATCCATGCACACGCAACGCACACGTAAAGACGAAATACAAACATCCATGCAAACTATTTACGGAGGGATCAATGACGGAGCAACATACGCATCGACTTAATGTATTAGAGCATGAAAGATAGATTTCTTTCCGAAAATGAGAACTTTTCCAATATTTGATTGAAATCAAACATATTTGAACAACCTCCAGCGATTGTCCGAAACAACCTCTAGCAATTGTCCGAATGAATGAATTGAACGACAATAAAATCCAATTGAAGCTCACCACAAAGGAAATGCAACCGATATAAGTAAATCAACGGCTATCGCAGCTAGCAATCCGTTTTGCACGCAGTGAAGAAATACATAGCCAAAAATAAGCTTGAGGCATGTAGAACGAATGCTATTCTGAATCGAAGCAATGTCCATAATGGAGCATAGGATAGTAACCAGCAATTAATAGTAAAGTAATACAATAGCTCGCTTTCATTTTTTTGGGCAGCGACGGCGGCAATCAATATTCGCCACCAGTAAATAGCTCTAGTTATAACGATTGAACAAAGATTACCACAGTATGATACGTAGTGGGAGCCCGCGAGAATCTACGATGAGGTTCAAATTTTGACAAGAATCTTGGCATCGCACCAAACTGTGGCAAGGTTCGCTCGGGCTCTTGCCATGATCATTATAATTCCTATCATTAAATCCCTACCATATACTATAAAACGCATCGTGTGTCTACGTCCGTCCGTCTGTCACGAAATTAGGTATTATATGAAACGACCTGTGGAGATTGGGGCAAGTGTGGTATGAGCGTGCATGGGACAAGAAGTAAAGAGCACACATGAACCATGTTAAGCTCCACCCACGATGGGCGGGGCATGCACTGGAATGTCCCTTATTCAGGCTGAAAATTATTAATTGAGTTCGAGTGCCCCAAATGTGGAGAAAAGATAGATCAAGATCAGGGATGAGTTTTACATAATCATGAAAGAAGCTTCGACTCAGTGGCCTGATGCACCTCGAGTGGCCGCTCCTCACAGCAAAACTCACAACTTAGGTCATAACGCAGCCTTAAGACTAGGAAAAATCGGTAGAAATAACCAATGTCCGAGCCATCTTGAGCACACTGCAAATGAGCGGAGAGCCGCCCCCGATGGGCGGAGTGTGTCACGATCTGTGAGTAAAGTTTATAGGTGCGCCAGTCACTCGGTTCATTATAGAAGGATTCGGTCAAACGCTGTGAATGCAGCGCGTCCAATAGTGCCGGCCGCGAACACCCCACTGCCACCGTTCACCCTCCCCCTCCCCCGGTGCCGGGGCGCAAGGTATGATGGCGGCAGTACGACATCACAGAAAACGGCCCGCTAGTCAAAGCCGGTACATTGCAATGGGTCGGCTTAGGATTTAGAGTGCTTCTGTGGGCTTACAGGTCGTGATAAGCCATCTTTTGAGAAGCCAAGTTCAGAGTGGAAAGGTGCTCCGACTTGAGCGCGCATTCCAAGTGGACGCTAAGCGGAAACACTTCAGGAGTTGGAAAATTGGAATGGAGTAGGTGGCATTAGCGTTCGATTTTGCTCTGCTGAATACCTTCCTTCTTGCTGTATTTCTAAAATCTATAAGTTTGCAATATGCCTCACAAGGCCTTCATGCTCACATTTTATTAGACTTAGTATTATGTCGTAAGGAAAGTTTTGGAGGGTTTTGCAATTTTAATTTTAGGAGATCATAACTCGGCTCAGACTGCATATTTTCTCACAGAATAAGCAACATTTAATTTTCTACACTTTTGGCAATATCATGGATGTTTGTCTGTTTCATTTTGATGAAGCGCTGATGTATATGTATAGCGCGAAATAAAAAAAAGTCGACTTCAAATCACCATCCTTTTCAAGCAACTGCTACTAAAGGGCTGGCCAGATGTTCGGGAAAGTGAGGCTTAGTTAGCGCTAGATCTGGGGGATATGATAGACGAGTAGGGGCTTCAGCCTGCAACTGTTTCAATTACTGGAAGAGGATTTGTGGAAGATGCGCTCGCGCACAGCTGCTCTGAGGGTTCCGCGGCACCCATTTTTCCAGGTTTTTCCAAACCAAGGCTACTTGAGGTGGTCAAGCAAGTTTGTATGTTGAGGGCCAATACTAGTGGATATCCCCTGCAAGTATGAACGCTCCTCACTATCTGCCGTTTAAGTTAAAGCGATTTGATCAATTGTGCTTTACTCCCTCCCCCTGCAGCACTTACGTTTGTGGTCACCTTTGCAGGGACTCGGCTAAATAGGAAATCGTGAAGTGAAGTCATCTAGAAAGTGCTATATTCGGAGTACTTTCAGATTTCCCTTAAATTGGAAAATCTTGTGACATTCCAAATAAAACATATTCAGAAAGGGCAACCTTTTGTCTCTCTGAGGAGCACAGCATGTGAGCTATTCATGTTGACGCGATGAGATTTCAATTGATCATGTGAACGCGGAAAACCGGCCAGAACGTTCCTTACAACCTAATATATATGAAAAGTTCTATAAAACTTACACTAGATGCTATGAGAATGTATATGGCTCCAATCCATTCGTAAACTAGACACAAAGACTGACAAAATGACAGCAGAGAAAGTAGCAATCCTTAACACCGATGTTTCATCTCGACTTCGTTCTTCACGTATTTTACAACCATAATCGAAAAATTTGAGGGAGGCAAGGTCATCGTTTTTATGAAACGAAGGCCTTGTCTCCCCGGAATCCCGTCATCTTCAGTTCTCCTTAAATTTCCCCGATCATTGCAGGACCCAAGTTCTTCATATTCGAATGTAATACTTTTGTGTGATTCTTGATGATTCGATTTTCCTGCTAAATTTAAGTTCTGCGTTATTTTATATATGTAAAAGATGATGCTTTTGTATAATCCTTAACCTATGATTCATTAGAAAGCTAGCGTTTTTCGAGGAAGATAATTATGCTTACTGCAGACAATTATTTTTCGTCAGTCAGTTATGAAATAATAATGATGACATAATTTAACGTTCACCATATTTCGATCTCAGTTTGGAGTGGCGTACATGTGCCACTATTAGAGTGATATTGCCGTAGAGTCCAACGCCAGTAAAAAGAACAATTCCACTGAAAATCATTGTCCGATGCATACTGTAATCCATGACGGTCTTGTTTTCCATCTTGTCCTGTACACAAGAAGTGCCGAAGGAAAACCTCTATAATTCAAGAAGTCACTGTTCTCAACACAATCCATGGCATCACATAAATGAAATATGAGACGACATGGTGTCGAGCATATCATCAAAAGAATTTGTGAAATACTGTGAATCTGCGACTCCATGTAGCTACAGTCTCGTGCTCGGTCGTCAGTTATGAAAATAAACCACATTCGTTTGGTCATCTAATGCATTGATGGACTGATATGGTCAGAAACAGAATGTGATCGAATTCTGATGAAAAGTGGTGATAACCCAGAGTGCTATCGCGATGGGGGGGGGGCATCTCCCAAAAAGTTTCACACCTAAGTACCTTCCAAGGATTTTGGTTGGGTCACTCTGCACATTCGAGCGTATAATTTCGCCTAAGCCTCGAAAGAGGGCCGAAAGGGCTTCTTTCCCCTTTTTGGCTCGGGTAAAAATAGGGTCCACTAAAGGGATGCCTTCCCCCTCCCCCCTCATTGCGATGGCACCTAACACAGATTCTTTGAAGAGAATGTATGCATGTATTTATGCAATTTGGTACCTCGTGTTCTTTAAAAAATAATCAGTTTGTGTCAGAAGGTGCGAATGGGCTACATATACTATCAGTGCACTGCAATTACGAAACGGTAAAATTCGAAAAAAAAAAACGCTAAAAATTTCTTGACAAAAGCGTTTTCTTTCTGGAAACCAGCGAATCGTCACCATGCTCTCAGGAAATGCCTCTACTGAAATTTGAGCAGACATTTCCAGAGTTTCGTAATGAGGGTGTACGATCTATACCAACCGAAAAGAATCGACTACAGACTTGCCCCCCCCCCCTCCTCCCAAATCCTGCTTTCAAAGTGAGTTACAATAGTTTTACATGCCTAGCCTCAATAGAATTATTCCGCTGCCACTCAACCGCAGCAAACGAACAATAACTAAGCACTCATTAGACATCAGCGTCATTTCAAAGCTGCGGGGTCGGCCATTCGTAAGATGAATGTTCCCGTATACTAGAGACAGGTGGTCGTTAACAGTAACACTCTGAAGATAACGTGAAGTCTCACGAATCCTGTCACCAGTTCACGATCTGCGGTCTCATAACAGAAAAGGAATGGGGAAAAGGAAAAGGGCACTTAGGGAAATGGGGCCATATTAGAAGGTCACCAGCGGAGTTACACACTGTAATAAAACGATTCAATTCCAACTGCTCATTTGAAATCAAGCGCTTACCTCAAAGAATTTGAAGATGCCGACCTTTGTAATACAATAGAACAGTTTTTTTCTGATCATTAATTTAAAAGGGCTCCAATTAAATCTTCAAATATGTTCGTTTGGCTAATAATCCGCAGCGTACCTGTTTCCATAACTATTGATTTCTTTTATTCTATTTGCTATGTCCTCTGACTTACTGTTAGGTTGGTGCATAAGCTCCGAGCCACCTAGACCACTTCTTCCCGTTTCTTTTTTTTGTTTCACCTTTATAGTCATTGAACCTATATAGCATGCACCACAACTACCTCAATATACTGCAATGCATCGGAAGCTTGCCTCTTTGCTTTCCATGGGGATGCCCGACCTTTAAGCGAGGAGAGACTGCATGTCAATATCGAGATTACCTTGTTAGCTTGTCATGAGAGGGAGAGGAGGAGCTAGGGAGCTACTGACCAGATTAGGTAGTGAGTGATAAATGAAAAACAAAAATTGACACATTTCTTTTTCAACGAAAAGTCTACATGAGAAGAGCTGTTTATGATAGGTTGACACTTAGGCAGGAGCATCAAAAGGTGGAAGCTATCATCGCTCAGTTCTCCTTCTCCACCAGCAGGTCAAAGTAACATTTTTCCGGCACGTAGGCACTGCCACCAGCTTTCCCGATTGTTTGAGCCGATTCCACTGGTAGATTGGAACACATACCTTGCCCCTCTTCATAGCCGGTGACTATCTTGGATAGCCACGGAAAGGTGCAGGTAAAGGCTTAGAGAAACAATGTGACACAAAGTCACGAGCAGGGCACTCCCAGGTGTCGGGGAAAATAGCCGTTCCAGTACGACTCCTCCTTCTACAAGTACTAAACACGACCCCTGCCCTCTCTTTTGACCTCCTTGATATCAGTAACTGTTGCCGGATCGTTTAGCTGCACTGTTACCTGAAACTAGATGAGACCTGGAGGAAAAGATATTCATTTCACATTTCTTCATACGAAATACCTTTCGCAGCGAACTCGTGTGAGTCCCGTTCTCATCTGCTTACTGCAAAATTAGATTTTAGCACTCATCGGGAACCTCTGCAGGGACGACCCCCTGTCGCCCCTTTCGTCGGGTCAACCCCCGTGTTGTGGGATCCCCGACCCCCAGTTTACCCTGTTCCCCACCCTCCTATCTGGTCAAATACGACTACCCTGTCGAGGAATCATCGACTCTCGGTGTATCCTGTTACGCGTTGAGCTGATGTATGCTAAATAGAGGTGAAAAACAAATCCCATGGTCTGAGCATCCCTAAAATCGTAAGTATGCCCCGGTGTCCACCTCACAACACGAGGGGAGCCCTCTCACGCTGAGACTATCCAGCCTAGAATCCTTCTCGTAAGCTTGACCTCACGCATCAACAGTGGATGACATGGGGGTTTTAGTGTGGCCATAATCATTGAACGAAAAAGACATGCTCATGTCAGTTTTGCACCACCATAAGACCGTATCCTCCTTCATTGCGTGGACAATTTTTACAACCTGGCCGCTGAACGATCCCAAGCAGTGTACTTGAAAAGAGGCCTAAAAGATCCTTTGGCAATTTGATATAATAGTTATGGGAAGTGGCGAGCAAATGACCTGGTTGGTTAATCAGATTGATGAAGCTAAGTGGCATATGCATTGTCAGTTGAGTCGTGTAAGTTCTGGATCCCTTCACAGCAAATTTTATATAAAAAAATATGAGGTGGACCGGAACTTGTGGACCAAACTAACATTTTTATGAGCTTAAATGTAAATTATTCAAAAACATGCCTTAGAGTGAGAGCGTACGGAAAACTATAATTGCTGTCATCTATCGCTGTCACCATGAGAATTATGCTACCCACTCATTCTATAGCAATAAATTTCAGTAACCTAGCTGCGACCGACCATATATTATGCATAACCGGACTCACTCATTTGAGTTCAACCTATTGAAATCACGTGTTTCTTTCACTTCAAAACTATAAAACGTTTTGTGGTCACTCTGTTTGTGATAAAGGTAGACTTGGTAGGTCATGGTTTATTTCGAGTATGTGACGAGTGGTCGATTTTCGCGCGGCAGCCGCGGCGAGTGTGAGTCGCTTGCAGCTTTATCTATTAAAACAGCAACAACAACAGCATAGGCGAATGCAATCTTTGAGAACCTTCACGGTACCAGCACATTGCGTCTTGAGTGAAATTCCAAACGACTGGGCAAGACAAACTGACGACGCCGCAAGTGCGACGCCGCGAAGCGAAAATTCTACCAATGGCCACACACCCGTTTAGACTGAGCGCAGGATAATATCTGTGCACCAGAATGTCGAATAAGTTTATTTATTTATTTATTCTTTCACGAACAACATGAGGGCAACAAATGAAATTAGAATAATACAACAACGAACGTGGGAACCATACAAAGTAACGCGATAGAAAAAAAACATATCATGGGAGTGAATCATAGTGATTTATTTATAATTGTACATTTCTTAGTTGAAATCAGATGCGCTTTTCAATCGATGAAGTGGAGTTTGAATTTGAATTTCAGTTCACTGAATCGGCCGTTGTGTGATCCATTGTGGTAGGCAAGCTCCTCAAGTGGGACGCCAGGTGGTCTTGGAAGACTGAGGCCTGTTTCCATTTGAAAAAAATCATAATTCAAAGAGTTCCATAGCTTGACCACCCGGACCAGAAGCGAGCCCTCGAATGCTGAGGTGTTGGGCTTATAGGGACGTATGCGAAAGGGGTGCCCTTCGAGGTACCGATGGTGGAAGATAATTCGAAAAGGTCGCGCAATTGCAAACAGATTTCGCCTGTGGTGGTCTTGTAAAGTAAGCTGAGATCAAGCAGCTGTCGTCTGAAGGCTAGTTTATCAGTACCAAGTTTATATAGCCACTGCTCATAAGGTAACGTGCTGACACCTTTCCGAATGAAGCAGCGATAAGTAAAGCTTTTTTGAACTTTCTCGATTTCTTCTATCAACAACCTCTTATGTGGCGATCAAACAGGGGAGCAGTACTCCAGTAGTGGCCTGACATAAAGGATGAAAAGCCGAAATAATAAAATGGGGTCACGCAACCTAAAGGATATGAGTATAAAATTAGCCCGAGCACGTGCATTCGATGCTATGTCCCGAATGTATTCATCAAATTCGAGCATGTCATTATAAACGATACCTAGATCGCGAACTTGATGAACACGTGTGAGCGGCTTCCCAGACAATCGGGGTGGTTTCCCCCAATGCCCATGATGGCAGTCTTGGGGATAGAGATTTCGAGTTGCCACATCTTTGACCAGCTTTCAACAGCATCAATGGCATTCTGTAGCTTCTGGCAGTCATTAATAGTATAAATTTTGGAATCATCAGCGTATATACTGCAATAAGTTCATCGGTATCGCCTGCACCATACTCGGCAAGTTGGAGGAGAATGAAGATCGGAACATAATCTGTGAGCTCCGTAAAGTCGTATGTAGGCACGTCAACCCCAGATGCCATCAGTTTGAAACGGATCAAATTCTCTCGCGAGTTGCACTCGCTCTGTATGCGGAAACGTTGGATATGTGAGTACTTGCTATTTTTTATCGAGAAAAATTTATAGTGCATGACGATACAATTTTAATAGATTTGAAGATGATTGGAAAATTTTCGCTTGGAAGTGGTTCTCAGTGGTGATTGATCTTCATCGAAATGTGCTCAACGTGTACGTCTGTGTTCCGATGAGAGTCTGAGAACACCTGCATTGCTGGATTGAGCGGACACAATGCACCACAGAAAAAGTTGTGCAGCTTCACTTGCTGTTTCCATAGCACCTCACGATATTCCAAGCTTCTCCAAAAAGTCACGTAAAAATTCTGACTGTAGCATATCATAGCTGCGAACGCCTGAAAAAAGGCCAGCGTTTTCAGCACACCATACTTATCATTGCATGTAATGTAAGGCCGCGCTCATACTTCACGCCGGCATGGCGAGGTTGCGTTCACAGGCAGCGAGGCACACTGGCGCGGGAGGTGTGCGGACGACGCAGGCAACGAGACAGAGTGGCAGAGGCGGAGACGCAGAGACACGCAGCCACGTTTTGCCGCCGGCACCGCAAAGTATGAGCGCGACCTACGGTGACAACGGAAATTGTTTAACAGAAAATCAGTCCCAAAAATGTCTTGTCTTGTCGACAGCTTCCGAAGTGTTGTCAATAGGAAGCATATTCTTTCAGAATGGGCTTCTGCAATAACAATAATTCATATAAGCTTTTTGGGCACTATTAACCCAAAGCTACGCCACCACCTCTCCAGCCGATGTGGTCGAAGAGGTGATTTTTGGAAAACTTTGATTTGGCTGCAAACTTGTACCCAGGGGTAATTTGACCCGTATAACACAAATATGACATTTGTTTGGCGCGAAACTGCTTGGCGCCCGCGCTATAGGCGCCATTTTGGCGCAGGCGCCAAGCGGTTTCTCTCCAAACAAATGTCATATTCGTGTTCTATGGGTTTAAATACTCTTTGGGACAAATTTTGAGAGAGTTTGGTGATCCACCCCATTTTGGCGCCGGCGCCTATGGCGCAGACGCCAAGCGTTTTCGCGCCAAACGAATGTCATATTCGGATCCTACGGCTCAAAATACCCCCGGGTAGGAGGTTGCAGCTAAATCGAAAGGTTTTCCAAAAATGACCTTGACCGCATCGCTAGAAGAGGCAGTGGGGTAGCTTTGGGTAAATAGTGCCGCTTTTTGTAATTCCACATAAGAATCGGAGCCATCGCGATTCCGCAAGTGTGAGTGTGTCGGTAAACGGACAAATGTGCAGAGGTACTCACTACCGCGACGCATGAGCTCGCGCGCCGCGGCTTCCATCATTGGGTGCATTGGCATGCTTATAACCTCTAGGTCTAATTATCTCATCGGGCAAGGCTCTTCGTGAGCAGCATATGAGATCTTCGCCTACTACGGTGTAAAAGAGCGTCTATTGACTCGCCGCCGAAGCGGACTTCGCGCGCATTGCACAGAAAGGAAGCCCCGACGTGGGTGCTAATATGGAGTGACGCCAAGTATCGTTTTTGAGCTTGTAACATCGGTGCAAAAAAGTGACTCTTGACTCACCGCTGAAGCGGCAAGCCAAGAATCGCGCGCGCTTCGCGCGCATTGCAAGGGAAGCGAGCCTCGACGTGGGGCTGACATGGGGTGTCGCCACATATCGTGCGACCCTTGACGCGCCACTGAAGCCGCGAGCCCACAATAGCGTGAATCGAAAACCCCAAAGAAACCTGCGATTGGGAACCCCCCTCCTCTACTTCCCGCTGCCCAACAGCAAAGTCCGTTTTTGTCGAACTGACCAATGCAATCAACGTTGGCTTCCCTACAATCATGCGTAGTACACTGTGCGGGTATCTTGCCACATGCTCTCCCTTACGCCGAGTGCGCAGACGGAGCGACGAAACGGGAGAATGCCTCTGCCCAGTGACGACGAACCGCGACGCAAACTCACGCGTCGCGGTAGTGAGTACCTCTGCACATTTGCCCGTTTACCATTCCCCCGCAACTGTTGCATGGTTCGATAAGCGCATAAAGCATATTATGAAGTGGTTAAATTTTGAGAACCTACGCAATAGTTCTGGAAGAATTCGACAGTAGAAGGATCGACGTGCGCCAAATTTAGAATGTTCGCCCCAACTGTGGCGAGATATCTTGTGAAGAGAAATATTAGTGAAATAATGCTCATGTTTCTCATCGTACGTCTTGCAATTTCTTGTGGTTGGTCAATATGTAGTTTACCTGAACCATATTTATTTATTTTTTATTTATGCGTGCTGTGACGCACCATTGAATATCACATAGCTATAGGTAGAACTTATGTAGGCAAAAGACTAAAAAAGGGAAACTCTTGATCTACTGAACAGGCAACATAACTAATTACATAAAACCAACCAAATCTGATGAATCATAAGTGATATATATACTAAAGACGGACAATTTACACAGAAACTGCACTTAAGACCAAAAAACAGTTCTACTCTAAAAATCTGGTGGACGAGTGAGCAGCATTCCCCGACGTTATGGAAAAGCTGAGGATGAAGTGGAACCACCCACAACACTGGACCAGTGCACAACTCACAAATTTGTAAGATTTGTAATGTCAAATAAGGCTCTGGTATAGGAAGCTTATTTTACGTCTGAACTACATAAGCTTAGCTTATATAGTTCAAACGCATATAATGCAGAAAACCCTGGTGAAATAAAAATGAGGAATATATCACAGATCGATCATATTCTATGTACTCACTGTAATAGCGAATTGTTAAATAGGAGAGGATATAGCTAAATATCGTGATGCCTCCAGCAATAAAGGCCACATTATACCAGTATATTTTGACACTTTCGTGTAGACTTGATGGCGGATTGCACATGCTTATTGCTCCATCGTCCATCATAATAAACCCAAATATCACTGTCAGTAATCCGTAAAGGATTGATGGCAGAGCAATAATGGCCACGTATACATCGTTCCTGGTCACGCGATGCCTGAAAAATATTAGGTTGTACCAAAAGCCTTGTAGGATATTTTTCGATCTTCACTTTTTATTGATATTTCTTCCAACAAACGACAAATAGGCAACAACGTATTTGACAACACTCTACCACCATATAGGTGTATCCTTCAAGAACTCTGGGTTCTGAGAGTCGAATAAGTTCGCCATCGCCTTTACAAGCAAGTCACAATCAACAAATTTTCTCTTGGCCAGGAAGGTTTCAGAGGATGGAAAAGGTGATAGTCAAAAGGGGCAATGTCTGGAAAGTATGGTGGGTGGGGCAGGACATCCAAACCCTGCTCCTGCAGCTTGACCTGGATACTCTTCGCGACGTGGGAGTGGACGTCGTCATAAAGGAGGGTGACCGATGACCTTCTCCAGCGCTTCTCTCAACAACGATGGTGAGCTGCTGAATCTGGCGGGTGCATATGGCAGCGGTGACTATCTCGCCTTGTACCAGCACCTCGCGGAAAAGCATTCCTTCCTCGTCCCAGAACAGCACAGTCCCAAGCGTGGTTTGTCTTTCATGTCAATCTTGCTGAAGCTGATGAACCAGCGGCGACGGTCTGGTAGCTCACACATTCCTTGCCCAATGCAGAATGCAAGTTTTCGTCACTTTGATGCCGCGAGACCACTCACACTAGATGACACCGCGTGTTTGGTAGGTATCGACTACGGGCATTGAAGCTTTCTCCACGGAATCTGGCGGGTCAGTGTATACTTTGCTGCAAAGCTTAGAAGATGTTCTACCATATTCCTGAGCCGTCCAGATCTGTCTCGAAGTGAACAAGGGTTATTGATGCATTTGGAAAATTCCTACAAGACTTTTGGTACAACTAATATAACTATGCAACACCCTGGCCCCTCCCATATTAGTAACAATAAATTCAAAGTGAAAGCCAAGATTCGGTAATTTGATTAACACATGTTCTCTAGAAAATTACTGCTGTTGATCAAGAAAGAGCAATTAGGGGTCGGGCTTTAAAATAACATTCAAAGACCCTTTTTTTGCAGGTTCTTTCCAATACCGGACTTCAACCTACTGGGGAATGAGAGTCAAATCGAAATCCACGCTTTGCTGATCCCAGTTAAGTTCAAAAATATATCTCAAGGAATCTTTTCCAGATAGGAGCACTGCAAGATATCGTCCAAACTAGGCGCGCTCTCCACATTTCAGCTTGTATTTTGGGAAGTTTCTTTCCGGAATCCTATCGCATCCTATACGCATCCTATCAGAACGGACTAGGTTAGAAAAATGACGTTGACGTACAACTGTCGTGAATTGAATACATCGGAGCCATTGCTACTCTGAACAAATCCCAACGCTTGAAACAATTGCAAAAAAGTAGGCCGTTGTGAAAAATTTTCATCGCTACTCAATATGGCTACATAGTGTGCTTCGGAAGATAGAAATCTGAAAACGATATTGCAACAGGGTTCTACTGAAGAAGAGCGCGGTCATTCAAAGAAGAATATTCTCTTCCACCTGCCCTACTTTTAGGCCGCGTTCATGCTCTGCGATGCCAGCGACAGGGCGTGGCTGCTAGTCTCTGCGTCTCCACCTGTGCCACACTAGCTCGTTGCCTACATCCCCTCAGCACCTCCACCGTGCCACTCTGCCTCGCTGCTAGTGAATGCACCACGCCCTACTGCAGCCACGCTAAGTATGAACGCAGCCTCACGCTTGTCTCAACATCGAATTGCAAGCTTACCACAGTGGAAATGCAATCGTTATGAATAAATCAACCGCTATGGTAGCCATCAGACCCGTTTGCATGCAATGAAGGTACACATAGCCGGAAATAAGCTTGAAGCATGAAGAACGGATACTTCTCTGAAATAGAACAATGGGTAGCATACAGCATGCAAATAAGGCCTCAAAAAATGTATGTGGTAAGCAAAGAAATGGTGTCCACGTTGTTAAGTAAACAATTTCGCAGTTCTCGTACCCTCCCATGATACTGTGGGTATCACTTCCAGTCGATGTTTGCATCAGATGCACTGCATATCCCATTAACTTAGAAACAGTGCCTTCTTGCTTCTTTCGACGTCAGATGCGATGTTCTGATGATGTGCGCTGGTTCCGTATTGTCGGCAACGCCACATCTATTTTTCCATTTGATGTTCAAGGAAATCTGCTCACTTAGTCACTAAGATCTGCCGATAGGACTGATACTGTGCTTCAAATACAGTTCATTTCGTAAATATAGTAGTATGTGTAGTAGCATTGACTCATGCATACTTTTGATTCTAGCAGTATGTCAATAATGGCAAGTTAGTTATTCGAGAATCAAGAGGCGGTGTGAACTCCCTCACCCGAGCTCCCTCTATGCTTGTTCGCCTGCGGTCCTGAGCGAATTCGTTCGTTCGGGTTGAGTTGTCAGCAAGCCCCAATACTTTGGTACGTTACGCTCTGGGTATGGGACCAGGGTCTCGCCTTGGGCCTATTCACGTACCGTAAAAGGAGAATAATATTTCTCCTGCGATTTCTCGGCTCAATTTCTGGAGTTCTGTGTGCGAAGTGGTTCGTACATGTAGAGTAGCTTGCTGTGGTATTTTCTTTTCATTTACAGGTCAGATGCATTTCCAAGTTCGTACAGTAGCGGTCAAAAATATATGCGGTTCCGGATTTTAACCATAACTTTGGTCAGCGTTTACATATCTTGTTCAATTTTTTTGTGTTTTGAAGACAACTGTCATTCAGTGAAAGAAGGTAGCCGAGTAGGGTGCAGTGTGAAGGTGGAAGAAATTATTTAAATGAAAACACTAAAAATGATCAACACCGGGCTTCGGTGCTGTCAGGATTCCAAAGGACGGGTAATAATGTTCTAGCCTCATTCCGCACTATTTTTTACATAATGGTTCGTTTCGTTGAGTTATGAGCTTTTTATGGCTAATTGAATTTTCGAAAGGTTCGGCCATTTTTAGGGCTTCCAGATAGATAATTTATCATCTTCACACTGCATCCTACTCGGCTAAGATACTCTTTTCATGGAGTAGCAGTTGCCTTCTAATTACTAAGAAAAAAGAGTTTGTAAACGTCGACCAAAGTTATGGTTATGTCCAAAACCGCATATATTTTTGACCGCTACTATAGGTCTGTTTATTTTTTGTGTGGAGCACTATAGAGTGTAAATAATAAATAAATAAATCAGTAGTTTTAGTCCTGGAGATCATTACTAATCCATGCTCAGCCATTTGATAGAGTTTTGGTTCCACTTCTGGCTTCAAGACGGCGCTTCACATAGATAAATAAATAAACCATTAATCTTTATATGGTAGCTGTATGCACTCTAAGGCTCTCATTTCGAGCGAATCACTCCATTACTGCTCCTTTTGTTTGATACTATCTCCACATGAATGATTTGCTTATTAGCTTGTAATCGATACGTTTTGCTCTGAGTGGAAGAATGCAGAGCTGTGGGACCAGCAAAAAATATGGGCATCCTGACCACTACTATAGGGCAGGGGCAGAGTATGCAAATGGGAACAAGCGTTACACGGTTTATGGTTTCCGGTGAAGAAGTGAGTAGATTTCACCAAGAAAAGCGACAGATGGCCTTGATACGTTCGTGGCAACCCCGATTTTTGCGTGTGTGGCCTCTTGGACCGCGCGCGTTTTCCATTGTCACGAGTGGGCCTTACAAACATTGGACAACAAGGTTTTTTTTGCAAACTCAACAGTCAGAATTAGGAGAAAAGCGTTCCTTCATTACTGTCTCACTGTATTTGATTTATGCCCTTGATCACAGATGGTGCTTTGCATGTTCTCATTAAATGTATTCATTACAAACTTATCGGCAGCCAAGCGGTTTTGGTGCCGTGAACTGAGCGTCATACCAACCACATACTAATTTATAACATTTACATTCCTATATCCCTTTTCTTTTTCCTTTTCCTCAAATCACCCACCCAAGTAATGCACATCGGCATCCATTGGGCCGCGTTCATACTTTGCGATGCCGGCGGCAGGGCGTTGCTGCGTCGTCTCTGCACCTTCCCATGCCACCCTGTCTCGCTGCTGCAGCCACGCCTTGCCGGAGCGAAGTATGAACACGCTTAGGGAAATCGTGGCGCATGTCTGGTGTCACAATGAAAGTAGTGCTGTTGCCAGACCAGTGCACCCGTATTACAGAGCCTACTGATAAAGATAAAGACTGATGAAGATGTAATTGGTGGGAATTCAAATATGAGTGCCGGGAGCTTTTCAGAGCTGCACTCCCACTTGGGTAAACACTGCCCGCGGTTGCCGAAAAAAGTGCGCCCCTCGGCAAGCAATGTTGCCTTCGTGTTAATCACTTTTGCGCCGGCCAGTCATCTTAGTATGTACATCAAGAACACAGCAAAGGAAAATCAAATATAACGAACTCACGTTTCTGGTGACAATGATATATATGCCTCCAACCCATTCATATACGAGGCATAAAGACTGGCAAAATGACAGTAAAGAAAGCAGCAACCCTTAAAATTTCAATCACATAAGCACGTTTTCCTCCTTGGTTATTATTTAGTGTATTGAAGTCGAAAATCGATTCAACTATGCTTCCAATGTCCGCTTCATGCTACGACTAATACAAGGGAACTGTCGGCTTGCGCGATTAACTTTTTTCGTACGCCATTGCGAAGTTGCTCGTGCTCAGTTGCGAATTAGCTTTAATTAGATGAGAGGTTCAAAAGTCATCACGTTGCCTACATAGATCCATTGAGCAACTAGATTCAAAGGTTCAATACAACTAGTAAACCAGATACTTATTACTATGCGATTCCTGTGGGATATTTATTATATATAAAGGTAAAAAAACTCAAGAACACAAAAATCAATGTGAACACTACACGAACGCATGAGATAGACGACTAGACAAGCGCGTACAGCATACTTCTGAAAGCGGAAATGCATGTTTTTATATGCACGTGGACTTTTTTTTGTGCCATATGTATAACAACAACAACTCGGATAGACAAGAGAACTTCCTTGATCATCTGAGTTGCTGTCGTTAGTATGAGGCAGAAAACGCACGTCGTCATCAGCAGTCCACTTCATGCCAGTTTTTTTGAAGTATAAGACCGCGAGAGAGAGTAGCACTGGGGAGGTGCAGAGTTGACGCAGGCAACGAGGTAGGGTTTCATATGCGAAGACGCAGAGCAACGCAACCACGACCTGCCGCCGGCACCGCAAAGTATGTCCGCGCCCTGAGAGACCATCACTTCCCTTATCTGTTAAGCCGTGATCACACTTTGTGCCGGCAGGGCGCGGCTGCGTCCACTGCGGCAGTGAGGCAGAGTGGCACGAGAAGTGGCATCAGACACGACACAGTGAACGAGACAGGATGGCACAGGTAGAGACGCAGAGATGCAGCCACGCTCTACCACTGACACCGCAAAATATGAACGCGGCCTCATGTTTCATATTTTTGGAGGTTTCCGATGAAGGTACTTGTATATTTGGAGGCATCAGATGTAGTTGTACATGTATATCTATTCAATCTCGATTCTTGAACCTTCTGAATAGTTGAGTTCATCGACATCACAAATAACCATTTCTTGTTGAATGTATGCAAATACTTTTTTAGTTGCAACTTTTGTACTGAATCGATCTAAGGCCGCGTTCATACTTTTCGGTACCAGCGGTAGGGCGTGGCTGCGTGTCTTTGCACCTCCGCCTGTGCCACCGTGTCTCGTTGCCTGCGTCGTCTGTGTATATCCCCCGTGCCACTCTCCCTCGCTGCCTGTGAATGAAGCCACGCCCTGCCGGCGCAAAGTATGAACGCGACCTAAGCAAAGTTTTAGTATGTTGTACCCGAAGGTACTGCATACTATTAGATTGGAACATAATTTCTGTCACACAATGACAAAAAATTTCAAATTTATTTTTCTTTATTTGTGTCTAACTTCAATCAACAAAATATGCACCATTATGATCAACAATATATTGCCAACGAAGAGGGAGATTATAGATGCCTTGCTTATAGAAGTCTGGAGATTTCTGGTCGAAGAAAGTCTGGAGGCCGATTTTGAGATCATCGTCATCTTTGAACTGCCGTCCATCGAGGAAGTGGCTCAGAGATCGGAATAGGTGGTAGTCAGTTGGGGCCATGTCCGGAGATTACGGTGGACGGGGGAGCTTCGTTTAACCAAGGTCCTGGATCCTTTGACACGCCAACTTTGTCACATGTGGGTGAGCGTTATCGTGGAGGAAGAGGTCTTGGTCCATTTTTCCGGTAAGTTTTGCCGCTCCGGTGTCCAATTGCCTGCAGTAGAGATCGGCAGTGGCTGTCGTGTTGGATGGTAACAGTTTCCTATTTTTTTGAAAATTTTCAAAAAAAAAAGTTTTTTTCTCAATGCAATTTTTTGAAATTTTTCCTGTTCCAATTTGAGCCGATCGAGCCATCGGGCTGCCGCCATATGAGAGACAGTACCTGGGTCCATCGACTGGTTAATTTTGTTAGTGGCCTCGCATGCTGAGGAACCGAGGCGGTGTTCGTGAATTTCGCACCTTTCGCGAAATTGCCGTAAATTCACTGCTAGTTGAAGCCGTAGAGAATATGAATGTGCTATTCAGAAGCCCTTTTCAGGCGCTTCATATACCCCCCACTACCAAATGCTCCCGAAGCTTCCACAGTTTTCCCCAAGGAAAACAAAAAGTGTGACAGAAATTATGTTCCAACCTAATAGATGTACTGGTGCGGAGTGAAACGGTACATATAAGGTACATGGTTATGAACAGGCTTTGGTTACGAGATCGTCATTTTCCACCTGCCATGCTTTCTGAATCTTCACTATTTTCTCTTCCTAAGCCACTTTTGACGCTTCGCTTCGGTTATATTACGGCTGGTGCATTTGAGGTAATGGCTAGGAGATAAACCAGAGACTTGATTAAGCAGAAAGCCTTTTGTCTTGCCATTTTTAGGCTTCATTCATACTTCGCACATCGTCGTCGGTAGCGTTTAACAACGGCATCGGTAGCGACAGCACCAAAATCATGTGGCCGCCGCCGATCACAGTGGCACTGTGGTGACGCGCTCCGTTTGTAAAACGCTTGACCCAACCACACTACATTATGCAGTATTGCTAAAGCCACGAATTCTCATTCGATTCTTGGCATAGTGCCACACTATACCAAGATTCGAACGTCGCTGCCGGTGCCGGCGCTTCATGCAGTTTAACCCATTCGCGACAGCGCCTGTTTTCAGAGAATGGCGCGTTTGGACCGATAGCTTACGGCCGCCGCGCGTTGTAAGCCATATATAGCTGACACGGTCGCGATGAATAACCAGTATTGATTGAAACCATATAGGTATGAAAACGCATAACACATAAGAAGTCATAAAGAAAAACTACCCAAAGTGTTACCGTATTTTGATCTCAGTTTCGAGACGCGTATATGTGCCACTATCAGGCTGATATTACCGTAAAGTCCTATGAATGTGAATACAACAACTCCACTGAAAATCACGATGCGATGCGTATCGTAGTTTATCGTACTTCTGTTCTCCATTCTGTTCTGTGCACAAGGAAAAGTGCTCTCAATGCAGCCCTGCAATCTATTTGTTCTAGTTAAAGGTGCTACTCATATCTCATAATAGCAGAATAGACGATCTGTGGAGATGGGGACAAGTTTGAGATGAGTAGGGCGTGGGACAAAAAGTAAGAGCACACATGGACCAAGTTAAGCCACTTATGGTGTGCGGAGCATGCACTGAAATGTTACGCTTTCAGCCCCAAAATTATTGATTGGGCTCCGATATGACCCAAACGTTGGGTAATGTGATGTGGTAGTGGGTAATGAGCAAATCCATAGAGAAAAGCAATTCCGATCGACTTCCTGACACCCATGATATTACGCGCGCAGATGCAAGCGCTAGCTCAACTGGTAGTTTTATAATATAAATAGTGATTAAAGGCAATTCAAATTAGTCATAAAACATGCAGATCGGTATGGCAAGGATTGTGATCGCAACGAAACATAAATTATGCATAAACAATGAATCAACTTTAGTGCCCTCCACGACGGGCTCACCTAATCAGTATAACGTGTGATGAAGCCGTTAGTCAACCAAAGAGTGGGTGGGGTGAAGAGGGGTGGAGCCGTCTACTATGTATAGTCCCATGCACGTTTGTGGTCTTTGCTGCAGTACGACGGTACATGTATTCCAACGATCTCTCGTGCTCCCGTAGAGAAAGACGCGATGCAAAGCGACACCGTTCGGCCGAAGGTGTTCAGCGTCAGCCGCACTCATCCCTGACCCTCATGGAGCTAGCTGGCTTTACATGAGAAAAGCTTCGTATGAATTGGCAGATTCTATCCATCCTATGCTTCGACACGATATACTTCACATAAAAGCACTGTGCAGAAGCTAGAATGGAAGAAGGTGTGGGAGTCTGGATCAGTATGGAAAGGAATCACTTCATAGACGATAGTACATGAACGATAAGATCACCATAATACCCCTGGATGCGAACTCCACTGCTATGTGACGTGTGCCGTTTGAATAGAGTTCGAAGTTCAGAAATTGGAAAGTACGTCAATCGTGTGATGCATATCAGATTAAGAAGCGCACATGATTATGCGTTGCTCAATTAAGAAGCAATTTATTTAGAGGTGACCAATCAAGCCATATTCAAGTTAGTGAATTGCCTCGTCAAAGCTACTGAATTCCACATTTTTTGCTACATAAGCTCACAATTCAGCAAGTATTTACCTATGAACAACAACAAGAGAAGGAGTAAACAACAACACTCGAAAAACTGTGATAACCATGAATCATTCCTTTAGCAGTAAACAATGTCCTGATTTCTACAGCTGAACTGAGTGTAAACAACGTCATGAAAAATGCTTCTGTGCGTACAGGAATCCAAAATGTGTGCTTCCACATCACTACAGGTCAATCGGTTCGAGTGGCCCATTCGGGAAAGGAATATTTGTGTGATGTGAGAGCGAAATATTCGAGCGTTGTAATTGTACCTTTCCCATATTCTCGACAGGCCATGAAAACGGGTGCAGGTGCTACATAGCAGCACCACAACTTGATCATTTCAGCATCTCATCGCGCGGAATAGCGCGATGCGTGCGCATGAGTGTCGTCATATGTAGATGGATCCTACAACGATTATTAGACCTTAGGCTGCGTTCATACTTTGCGCCGGCAGAGCGTGGCTGCGTTTCCAGGCAGCGAGGCAGAGTGGCGCGGGAGAGGCGCAGACACGACGCAGGCAACAAGACAGGATAGCACAGGTGGAGACGCAGAAAGCCGCAGCCAAGCCCTGCCGCCGGCACCGCAAATTATGAACGCGACCTTGTGATTTTTTCAAGTTATTACCGTCCCGGAACCTAACTGCATACAGTCTCC
This sequence comes from Trichostrongylus colubriformis, assembly GCA_963978905.1. NCBI lineage: Eukaryota > Metazoa > Nematoda > Chromadorea > Rhabditida > Trichostrongylidae > Trichostrongylus > Trichostrongylus colubriformis. The sequence goes on from OZ022256.1 coordinate 4,653,218, forward strand.
CATGCAGCTCGCTGTATCAGTTACGCTTACACTTCTTTTATTGGTTTTTAGCGGGCGTAATCATGTCGCCATATTCGCCACACGGGAAGCATTTCATAACCTTTCTCAGCACCACTGCCATGCAGCGCACTCCCAGGCGTCAAGGAAAAAGGTCGCTTCAGTACGGCTCCCACCTGTTTATCCTTAATTTGCCTAACTCAATTTTTTTGAATTAATTTGATCAGGTAGCTGTGTCAGTCAACGGCACGTTTCGCTTCTCGTATAACCTAGGATCATAGTTAACCTCAGCGATTACGACTCCCTCTTCCCTCCCTCCTGTCAAAGAAGACCCCCGTCGAGGAAGTCTCGACCCCGGGACAGGGTCAAGCCTCCGTTGAGGAATCCTCAACAGGGGGGTCGTATTTGGTCTGCTAGGAGGGGGAGGGGGTCGTAATTGTTGAGGTAGGCAGTGATCAGCAGAATTTCTCAGGCTTAGGGTCTAAAGTGTAAGGGGAGAAGTGATTAAATTGACTGAATGGGTTCGAACCCAAAACTAGTTTAACTTAATAACCATCGAAACCTCATGCATGGCGCAATCCACAACGAAACCGGCCAGTACCAATAACTCTTTCGTTGGTCCGCTGACATCGAAACCACGTACGGAGACACCTCCGAAATTCACCAAATAACCGTGGAAAGCGATATCTATCAGCGGGTACCACCGTGGATGACACTCCAGAAACAATGGGATGAAAGCGGAAAATTGGCTGATACGGACTTCTTCCATATCTTACTACGATCGCAAGTACGTAATCTAGTGTTGGCGGCCACTATGCGGACCGAAAAAACGTTTTATTCATTGAGAATGTGGATGGAATCCTGATGCATGGCGCGTCCCACAGGGAAGCTGACCGACGCTTCTCGCCTTTCCACTAGGCCTCCGAGAGCGAAGGATGCATACTGGAAAAATTTCAGTAACAATGAATCGATTTTTGGGAAGATTCGTGGAAAGATCTCGCAAATTCGACGAAAAAAAGCTTTCCTCAACTGGCTTTTTTGAACTTTTCTTGCTTCGTTTTGAAGATATGGCATAGCTCAGGTAGTCATTCGAAAGCGACAACCTAGCAAACCCTGCTTCACCCAAACGAACTCGTATAGTTAAGTTTGAAGGGAGTTATGGCCATTTCCGTGAAACACTTCGAAATTTTCCTCAACTAATCCTCAACTGGAATTCCACATCGAGAACTAAGCAACCATTGAGGAAAGCAAGCGGCCAATAGATAGGTCTAAGGGAGTTATTAGGAAAACAGTTTACAGCTGTTTGAAAGGTGGGCTCTAGGTAAAGTTTGAAGTGTTTTAATAATGTCGGAATTTAGTATGGGGAAGATACCGCGCTCCTTCGATCGCCGCGTGCAGCCGTCGCCTGACATGAGATCCTGAACTTCTGTAGATGTGTAGGGTATTCTGGATTATTATTTGTAATTGTTCGATTATGAGATAGAAGCGTGATCCGATCTGTAATCTAGGATTCATAGTTTATATACTGGTGTATATTATTGGGAATTCCACCTGTACCACATATTTTTCGGGTTTTTGCGTCCATTTAGTTGTATATTGGTGATTAGTATTCAAAAAATCAAAAAATGCTAATTTGATGGGTTCTGTGCAAAAAGAGGGGGGGTCGTATTGGGGCCCCCTTTTTGGTGGGGGGTCGTATTTTTTGAAAATTTTCCTCAACTGGACGCTTGACCCTGCCCCGGGAGTACCCTGCTGGCATGCTGCCAATATTTTATCCTTCGCTTCTATTTCAATCGTTTGCGAAGGATGAGCAATATATTCAACTAATTTCTACTTGAGTTTACAGGTATTTATGTAAACAAATAAATGAACATTGTGTTTAAAAGAATTGGAATCACTACAAAAGGCTGGCAAGCACTGGAAAATCTCATTGGCAGAATTGTATTACTTAAAGACACCGTTAGGGGTGAAGTTGGCAAATTGGGGGTTACGAAAGTAGAGGTGCTCAGCAATACAAGAGTAGAGAAAGATCGACATAAAACGGCGAAAAAACCGAGAAATAGGAACCCAAAAATCCCCCTTCTCTCCCTCGTCCTCTGCTTCTCTAGCCGGTGTGGACTGAAGACAGGCCAGAGTCTGAACCAGCCGGTCGCGATTGTTGTCCGGCCCATCCATGGCGACTCCCCCGGCCGCATAACCGCATAACGGCATACCGAGCTTCGGGGTCGCCATAAGACCCCAAGCCGCGTTTTTGAAATGCGATTTTCATCACATGTGACCTCTTCCGAAGTAGAGGGTTCGTTTCAGAGAACATGTACTCCCAAATCTCAGTTTTCCCTTACCCCTAATGGTGCCTTTAACATGCTCTCCAAGCGAGCGCAAACACTATCGTAATCTCATATGCGCAATAGTAAAGTTTCTTCGGTGCTTATCTACCGTATTCAAGTATAGATATAAAAATGTGCTATTTATTCCTTGTATCTTATTGTTTGCGCCACAGGCGCCACATAATGGGCTCCTACTCTGATCGTGATTCGCTGTAAAGAGTGCAGAGTCAGAATTATTCACGGAGGTCAACAGTTGCCGCTTCAGTGGAGAGCCGTGATCACCAGACATATCTGAAGCTGAGTGAAAACTACTAGGAGTGAACGAATGTCTGGCTAGGGAAGAATAAGTCTGAGAGCTACCCAGTCACGTGGTGGCCAGAGCTTCAACCGCTTCAATATTTTTCCACAATTCAAAAAATTAAACGTGAAGTGAGCCATCGCGAAGATGTTCCGATACATTCATCATAACCGATTATGTGGAAGCTCTTTCCCCACCGGGGGTGTAGCCTTATGTGGAATTTTTGCTTTGCGGCATCGCACTCGCGGCGCTAGCAGCACAACTTGCCGCGGTCGGTAGTAATTCCAGTCAGGATACAAGGGGCTGATATCATGGAGGTCCTTTGAATGAATAGCTGTTTATCTCATCATTATTTGGAAGCATTAACTTTTGTACCTTAACAAGGCAAAATTGTATTATAAGAGTAAAAGAAACAATGACATTGTATGATAACAATCCCAATTAAGGAATAATCATTTCTGGCATGTAATTTCAAAGGGTGTGTATACAATGTACACAGTCACACGCGACGGGATCTGCCGCATCTCTTGCTGAGCGTGGCCGCGCAAAAATTCGGCATATGGCAGCACACCTTTCCCACCATGTTCATGGGCTATACAGTTTTCTAGGCATGCGATTAATAGGGTTGCACCAACGGCGGTCCATAGGCGCGAGTCAGCGTAAGATGGAAGCGATGTTGCTATCTTGCTATTTGATTTACTCCCAAAAATGGTATAGCTGGTAATGCACTGGTGGTGTACCTCGTACTTTGTACTGGTGCATATCGGGGACTTCACAGTGAATTGCAAAAAACCAGGGGATAACCACGTCGGATTCTTAACCTTTCAGGCAACCATGTTCTCATCCAAGGCGGATGTGAGACCTGGGTTGCCTTGGCAATTTTTCCCATGAAAACTTTACCTGTAAGTGAGCAGTATAGCGACTGCCACGGTACCTTATTACTCTTTTTTGAAAAATATACAGGGATTATTGAATTTTCTCTTGCATCTCTTCTACTTGCTCGCTAAAGGCCACGTGCAACGATTGAGTTAGAGAAAATCATAATCCAACAAAGTTACCCTTCCAAGTCCCTACAGTTTTCGAGCACGCAGGTAAAGTGGGCGGGACAGCGAGAACTCTTGCAACAATACGAGAGTGTTTCAAGTGATCGGTGACCCGGTGTGGGAAGGAAACCAAGGAAGGGCCCTGAGCCATCCCTCCGACGGCAACCGTTCAAAAGTCGTTCGACTGCAGTTCGAACTAGTCACTGTTTTTTTTTAGGTTTTTTCTCTGGACTCATTTCTTTCTGCGGGGATTTTTCATTCTTTTTGTGTTCTTGTTGGGTGATGTCCTCCTCAAACATATTCCATCCAAAAAATGTTTTGATATTACCACTGGACACCTTGGCTCGCTGCCTCATTCAGTGTACAGTGCGACGGGATCTTTTCAAGATGGCGCAAAGTTCCAGATATTTTCAATCATGGTGGCACCTTGAACGCCTGGGCCTTAGCCCGCTTCTGCCTTTGAGATACAACTACATTATTGTATTATTGTATTACTGTTATTATTGTTATTGTTGTATTATTGTTATTATTACAACTACATTATTATTTTTTTTCAGAAGTGTAAGTGCAAGATCCTAGCCATGCTTAGAAATTTCCACGGAATAAGTATATTATTTCACTTGCACCAGAACTTTTCAAAGAAGAGAAATTTATTCAAGTACTATAGAACATCACTGAAATTTAAGCCTTCTTTGCGGCCTTTCTTCTGAGAACACGCTTCTTGACAAGACGACGACGAACCTTGCGTCTACGATATGAGGCACCAGGTCCATTGCTGTAGCCGCCACCGCCGCCGCCAGCATTACCGCCTCCCACACTGCCGCCACCTCCACCTCCGACACTACCGCCTCCTCCGCCGACTGATCCGCCACCGCCTCCAACTGATCCGCCACCGCCGCCGACTGATCCGCCTCCGCCGCCGACTGATCCGCCACCGCCGCCGACTGATCCGCCACCGCCGCCGACTGATCCGCCTCCTCCGCCGACTGATCCGCCTCCACCTCCGACAGCTCCTCCACCGCCGCCTCCAGCATTTCCGTTCCGTGGAGGACATGGGCAATATTCGCCATCACCACCAGGTGCGGCATCAGTACCGGGAGCTCCAGGTGCACCAGGAGCTCCAGGCTGTCCTGGATTTCCGTTGGGTCCTGGTGGTCCAGGTGGACCAGCATTGCTACCGCCGCCACCAGTGCCATTGGGTCCTGGTTGACCAGGTGCTCCATCTGGTCCTGGAGGACCAGGAGGTCCAGGCTGACCCGCTCCGCTAGTTCCTGGTGCTCCTGGTTCACCGGGAGCTCCTGGTTGTCCATCACCTCCAGGTTGTCCAGCATCTCCTGGTGGTCCAGGAGGTCCAGGTGGTGATGATCCAGATCCTGATCCAGGGGATCCAGGGTTTCCGTCGGGTCCGGGGGGACCAGCGCTACCATCTGGTCCTGGTGGTCCTGGAGGTCCAACTGGGCACGAGATACAACCACCGCCTCCACCATTTCCACCGGTGCCTCCGTTGTTTCCGGGTCTTCCGGCTTGTCCAGGTTCTCCAGGCTCACCAGGAAGTCCAGGCTGTCCAGGAGGTCCAGGTGGTCCTGCAGGGCAGCCGCTGGCTTGTTGACCACAGTTCCATGATCCTCCTGGTGTGCCTCCTGTGCTGTAACCTGACTGTCTGCGATGCAAAAGTACTGCGCGTTTGTCTCGAGCCATTTCAGGGGTGGATCTCATCTCATGCCATGCGGAATTGGCAAGGTCCTAAACAGAAAGCGATAATTCATGTCCTGTATGTTGCTCGGAGATAAAAACTCACTTTGAAGCCGTCGAGTTCAGAAATGACGTCATCATAGAAGGTGTTGATGTCGTTGACGATGTAGACGACTGTCCCCAATGAGACGACGATGGCCACTGCTGTTACAGCGGCCACACCACTAGCCAAAGTAGTGGTTCCCATCCCTAGAAAGTAGAGATTTTGAAAAAACTTTCTTGAACCTTCAAGGAGAATTATTTAGGAAAAAAATGAGGATCTAAGAAGAATTTCAAAGGAGCTGTTCAGCAGGGAACTGTGATTTACTTCTAATTAGTGACGGCCTTATATTGACCAACTCAAGGTCATTCGCGCACAAGGAATGATACAGCAAACTGTAGACATTTCGGTTTTCTCATTGGTTTGCAACTGCCGCTAACGACAAGTAAAACTGAAAGTTTCAGCTGTGGAAGGTCATGCAATAAATGCAATAATCGTACCTGGCATAAGGCGTACCTACTTTTACTGATAAAGCTTGGCCATAGGTTGAGAATTCCGGAGCTACGGGGTTGGAAAATATGTTAGTAGTGTTTTTATAAAGAGCAAGCTATTTTGTATACTATACATCATTTACTAACAAACCGATCCCACCTAGGCTCAACACTCCGTCGAGAAGTCCTACAGAAGGGGTTGAAAGATGGGCGTTGGATTTATTCAGAATTTTCTTCGGCAAATGCTTGACACCCACGCTCCCTCGGGGAGAACCCAAGCACCGTTGAGGAGATTCTGGTCGATCTTTGGAAGAAGCTTGTCAATCGATAATCATAATTTGCATAAGATAACAATAGTATGATTACCGTTTGATCGCTTTTTAGGGTATAGGCACAGACATCTTTGAACAGTTTTAGAAGCGTCCATCGAGGGAACATTGATGGAAAGGAGGATATGGGGTGGGTCGCTTCTTTATGAAATTTCAGAGAGGGTGTCATACCAGAGGCCCCCTCTCAGAAAGTCGTGTCTGACCTAAAAATTCCCCCCACCATACTTTAAAGCTGTTGTAGGGCTGCTTTTGCGTATGTGGATCGCATTTCGATGACTTACCTTTGTCGGTTGCATCTTTTCAACTAACACTTTTATTAACTCAGACGAGCATCGGACCATATAAAGGTTCATCGCGATAGAAAGGTTCTCTCGTCGTAACTTTCGTGGAAATGGCCTCTGAAAGGACCCCAATTTCCAAAATATATATACATAACATATATATGCACCCAGATTAACCTATAATTATTCTTCAATTGTGTAGGTAGGAGGATATGGTTCCTGTCAGGCCTTCATTTCCTACTAATCACCATTCATTTCCCTCACACACGGAACTGCAGCGTTCTACGCACAGATACAGAAGGAGAGGAATTCGGGATTCGGGTTAGTACACCGAGGAAGGTTCATCACAACGAATTGAAACGAACTATCATCTCGCTTGAAAAAGAAGTCGAAAAGTGCTACAAGGAACCAAGATTTTTTTTAGACGGAGGAAAGGGGCCTAAAAAAGGCGTAGAAGGCATGACGGGCCTGGATTAGAAGTCAGTCTCCTGGAAACCCTAGCACTTTCAGTCGCTGCCACTTCCATGTGTGTGTCGATAGAAATGGATTTTGGTCCCGCCCAATTCTCCAACATATGTGCGGAATATCGATGAACTTTCCTGGAGAGAGTGGATGCTGAAGTTCATGCCCCCAGCGGGATGTCGTTACAGTCCGTTTGTCGTGGAGCGGGCCAAGAAAGCACAAGATATATCTTATGACTCAGCGCTTTAACCCTAGCACCATCTCACTTTACCACTGTAATAAGAGATGCCTGGAGAAGAAATCTAAAAAAAGACGAGGAAGGATCTTCGATGAGAAGTTTTCTAAGATTACTGAAAGTTAAAGGCACACCGCGCGATAATCAAAGGGTTGGTTTACCTTCTCAATTCATCTAGACCCTTGTATGGTTGTGAAGATCGCACCCCTTTCGCGGCGCCACGGCTCGCCCTCGCCGCGCATGGCCTGGTCCACTTAAGCCGAGTTGAGCCCACCGAGCCAAATCACACCTGGCCTTAGACGAACAAATACCAGCGTAGCTCTTACGTGGAGAAGGAAACTTGCGATAAAACTAAATAAGGCAGCGATTTCAATAGCGAAGGTAGCTTCAACAGAGTGTGTAGAACAGGTGATATGGTGGCATTTTGCGCTATATCATCTGGCAAAAACTCATTTCTAATCTGCAGTACTCGTACGAGGACCGATGGCAGAGAGCTTCATTTTTGGCAATTGTGAAGGGTTTCAATTCATATTTCTTCACTGATGAGCAAACCGGGCCTCTGCATCCTGTAACAAGCGGACAGCTCCAACAATTTTTTGCGAGGTGTGCGTGCCTCCAAAGAAAGTGGAAGGGGTCGGGAGAAAGAGAAATGTGTGAAGAAATGATTGTTTTGAAAGGAACATACGAGGTTAAAAGCGAGATAAAAACCCGGATTCAAAAGCACGACGTTGTGCTATGTATTCGCATCTCCCGTGCATCTCTTCGAACTGCAACATCACCTTTTCGAGTTGCTCGCTGTAGAAGATGTCATTTGTTGTCTCGTAGGGTGTATTTCATCTTCATGACTAAGTGAAATAATTGAAACAACAACAGCAACAGTCCACTGAATCAATGAACGGGAGAATAAGCAAAAGAATAGAAAAAGGTACTCATGGTAAAAAATCTACTGATCTAATCGTCGTCGTCCGAGCAAGGTGTCCTGTGTGCAATGTCTGCAACCCGAAGAACGGCAAACATTACGGTAGGTTTTGCCGTAGGCCTAAATTGTCCCCTCCCGGTGTCTTTAATAAAGGCTTTGGGAAATTTCCATACAATTCTGATCAGCGTTGATGATACCCTAATGAAGTGGGGGAGGGGTGGACATTTTGTAGAATGTGGAACATCTGTGCATTACTGACGTGTACAACTTGTTAAAGGAATCGTCTACGAAAAAATGAGTTTTTCCGTTATCCATATATTTATGTTGTATTTGCTTAATGTGGGCCGCGTGCAAATTTTCATGCGAAAAATGTGAGCTCGGCCGAGATACAGCAGCACAAAGTCTCGTCCAGGTGAGCGGGGCCTCCGAGTTAGTGCCCGCCCGTCGTCCGCCGCGGTTGGATCGCATTATAGGAGCAGGAAATTGCGTGAAAAGTCCCACTCTCCCTTCCCAACCGCGGCGGATAACGAGACCGGGCTTTCACTCAGAGGCCCCGCCCACCCGGCCGAGGATTCGGGGAGCTGTATCTCAGCCGAATTCTCAATTTTGCATGAAACATTGCATGCGGCCCTTTTTAGACACATACAACATGAAAATATGAACAACAAAGAAACTCATTTTTCGTAGACGATTCCTTTAACTATAAAAGATTGCCATGCCTTCACATGATTTACGTGTCACTAGCAGATTCCACATTTGGAGGATGCCCTAAAACCGACCTAATTTTACCAGATGCCCTCTCCTCATTTGGATGCCCGAAGGTTTTCACTGTCCTGATCGAATACAAACCCTAAACACTGGAGGATTCCACCGTTTTTTATTGTGAATGATTTATTATTTCCCAAGAGCAAACTTTTGAGCTATGGCCATAAAAGAGCACAGCGTCCTCACGTGAATCTTCCATTGATGCGAAATCGAAAGACACCATCTTCCAAAAATTGCCATATCCTTCTTTAATATGGTTTTTGAAAGGACGGGATAAATGAAAATCAAAAGGGGTAAAGTGGGAAGATATGGTGGCAAGGAACCGTTTCTTATTTGTGCTTCTTGAAGATTAGGCGAGCGGTCGACACAACGTGAGCAAGTGCCCTGCTACAATAAAGTGAAAGCCCATGCTTTTTCCATGACAGCGGTGATGAATAAAAATTTTTTGAGATTTTTCAAATGGTAAAATTTACCCTAAATTGCTAAAAAATTATGAATTGGCCAAGGTTACAGCCACTACACAGGAAGACTCAGGCGAGGATCTTTATGCGCTATATTGAAGTGGGGGGAGGGGGGGGGGGGGGGGAAGAGGGGGGGGACATTCTACCAAGTGTTGAAACCCATGCAACGCTGACAAGTCAAACTTGTTAAGCTTGAAGATTTACAAGCTTCAACACGATTAGCACGACACTAACACCTCCCCATCCATCATGTTAATAATTACTTCTTGGGACCACCCACTACATAAATGCCTCCCCCTCCCACACTGATAAACAGCCCTTTAGTCAAGAAGTGTACGGTAAGGCAATTCAGAAGCTCACTGTGTCCCATTTATCTGTTGGTTTGATCTACAGTAATACGGTAGTAATTGGCTTACCGTATACCTTCCTAGGCTAGAGCTGTACCCCAAACGTGATGGTCGGAAAATCATGTGTATACTTCCGAAAGTGTGTATCCTTCTTGCTATAATTTCTGAATCCAAACTGGCGAGAAAGTGCAATCGCAATTTTCAAATGGGGCTGAGCGCAGAGAGCCAGAGTGGCGAGGCATACGGTGAATGGGGAGGAGACGCGGAGCAAGCAATCGCAATGCGGTCCTGCGTCGCGTACGAATTTCTACTCGGGAGCTCAGCGTTTCCACGACGGGAACTCCGAAGCGAAAAGCGAGAATTCAGGTGAGCTTCGCTTTGTTTGCCATTATTTACACAATCTCTTTCAAATGAAAGTGATGTGGATGCCTTCCGTTCTGGATTCACCTCTTGGGCTACTGAAGCTTAGAAGGTGCCAAGGCGCGAATCTTCCAAAAAGTGCGAGTTTGCTGTTATCAACCCTTCTGAAAGGGATTTTATGGTTCTTTTCAGTTTTTGGATGTTTCAGCGATTCCAAATCTACACACAAAACTCATCATTGCTATAAGGTGCCGTTGGAACTGCTCGCTTTATACGCTTGTACAGTTTTGAGTAGGGTGAGTATATTTTTTATATTTTTAGGTGCTATTGCAGTTGGAGAAGGGGGGGGGGGGGGCACTCACCGTTGCGCGGTCGTCCGTCATCCGATACCGTTCTACAATTCGTACATTCAGGTGTATATTTCTATATGAGCCTTGTTTAAGAGAGGTAGAGACTTCCTTCCCCTCCGCCTGAAGTAAGGCTTAGACAAGATTCCAAGCAAATAAGCGATGCACGTCAAGCTTGATGGAGTGCCACCCCCCTTACCCGCTACATTGCAACTTTTTTTGTTTGCGGCGCTCATGTACTATGGGGATGGCACTCAAAAACAATTGCTAGGAAGTGTAAATTTTTTTCTCATCCTTAGAGGTTTCAGAAAGAGCTCCGAGGAGTGTCCTCAACCAGAAAAAGGATGAAAAATATTTGTTACATCCGAAGCCCCTTCCCCCTCAAGGCTTAGGCAAAAACCACATTCCCCGGTTTGCACTGATATCTTAGTGCCTCACAACACATTAAAAAACATAATACTAGAACAGACACGCATGAAAACCCGAAGAACAAAAAAAGAGACAATGAAATAACAAGGACCTAGCATTTAGCCTAAGCCTTGGAGGAGGGGGAACACTTCATACACGGGGGATCATCAATGGCAGGCAGGATTTTATTTGTTTACTTACTTTCGACATTTCAAAATAAAAACGTCCTAATGGCAATCGGACACGTTGATATTACATGTTTTGAAGATTAGCAATGGAATTAATTCTCTATTGTAATTTCAAATGTGTTTTTGAGTGCCACCCCCATAGTACATGAGCGCCTTGTTTGCTTCTGTGATGCTATTAGTAATCTTGTTCATTTGTAAAGAAGCTAGCCTACACTCAATTCTAAAAATTCTGAAAATCACCGCCAGATTTTTAAAAAATCCAAAGGTGACAGATGAGAATCCAACCTCTTCCAGATAACGTTTATATTTTATTTGATAAAATTCTTTTGATGACCTAGATAGCGACACTTTAGTGACTTTCACGAAATAAAGTTTACTGATTGAATAAAGAGCAGTTTTTAATTTTTCATTTGTAATCTTATTATTTGTGTTTGCATTCGTGACATTAAATTATAGTTAACAGAAGTTCAGCAGGTTTCTTTCAGCTTTGGTGGTTAATATCAGCTGAATGGTATGGAAGCTCCAGGACCGTCAGAGTCACCAGAATGTGAGTCTTTTTTTCGGTCCATCATGTCCTGTATGGAGATCATCGGATCGGTGTAATAATCTCATTAATTTGTGTCACAAGATCAGTCCTATATATGATTCGAGTTTTTTTTCTATTCCAGGAAAAAACTTATAACTTCACTGTTTATCTACATTTTTAGGTTCTGCAACGGCAACCTCCGAAATGGATCAAATGCAGGAGAGACTGGTAAAGTCTGATGTCAGTGACAGTCAGTCCTCCCATGATTTGGGAGCATCGACTCCCATTCGCATCATGTCCACTATTAATCCCAGTCGGGAATCCGCTCATCAACATCGTCTGCCACCAGGAATTCGAGTTGTTCGAGGATTATCAACTAGTGCAACAACGTCTGCAACACGCGTACCTACTCATCAAGTGCGCACAGTGCTTGGGACAGGTGCTTCTCATCCAGGACGCATGGTGGGCTCCGGATCTACGTCGCCCGGTTCATCATCTGTTCTAAACGCGCCTATCAGAACAGTGGTCGGTGCGGGATCTGGTATGCGGGTAATGCAACAAGGAGGACGAACGCTGATTGCGGTACCGAGCGGTTCTCGCCTGGCCGCCACCCTTACATCCGTAGCTGCACGAGCAGCTCCCGTTGAACTTTCGACCTCTGGTAGTTCTGGTCCTGCTCTTGCGGTCATTGATGTAAATCGATCAAAATCGAATACAAAACTCAATTCCGCTGAGAGAGCCGCCGATGACAATATGAGCACATCCGTACATACGGACTCTGACGATGTCCATAGTGGTAATGAGACCGCTGGAGGTGTGATGGAGGGCATCGAAAGTATTTCATCAGTAGACGGATCGACTGCATCAAATTCACCTCAGCCGAATGGCTCCGTCACCATATCACCTGAGACAGTGACAGACGATAAGAGAAGATCCGCAGGTGGCATGGTTACGAGAAGGATGACGCGTGGTACGATACCTCCTTCGACTAGCTCAGACCATTCCATGGATTCACTGAATTTTGCGGACGTTGCAAGGGTTCAACATCCAGCTGCTCCACGTCGACGAGCAACAAAAAGACCAAGTTTGTTTTTTTTTTTCGCCATGACTAGGGTTGAACTGTTTCAAACAGTATTATTCTAGAATATTCTCTTGTTACTGGCGATTTGGTTCGCGCTCAGTATATATTACCGTCTGATCAATTACCTCGACGAGCTTCTGTCCCACGTGAGGAAAACCCATTATCCATCACCGAGCAGGCGCGATTATCTCGAAGACCTATCGTCGTTCATTCGGTGCGTTGTGTTTTTTGCAGTGGATTTTTTTGTGTTCGAACTGCGTGAGTGATGTCAAGCTCCACGTATTCGATTTCACTTGCGAATCGCCGCATCGAAAATTCGCTGAATCGGTGCGTACCTGAGGGATAAAACCGGTGATAATCTTCCAAGGGAACTAAGCTTATGCATGTTCTGTTTGCATGCTTTGCTTTTTTAAAGTTTTTCTTACAATGGCCACTTGCATGAACCAGTAATTTCAGTCAGGAGTGGAATTTCCGATACCACTGTCACTTGAGGGACATCCTATGAAACTCGATGATAATGGACCCGAAAATCCAAAGGAGGATATTTTGAGAGGTTGACTGGATTGACTACCATAAATCAGAATTACATATAAATTCTGTGCAAGTTTTCGAAAGTGGGCTCCAACCGAATGAATACACGTTGATATGCTTTCTCTATTTAGATGATGATGGTATTCCATACTGTTATCTTTGCCATTCCGTGATTAAAACATGGCAGGGCTACGAATATCATATTATGGCTGTCCATCTAAAGTGAGTATCAAGTTCTCTTTTTTTCTACGTTTTCTGATAATTGGTTGATTTCCTCATTATTTCGTACACTGACGGTTGCCGTCGGACTTTGTGGATTTTGCGACTCTGTGAGTCAGGGGTGTCGCCGCTTCCCATGCGAGCTTGCTGCAGTGCAAGATCTCAAGGTTGCAGTATTGCGTGTGAAAGTGCGACACCGTTAAATCACAGAATCGCAAAATCGCGAAGTCTGAAGGCGGTCAGCTCTAGCATAATCTTGTTGTGCTGCCTAAGGTGATAAGCATACAGTAGCGGTCAAAAATATATGCGGTTATGGATTCTAACCATAACTTTGGTCGAAGTTTACATTTCTTATTCAATTTTTTTTTGTTTTTTGAAGGCAACTGGTACTCAGTGAAGCAAAGTAGGGTGTAGTGTTGAGATTGGAAAATTTGTTTAACTAAAAACTCTAAAAATGGCCAAACCTTTCCAAAAATTCAATTGGCCATAAAAAGCTTATAACTCATCGAAACGGGCAGGTGGGCAGAAAATAATACGGAATGAGGCTGGGACTTCGTTGCACGCTATTTCAAATCCTAACAGCACTGAGGCACGGAGTTCACCATTTTCAGTGGTTTCAGTTAAATAATTTTTTCAACCTTCTCACTGCATCATACTCGGCTGAGATACTTTATTTCATTGAGCAACAGTTGCCTTCAGAACACAAAAAAAAATTGAGCGAGATATGCAAACATCGAACCAAGTTATGGTCAAAATCCCAAACCGCATATATTTTTGACCGCTACTGTATCTCCAGTCATTAGCCTGTTCCTTTGCATTTTGACGCCGGTCTCTCTCCCTGTATGGTAAATCGATGGCAGACGTTATGTTAATTTTCGGTGTGCAACTAGCAGACTATTCATCAGGGCCTATTATCAAACGCATTCTCTTTTCTTGTGAAAAAGATGCTGCTCAAAAAATATGTTGACGTATAAGATGCGATAAATTGTTATTGCTTCGTTTCACTGACTTTTTCGGGACTGCTGTATGCTTGACAATTTTTTTTCGAGCCCCATCACACATAAAGGGAAATGTTCCGCACAGGCGACGGTGTATTGACCAGCTTGTGGGATTTGATATGAGAATTCGTACAGCATATATTAGTGTGTGTATAACAGATGTATCACCCAAGTTGATTCGTTGCAACCATTTTTGATAAACTGCTTTGGAAGTTATGGATTTTCTTTAAGATATCGACCATACCGGTGCATGTATTGCATGAAGGAGTTCTTCTACACTGAAGAGGAGGGACTAAGTCATGTACGATCTCAACATCATGGAAAAACCGTTACGGTCAGTTTGAAGTGTTAAGTTGAGTAATTTTCAATGAGTTTGAAATCTACTATTTCCTATAGACGGGATTCATGTGGTAATGTTCTGAATAAGGACCGAGGGAATTTCGGGGTGTTTCGGTAGTCATAACAAAGCTCTGCGCATTCAGTCATCGAAATAACTCCATAGAAACTGTTTAGCTGCTGCGAGAATATCATGACGATAAGGATAAACAACTGGAAGATGCGTTCTGTGCTCTCTTCCTGGCTGTTCGAGAAGGAGTAAGTTGTAGTCGGGCTTCTTTGTAGACCCCTTTCCTTTTAATCAATTTTAATGTTCCAGCCGAATTTCACTGCCGAGCGTGCTGCTGCAATCGAAAAGGCTGCATATATGCATCTCCAAAAGTTCAAGCGCATGCGCATGAAAGTGCCAGAGTTTGCAACGAGAGCGAAGTACGTTTCACCATTCTTCTTTTTTTCATCATTCTTTTTTTCAAATTCTTAGGAGCTCCCTCTATTTTGTCGCATTTTCGCGTAGTTTTTCGAGCTGGTTCTTTTTTTGGGATATTTGCATGTAGTATGTTGTAAGGAAAGTTATAGCCGATTTTGTGCGTTCACAAGATAAATTCAAATTGCA
The DNA here is from genome assembly GCA_963978905.1 of Trichostrongylus colubriformis. Classification (NCBI taxonomy): domain Eukaryota; kingdom Metazoa; phylum Nematoda; class Chromadorea; order Rhabditida; family Trichostrongylidae; genus Trichostrongylus; species Trichostrongylus colubriformis. The sequence goes on from OZ022256.1 coordinate 4,668,512, forward strand.
AAGCGCGTCAACGTGAATCAACTCACTTATTGTGCTCCTTAAATAGACAATAAGCTCTCTTCCTGAATAATATGCTTTTTCTGGAGTGCCACAAGGTTTTCGAATTACCAGGGAAATTTTAAAATACTGCGAAAATAGCACTTTTTGGATGATTTCACCTCACGAGTTTTTGTTTGATCGAGTCTCAGCGAAGCCAACCACAAATGTGAATTTTGCCAAGAGGGGGTGGGGGGGGGGGGGGTTGAAGCATTGGGTGGAACACCTTGTTCCTGTTTTCAGAAGTGCGAAAATGAAAATGAGTTGCTGGAACTTCCAATTGATCAAATCGCTCTAACGAAAACGGCAGAAAACGATGTGCGTCTATATTTGCAGATATCTAAGAGTAATGCATTAACTCACACAAATGTGCTTGACTATCTCAAGTAGCTCTGATCTGAAAAAAAACCTAAAAAATGGGTGCTACATGACCCCTTAGAGCCGTCATGCGTGAGCGCATCCACAAATCAACTTCAGCAATTGCAGGATCAGGGAGCGCATCCACAAATCAACTTCAGCAATTGCAGGATCAGGCCCTTACTCGTCCACCATATTCATCAGATCTATCGTTAACTAAGTCCCACTTTTCCCAGCATCTGGACAGCTCCTTCAATAGCATTGTGTTTAGTAGAAAGAATGGTGACTTGAAGTCTTTTTTTTTAAATAAATAGTCGCGCAAGAAGAATAGTCAGCCCTCCATCAAAATGAGACATGCAGGTATGCATAATGTTGCCAAAAGTGTAGCAATTCGACCGGTGTTTATTCTGTGAGAAAATGCAGTATGGACCGATTTATGATCTCCCGAAGCTGAAACTGCGAAAACCGACTAAGGCTTCCCATACAACCTAATATTTTCGTAATATTTCAAGGTCGATGAGAGATTTCGCATCCCAAACATTCGCGACGATGTCATCTCCTCCTATGCTTCCTTCCGTGAAATTCATGACGGAACCACGGCAAACATTCGAGCAGCTACAACATCACCTTGAACCTTTACATCATCCTCAGATATCAATGCCTGTAGATCATTCTAATGGACATCAGCGATACGTAAGAAGATCCATCTTTGGTGTACAGTATCTTACATTCAGTTCCAAGTCCTATTTGTGAAGTTTGGCTATTTTAGGTGCGCATGAGCAATGGTGAGTTAGCAGAGATCGGAGAGCAGTACGTCATAGCAGAAGTGAGTGTAGTATTTGATTTTGTCAGGGGGCTACGGCAGTTGATTAGACGGCAGTTATACCTTGCGAACGTTTGCAGTCCGCTTCAGTTCGGGTGAACTTGTTCACGTATTGACTTAACAATTCTGTGTTCCTGAGATTTCACAAAATGGCAGAGGCGCAAATTCGCGACACATCGATTACGTTACTAGGCGTTAGGTGGTGGGAGGGGGTACAGAGGGAAACATAGAGAATTAAAAGGAAGAAGTAAAAGCGTTGCTCTTATGTGTCCACTCAGTGGAAACCACCAAAAAAAAAGTGATTTTCCTCTCTACTTGCAATCCCACATTAGTCGAACTTTAGCAAATTTTTTACTGGGTATTTCTACCCCAAATTCAAGCGCACCCTTAGGGAGAACAATTTGAGAGTTTTGTCTGTTTCGTTTTCGTGTGTTTTGAATACTTAGCGGATGTGAGTTGTGAGCAAAATGTCTTTTTCTTGGCACCCCCCTGTACACACATACCGGCTGGTGCGTTTCTGCAATTTCTTCGATTCGCAAAGTATAGCTGCGGCTTAGTTTCATTTGTAAAACCGTAAGGATTTCGATCATGTTCTTGCTCTGGTCACACAGGATGAAGAAGGCCCTGTTGGTGAATATATTGAAGTAGACTACGTGGATGAAATAATCGATGATGGAGAGGATCAAGTGCGCGATGATCAAGAGGTGGTGGTTGAACGCTTATCTGATGCGGATGATCATGGCATGGAACACCCATACTAGTTGTTTTGACCTTTTTGTCTGTTATTTGTATTCACATCACTACTCATTTGTTTAAAGATCATAGAGACCATATTTAAACCTTTCATAGGGTCATCTTGCGTATCTGAGGCCATCTTGTCATGTTGATTTCTTGGCATCGTTTCGATTCCCAATAAAGTGTATATATTGATTTTGTTGCGTTTCTATGTCAGACTCATTACATGGTTGGTAAGTACACGAGGCTGCAAAACTTGCTACAATGTTAGTGCATGCTAATTTTCATTTTCTATGCCCCGACAAACGAAGGTAAACCAAATCTTCGTGAAGATAGCCATAGGACGTGATCATAATCACGGTTTTGGATTATATTCACTATGGGTTTATGGGCTATCGACATTCTGTTCGTCGTGAAATCCAGTGGAAGCAAATGCAATGTGTTCAAGGGTAGCAGATGAAGTGTAGCATCGCACGATTCTCGGCGTTATTTCCTTACGGTTGCGTTCATACTCTGCAGTGCCGGTGGTTGGACATAGCTGCATGCCTCTGCGTCTCAGTCTATTCCACCCTGTTTCGTTGCCTGCTTCTGTGTACCTCGCCGTGCCACACGGCTTCGCTATCTCCGATCGTACTTACGCCTTGCCGACGCTGAGTGTGAACGGGCCTACAGCGACTATCGTGAAAATGTCGCAAAACTGGTCTTTCGAATCTTTACGACGCTGTAACGATTCTTCATGAGCTGAAATAAATTTACAACAGCAGCTTCAGAATCTTCATGTAAATAACACTAAGGATACCAAAAAATTTTTTGAAAAGAGTGAACGCTAATTTCAGCTTTGTAAATACCTAACAACACCAATACGTGCTTTCGACTTGGCACCAAGAGTTCTGTTCCGTTCTCAGTTCACGTAATCTCACTCCCACTATCCACCCGGTTTTTTGTTTGTATTTTGCTTCAATCTATTGCTTTCGGTTAGTGAATATTCGAAAAAGGAAATGTCTTGGGAATCGTCTAGGGGTGATGGACGAGCGTATACTCGTCCATCACCCCTCTGCAAGCATTCCAAATTTTTCCATCTGTTTCTAGGCCATTGTGATCTCTAACAGTTGATGAATATCCTGTGACTGAGACCTGCGTCACAATCCACAGAATCATACCCTTGGTAACGATCAAACCTTCCATATCCTAGGGATGGGTGAGCCGATGCCAGTCTGTGTGAGAGGAGCAGCAATTACTTGAACTCAGATATGTCTTCAACTTAAATTTAATTTTGAAATTCGTTGCCCTTTTTTCAAGAAAAACCTAGAACTTTGTGTGTGGGAGGTATAAAGAGAGCACTAGTACTATGGAAAAGTACATTTGGATGATTTCAATATACAGTCTACAATAGAGCACCGCTTTGGCTCCAGCAATATAGGAAAATAATGTGAAGGGATACGATAATGTAATAAGTGAAAGTAACCAACAAAACAGCTTTTCAAATCCTAGGGTTTTGTTCGATGAGGAAGGTAGACGTGAAAAAAATTCACAAAAAATAGCATCAAAATGTTTTTACTACCTGTTATTTAGTAAATAGTCGCCATACCAAGACTGATCCATTCACCTTTCGACCTTACTGTTGTAGACCGGCGTTCGTACTCTGCGTCGGTAGTGGCTGCGTTTACAGGTAGCGAGGCAGAGTGGCACGGAGAGGTGCGGAGACGACGCAGGCAATGAGACAGGGGGCACAGGTGGAGACGCAGAGATACGCCGCCACGCTCAGCCATTGGCATTTCAAAGAATAAACAAAGCCTAAAGCTCTTTCATACTTTGCGCCGGCAGGACGTGGCTGTATTTACAGACAGCGGGGCCGAGTGGCACGGAGGGATGTGACATGGATACCTATCGATTGTTGGACGAAGGTGCAGAAACGACTCAAGCAACGAGGCAGTGTGGCATAGGCAGAGACGCAGAGTGACCCATTCACGTCTTCCCTACCGTCGGCACCGCACAGTATGATGACGACCTCATTTTTCGTCAATTACTATAGTGATAACTACTAATGAACAGGAGGCAGGATTTCCTCACATGATTGCGCTGCTTGCATGCTGTGGTCGTCGCTTCTCGTTGTCGTCATCATCACCAATTTGGGGCGTTGATAGGGCAAGATCTTCGCGGATGAATATTTATGCATGTGCGTGGCGTTCTGCCATTACCTCATCAGACCCCGTGGAATCATCACACGCGACGCCAATGTTGAATTACGAAATTTTATTATAAACCCCAGAAATGGTGAGTATTCCCTCATTATCATCTCTTTCATATACAATAAACGTAATCGTCTCAGATCGGATGGACTCATCTTTGTATAAGTACCCTGATCACCAGACGCTATGGTGCCGAAGTCTGGGAGCAGATAATGTGAGTAATTTTTTGAATACTTTTTTTTTTGAATTTTAAAGATTTAATTTCTCAGGAGGAAAGCAGGTTTCGCCGAGCGAGGCGAAATTGACGTACAAACATATTATGATGACACAGAGACCATGCGAATATTCAGAACTGCTGCTGGAATTTTAGGTTTGTGAGCTGTCTTTGAGTAGCAAATATGGAATCGGACGAGGTTCTTTTAGGTCTGTCAGTAGACGATATGTGGGAGATGTACGGTGAATTCCTGATCACATACGCCTGTGAAACCGGCTGGGAAAAGATGCTTACATGTATGGCAGATAACCTACAGGTATATATGTGAAGAAACAATAGCTAGGGATAAAAAGTGCAAAAAAAAAAGCAGTTAACGAGAAATCTTCTAATGAAATATTTGTTTAGTTAATCATTTTCTGAAAATAAAACATTTTTCGATGCATATGGTCCCACCTTTGACGCTAATAAGACTTCTGTGCTAAAAAATTCCACTTTACCATTTTGTAACCCTCAGTTTCCCTCATTTCATTGGTTTCCTGCTCAAACGATTTCTTAGTGAGTGAGTCTCCTTTGTACAGCATTACTATCGAGAGGGAGGGACAACTCATTAGATGTGGTATAGTAACATGTCATTACGTGAATGTAAAACAGTAACATTAACTTTACGGGATCTTACACGCATAATGTGAGATTACGATGCGTTGTTGACGCTCACTCACGTAAATACATATTACTTTTCAACATTTAACAAGCTGTCCCCTCTTACTCTCGGTAATTGGCTTTTCCTGTATTGCCAGCTCCAGTCCTACATGTATGTATTATATGTAGTTAACTCAGTTATCCCTCACAAATCACTACACGCTAAAGTTGGAACGGGTGCTTTCGCAATGATGGGGGGGGGGGGCATCTTTAAAAAACTTGCATATCTAAGCTTCTTGGAGTGGTTTTCGAGAGGTTAATTTGCACATTGAGGCGTAAATTTTTGCCTTAGCCTGGTGGGGGGGGGGGGGGGGGGGAGAGGGGACTTCCTTTCCCCTTGTAAGCTTAGGTGAAAATAGTGTCCATAATAGGTGCCCCGACCCTTATGTGTTTGCACTTAAGACCTTCAGGCTCTTTGATATGGTTTCAGTCTGAGGGATGCATCTGCGAGGTAGTGCGAGGTAGTTGACACTTAGGTCTCCCAAAATCGATTGCTGACGCATAACGACATCAGATGTCGCGGATGGATTATTTGATGGTTCTCGGACACTTCTGCACTCGAAGGAAATTACGATACTAAACACGAAACTACGATTTTTCTAGGAATTTTTGGACAATCTGAACTCGATGCATTACTTCATCGATCAGATCGCTTTCAAATCCGAAATGCGAGGGCCGACATTTCAATGTGAAGCGACTGGTGAAGGCTCATTGCGATTACATTACTTCTCACATAGACAGGGTCTTTTTCCGATAGTTAAAGGTGAGATAGCTGTATTTGGGTCTAGGTGTCCTTCAATAATTTACTCACTGAGGTGTAATGTAGGTCTTGTCCGTCAAGTGTCTCGGCTGCTGTTTGACATGGATGTGAAGCTGACCGTGATCGAACGATCTCAGGAAAGACGTAAAAGTGGTATGATTGAGCATGTGGTGTTCTCACTGGAACCTGATGAAGAACATCGAGCCGGAAAACGTTTAGCTCACAAGTTCAAGCGAGATACTCGCACTTATAATGATGAGAAACTCGTTGATCCAGTGAGTGACATTAGTTCCTCTCATTTTCCATTGAAGTAAGCTTTTACATCGTCTTAATTGTTCGATCTCAGATCTAGTACCATATTTGAAGACTTTTTTCGTATATCTTTTAACCTTTCTGTGAATTTTATAATATTATAAGTTCAGGATGTCAGGATGGCATGCAATAACAGGGATGAGGCTACTTACGCCGGAAAATCGCTTCGCGGTATCGCACTCGCGGCGCCACCAGGACGCATTGTCGAATCGATTGCCCTTGGGAGCCCGGCAGTGCGTGGCTGCGTCACCTCTGCGCTTCCACCCATGCCACACTGCCTCCTGCACCCATGCCACCCTGCCTCCTCAACCCATGCCACACTGCCTCGCTTGAAGGCTGCCATGCCCTGCCACCGGCACTTGCACCCGTCGCGCCGCTCCCCGCGGGAGGCCACGCGATTTTCCGGCGTAAGTAGCCTCACCCCAATAACAGACATTTTACACATGATTTTTTGGAGCGGCCCATGAAAAGCGAAGTTAAGTGGGTACAAAACGAATGGATTCTTCCGGTCAAGTCGGCAAACCATGCAAAATTGCTAGGATGAATTAAAAGTGAAGAGCCTGAATAAAAAGGAGTAATGTGATGTCCATGTTGGCATGTTTTGCTCAAGACAGGGTGCACTGTGTGCAACTACGACCACAAACGTCTTATTTTACGCAAAATATTGAATGCTTCATGCTGATCACGGTGCAGCATCCTGACATCCTGAACTTATAATCTTAGTGAATATTTTCTTTTTTATCTTTATGTTAGCATCGGATTGCAGAATACGCCACTGGCTGTTACACTGGGAGATTTTTCCACTATATTTCCATATCATATCTGTTTCAATAAACAAATGGTTGTGGAGCATGTTGGTGAGTGGAGTCCTTTGTATACATTTTGTCGTCAGCACTTTTTTTCAAAGGATCCTTCAATATTTACGGCGGATTATGAGATTTGAATTTTTTTTCTTCTCGCGTGTTTAAACTCGCCCTTTATAAAGTGGAATCTGACCGCGCCCATCGGAAGCGTTCAAGCTTTTTTCAATAAACTTCATCTTATAGGTAGGCATCTGCTTGTCGAGTATGGGTTGGCGGACAAGAAAATGATGAAACTCAATGAGCTTGTACAACTAATTCAGCCGGCTGACATTCAGGTATCCCACAAACATGCCATTACCAATCAATACCTATGTTTTACATTCAGCAGCTTACACATAAGAACATAATGACATATCTGAACACGTTGTTCATCTTTCAATTGAAACATCATTGCCAACGAAATGAGGTGGAGAAAGGCTCTAGTGAAGCTTTCCAGCAACCACTTTCTCTCAAAGGTCAGTCCTTTACTTTGAGAGGTTGCGCCATGAACACAACAGTCCATCTTTGTAGGTCAAATGATGCCCGTATGCGATGGTAATTACATTATATTTCTGTGTTCGCCTCATGTCGCTACAGTGAGAGACTTTATCAATTTGAAACTTTACATCTCCGATATGCCAATGCACGATGCTACACGCGATCTTGTTATGCTCAATCAAAGTCGAATATGTCAAATGGAACTTAAGTAAGTCAAGTGTTCTCTGCGTAAGCCAAAATTACGTCAGGATTTCGCGCCGTGGCTTGCATCGTACGACACGACGCGGGCCAGTATGTCGCTTTAGAACCCAACTGAAATAGGTAAACCATCGGAGGAATTGTCTAGGTTATAATTCTTCCCAAAACCATTCTACAAGATATAGTACATGACCAGGAATACAAGAAGAGACAAGAATTTTTCTCTCTGTTCCAAGGCAGAAATCGAAAAACTGGAAGGAGAGCAATTCGGTTGAATTACCGCCGAGCAACATTCGAACAGATATCAGCGGCCAGAATGCAGATCAAATTTTTGCGCCCAACGTTGATTTGCTTCTCACTCTACGTCTTTGACCTCGTGACTGTCGCTCTTTGCTCCTCAGTTTTCTAACGTCCACACCCACTCGGACGCCCCACCTCGTCGTCCATCTCTTTATGGAGCTCTTTTGTAATCGGACTCTTATTCACGTGTGTGAAATTTTGCATGCGACCCTTCGTAAGCAAACAGCATAAACATGTGGATAGAGAAGAATTTAAATTTCTGAGGACGGATCCTTTGATTGCTATCCATATCCACTTGATAAATCCTATGAGGAAACCTTTTCCCATCATTTTTAGCGCAATTTTATTGGGTGTGGCGATTGGTCGAATTTTCATGCGGCCTGTGCGAGTGGCGCGGCGAGTGCGAGTCGTGTGCGGCTTTATCTGTTGAAACAACAACAACAACAACATAGGCAAACTTCCGAAGCTTTCAGTTTGCAATTTTTGAAGGTCCTCCTCGGTACCAGCCCTATGCGTCTTGAGCGGAATTCCAAACGACTGCGGCAAGTCGTACTGTCGGCGCCGCCAGTGCGACCCGCGAAGCGGAAATTCGACCAATAGCCACACACTCGATTTCTCAAGGAGTCGCATCACCCATCACGCATTACTTAATCCATCCATTTTCTAATTATTTTAGCAAACGACTGGAAGAAACGGTCCGCCAGCTGAAAAAGTTGGCTGAAGATCTCGAAAAGAAGAAAGAACGAACGGAACATTTACTATACGAATTCGTTCCACCTATAATCGCTGATTCTTTTCGTCTTGGAAAACCTGTGCCGCCTCGTAAGTACCTCTCAAAGTAGTAAACGGCTTGCACCTGCTATGCAAAACAAAACAAATAAACACACAAATAAACTCAATCGTTCGCAATCAATAAGATCGTGAAAACAACTTTGATTGACCCTTTTCTAAGATATGCTACCCGTTCTAATTCCGCTCGGTCGCGTACTACCACTGAAATGTGATTTGCCCTACAATTATGTACTTAGGGTTGGGCAGTTAATGTACGAGTTAGGCCGCCGTATGACTTTGCGATTTTGCGATTCTGCGACTTTGCGACGTCGCACTTTCACACGCGATACTACGACCTTGAGATTGTGCAATGCCGAAACCTGTGCAGAACCGCGACACTGCGAAAGCCGAGTGACGATGATGGGCCTGTTGCCCCGGTTGGACACTGGTAAAAGGAGATGGTACCCGTACACTGTGAATGGGAGCACGCAATCTGCCATTTCACTTTCTCAGCCCTGACAGATGTTGGTAAAAAAATAACAAAATGTGGGAGTAAGTTTGTTGGTGTGCATATGAATTAGCGAACCACAAAAAGCCTCGAATAAGCCCCAGTTTTTTGACTTTTGGAAAATAGTTGCTGTTGAAAACAGTCATTCTTGTCTGATAGAAGCACTATACCAATCGACGGGTCCTGAAGGGGTCACTCAGTTGTGCCTATCGGGATTCGATCTGCGAAACTTGCTGGCGCCGTCGACGCCTTAAAACACTACACCGCCTAATTTTCAGTACACTTAGCTAAACTCCCATCGAAATCGCAAGGAAACATACTAGTGTAGCATTTTCAATGGTATTTGGAAATGGATGGTCATAACATCGCGTGATTCCACCCCTTCCCCCACAAGTGAGCCATGAAGCGTATAAAGAGTCGCACACCTACTCGAATTTCAAATAGAAAAACACAAAAAAACGAATGCAAAAAGCATGCAACAACACAACGAAGCACAACAACAAAGACACACAAAGCTAAAGCGAAGCACCCATATTACAACGCAATGAAAAGCCGAAAATCTGAAGAAAGTCTTTCTATCAGCGTTACGGTATACAATCTCGACACTTTCTAAACCTATAATCTCGTCGTTGTAAATGACGTTGTCTTATCATCGTGAGTACATCAAATGAAAGTCTTCACGTCTGGAACGCTAAGCACAATCGATTCTTACTTTTCCCTTTATGGGGTTCAGTGGTAGTACTGCTACACTCACGTTTTAGAAGAGTATGGCGAGTGCACAGTGATGTTCACGGATGTTCCCGATTTCGTCACCATTAATGGAAGCTGCAATCCTGCTCAGGTATACATCGACCATTGTTGTAGAATGAAACCTCATAAGGCTATCAGCAAGTCTTCTTGATGTCTCCCAATGCTTTTGCCATCAGGATGCAGAGATACGTGCCACTTGCACGTTAGGTTGTATATGACTCACTCACTTGCTAAAGCACCTAAACTGCTTAGAGTTTCTCGAAGTCATGACCGTTGAAGGGTCTGTAAATTTTCATATGGGTACAGTGAGTGTGCTGTTGCCTATCGCGTGGTTATCTCCGATACACTTTCAGTCCTCTATGAATATCATTTTCTTCAGTGCACGTCGAACATCTGTAGGCAGGGCATCCCCAAGGGATAAGGGTAGATAGGTCGAATTCCCGCGCGATCGCTCGTGGCGAGCAGCGCGGCAAGTACGAGTTGTTTGGAATTCCGCTCAAGACGCAATGAGCTGGTATCGTGAGGCACCTTCAAAGGTAAGGGAACTCGTGAAGCTTCCAACTGCAATTATTAAAGATCCTCTACGATACTAGCCCAATGCGTCTTGAGCGAATACCCAACGACTCGTACTGACGGCGCTGCGTGCGGAAATTCGACCCATCAACCCCCACCCATTCCCATTGTCGAGGGAAGTAGCCGCTTTAACACATCTCCCCCCTTTTTTTACGTGGATTAAGTACGACTCTTTTTTCGACCTCTACAATACCAGTCACTGTTGCCTGATTTGTTAGCTGCAATGTACCTATTTCATTGCTATGTATTCTTACCTGAAGCGAAGGATACTTATTTCACACTCTCCTACACGAGTTCGCTGTGAAGTATCCATCGCTTCTCATCTGCTTTTTGAAAGATTAGATTGTAGTGCTCAACGCTCCCCCCTCCCCTCCTGCTCTGTCAAATACGACCCCCCCTGTCGAGGAATGCTCGACTCCTGTACCCTGCCTGCAGGTGGCTGGACAACAAGATTCGTATCTCCTGATCCACAGTGAATGGAGCAGCAAGAGCCTGTACAGTAATAGATCGCATTCTCAGTGGTTGTAGCAGATATACTACATATGAGCAGCTGTTTCCTCAACTAAGGATTTTCAGGACACGTCCTTGACGGGTCCTTGATTTGAACCAATTCTTTCTACAACTGACCGAAATCGCCTCATATACATTTCGAGGAAATCGTGGGGGTAGGCTTTGAGTCATTCCAGCGATTAATACTTCATAAGGCTCAAAAGCAGCGAAAACACAAAAATTTCGAAAGTGTCGCGTAACTTATGCAAACACCATCCTGACATGCTTAACTTACTTACACGATGTTACCCAGCTTAGTCAATATCAGTCCTAATCAACAAGAGCCTCAAAATTGATATTATATTTGACTCGTATGATGAAGAGGCGAAACGTGTCGAATTCTTCTTCTTCTTCCTCCTCCCTTTCCCCTTTCCGTTCTGTCTCCTTTCGATTTTCTCTTCCTTCTTCCTTTTTCTACATTGAATTAATACCTTCCTCTCTAACCCCTAATTTTTCCTTTGAACAATGGCTATACAGCTTGTGGGTAATCTGCAAAGTAGAAGATTATAATTTACAAACTCACCCTTCACTGCTGTTTCCTGATAACATTTACTTCAGAGCCTATCTCAGTGTTTATAAAAACTCACTTATTTAGGGTAGTGGTCTATTGTAGTTAAGAATCTGACTAGGGGCTCTTAAAATCAAAGATGTGTTCGGTGTTCCTCTGTATCATTCAGCGGCCTGATCAGCAATCTTCGAGTTACGTCGATGAATATCCAATTGAGATGGTCTCGTAGGCGATCTGTAGGGCTCATCCCCAATTCTGACGCTGCCTGTTGCGTGCTAGTAGCTGGCGCTCATCGGTCCGTCGCATTCCAAAAAACAGAATTTCATGCAAGCGCGTCAGCCTTGGTCATTCAAACCGGGTATCTCGAAGATTCCTATGATGGACTTTTTTTTCAGGTGATCGATATCATCACAGCTCTGTTCAAGCAATTCGACGTACTCATTGATAAATTTGAGGTACTTTAGGGTACCCTCTTGAACAGGACATCACACACTGACCAGAAAAATCACTTTTTCAGTGCAATAAAGTGCTATCGCTGTTGGACAGTTATCTGATCGTCAGCGGAGCGCCCAATGTCAATGATGATCATGCTGTGAATATACTCAATCTCGCGCTGGGTGTCATTTATGCTGGTCGGAATGTGACCGTTCCGGACCTGAATCTCCCTGTCAGGGTGCGCCAACATCTCAACAATTTCATCGAACTTTCGCAAATCTCATATAGTTAAGCATAATATTGACTGAATTCAGGTGAGAGTGGGAATCAGCTGCGGTTCAATCGTCGCCGGTGTAGTCAGCCACGAAAAGCCGAGGTTTATTTTTGAATTTCTCAGAAATGTACCTGCTACAAAATTTCACCCAACTGTTGAAATAATTGGTCACATAACCGATCCCTGAACATCCTTGTACAGTACATCCTTGATGGAGCCATAGCGACCCAGAGAAAATGAATCACCTCGAAATTCCACCCCAGCTCACAAGCCCCGTCCAGTGGTTGATGTCGTGAGCAATGAATTACTTGTTTACTCCGCATAACAGTATAGGATGATCGTGAATGAGAATCTCAATGTAATTTCTCGGTGGAAGTACTGTTATGGATGCGACAATGAACCAAGCATTCGTCTTTCCATGGTCGCCGTCAGATTGCGCGATCGACATTGCGACTTTTCGATTTCTGCGATTTTGCGGTGTCGCACTTTCGCTCACGATTCTGTAACCTTGAAATTTTGCATTGCCGCAACATCTCGTGCGGAGCGACGACACCTCAAGACGCAATGATTCGCATTGTACACATCTTGAAGGCCTCTTTTCACAAGGCACACTCCACACTTGCTAGAAGGCATGTGAGACATTGATCGTCTATGCTGGAAGTGCGTTCGGGTAAACACTTAAAGACACCGGTAAGAGTAAATTCGTCAAATTGGGAGATTACAAAAGTAGAGGTGCTCAGCAATGTAATAGAAGAGAAAGAACGACATAAATCTGCAAAAAAAAACGAGGAATAGGAACCCGAAAATCCCTTTTCTTTCTCTGGTCCTCTGCGTCACTAACCGGAGTTCACTGAAAAAAGGTCAGAGTCTGAACCGGCCGGCCGTGATCGTTTCCCCGTCCCTTCGCGGCGACTCTACCGGCCGCAGGACGACATGCCGTGCTGCGTGGTCACCGTAAGACCCCAAGCCGCCTTTTTCTAATGCGATTTTCACCACATGTGACCTCTTCTGAAGTGGAAGGTTCGTTCCAAAGAACATGTACTCCCAGATCTCAGTTTTCCCTTACCCCTACTGGTGCCTTTGAGTACGTCTGGGAGAGTGTTTGACACGCCTCACAGTGTCCTCCTATCAGTGACGGTCGACTCTCGCGTTCTAGCGGAGGGATGTTCCTCTGAAACAGTTTTTACACGTTTTTTTTTCGAATTTTTTGTTGCACATTGTTGTGGATTACTCATGAACTGCTTTAGGTACTGTATATTCGGTCGAACAGTCAACGTTGCTAAGCAAGTATGTGCCTACAGTCAACCGGGAAAGATTCTGGTCACCAACTCTGTTAGAACGTCAGTTATTTCATAGTTCCTGCGTTAAATACTAACTCGTCTCTATGCTTTAGAACTGTCACCAAGCATCACAATTCACAGTTCATATTCCGACAATATTTACCAATCGAATGCGGAACTATGAAAATGCTTACTCATTTTTTGGAAAAGAACGAAAAGCTGAGTGTTTGGGAAATTGCCGGCGTTGAAAAAGGTACGCAGTCTCCACGTATACTATTGGATACCTCGATATCTCGGTTATTCCAGAACCAACTCAATCAATTGATGGTTACAAAGAACTGAACGACACGGAACACGACGCCGAATGGGAGAGAGCAAAAGCGACAATTGTACGGAAACAACAGGTAATCTTTCACGACGGGTATTCTCAGTGACAGTAAAAGCGTGAAAATGGTGCAGTGACAAGTGGTGCATTCCGCTTGCATGGTGCAGGGATCAAATCTCGCAGTCAATGTTCCTCGGGCCAACTAAGCCTTGTGCCCCTCCGGGGTCAATGAATTGGTACCCTTCTCGTCTGGGAGGATAAAATCACTGTTTAAAGGCACTGGAAGGGGTAAGGAGAATGTGAGGATGCTTATTTATGTTCTTTGAAAACAAATACTTCAAAAAGGGTGCGGTGTAGCGGAACTCGCATTCAAAAAACGTGGCCTGGGGTCTCATCCCGATCCCGCAATAGAGCGGGAGCGTTCCGGTTCCTATTTCTCGGTTTTTTCGCCGTTTTTCGTTCTGTCTCTACTGTCGAATTGCTGAGCACCCCTACTTCAGTATTCCACAATCTGCCAAATTCACTCCATGCGATGTCTTCGAAAACGGTTGACCTCGCAAGTCACTGTATGGGCCAAGTTCACTACGATTCTGAACTAGAACGCATGACGCATTTCAAAGAGTGATAGTTTAATGTTGTGAACTCTATCTTTTAGTTTCAATTCCATCCGGCGTAACTATTTGGTAACTTTTCACGGATTAGTATGTTCACTTTCCAGTCAATTGAAAGTATGCGGAGAGGAAATAAATCGACGCAATTTGGAGAAAGTGTCAAAATGAATTTGTGGAAGTCGTCGATATACCCTTACAGCAATTTCTCATTTTCTGTGATGCTGTGTTACTGCGCATGTCACGCTTGTCGCCCCATTTTTGAACTTGCACTTATTCTTTTCGCCACGTAACCTTCCTGTCATGTGATCCTGGTAATCCACAAACATTGCGCGATTTGGATCACTGTCTTATCTATGGAGTGGCCTGAAAACAGTGTCAAACAATGAAGACACGCCTCGGGTTAGTCCGATTGAACTACCTGCCCTCTTGGAGAAATACAACCACTGCTGACTATTCAGGTTCCACCTCTTTTGCGCTGCCACGGCGCCTCCAAGCTGACCACGCCCACTTCGGTTCTTTATTCAGCTCAGCATAAAGGGCGTGGGTATCGTAGGTGAGAGCGGGTGGGCCGCCGTGATGACGCTATTTGAAGGAGTCGTCCACGGGAAAATGAGTTTTTCTGTTACCCACATATTTATGTTGCATTTGCCTAATGTGTGCCGCATGCAAAGTTTTACGCGAAAAAAATACGAGTCTGGCTAAGACACAGCACCACAAAGTCTCGACAGGGTGGGCAGGGCCTCCGAGTAAGTGCCCACTTCACCGTTCGCTCGGAGACGCACTGTAAAAACAGAAACAAACGTTAACCATCCCAGTCTCCGTCTCAACCCCGGCGGATGACAGGACGGGACTTTTACACAAAGGCCCTGCCCACCCGGCCGAGGATTTGGGAAGCTGCATCTCAGCCGAATTATCACTTTTTCGCGTGAAACTTTGCATGCGATCCTTATTAGGCAAACACAACATAAATTATGGGTAACAAAAAGTCATTTGTCTGTGAACAATCCCTTTAATAGCGCAAAAAGGGAGGACCTGGATAATTACCAAAGGGTCTATTGCCCCAAGAAGGTATGCCGACTATATCGATATCGAACATCGCGAATTGTGCCTTTGATTATATAGCTGTAGAGTAATGTCGCTTAACGCCATTACTGATTTTTTGAGAATTACGTCGAAACGACGCCGGAAAAGCCGGAGGGGAGGAAGTGCGTGGTAGGAGAGTTCGTAACTCAAAAAACTCGAGCCATTCTCAGGTCTCTGAAGAGGACAAACAACGAAATGTATGTTCAAGCGATAATTTCATCCTCTTTTAAAGAAGATGTAATTAACCTGAACAAAGCTCGCTGAATACAGTGTGTATGTGAGAAAGACACACTTACCTCTTGGTTACAGAATTTGAGTCGTGTGCATGGCGCACACCAGCACACGCTATCAGCAAATCACGAAAAATGCGGTTTATGAGTCCAATTTAGCTGCATTTAACGATTCTGCCACTCCTTCCGCGATTTACAGGATTTACTTGTTTATCAAAGTTGTTTCTGAGTATTTTCCGCCTTGTGGCATTTGGGAAGGTGAATGATACTTAAGATTTGTTCAGGTGATCGACGCTTTCCGTCCAGGACCGTCACGAACTCGAAGAGCATATGTGAGGATGCGTACTGTGAAGCAGAAATTTCAAGCTGCTCGAAGTAACGACTCAGGAGTATCAATGAGTGAACCGAACGTTGAATCCACTCTGTGTAGCATTATGTGAAACATGTTTATCGAAATAACTCGTATACTGTTTAATACTTTCTGATAATACAGAACTTCTATTCGGTGATTCTGCAATTTCTTGTGATCAAATATTTTCTATAATTTTCAAAAAATTCGTCATGTGGTGCGAACAAGTCCAATTGGGTATCAACAAGGATCACAAAGAGCACTTCACCTCACCACTTCACCTTCCCAGGAATGTATTTGTCGATCAGCGACTGATAGTAAGGCTTCAGTTCCGCGATGTTTGGTCTCTCATCATTTTTTGAGTAAAGGTCACAGCTACTGAAATAAAGAGTAAAAGGTAAAAAATGCATGAAATCATCAGAAATGGCTGGGAGGGTACAGGGAGGTACTCACTTGAGTTCCAACACTGCACTTTCCAGCTCGCGATCTTTGTCGTTCATGAAGTGCCGATAGGCATTATGAGAATGATATGGATAGAACGAGTGGAAGCGAATTGCATAAAGCGCCTCCTTGGGTAACGTGGATCCATGGTGCACCAAAACCTTTATAAAAAGGAAATCAGACAGTGTAAAATAGAAGATCAATTTATCGTTCACTTGGCTTAGTGCGGGTGGGAGGTGGGGGGGGGGGGGAGCCGGTGCGGTGTCACGCCAACGTGGTAATCGCCAACGTCAGCCCTGCTTTGCGACGTCGCACCGGCACTACACGATATAAAACCTCTGTGTGGCACTGATTGGCCTAACGGCCAACTTCTGGGATAACCTACGTTTCAAAGGAGTCTCTCAATATACCAATTACTGACCGTGTGGCTAAGAATCCCGATGGGGAATTGTATCAGGTGCTCCTCAGTGCAAAATTAGCACTGAACACTACAGTGCTGAGTTCTTATCTATATGATCAAAGAAACCGGGAGGGGTTGGAAGAGTGAGCGAAATGATCGTTTCCAAATGACCACCCGAGGGTAGAAGCGATAATCGGTAAAAAAACCCGGATTCAAAAGCACGACGTTGTGCTTTGTATTCGCACTCCCGTGCATCTCTTCAAACTGCAACATCACCTTTACGAGTTCCTCGCTATAGGAAATGTTATTTGTTGTCTCGTAGGATGTATTTCATTCATTATGATGACGTGGAATAAGCGAAACAACAGCAACAGCAATCAAGTGAAACAATGAATGGTAAAATAAGCGAAAGGGTAAGAAAAACAGTGTTCCTGATAAAAAAAATTCAGTGGATTCAAATTCGAAGCCTTAGCAAGGTGTCATGTCTGCAATGTCTGCAATCTGACGAACTGAAAGCGTTACGGTAGATCTCAGCGAACTGCCCCTCCCTGTGTTTTTTACTACCAGCCTATTAGAGAAACTCGTCCATCTCACAGGTCAACCGATAGTTCCCGTTGTCATTTGATTTCTAGAGGTTGCCTTGGCGCTTTCGTTACTGCTGGACCCCTCAGCAGGCCATTCTTTCAGTTTTCAATGGAAGTCATTCAAATGAAAATCATAGCGTTAACTTACATCCACCTTATCACGCTAAACGGAATCATCATTAAAGATTTAATCGATCTCTGATAATCACAAAAAGCTCATAAACCTACCTGATACATGTACTCGTCATGACTCCAGCACATCATCAAGTTTTCAAATCCAATTCCTGCACTGTACATGCCCAGGTTGGTACTGCAAGGATTCACTCAACCTGCTTCCCTACACACATATAGTCCAGTTCCCGAAGGCTGGCAGGGCTGGCCTACAGAGCTGGGTGAGAGTGTGTGGCGGAGTGAGAGAGATCGATACAAGTCCGTAGGCCTCGCCCTGCCAACCCTCGGGAAATGGACTGTACATTGAACCTGAGACAACCTACTTATATTTTGGATTCTGCAAGTCGGGATTCCCTTCAAAACTGTCGATACCGAAGACAATAGAGGGTGATGCCGCGCAGCCAACAGGATAGGTATCACCTAGAATGAGAAAGTATTCTTCATGTCATGGCAGCAGACTTTGATGAGTAATTGTTGGGCATTTATATTTATTTATGCGCTCTGTGACGCGTCATTATAAAATACAAAGCTATAGGTGGGACTAAGGCAGGTAAGAATCGAACAAGAAGCATTCCTATCATTAGAAGACTAATCAAATCTTGAAACATAAACGTTTCAAATTCTCTAGATGAGAGAATTATACAAATTGAACTCAAAGTTCAAAATAAATATATTCCGTGTTCGACTCTCCTATGAACTTGGCATAGATAGACCCTCTGGCTAATTTTCGTCTAAGCCTTCCAATATTCATGCTCCTATTTATTCAAAGCTAACGTATCGGCGTCTTCGCCTTGTTCAGGGCCTGGTCTGCAAAGTCAAAAAAACTTGAGATTTAATGCACTAAACCGAGGAAGGGTCGGGTGTAAGAATACTTCGAATGAATTGCCTCATGGAAAATTTCAAGCACACGCACAAACGAATTTATCGCGAATTTTCGATTTCTGCACTTCTGGGAAATTCTAATGAAAGGATTTCAGTATTCTATTCCCAATGTTCATATACAACCTACCAGTGACAGCCCACTGCTCCTCTCCCCATACACTCATGACTTTTCCCAAATCGTGTACGAGTCCAGCTAAATGCATCCATGGCTTTTCCGGAACAGCTTTACGAAGTCTCTCGGCCGTCTGATAGGCATGGGTCAGATTTGCCTCATCGACCTGAAAACGTGTCTTAAGGATGGATGCGCATCGTTAGACCAGGATCAGACAACGACGAGCAGTGCGGCGAGTGCGAGTTGTTTTCTTCGCGTGATTGCCTACTCTCACTTGGAATTTTGCGCCTAATACCTGCGGAATTGATGTCATTACATTGAAGTTACTATTACTTTTACTTGTTACGTTGCCATACGTTCAAGTGTCTGTTTCAACTTTGTTCAAAGTATTTCTATTGTTGTCATTGTTTGAAGTATTTCTAGTATTATGTGCTTTAAGTATTCTATATTCCAGATGCTGTCGCAATGAGCGGGTACATTCCACTAGAGGCTAGATTCACCTGAGCTCAGAAAGGGAAGAGACCTCTTTCTCCTGGGTGTGTAGCCTTATGTCGGCTTTTCGCGCGGCCGCTTGCGTCAGACTCCTTCGCGTGTGATTACGCTTTCAGGTGAGTATTTTTGCTTTTTTTTTTAACTTTCGGCTGAAGAAATTAATGCCCATTGTGAGATTCCTTTTTCGCTCTTCACCACAGTTGGATCATTGGGCGTTTAAAGGACTAAACCCAACAACAAAACTTGAAAAGTTAAAAACGGCAACAAGCAACAACAAAGTGAACAACGTCAACTCAAAACCGCTCAATAATCAGCAAATGTAAACTTAAAAGGACCCGATCCCTCGGTGAGGCCGCGTTCACACTTTGCCGCACCGGTGGCAACTCCGGTGCCCTTGAGGGGTCACGTCCGGCATCTTACAGTCGCACGCGAAGAACCATCCGGACTCACCGTGGGCGGACACGCGATTTTTCGGCATAAGGCCACACACCCGAGCACCCTATGTTATTTGAACCCCGAGCGATACATCCGAAATAAGGAGCAGGACACGATAATCGCTTCAGCACCTAGCTACCGCGACTCTTTTACCACACATGGCATCGCACGTCGTGTTATGTAACCCTATTCTAACGATACACACCCATTCAGAAATACTTTGCTGGAGGGCCTTAAGCACTTCCAAAAGAGTTTATGGCGGTTGATAAGGAAGTGCTTACGTCGGGATCACTTTCATCCAGGAAATTCGAAAGCATATCGAGAGCTTCCATGATCGTCATAGTGGCATGATCGAACGATAACCATTTACGATGCTGCAAGACAGATTTTTCGCCGGTGGGAAAGAAGGTTCACTTTTTAAATTTTTCCTACCATCTCTTTGACAAATTCCACAGTCTGAAGTCGATGCTGATTGTAGTAGTGATTTTTGACTCGTTCCTGGATTCTATTCTTCGGATCCTCCACGTAATTCCGATACGTCTTACCACCCTCCGTGAACACCTTTCCAACACTTTCAACTTCCAACATATTCCAAGCTAAAAATTATAACAATAGTTCATATTCAAGCGAGCAACCCTGTAAATATTAGGTGTTTGCAGAATAAATAGCCAAAACAGAACTGGCCATAACTCCGCTCAGATACAACTTTACTTGTCGAAATAAAAACCATTTGATTCTACAGAATTTCGCCAACGATCTCGTAAAGAAAATATGCCATCACGACCAAATTCTGGATTGTGAGAATTAATAAAGTCAAGAATGGCGTTTTCACCGTGCACAGCATCGACGAATTTTTTCAGACGCAGGTTTGCATCGAGAACCCGGAGAAGTGGTAGTCCGTCAGGGATAGGTCTGGGGAGTAGGGGGGGGGGGGTGAGGGAGAGTCTCGATGCCTAACGCATCACTTTTTGCTGGGTGCGCAAAACAACGCAAAACCCCACACTTCGCAAGTCACCCGGCAGAAACTGATGCAGTTAGGCATCGGAACTCTCCCTCACTCCCCTTGTTCCCCAGACCTATCCCTGACGGATTACCACTTTTTCCGGGTTCCCGATGCGAACCTGCTCCAGAAAAAAATTCGCCGATACTATGCATGTTGAAAATGCCATCGTTAACTTTATTAATTTTCGCAATCCAGAATTTTATCATGATTGCATATTTACTTTACCAGATCGTTGACAAGGTTGTGTATATTCGAATGGTTTTTATTTCGACAAATAAAGTTGTGTCTGAGCGAAGTTATGGCGTTTTGAAAAAAAGTGTTCCGTTTTGGCCATTTATTCTGCACACATCTAATAATGTAGGAGTAGAAAAAGACGAATACGAAGTGAGAGACGAGCGGAAGTTGTCAGAGCTGCCTGAGCTCATAAGGCTGAATAGAAAATCTAACCCTCTGTAAGGTCGCGTTCATACTTTGCCGCACCGATGGCGACGACGGTGCCTCAAAGTATAAATGCGGCTCGAACAACACGTGAAACGGAGAGATGCAAGCCAGGGCACTTGAAATGTTCCACGTATGGGTAGTTCTCGGCGGCCACGCCCCTTATCATGCGACCAGTTCTGAACGCTATCCACAACGTATTCATTGCGCGCGGTGACGCGATTTGCTTCGTGCGACAACTCAGTTCGGGTGTCCTGACCTCCTGGGATAAGGAAAGACCCGTATTCCAAGAGATCAGGGCATCCGAAATGAGTTGTTGCGACCTCCTGGAATACGGAAAAGAACAACAACCGCAGGGTGAGTGCCGATTGGTCGGATTTCGTTGCACGGCGTTGCACTCGCGGCGCCGTCAGTACGAGTCGCTAGCGATTCCGCTCAGGACGCAATGGGAAGGTAGCGTGAAGTATCTCAAAGGCAGCCTGGAAGCTTCGGAAGTTTGCTCATGTTGTTGTTGTTGCTGTTTCAACACATAAAGCGGCAAAAGACTCGCACTCGCCGCGCCGCTCGCTGCAGGCGGCCGCGCGAAAATTCGACCAATCGGCACACACCCGCGACCCCAAGGTGTGCTACAATGAAAATCAAAGCTGACTTCTATCATTTAAACACCAGGAGGGGCGATTTTGATATAAGGTATGGGTTACGATGGCCTATAGTTTGTTACTTTGCGCACAAGATGCTTTGCCAGATGCCGAGTGTGAATTCAGGTTTTTTGTTGTAATCACGCTTTTTTGACTGTTTTGCTTATATGTACTCCCTCTCATTGCTTCAAGTGCTTCTGTGTGCTGTCTCGCTTGTTTAATATCATCACGGATGGAATCAAATTCGCTCTACGCGATAATAAATCAGTGGCGTCGGTCCGTCGGTTCGTCTGAAGCGTGCAGTTCGTGGTTAGCGCGCCAAATGAAAGCGAATACCGCTACTTCGACGCGATTTCCGCTGCACATGTCTTTTCTGAGTACGAATATTCGTTTAGAAAAGGCACAGTTTGAGAATACGTTTTCATCCTTGCCGCCTCTTTGAGCTCGTTTTCAACTTTTCTTTTTTTTAGGATTTTTACAAAAAAAGGAAACCAATTCCAGTCAAAGCGTCTCAAGCCAACTGTCCCATGATAGAGAATCATTCGAAGACACTGGATCGCGCTTCACAAAGTAGCTCGATACAATCGCTCGTACTGCATACACTTCCTTTTGAGCAAAGCTCCTTGCCCTTTCCACTTTTCATTTTCAAAGCTCTCATTTGCTTAGTAATGGGCATAATTTCGAATGAACCAGCGGCTACAATACCCATGCAAACCTCGAAAGCAGGTAAAAAGGGTACACGTCAAGGTAGTCCAATTAGGTCACGTCACGCACTTACTGCATGACCTTCTGACTATGGAACTTTCGGTTTTACTTGTCGTTAGCGGCGTTGCAAAACAATGAGAACACCGGAATGTATAAAGTTTGTTGTATCATTCCTTGTGCAGTGCGACCTTGAGTTAGCCAATATAAGGCCGTCACTAATTGGAGGTAGATCATAGTCCTCTGCTGAACAGCTCCTCTGAACGTTTTCTTAACACGTTATTTATTTTTCGAAATATTCCTCTTTGAAGGTGAAAACTTTCAGTTTCTCTATTGTTTAGGGATGGGAACAACCACTTTGGCTAGCGGAGTGGCCGTTGTAACAGCTGTGGCCATCGTCGTCTCACTGGTGACAGTCGTCTACATCGTCAACGACATCAACACCTTCTATGATGACGTCATTTCTGAACTCGACGGCTTCAAAGTGAGTTTTTATCTCCGAGCAACATACAGTACATGAATTATCGCTTTCTGTTCAGGACCTTGCTAATTCCGCATGGCATGAGATGAGGTCCACCCCTGAAATGACTCGAGACAAACGCGCAGTACTGCATCGCAGACAGTCAGGTTACAGCACAGGAGGCACACCAGGAGGATCATGCAACTGTGGTCAACAAGCCAGCGGCTGCCCTGCAGGACCACCTGGACCTCCTGGACAGCCTGGACTTCCTGGTGAGCCTGGAGAACCTGGACTAGCCGGAAGACCCGGAAACAACGGAGGCACCGGTGGAAGTGATGGAGGCAATGGTTGTATCACGTGCCCAGTTGGACCTCCGGGACCACCAGGACCAGACGGTAGCGCCGGTCCCCCTGGACCCGACGGAAATCCTGGATCCCCTGGATACGGATCTGGATCTTCACCACCTGGACCTCCTGGACCACCAGGAGATGCTGGACAACCTGGAGATGATGGGCAACCTGGAGCTCCAGGTGAGCCAGGAGCACCAGGAACTAGCGGAGCAGGTCAGCCTGGACCTCCTGGTCCTCCAGGACCAGATGGAACACCTGGGCAACCAGGACCAAATGGCACTGGTGGCGGCGGTAGCAGTGCTGGTCCACCTGGACCACCAGGACCCAACGGAAATCCAGGACAGCCAGGAGCCCCTGGTGCACCCGGAGCTCCCGGTACTGATGCTGCACCTGGTGGGGATGGCGAATATTGCCCATGTCCTCCACGGAACGGAAATGCTGGAGGCAGCGGTGGTGGATCAGTCGGGGGCGGTGGAGGATCAGTCGGCGGAGATGGAGGATCAGTCGGCGTCGGCGGCGGATCAGTCGGCGCAGGAGGCGGCAGTGTCGGAGGCGGAAATGCTGGCGGCGGCGGTGGCGGTTACAGCAATGGACCTGGTGCTTCATTCCGTAGACGCAATGTTCATCGTCGTGTGGTCAAGAAGCGTGCTCTCAGAAAAAAGGCGGCAAGGAAGGCTTAAATTCAGTGATTTCCTATAGTACTTGAATAAATCTCTTCTCTTCGAAAAGCTTTGGTGCAAGTGAAATTACATATTCATGCAGTGTTGCAAACATGGCTAAAAGCTCCCATCGGCACCTTCTGAACACCCTATGAGCAAAACTCGATTAAAAAGCCTAAAAGTGCAAAAACGCAAAAACTAGTATATTCGAACTCCCGCCAAACAACTTTTGAACTATTGCCAGTGAGGAAACATCCTAGCTCTCTAGCTCGTATCGCTTCCTGAATCAGATCCACGTAACTTCTGCAGCTTTGCGATACTGTGTCCCCGTGCCCGCCTATGTTACCCACGTGATCGAAAGATATGAAGGCTTGAAAAAGTCTGTCTGCCTCATTTTGACTAGGTCAGAACACGCGCAGAGATGGCCATTCTCTAAAGGATAACAATGCACTTGACGAGGGCAGTGCGTCACGCAGTGCTCGTAGTACGGTGACCTAGTTAGATAGCCCTGATGCACACCCATATGATTTGTTGCTCGATTCGACAATGAAGGAGAGGGGATGAGATGGTCGCGCCATCTCATCGCCATTTTGATGGCTTCGATGGGAAATTGTCTTTTAGCAATATTCAGCGGTCTGCTTTTGGGCCTCCCCCTATATAATTCGCGACGCTACCATTGTTTGGCATTATGCCTAAGCTTCTCGTCAGTTCCTTCGAACATGATCTTATTCTGCTGAAGGCTAGTGAATATTCGTTTGTATAAGCAATCTATCGCTCAAAGTGGGTTATTGTCTTGCGCAGGTTTACTAAGGAATTGAAATGAAATGGTTATAAAAGGCGAAATTTTTTATATTCACTTCACTCTATATTTTTTATTAATATGCCAATGATACATGCCAAAAATCAGGGAGAAAAGTAATTAAGTGCAGTGAATAATTGAATGATCATCAAAATTAGAATAAGTTATACATATTTTATCAGGTTATGTGGAAAGTTCTGGCCGGTTTTTCGCGCTCACAAGATAAATTCAAATATCAGAGCGCGTTAACAAGAATCAGCTTACATGTTGTGCTCCCTAGATAGACAAAAAGTCGCTCTTTCTGAATATATATTTTATTTGGAATGCCACGAGGTTTTCGAATTATTAGGGAAATTTTACTTCGCGAGTTCGTGTTTAGTCGCAGTCCCAGCAAAGGCAACCACAAATGCGGGTGGGTGAAGCACTGGATGGAACACCTCGTCCCTGGTTTCAGAAGGGCAGAAAAAAAAGAGCTGCTTGAATTTTGAATCGATCAAATCGCTTTAATGAAAACGGCAGAAAGCGATAAGCGTCTATAATTGCAGGGGATATCTAGGAGTAATAGCCTTTCCCACATAGATGTGATTGGCCACCTCAAGTAGCTCTGATTCCAAAAAAAACCCAAAAAGCCCATAGCTGCTCCTAGCAGTGGGCCGCGTGACTCCTAGGAGCAGCTATGGGCGAGCGCATTTTCCACCAATTGTCTTTCAGTGATCAGAGCAGTTGTAGGTTGAAGCCGTTACTCGTCCATCATATTCGTCAGATCTAGCCCTAACCAAACCCCACACTCTCAAACTCCTGGATAGCTCCTCCGATAGCGTGTGTTCAGAAGGAATGGTGATTTGGAGTCGACTCTTTTCCCGATTTCGAGCGATATAAATCGCCAGCCCATTATCAAAATGAGATATGCAAATAGGCGGGTATGTACCCTTATGTCAGGATTTCACACCACGAGGAGCGGGGTGCGACGTGGTGTGTGCGAACTGTGTGCGCTGCTGAAGTTGAGTCTGATTGTTATAGCGATTACACAGTAGTGCTTGGGGCGCCATATACATTTGAAGAATCGCCTTGGAAGTGAAGATCACAGCACCTTTGGCTCGTTACCGTCCCTTTTCTTGTGACATGCGGCGGTGCAAATTTTTGACATAAGGGTACACCCCTCAAGTACGCATAATGTTGCCAAAAGTGAAGCTCATTCTGTGAGAAAAAATGCAGTCTTGGCCGAGCCATGATTCCTCGAATTGAAACTGCGAAAACCGACCAAAACTTTCCATGCATATATATCAGATATGATAATCAGCCAAGCTAGGGCAAAAGAATGAGACTCAAAAGCAGGTCCAATATGAAACGCACTCCGTTCATCACCAAAATTTATAGCTTCCAATTTCTGATCGTAAAGGGCAGTTCGTCTTATGCCGCTTATCGCACTTTTTCCCATGATCACATTTCTCATGCCCTACTTAAGAACTTGTTGATATACCACGAATTAGTATACTGTAGAATATCACGTGGTCACGTGTGCCGGGAAATTCTTCTCAAGGCGACTGATAACATGATCGTTCGCTGAGTGAAAGTACAGGTGCCCACATCGAGCAATTCGATGGGCGAAGACTATGAGGAAGAATGGCGAAAACAGTACACTCTAGTTATCGATCGGAGGCACGTGGATCTGTGATGGTAAGCAGTCAAATGAGGTGATGATACATCTCGGCCACAGAAGAAGCATAGAAACTGAGGAAATCAGCGAGTTGTCGGCTTTTCAGGGGCTTAGAGAGCACCCTTCAACACGAATCGAATCACAGCAGTCGCCCTAGATCGCTGGCTTTCTTGATTGGCCAATGTATGTATTTCGCCCTCTCAGACCACCAGGGGGAAAGGAAAAAATTCGAAATGGAAAGGCATATCCCTGTAAACGTGCTTTTTAGTCGAGGAGAGCTCACCTTAGGCAATACCCTTATTGAAATAGCGTTCCCTTTATTGCGTTCCCATAGCGCTACCCAGCACACACTAGACGAGTTACTGCAGGGGCGGGACAAGATCTGCAGCTAATTGACTTTGCCCCTAACCAATCTGACTCTGTTCCCCAGCCCTAATTCTGCAAAGGAGGCGAAAGTGAAGAAGTGAGAAGAGTCTGCAGGTGCCGTTTTATTCCGTTTATCCTTTGATATTACACCACTGATCACCTCTATTTTAACATCCCACACTACATATTACATTTCCATATTGCAATCAGCCAAAATTACCAGTTCCAGTGACTTTGGTCATAGATTTTCTACTTTTTCTTCCAGTTTTTAAGATCTCTCCAGGACAGAACTGCTTCGCTCTATTGATTGGAGTACTTTGCTCATGTTTGACTAGTGATTCTCCTACACTGCGGTGCATAATGATAAAGCCACTCATAAATTGTTTCAAAACTATCATAGCAAGATGTTTCTTGGAAACTTCTCAGGTATAGATTGTAGCAAATTTGATCGCGCATTCACACATTAATACCAAACTTGAGCTCGAAATAACAGAACAGATTCATCTTCATTTTTTCAAAAAATGTCGCTTTTGTGGTGGTGCAAAATGATAAAGCCAGTAAGGAATTTCAACAAGTCGTAAACAACGAAAGGGCAATACGCTACTCTGAAAATCTGTTGGCCTTCCTTCTCTCCGAATAACCTGAAATCCGATTTTCTAGACTCATGTAAAGATCATTAATGAGATCTTGGTCCACTTGGTGCCACGCGTGGATTATAGCCCCTTTGAGCTCCTTAACTCCTTGGAATTCCCTGTTATCTGCGTAAATCCGTCGCACCATGAAGCCCCATACATTTTCCATCGGATTAAGGTCTGGGCTCTTTGCCGGCCAGGGCAGCAGCCTTATTCGATGACGGCTGAACCATGCACTTGTGCTCTGGCTGACGTGGATTGGTGCGTTATCTTGCCCAAAAACAAGATTTCGGCTCCGATTTTCACGCTGGAAGAAAGAAAACCACTGTGCGTAACCACTTGATAAACGGCAAGACTCACCTTTCTAGAAACGAACCAAAACTTCAGACGTTTCTTCAATGCGGCCCATACCATTACGGCCCCTACTTTGAAATCTCTTGAGAATCGAAGCATGTGCTTTCTCAAAATATCGTTTGCCATCTGATTCGTCGCAGTTGATTTTTCTTTATTAGAAAAAACAATCTGGAAAGGAAAAACATCATAAGAAAGCAAGAGAGACTTTACGACCTAATACCCTACCTTACTCCAGTCCACTCGGCTGCATGTTTTGGCGAAATGCACTCGATTTTTGCGGTGTTCTCGTGTCATGAATAGTGCTTTCCTCATTTTCTGTCGCGAGATAAACTTGCACTTTTTTTAGAACCCGCAAAACAGTTATTTTGGAGACGTTTAGCTCCAAAGAAGACCTGATACCCGAGCTCGACTTGGTAGAATTCGATGCTTTTCCGAGAATACGGCGCTTATTCTTCTCGTAAAGTGAAGGAGGTCGCCCAGAACTCTTCTTAGTACCATATGTTGCAGGAGAGGAAGTTGTCGACGACTGTGTGGCTGCGGTCCAATTCTTGCGCAATATGACGATTTGACAATCCCAGCGCTTTTTTTGCGACAACTTGGCCTTTTTCAAAACCAAATAAGGGTTTTTCTCTCCCCATTATCTGGAAAAGAAAGACATTACAGCAGCAAAACGTTTCAACAAATAAAGATGGGAAGCGACGGAAAAACTTAGGGTGGCTTTATCATTTTGCACCATTGCAAAAGCTGCATTTTTTGAAAAATTAAGATAAAATTTTTCCTTGATTTTGGTCTGGAACTTAGTTTCGATGTACGAATGCGCGATCAAATTTGCTACAATCTATACCTGAGAAGTTTCCAAGAAACATCTTACTATGATAGTTTTTAAACAATTTATGAGTGGCTTTATCATTATGCACCGCAGTGTAGTTGATACAGCCATTGCAAACTAACATCATGGTCAACTCAATTTTTCTCACACATACAGCCGTACGGCATATAATAAGGCACTTGTGTGTCGGAGATGGTGCAATATGGAAATGTAATACAGTGTGTCCCAAAAGTATAGGTCCACCCTATTTTTCATCCATATCTCCAGAATGGACCAGTGATTCCTTTTTAAATTTTTATCCGTGGTACCTAATCACTGTAGCGATCAAACGCCTCAGTAAAATTGGAGACACAAAATTGCAAAATTTTATTTGCTTTTTTTTCAAAAATGAGGGTGTCCCAAAAGTATAGGTCCACTCAGTCTTTCCGCCTTGCTTCCATCGAAAGGTAAGTTGTGAAGTAGATGTGTTGACGCATCCTTCTGAGATTTACTCTACAGTGCCATGCCACACGCTACGCATTTATCCGAGTACGAAAAAGGGCAAATTCTGGCCTACAAGGATGTGGGACTCAGCAGTCGCAAAATTTCTGAGAAGGAGGGCCTATCACACAACTTGATCAGCAGCTTCTGTCACACCATGGACCTGTACGGAACGAAAAAGTAAAGTGAAAGGCTGCAGAAGCTTTTTGAGAGGCAGAAGCGTCGGATCCTCAACGCTGCGTCCAATTCCAGAAAGGGTGTTTGTCGGCTGTGCAGGGAACTGGCACCTACTGTATCGAAAAGCACTGTGCACCATCTGCTGAAGTCGTCTCCTCACATCGAGCGAAGACGGTTTTCGTTCATGCCATACCTCGCGGGGGCGCACGAAGAGGCTCGAATCCATTTTGCCAAGTAAAATGTCAGCTGGACGCATCAATGGGATGAGGTAGCCTGCGGGATTACATTATTGACGTAGTGTAGTTCACGGCGTATCAGTAATAGCGTTGCCGGTATCTTTTTTGATGAGAAAAGTCCAAATTGGATGAACTCGATGGCTTGGCAAGTCATTGGAAGGATTTGAGGAAGGAGCCGCGCCACTTTTCGAGGCACGGATTTACTGTTGGTAATGTTATGGTTTGTGCCGCTTTCTCTCGCTTTGGTAAGAGCAGGATACTCTTCATTACGCATCGTATGGATTCCAAGGCATATCAGGACGTTCTAAAAAGTAGTTTACTACCATATAAACAGCGGTAAATGCATGCATTAGGTGCCAGTTCCCTGCACAGCCGACAAACACCCTTTCTGGAATTGGACGCAGCGTTGAGGATCCGACGCTTCTGCCTCTCAGGAAGCTTCTGCGGTCTTCCACTTCTCTTTTGCGTTCCGTACAGGTCCATGTTGCGACAGAAGCTGCTGATCAAGTTGTGGGATAGGTCCATCTTCTCATAAATTTTGCGACTGCTGAGTCCCACATCCTTGTAGGCCAGAATTTGCCCTTTTTCGTACTCGGATAAATGCGTACCGTGTGGCATGGCACTGTAGAGTAAATCTCAGAAGGATGCGTCAGCACATCTACTTCACAACTTACCTTTCAATGGAAGCAAGGCGGAAAGACTGAGTGGACCTATACTTTTGGGACACCCTTATTTTTGAAAAAAAAGCAAATAAAATTTTGCAATTTTATGTCTCCAATTTTACTTAGGCGTTTGATCGCTTTAGTGATCAGGTATCACAGATAAAAATTTGGAAAGGAATCACTGGTCCATTCTGGGGATATGGATGAAAAATAGGGTGGACCTATACTTTTGGGACACACTGTATGAAATGATGCGCACTCACAAACACGTTGTGTGCGTGGATCAAATCCCGCATCACATGGTGACCCATGCTACCCAAACCTTCTATCCCTCCGAGGTAAATGGATTAGTACCAAACTCGTTTAGGAGGATATCAGCACTGAGTTATCGGTCAGCTGGCCCTGGCAAGTCATTGTATAGGCCAAATCGCATTCACCTGCCACCACGTTTGTAAATGGAACTAGGACGCGTGGCTTATCTCAGAAGTTAGTTACTGAACAGGAGAAACTTTAACTTCCTTTTGTCCTTAAGCTCGTAGAGGTCAAGTTGGTGCAGCGAACTTTGAATTTTGCTGTGTAGCATGTGAGCGAATGTCCGTGTATGGGCACGTGTCTTTGTGGAATTCTCTTTTTCCTTTATTTAGTCTTTCTTGGCCTCGTTCTTATTAGCTCTACTGTTTTTCATCCTTTAAGCTTCCTTACCGACCCTGCATTCAAGAAATTGCACGTAGCTATGGTCATGCGCGGTCAAACAATTCATGACATAAACCGGTGGTGACTGTTCATGAACTAGCCAGGGAAATAGGGAGTACGATGTTGTTCTCGGGCAATGTTGCGGCTACTCGCAAGAGTAACTTAGCGTAATAAATATAATATTACACATGTAATATTCAAAAGGATTTCCATATGTACACCGATGGAACGGTTAATGTGAGCAAAAACAATCCTTCAATTTCTACATAGACGGTCCCACTTTCGGAGTACGCCTAGGAGTATTTCCATAGACTTGAAAAAGACTTCCCACAGCCACTGCAAAGGGCCAGCAATCGTTCGGCTGTTTACCTGAAGTAACGATGGTTTCGCAAGAGCGAAGCACAACGACTCCAAGGATGTGTAGCCTTACGTCTAGTTTTCGCGCGGACGCGCGCAGCGGATTTTGTCGCATGTGATTGCGTACCTTGTGTACACTCGCTTCAAAGTTTTACGCCCGAATTGATTCTTTCCTTGATTAGGATTGTCATCATGTGATATTATTCTTTCTTTTACTTTTTATATTACTATCTTATCTTTTGAAGGTACATAAGCTATTGTTTTCAGATATCAGAATTTTGATAGTACCAGCACCTTGCGTCCCGAGTGGAATTCCTACCAACCGCTCTAATCGTGCTGATGGTGCCACGAATGCGACTCCGCAAATAAAAAAATTGGACATAAGGCTACACACCCCAACTTCATACAGTGTCACATCCCAACCATGGTCCCAAACAAACACTAAGAAACGGTCAAGAAGGACGTGGTTTTTCAGCCGACTGGCGATTGCTCCGTCCAATGGCACCAAACTCCTCGTTACCTTGCTGTTTCCATTAGCCGATTTTCCTTGACGTCTAGAAGTTCCGAAATATGATTAACTTTTCCGTGAAGCGCTAGATACGTCAACGCACTCTCTGCTCAGTGTGGGCGGTGCTTGACCCACTCAACCCTTGACCTATCTGTACAGATTGTTCTTTAGGGGATATTGACTCCTATTCAAACATTTGAAGATTAACACGTTGGCGACATTGCGTCCCGATGGTGGGACGCACGTTTTCTCCCGCGTGGGACAATGCGTCCCGATGCTAGGATGCAACACAGAAAACTACCTTTTTCAAGTGATTTGAAATCCACAAATAAGTAATCTTGTTCAACATGCACAAGGGTATCTAGGGTGAACATGGTCCGCTTACACCTTTTCAACAAGTTTTTTTTTCATGCTTTGTATCGTCATCCAGCTCAGGTTCGTTATCGTCGCTGTCGGATCAACAGACCATTAAAACCAGCATTTAGCTCTGTGAAGTCGTCGTGGGTATCCATAGTCATTTAGGAGATTTGTGGCCATACAGTTCTTAGTCAAGGTATTTATGCTCGCGAGCCGTCGATTTTTTTAACAAGCCCATCACCTGGTTAAGCACTTCCCATCACTACCATGCAGTAATCCCTTATCCAAGTTTTCGAGGAGTATCTGAAGTTTCGCAGCGCTCACTACTTTGTATTAGCGCTCAAGGTACGAGCGGAATTCAGCGGGTTTGGAAAGGTAATATCAAAAACCCCAATACTGGGACGCAATTCTTGGCATAGGCGAGCGCGCGATGTCCCACGTGGCAGACACGCGAAAAAACGCGCGGTCGCCAACGTGTTAAGAAACAGACTTAACCTAAGGATTTTGTCTACATAGTATGAATTTTTATTGGCATACAAAGTTGCGGTGAGAATAGCCATAAACATCAGTGAGAACAGTTTCATTTACCATTTCACCTCTCCAGGGATGTATTTATCGATCAGCGACTGATAGTAAGGTTTCACTTCAGCGATGTTGGGTCGATCATCATTTTTTGAGTAAAGATCACAACTACTGAAACAAGCTATATTTAGAAACAAATGTACAAGCCAAAAGCCGATAATAAGTTAGGAGGGTACGGATGGTCACCTACTTGAGTTCCATTATTGCACTTTCCAGTTTGCGATCTTTGTCGTTCATGAATTGTCGATAGGCATTGTGAGAATGATATGGGTAGAAGGAATGGAAACGAATTGCATAGAGAGCTTCTTCGGGTAAAGTCGATCCATGGTTAACCAGAACCTTAACGACTGGACGACCTAGAGTGTAGGACAGGCAAATGAACTGAAGTGACTGGTATGGTTCAAAAGGAGCTAATGCAGCATCTCACCACACCGGGGTGTGCCATTAAAACATGAAAATCGCCTGGCCGCGCTTCACGGTGCGAGATAGGAACGCCGCTTGAGTTTACAAGCGTTTATGACTGGAATAAAGCGTAAAACACTGTCATCGCTCCAGAACCCCTCTAATAAGACGCGCATAGCTCGCACCATCGCGTCGCACACCGCAACGCGAATTTCTGCCTTGATGGCACGCATCCCACTGCACCATTCTCGCCGCTCCGCACATCTGACCATACGTTTTTACGCTAGCCGCAAGTCTATTGCAAACGCCATTAATCTGACTATCGAAGAACCGTAATGACCAGGAAACCAAAGCATTTTTTGGACGCAACCGGAGTTCCACGACATTTTTTAATGAAATAACGAAGAAGACTATTTTTTTTCTCCTAAAGGTACATCTTACGACAACCTATGTATAAGCAATACCTTGGCAGTGAAAACCAAAAAAAGAAAGAAACCGTCCACAACAAAAAAATAAAAGCCCCTAACATGATTGCCCTTGATTTCCATAAGCGGTGAAAGTGGGCATCAAGCCAAAACGACAAAAAATGAAAAGAATCTTGGAAAAAATCTATATAAGAGAGGAGACAGAAAGGCGTCTCCAAGTACAATAGAGGCTTAGCCTGCTTGTTTTGCACTTTTAGAAGGCAAAACCCGGTTGTTACAGACAGCTCTATTGTTTTGGTGAACGCGTGGTTCAGCCTGGGTGTGTGTCGTTAGGACAAGATTTCGCAACGCGGTGCGCGCAGAGCCACGTGAGGAGCTAAAGGCGTCGTATGAAGTTAGTTTCTCAAGCTGTGGAACTAAAGTAAGGCACAGGCCAAGCAGATTTCTGATGGTATGCAGTAACATGAGGTGATAGTGCGTGTCGTCCACAGAGAAAGCTGAGAAACTGACGATAAGCGATCTGTCAGGGACTCGGGGCGTGCCCCTCGACTCGAAAAGAACCACAATAATCTACTGGCTTTCTTGCATGATTGACATATCTCGCTTCAGACCCCACTTCATGCGGCGCCCACAGCTCAACGATGCGCGACGCCCTTGTCAAAGCCTGTCTATACACATGGTTTCGTTTATAATTTGGAATAAGTAGAGCCCTTGCTAAGAAAAATATTGCAAGCCCACCTGATACATGTATTCATCATGACTCCAACACATTTTGAGGTTTCCGAGCCCAATTCCTGCGCTATATATTCCGAGATCGGTACTGCAAATACTCACTGAGTTTGATTTGCCTAACATTTTGGGGAAGAATCCTACCTATATTTTGGATTCTGTAAGTCGGGATTCCCCTCAAAGCTGTCGATTCCGAACACAATGGAGGGTGATGGTGCACAGCCGACAGGATAGGTATCACCTGGAAAGTTCTTCATATTTCGCAAATGAGATATGTTTGGCAGTTGAGCGAGGAAGAGGAGCGTTCACAGTTGGGACTGCTCCTGTACTGATTTTTCCTCTTTTATTATTTTTCAAACCATCCAGAATATCTACTGGACCCAGTAAGAAAAAGGGAAAAACAGTCGGGATCAATTTCAATTAAAAATTTCTAGCAAATCACAGTCCTCAACAGGTGACACGTCAACCAGAAACCACGCTTTTCCTCCGGGAAAGATGTGTTCCGTGAAACACACAAAATGCCCATCGAACGGGAAAAGGCGACACAACAAGGGTGTGGGGTATGTCGGGGGTAGGTTGGATCACACGGTGGCCCAAGCCAACGACCTGACAGCCTGTGGTCTTTGCCCTAACCTAATAAGACATATGTTATTTAGACAATTTCAACAGGTAAATCCTATTCTCCTTAGAAGTCTGTTCAGTTGTACTGATGAATGAGTGATGCTACCGGACATGATACTTGAGAAGTTGTGAATTTCAAATTAGTAGAAAATGAAAATAGAGCCTCCCATATTTCGGAGAGTATCCAATTTGTTGAAGTCAACTGTCACACCCAAGTTTTCAAGTATTTGCACAATGCTCTACTCGTTTTTGAATCTCTATAGAAAACTTTCATAGAGAACAAGTTTAAAGGATGTGCATGATCACTGCGTGACCTATAGGTCCTACCGACCGTTCCTAGCCGTCACCCGGGGTATGTCTTCGGGTACTGTATGTAGCTACCTAGCCGTTGATCGTTCACCTGCGAGTAGTGAAGAAGGTCACATATGTGATGTTACGGTACTCGGCAGTGATATGCACCATACAAACGGATGTATGTGCTTATTTAGTGGAATACATACTTTACCTGTGATTCTGGAATCTCCCCAAAAGGACAAAGTAATTCTGCGTCACTTATGAGGCCCTGGCATTCTTACCCTCGTGCACAGGTTTGACTACTGCAAAGGACTTACCAGTAACTGCCCACTGCTCCTCTCCCCACACACTCATCACTTTTCCCATATCGTGAACCAATCCAGCTAAATGCATCCATGGTTTATCCGGGAAAGATGTACGAAGTTTTTCTGCAGTTTGATAGGCATGGGTCAGGTTAGCCTCATCGACCTGAAAAAGATATTGTTTGCGAACGACGATACTGTGGACAGCCTCTAGCAGATGTCCTGAGGAAATTGGGATTGGGACTTTTCTAGTGACTTCCCAACTCACGTCAGGATCGCTTTCATCCAAAAAACCCGATAGCATTTCAAGGGCATCCATGATCGTCATGGTGGCATGATCGAACGAGAGCCATTTACGATGCTAAAAATGATATTTGAAGAGTTAGAAGGATGGCCTAACAGCTTTCACTTACCATTTTTTCTACAAACTCTACAGTCTGAAATCGATGTTGATTGTAGTAGTGGTTCTTGACTCGTTCTTGGATCCTATTCATCGGATTCTCCTCATAATTCCGATACGTCTTGCCTCCATCAGAGAACACCGTTGCAACTTTCAGAGTCATTTCAGGCTGAAACTAATGAGAAATGGCCATATCCACTCAAGAAAAGGAAGACGAGCGCAGAAAAAGACGAGCGACATCTCTTCACTTAAGGTGACCGGGAAATGTGATGGGTCTACATTTTTACTGTTACTTATATGACCTGACCCGGTCGTTAACGTGCGATCGTAAGGTTAATACTTCCGTATTGTCCAATTACACAAAACTGTCGAAGGTCGAAACACTTTTTTAAGACCCATAAAAAACCGATTTGACGAATTGTCATCGTTTGACGTTTCGAGATGTTTATAAAAATTCTTTAGAACTTTTTACAGTCGGAATAAGAAACATTTCGAGGGAATTTTCACAATGCATGAATTTGAAGTATCACCTTAGCTTTTTCTTTTTTCTTAGCAAGAAACATCAGAATCGTTATTTCCAAAACCAGCACACGCAATGTGACCTATCGAACGCACTCTGTCATGGCTACTGTAGGGGGCCCGCGGTAGAAGTAGAGATGAATTTACTCAATTACGCAAATATATCTAAGGTCGAACACTTTTTAAGACCCATAAAAATGTGTTTTATTGCTATGCATTCTTAACTCAAGCAAAAAGATATTTATTTCACACTCCCACACACGCATTCGCTGTAAAATACTCTTCCAAGACTCTTGGAAGTTCTTAATACGTGGGCAGGCGGTGACGCGAGAGCAGGGCACTCCCAAATGTCGAGGAAAGCAGCTCTCCAATACGACCCTTCTCCTTTACGGGGACCAAATACGACGAATAATACAACACGACCCCCTCCCTTTTTTTGACCTCTACAATACCAGTAACTTTTGCCAGATGTGTTTTATTGCTATGCATTCTTACCTCAAGCAAAATGATATTTTGTTTCAAAGTCGTTGTAGAATAATGTTCAGTTCTCATCTGCTTATTAAATGTTTGGGAGTGCCTGTCGCTGATCTCTCCAGATACCAGCCCCTCCTGTCCCGTCAAATACGACCCCTTGTCGAGGAATCTACAACCCCCGATGTACACTGCGCGAGAGCTCGAGGAGACAACTGCCTGCACTGTCCCAGGACGTTCGGAAATCGTTGTCTTCCATCTATGGGCTAAGGCTGGACAATCAGAAACCCAACGGATGATCTCCATCACCTTGTCTTACCAAGCATTTCTAGCGTATTGTGGTACGTTCACAACGTCCCTTACACTGTGGTTCTTAACCATTACAGGTTTTTCAGCTTACTTTTACGCTTGAAGGATAAATTTTAGTGAGCTTGACGGAAGTAGACATTCCATTAGGCGTGTTCTCTAACTGTACTACTAATATGTGGAGCTGATGACGTTGACGCAAAAATGAACGGTAATTTCGCCACGATGATAGGGCATGGATGGGGCAGGAAGGTGACATAAAAACAAACAAAAACATACTAAAGGAAACCATACTTTTTCATACGCAACGTCCTGGTAAGGAAATCCTCACCAGGACGTTGCGTATGCAAAAGCGACAGCTAATGAGATGTATTGGGGAGAAAAGAAAATCAAGAGCTATATGAGAGCTTCTGAAAACAGCACCAACGATGATCTGGATCTTCAAAAATAGAAATTATGGTTATTGCTATTGAACACGTTTGTCCAAGTAGACGTCGTATAGCACAATCGTAGTAAAACTCCTCAATTAGGCCCTACTGTGGCCTGACCCCTCCTGGTATTTGCCTAACTCCTCCCACATGTGAGCGCGTCACATGCTAAGCGTGACCATCACAGTTTTCAGAGATTCACGTGGTCCTGATTAGTACCTGATCGACAGAACAAACTAGTCTTTTATCATCGTTGCACTACTTGGCACTTCTACTTTCACGTGACTGTCATTCAGGAATTAACTACGCTGACCAAGACTAATCACGAGCACAGATCACATTTGGCAGGTGGCTTTCCCTATCTTAAATCAATTTCGTGGAAGTGGTAGGAATGACGAAGATGGCCTCTACTTACAATTGAGTATAGGTTCAATGATTCTGCGCAGCAATGGGATGTTCTAACGGCAAGAATTTTCAACGAATGTGACTGAATAGATTGTTTGGGATGTACAGGGTGTCCCAAAATCATGGGCGCCAATGTATTGCAATATTTTGTTGGAGTCAATAGAGTGAATGGAAAATAAACCAATTCTCAAGTTTACTCATATCTTGTGTAACACGTAAGAACGACGTATAAAGCTCAACTCAGACTGAAAATCAAACTCTCCTTGCTATGTTCTATGTTTGTTTCTCTTTAACCTCCAAACAAAAAGTTATATGAGAATTTAGCCATTGGACGAGATCTTCTGACAAAAAAAAAAGAGTAAAGTACGGGAGAACGAAAGCACGCAGGAATCTATCGCGTCCAAAAATGAGCGTACAACCTGCTAAGACTACTTTTATATACCATTAAGCGCCCTAGTGAATTGCTATCTAGCCCAACCTCAGAAAGATACAGTACCCGCAGTTACGCTGCGGTCTATCAGGTCACGTAAGAGATTACATCAAGGGTTACCGAAAAACGTGAAGTCCGCCCTTGAGGACCAGAGCTCAATCCTTTAAGTTACATTTAGGCCCTTGAAAGAATTTGGATGAATTGCTCACCCGTTCATAAGACTGCGATCGTCCATTTTTGAAAAAAAAACGCAAAAGAAAAACCATCAGAATGATCTCTGTCAAAGATCG
The DNA here is from genome assembly GCA_963978905.1 of Trichostrongylus colubriformis. Taxonomy (NCBI): domain Eukaryota; kingdom Metazoa; phylum Nematoda; class Chromadorea; order Rhabditida; family Trichostrongylidae; genus Trichostrongylus; species Trichostrongylus colubriformis. The sequence continues at coordinate 4,707,199 of OZ022256.1, forward strand.
AAGAGTGTGTCGGGCTTGGTCGATCGGTTCCTGATAAAAACTGGATCCTATGCCATACGTTCTCGGTGGGTGTTCATGACAGAGATGAATTGGGAGAGAGAAATAGTTGTACCCATTCCATCCACGCCGAAAGGAATCGTACATTGGGTGCACGTCAAGAAAGGAAAAATTGCTTGTTATGATTTGTGACATTATGATAAGAGTGACCGATTACAAGCACATTTCATAATAGCCTACCAGGTATAAGCTTTTGCACTCAGAAATCAAAGATAGGGGTTTGGAGTGAGTGAAAGATAAGCAAAAGCAACCTGAAGCACCAAAGAGACACCAAAAAGATTACCTATTTCAACATTGTACTTAATTCGCTTTAATCATGATTATAATTTATTAGGTTGTACCAAGAGACTTGTAGGATTTTTCAAAAACATCAGTAACTCTTTTTTACTCGATACAGATCTAGGCGGTCCAGGAATATGGAAGAACATTCTCTAAGCTTTCCAACAAAGTACTATATATTGACCCGCCAGATTCCGTGGAGAAAGTGACAATGCCCGCAGTCGATACCCACCAAACACACGTCATCTACTGTGAGTGATCTTTCGGCACCAAGGCGACGGAGGCTTGCCACTCCATCAACGCATTGGGAAAGGGATGTTCGAGCTACGAGACCGCTGGTTCATCAGCTTCAGCAACAGCGAGATTGACATGGAAGACAAACCACTCTCAGGACTGTGTCTCTGGGACGCGGAAGGAGTGTTGGAGGTGCTGGTACAAGGCGGGACAGTCACCGCTGTCGTATACACCCGTCAGCTTCAGCAACTCACCATTGCTGTTCGAGAAATGCGCCGGAGTAAGTCCGCGGTCACCCTGCTTCACGACAACGCCAGCTCCCACATCGCAAAGAGTGCCCAGGCCAAGCTACAGGAGCTCGGCTGGGATGTCCTTCCCCACCGTCATACTCTCCAGACATTGCTCCTTCTGACTATCACCTTTCCCATCCTCTAGAATCTTCCCGTGAAATTGAGAGTGCTTTGGAGAAATTTCATTGATTATGACTTGCTTGCAAAGGCGATTGCTGACTTCTTCGACTATCAGAACCCAGAATTCTGGAAGAAGGGAATCAACGATCTACCTATGAGGTGGCAGAGTGTTGTCGATAACATTGGTGAATACGGTGTTGCCTAATTGTTGTTTGTTGGAGGAAAAAATAGTAAAAATTAACATCCTTTCACATTCACAGAATTCAAATTCATTCAGTTTTGATCACAAATGCTACAGGACTTTCGGGACAACCTAATATTTAGCACGGTCAGTGAAGATCTTATGTGCAGACGAAAGGGAACGTTGGGAAGCAACTCTTTCGACGAGTGTTCATGAGTCATGTTACAAGTAATGCCTGAAACATCGCCGCTGTTCAACCCCCTTCCAGAGGTGAGCCACGCACCCTGCAGCCATTGAAATCCGTAGTCGCAGTGGAGTGCTGAATGGCCTTGCTCACACGATTACTTACTGTTGCCAAACAATAAAGGGGTGACATGGTTAGGTCAGAATTTCGCGTAACCGCACGCGATGAACGGTACTGCGAGTGCTAGTAGTAGTTTTTTTCGTGCATGATTACGTACATGGTTTTATTAACACTTTTACCGTTGTGATGATTCGTTCCTTTAAAGGACTCGAACCATTAACCCGTCCATTGTCACTGGCATCCAAACCGGCTGCAGTGACCCGCGATAAATGCGTCGCGTGGGCGACGTCGCTCGCAATGCGATATTTTGATAAAATACACACCCATAAAAGTAACATCAGGATCGTTCAATTAAAATTTTATTTCGTTTATTACATGTTATAGAATATGAAGCAACAAATATTATACACAACAACTCGTTGACACTGGAAATTGATAATTGGAAGTGATAGCTTGCACTTTGGAGGTAATGAGAACCAACCTTACTGAGCTTTTTGATGGAAGAAAGTAGTTTCAAGTTTTGTTCATTTCTAGGTACTTCATACTCGCTCGAAATGTATAAATTACGTCTCATAGATGAACGAGGTTACTGAAACTGAAGCTTAAACTGTTCACTTCCACCTGAGATGGAATTAATTTGAAAACATTTAAATCGTTCTGAAAAAATTTCACAAGGGTGGAAGTCCGATTAGTCCAAGAGAACATAGATTGATCACTTCACCATACCGTTGGTAGCGGCGCCCTCTTTCCATATTCTCTCACCAAAAAGTATGACACGCATTTTTAGCTAATTTTAATCAGGACTAAAGCGATTTTTGCCAAGGAGGGCTTATTATGTAAAAATAGAGCTGCTGCCGATAGGGAGCAGGCACCCCACTGTAAAAGCTAATCTTGCCTAAGCTCAGGAAGAATGAACCAATTCACAAAATCATAGGCAAAAAGATCCGTGAGCAGATCGGCAGATCGATACGCCAGTGATTCTATAAGAGTCTCACTCATCTTTCTCACAAAAGCGCATAATATAACAAAAAACCGAACAATTTATTTACAAGCAATTTTGTGCGTTTATTCGTCCTTCAGACATATTTCAGGACTATTTTAGCGGGATAAGAAGAAAGCTAATTTCACTCGGATGCTAGGCTTAGATGTGGTGACGCTGAAATCATTTTTGAGTCGTACTCTTACAGAGTTTGGGAGATAAGTAAAGAGAAATCGAGAATAACTTTTTCGATATTAATACTTTCACAGGGCTGGATAGCTTTTATAGCTACTACCCTACAGGAACTAGTCTGCAGACTGAGAAACATACACGTATCAATCAGATAAGCCATAGCTTTTATCACCAGCCATTCTTTTGCGGTTCAAACTACAAACTGGTGCCATCATCCTCGCAAACGCACTGTATAGCGAAAAAAAACACGCATAAGTATGGTAATTTGAATACTAGTTAGTGGAAAAGTAGAGCAAAGTTCAGTTATACAGGGAAGATCTTAAAAGAAATCATGCACGGAACTTCCATGAACTTTTCTGCTCTCAAAATCATTACATTAGATACAGTATCCGATGAATGCTCAAGAAGTATGAGAAGAATTCCCAACATTCGAACAAAGAGCTCAAAATTTAAAAAAACAGCAATTTTTTTCAAATTGCCGCCAAACAGCTATTGAACTGTTGCCAATTAGGGAGTTAGTTTAACTGCCGATCTTGATTTGCTTCCCACACCTGATCACGTAATAACATCCGCTTTCCTTGCAGAGCCCTTTCTGCCCCGCCTTGCCAGCGCGCCCGAAAATCTCTGTGGGTACTTTGAGGAAATATAACTCTGCCGAATTTTCAAAACATTTTTTTCGTGAAGCTTTGCATGTGACCCGTCGAGAAACTACATTGTGAACGTAAGCGTATGGGAGAGGCTCAAATTTCCACGACTTCGATTTTCCTCATACATCTCCCTTTGCGGGCAACAAATCTCCATTCTGTCTTTCCTTAGTATTTCGTTTTTCTGTTTTCGGTGCATGGTTTTTCTATGATTATTTTTCTATCTTTTGTTCAATATTTGTTAGCGTTGCTGAGCATCACTCATTACTGTCTTTTTGAACTTGTAGGCATAGTTCAGTCCTCACGTGAACTTTTGTTTACGTCTCCAATAAATAAATAAATAAAAATGTTGATACGGTATTATGGGAAAATTGCACCATATGACTTTTCTCACCATAGGAAATGCTAGCTGTGAAGGATCTCCCTGGTAGTAACAAAAGCAATGATTTGATGTGTGAAGTCGGACTCGCGTCACCTACCGTACCTCGTAGGCCATCCGCAGGTCAGAATTTAGTTGTAACCTTGAGCGTCACCATAGCTGCCTATGTATGACCTTCATATTCGCATGGACATATAAATAAGCTATGTAGATAGGGTTTCGAAAGCTCAAAAGATTACGGTAAAAGTCCAGAATCATGTCGTACTTCTTGGTGTTCCTTCTGCAAGACCGATCAAGCTGCGTTGTACCTTCTTCTTCCGTGATTGGCGATCCTGAAGTGGGAGACATCGCCAAAATTCGATGGGAAGGTCGTATCTACAAAGTAAAGGTATTACTGTGAGTTTTATATTTACTAACAGCTCTATATCATTGATTTTAGGTACTTTATAGTGGCCCAAAAGAATTATGTGAGCTGAAATTCTCTTCGGTGACCACAGAAGGAGAGCTGAAGGAGGATTTATTCGAGGTCTCATTTCCACACTATCTGGCTGACAGCCCCAACTGGGAAACTGCAAAAGCACGTGCGGTTGGAAGTTTGGATGGAATAGAGGAAAATATTTCTTCAATAAAGGAAATGATGATAAAAATGTAAATTGGTTGTTAATTACAGATGCATTCGATTCTGTGGTTACTCATATTTTTTCAGGTATTCATTGGTAGTTTCATTGTCCGAAAGAATGGATAAATTGGAGGAAATGACGGCGGAATTGCTGAGACGAGTTCCCAAGAAGCACACTGAAAGTGGGTTTGAAAATCTTAAACATGGAAAAGAATTTAGGAAATTTGGGGGGGGGGTATCTTACAGAATGTTGAACACCTAAGCGTCCGCGACGTCTGAATCTGCATACTCGAGCGTATATTTTGCCAAAGCCTTAGTGGACGAGATGAGGGATTCCGAACTCCCCCCAAGAACTCAGATAGAGATGGCGCCGGACCCGGGTGCCCCCAACGAAGAAATGGCGCCAGAACCGGGTACCCCTTCCGAATAAAACAGCACTGGACCCGGGTGCCCCCCACCCCCCCCCCCCCCCTGCAATAACCACAAATCTCCTCTATGTATTACGCTTGCACTTTCTTTTCAGGACCCATCGACTATACTTATGTGAGCGAAGAGGATGTGGCAGCATTGCGCATACTTAAAGCGGAGAACCGCAACGGCTTTGCGCTAGCCTTGGAGGCAATGGTCTATCGAGATGACCCTACAGATTTGCAGTTGCCAGTGGATAAACGCACCCGATCCAGTGATCGTGTGATATTTATAAAAAATGTGAGTTTGTAAAAATTCCATAAAATTACCAAAAGTCAGACCTCTATTTTCAGTGTGTACTAAAATATTACGAGGTGCCAGAAGCAATGGAATGGGATGTGTGGACCAGTGTGAAAACTGCTCTCAATAGTAGAGTGAGGCGTCTAAGGAAAGAACTGAGAGACAGAGAAGCAGTCCCCATCGCGTGACGAGAAATTAGTTGTTTTTTGAATAATTTCTCCTATATATATATATATGTGTTTCTCTCAATTAGTATAGTGTAGCGATGTACAAATTCTGATTTGTTTTTATTGTTTCGGTGAATATTTAATGAATAGCTTCTGTATCGTATACTATATTATCGATATGGTGTGGAAGGAAGGCCGAATTCAGAGAGTTCTAGCATTTTCTGACAAAAGCCCCTAAAGACAGTTTGCCCTCTTATCCAAATCATCAAAAAATGATTTCCTCCCGCCTTTGCGCATGATGTTGGGTGTAAGATGCGGGGTGAAGTCCTTATTCCGAAATACCGTAGTGCACGGTAGGCATACGGTAGAAATTTCTGTAGGTCACCTCGCATTTCATTTCATACCTTGCAGCACTGCATGTGCTGCTTCCCTAATTAATTGCTTGAATGACTGCTGACATTTGTAGGGAAAGTCAGTGATACTACTTCATAGTTTACATATATTATGAACAGAACCGAAATTATCAACTCCTTTCTTAGGGAGCACCTTCCGGCAAACAAACAACATTGGTCATCTCCTCGATGGGTTAGAGGGAGGTGCGGTTGTGTTGTCAGTGTAATTGTCTTGGGTTCGATTGCGTTATTGAGGAATTTTATCCCATTTTTTGAATTAAAGTACTGCTTGACCCTATCCCTCGCTCAATTTCTCGTACCTTTCAGCATTGTACGCTCAGCAACTTATTCAAGCTTTAACATGAGCCCTTTCCCTCGTCTCATATTGACATGCCCTTTACATCTTCACGTTACTATTTCTTTTGAAGGTCCTATTGCACTAGGGACTTCGATCTGATTTTTTTTTTCGAAGGCTGTAACTGAGAAAATGGTCAATAGTGAGTGCGAGCCATTAAATGAGCTACCCACAGGCAAATGCAAGATGCGAGGTGACCTACAATAATCATGCAATCATATTACCGTATAGGTCCCAGTTTAAAGCCACAGGAAGTGGCAATTCTGAGCCACAGCAAGGCCTACCGTAACACTTGCAGCTCGTTGTGTTGCCAACATAGCACACACAACACCTTGCTAAGACGTCAAGGGTGAGCTCAACGAATTTTTTTCCACGAAAACCTTTTTCCTTACCCCTTCGCTTACTGTCCCATTCAATTTTCACTTGGTTACTGCTGCTCATTGTTTCAATCATTTCACATTATAATGAATGACTGAAATACACCCTGCGAGACAACAAATGACATCTCCTTCAGCGAGCAACTCGGAAGGATGGTGTGGCAGTTCGAAGAGATGCGCGGCGAATACACATCACAACGTCGCGTTTTAGGATCCGAGTTTTTCTATCGATTATCGCTTTTAACCTCGAATGTCGTATCGAAGCGATCACTTCTTCTCATCTTCTCCCCTCACGACACCTCCCGGTTCCCCTGAGGATGCACGCCCTGCGGTGCTTGTTGAACTTTGGGAGCAATCAGTACTATTGTGCCAAGGCGCTTTTTCAACAGAAAATGGCAACACAAAAAATATAATTTTTATTTACATTTTTTCTTTGTATTTTATGAGAACAATAGACTCGAATCGATACATATATTTCAAATGAGCAATTTTATCTCAAAGACACTTCATTGCGAGTATCTATTGCAAAGTAATTTTGTAAGAGACTTCCTTACTCCATATTTTGCCATGAGAATTGTCAAAAGTGAACGTGTATTCGCCATCTTCTCTGCACTCCAAAGTTCCGAATTCTGGATGGAATTCAGTGGTGATACGGAACGTAGGATACACCTGAAAAATAGCAAATGAAAAACCATCTTTACAAATTAAAGGTCAACATCGCGATAATCAGTTTAGTTAACTTATTCTGCTGAGATTGTAAACCCTTGCGTAATTTGCAGGTCACATCAATTTTTTGTGGCCCAACACACGATCACGGCGCCACAGTTGTTCGTACCCGAGTCAGCCTCGCCCTTACAGGTCAGCTGACCAATAAGAAGCCTGAGTGACGCTGGTCAAGTGATTCGATCGCAAGCTATACCTTGAAGCACTGCTTTCCAAAAGAAAAAAAAGCTCGAGCAAAATCGGATATAATGAAGAGACACATCTCAACCATTAGACGGCCTACTTCACTCTTAGTTCTCTACCTAAAAGCAGTGCAGCACATATAGATGCCTTTTTAGAAGCGATTTGTCATTGTGACGTATGCTGTCGAGTTACCATAGCCGCTAACTGTGAGAAAAAGTGGCAATTATCCAGAAACAGTACCATTTCGCCATCTTTGTTGATTCCAAAGTCGACGTCTCCACCAGACACTCGCCAAAACCATCGCAAAACTTTGCCTTTTTCCCCGTGTATTTTTACCTGAAACAGCACCACGAAATTTTTTTACAGCTCACATGGGGTTGGCTTTACTTCCTCCTATCGTGGGATGCCCGTCAGGACTTACCAACAAGGTCAGCGGCGTGCGAATTGTGTCGCCCCACGTGAAGAATACCTTGCTGGTTCTCTTGAGACTTCTTTATCGCTGCTTTCTCGCGTGACTTGACCGAGTTAGATCGTACTGACTCACATTAATCCCGTCCCCTCCCCTCGGTCTACGTACTGAGATTAGTTTTCAGTACTTATGTAAACATGTACATTATTACAGTCCATAGTGAGCTATCAATAACTAAATTACAAGAAATTCCTCGGCACTACCATAAATTAGGTTGGCAGGAAGGTATAGTATCCCTCAAAATTTTTGCGCATGATAAGGCCCATTGTGTGCATTTGCAGAAGACTGCATACATTTTGATTGACGTCCAAAATCGACCGCAAAGCACCTTATTACGGTATACCTTCATCACTTCCTGTAGTAATAAGTCTTGTCCTCACCTCAGCTTTTGATCGTGCTGCTACTGTAATCTTAGTGAATCCTTTTTTATCATCATCGACATTATCCTCTGGTTTGTACCTGAATATAATTTTTTCGTAACGTTTACTGTTTTATTTTATGTAACAACCTAGGAAAGATTACTTACTGTAATTTTTCAGGCACTTTTCCTCCCATCCTAACATCTCCTGTAGGAAGATCAGACTCTTTACTTCCGCCCCAATGACGATAAATGTTGTGTTCTCCAAGCTAAACAGTTCTGTCGATTATGTCGGGCAATAAAAAAGAACTAAAAATTCCAACTCACTTCATTAATCAGAAATTCCTTCCAGTCACTTCCCAGGAACGTTACCTAAACAAGATGACCATTAAAAAAGCTGCCGAGCAGCATGCTGTTGCGTATCAGAGTCGAAAGAAAGCGTTAGTCTGTTTCTCGTATTGGATTTGGACTGGGGTTGGTGCAGCGGCTCAGAGGGCAGCACTTTTGGATCACTCTTGAATCTCATTTGACACTCGCCTTTCAGATGATGAGCCCCTGTAGGGCGTGGCCTACAGAGTGGGCGGGGTCTACCGATGGGCTCTGAACTCCATCACATCCAGCTCTATCCATCCCTCGCAGGTTAGCCAACTTCCCCTGTATGACCACGTGTCACCATGCTGGAAAATGGGCACGATCTTCAGCGCGCGGCCAATCCACCACGAATGCAGCAAAGCATTTATTGCGCGCAGCGACGCAATTTGCTTGACGGGGTGTATCAATTCGAAGGTCTTGGCCTATACCCGTGAACATCCGCGAATGTAATGGTTCTGCATTCATTGCTCCAGTTAGTCTATATCAAGGTGTACTGCCCACGCAATGCGAAGAGGTGCAGTGAAAGGTGGTGCAGCACCGTCTGGCATAGAAATCAAACAGTTCGTCGTATTACTGTAAGTGCTATAAAATGCCCGACTAGACGCCGAATATTCTATGCAAGCCATCCATCACACCCGCAACAAATCTTTGTGTTTACATTGCTCCTCAACTTTTCTGCTGCGCAGTGTCCCATATTGATGGGTGTGTACCTTTATGTCAGGAACTCGCACCGTGGCATGTCGCAAGCAAAATAATGCGGACGGGCTGAAGGCGTCACGTTGTTGAGCCCCAAAGCGATTACAAGTCAACTCCGTATCGCGCCCTAACACTACCGTGTAATCGTTCTGAGACTCAACTATCGCGATAAGCATAGCTCGCACACACTGCGTCTCACGCTGCTCGTCGTCGTGCGAAGTCCTGACATAAGGGTACACACCCCATATTGATCAGAGGAATTTAGTAAGCTTAGCTCCTTACCCGCTCTTGGTGGATTTAATATTTTGTGTGGTAACATTCGATTACGGTACACCATCTTGTTACATTCTGAAGTTATTATCCTTTGTTTACCTTCTCCTTTGTTTGTTTTGACAATACTGGCTGTATCATTGCATAGACAGTTTTGATCATCAGCGGGCTATTGATGACGTAAATATGCCGGCCAAAGTCTGGGAACAATGCCTAAAGGTTTTCTTATTGGTGACAATTTGAAAAGAAGGAACTGTTCTGTGTTTTACCTGAAGCAATGTGAGCAAATTGAGGTAGACATTAAGAGCTGGTGGATAAATGACATCCATACTGAAGTTGTCCAAATCAATAATTATCTTTGCACCTAGCTTTTTTCCAGTTGCAGCTTCAGCTTTTCTGAAATGTCATTGTTGAGGATTGGATGTGGAATCACAGTAATCGGCCACGTTACCTGACAAGCCTGAATGCTAATTCCGCCTCTACAATGCTGAGCCGGTACAGCTCACTCACAGCTCCTGATTTTATCAGAGTTTTCGGGTGAGTCAATGATAACGCCTGCATGTATACGACGTTTCCATCATCATCCTGGCACATGAGGCCTCCTGGAAAGAAGTCACTTCGATCAGCTCATTAACGAGTGTGTAGCCTCATGTCGAATTTTTGCGCCGCCGCACGCGGCGAGCGGCGCGGCGCATTTTTTCGCATATGGTTGCGTGCACTGCCTACACTCCCTTTAAAGTTCAACGCTCGGACTAATTCTTTTTTTTGATTAGGATTGTTATCATATAATGTTATTGTTTCTTTTACTTTTTATGTTACTGTTTTGTCTTTTAAGGGTACAAAAGTTGTTATTCTCAGGTAATGATGGAATAAAAGCTATTTCTTTGAGGGATCTCCGTGGTACATGCTCCTGGCATCCCAAGCGGAGCTCCAACCGACCGCAGCAATTCGTACTCTGATGGCGCCGTGAAAGCGATGCCGCACGCGAAACTCGACATAAAGCCACACTCCTCATTAACTAACAGTTGACAGCGATAATAGTAATAGTCTGTGCACCAGTGAGTAGGAAGAAGGAAGGGAACCTGGGAAACTAGCAGGACAATGAATTTGACTAATCTCAAGTCTTAACGATTTACTGTACCGTAGAAAATGAGGCCATATTCTGCTGGAAGAGGCATTTGTGTCAGAGTCAAAACAGCTACATTCAATCCCAGATCTCGTCTGATATGTCAATTTATTCAATGAGCTCCAGTAGGGCGTGACTTGCGCAATGGGCGGGATCTACTAACGGATGCGCTAGCTCTGAGCTTTTCTCATTCCCCAGCTACTAGAAGCCCAAAACCGACAAAGAGCAACAATTTACGTTGCGAGCTGGTAGTAGATGAGACTGTTATCACGAACGCTTCAGTTATGCCGCACCCAGAATCTAATATCATCTGCTCTCTCACCTGGAAAATACTCTGTTACGTTGGACATTGATCGAATCTTTGCGTTTACTTCATTAATGCTTTCCACTGTAATTTCGTCCATCCGCAAACATTTCAACACGTCTAGCGTGTATTGGATTTTTGGAAGAATCACATCTGAAAAGAGGTAGATTGTTGGCTGCTGAGAAGTAAAGCTGATCATTCCTTTTGAATATATTCTTATATAAACCCGAATGGTTTTCCGCAGAAGCACGAGAACCGAACAATTTCCTTTATCCAAGTTAGAAATCGAAGAACTTGAGGAAGAGTAGCTTCTTTGTATTCCCGCCACTCTTGCCCACACAACATTTGAACAGTCGTCGCCGGCAGAGCGCTGTTCAAATTTTCGCGCCCAATATTGATTTGCTTGTCACTCTGCGTCTTCGACCACATGACTGTCGCCTCTATGCTTCTCCAAACCCGCTTGGACACCCCATGCCGTCATGTCACTTTGGGGAATTTTATCCCAATTGATTTTTATAAGTTCAGGTATAGGAATGTTGCGATAATCGGGTAATTGCGAAGGGGCATTCCACTATCGTGGATCTCTATTGCGCTGATAACTGCTCAGGCTCAATCGTTTTCGATAGGCACGCGCATGAGACCACCATAGATCAACTTACGCTTCTATGCTGTGTGATATGTGAATATTGTCATAATCAGCTTATGCTTACCTATGTCATAATCCCATCCCATTAACCATCGAAGAAGTGAAAAATCTGTATCGTAGTCAGGATATTTCGCCAGATGCTTTGCTGCTTTCTCTCTGAGTTCGGCGATCTTCTCCTTCTGATACCCTGTGATCTCTTCGACATCTGGATAATGACCCTCAACTGTCATTCTGTAAAAGAATTCATCGGTAGGGCCACCGCGAGACTTCGTGCTTTTGCGATTCTGCAATCTTGCGGCGTCGCACTTTTGCATGTGATACCGCGACTTGAATATTTGTAACGCCGCAACCTTGCATGTGAAGCCACGACACCATAAGATCGGAAAACCGGAGAACCAGAGATCAGTGGATCTTAGCAGTAGATCCAACCAGCATCCTATCAGTGTTCGAGCAAGTGAAGCAGGAACAAAAAGGAGATTATCGCTAAGATACTGGATAGAGTGATGGGGAAACGCGGTATAAAAAGCACCTCCAAACATGATGGCAGCATTGAATTAGCTTATCGAAAGTTCGTTTTTAATCTAGATGGCGGTATGAGCTTTCCGAGATAGTTCACGAAATGTAAGGACGTCTCTTTGAAGATACAAAGCAGTTTACTGGAAGCGCCAAAAAAGTTGGACACTTTGGGTGTTGCAGTGGCTCAACATGGGAGAATTTCATAGTTCAAAAAGTCAGCAATAAAAAATAATTTTGTGGTCCTTTTTGCCCCTTACTCATAAGAACCACTTTGTTTTCTATTAACCCCTGAAGCTCATCGGTGAGTTGAGGTTAACAGACAACGGAAGAGAAGAAATGGAAAAAATGAGACGGAAGATTGTCTTACATACACCGGTCGACCAAATGAAATCTGTGAAAAAGCAAAGATCCACGAATTATGTAGGTGTTGTTCAAAGTTAGCGGTCCGCGCGATCCAGGAGGAAAGAAATGATACAAGTCGTTCAAGCGATTCTGGTGGAAAGGATAAGATAAGCATTGATTAGGTGAATGATACGCCTGAATTGCGGGAATCCAACGATCGCCCGAATCGCGAACTCTGAACAGTGCCTTGGACTCAAACGAAATAAAGTATTTGCTTTAAATTTCCACTTGGAATCACACCAGGATGCAAAGATCAGGCCGAGGACCATACCAGTACTGGACAAAGATTACAAAGAATACAATGTGTCGCTACCAGAACTTCATCAATATTGGGAAAACAGTTCAGGTCTTAGGAGGAACTGCGAGATCGTTGCTGGAACCGTGAGGGTGATTGAAAATACTTTCGTAAAGAAGCGTGCGCAAGGAGTGGAAGTGTTGGAACTGTGAAGGCGATCGTTCTGACATCAGCGTAAAACAAAGGTGTGGTTTTGCAAGGAAAGCAAAAATCTGGTCGCGTGGAGGTTTTGTGACAGCTCACAACAAAGGAGTTGGTAGGCTCGTAAGAGATAGATGCGGCAGAGTTGCCACGTAAAGGAAATCAGAAATCATAAGAAATGGACACAGAAAATTTGCTTTTGTAAAATATAGCACTATAAAGAAGTCGGAGAAGACAACTGTGAGCCGTTAAGATCGCGAATGCAACACCCGGAAGGGATCCCCCCCCCCCCCTATGTGGGTGCCGAGGCGATAGTAAGCGACTATTCCGTCATGTCTCTACTCGACAGAGGGTTTGATATCACGTTACTTGATGAAAAGACGAGGAAGAGCATGGGAACCCCATCACTGAAAAAAGGATCCTGCGACGGTACATGGAAAGTAGCAATAAAATGTAGAAACAAATGAAATGTATCAAAATAGGTCATGCTTATACATATGACACCCAATAATTCAATAATGGACCCCAAGTGAATACGAACAAACAAAGAAATGAAGCATCATATGGAACTATTGACATCGGAATGCTTGCAAAAGCCTGGAAGCACCAACGATGTGTCCACAAATAACTTCAAACAGACTTAGGCGCTATCGCAATGGGGGAGGTCATCCCACTATGAGCATTATTTTTATTTATGCCTAAGGGAGAAATCTCTTCTTCCTCCATTAGGGCTTAAGCAAAAGTATACACCTGAATGTGCAGATTGACCCATCAAGGATCTCTCCAGGATGCTTAGATAAGCAACTTTTTGTAAGATGTCCCATCCCCACTACCCCCCCCCCCTTCCCCCCTTATTGTGGGTGCACCCAGACTCATATAGAATATCGACACTGCTGGATATTGCTGGCAAAATAACCTAGTTAACAGCCTCTTCCATGCTTCACATGGGTAGCATAGCTAATTCTCATAGGTAAACAATGTATATAGTGTTAAATGTTCATGATTCAGTGAAGGGGAAAGGGAAATAGGCACATATCGATCATGCAATCAGGCGATTAGGCCGCGTTCATACTCTGCGGTACCAGCGACAAAATCATGTGCTCGCCGCCCAACCAGCGGTACTCTGGGAAGCCGCTCTACGTATTTGTAACGTTCGACTGAACCATACTACAGTATGATGACCGAGGCAAGAATCCATACAAATCTGTGGCGACAGCGCGACCTAATCTTGCCGTAGTTTCGTACCAAAGACTAAGCGATGGCACATGATTTTGCCGCCGTCAACGTCAGTACCGCAGAGTATGAACACAGCCTTAGGCTGCGTTCATACCAAATTGAATGGGAGTTTTGGCGCATTCGCGTCATGCATGAGATACGTATCGATCAGAAAATGAGAGTATTGGCGCATCGGCGCATTGGCGTATCGGCGCATTCGCGTCATGCATAAGATACGTATCGATCTAGAAAATGAGAGTATTGGCGCATCGGCGCATCGGCGCATTGGCGGATCGGCGCATCGGCGCATCCGCGATTTGAGAGAATTGGCGCATTCGCGTGATTGATAACATACATATCGATCGAAAAAGTGAGAGTATTGGCGCATCGGCGCATTGGCGTATCGGCGCATCCGCGATTTGAGAGAATTGGCGCATTCGCGTGATGGATAGGATACATATCGATTGAAAAATGAGAGTATTGGCCCATCCGCGATTTTGGATATTTGCCATAACAGAAAAAGATCAAGAAATGAAAAGAGAAGAAAAAGAAATCAACCGCACGTTGGCACGTGCCGCGTTCAAAAGGGTGACGTGGCACGCCAATTCTCTCAAATCGCGGATGCGCCGATGCGCCAAAACTCTCATTCGATTTGGTATGAACGCAACCTTATTGTTAGGCGATTAAGGCGATCAGGCGATGCAAGCGTATCACAGCCTGATCAATACGTATCTTCTTCTTTCCTCCTGCCCGTCAAATTGCATGAATCGCAAACTGTGAACACAGTGAAACATTGTCGGCCAGCGGTCAAATAGCAGAAAACATGTAACAGAGCGAAAATTCAGGAGAAGATGAGTTCTTAGGCGACATCCACACTTACCCATCATCACTCCAAAAAAGTAGATTTCGAGGTGAAAATCAGTTTAAAAGGGATATAGTATCAATTACATGTTCATACTTACTTTGTGCACTGAGCTTGAGTCGGGTTATGTACTGACGTCCACCTGTAGTGCTAGCACCATGTGAATGCCTACTGGTGTACTACTTTAGTGTTATGAAGAGTTATCACTATCATAACACCACGTCAGATTGATACAACGAACTAGCCTCCCACTATTGTAAGTGGTCGTTTTTCCTATCTTTACCCTCATACCTTCATCGCAAATTTGGGAGGAACATCTTGGAAGGGGACGGGGAAAAGGAAGGGGAAGACCACAAAACACACGAATCGACATAATCCTAACATAACGTTATCCGCCCGAAGATCTCGTAAATTAACCGTTTTGCATGGATGGAGGTAAACGAGAAAAGTGGATCGGAACGGTTACCGTGAAGTCGCCCTATGATTTTCACGGCTAATGCTTTACTATCCGAAACCTTGCAGACAGCCTGATAATCCTAACATAACGTTATCCGCCCGAAGATCTCGTAAATTAACCGTTTTGCATGGATGGAGGTAAACGAGAAAAGTGGATCGGAACGGTTACCGTGAAGTCGCCCTATGATTTTCACGGCTAATTCTTTACTATCCGAAACCTTGCAGACAGCCTGTTTAGTTTTTTATACAGGGTTAAGAAGAAACATGAAATACCGCTTTAAATACCCAGATACCGTCGCTCATCTTTCATTGTGGTTCCGCTAGGCCACTTTCTCTAGTCTCTCCTTATCCTATGTCATCCACATCTTTTTTGTGGGGTTTCTCATCAGTCTCCCCTCATTCGTTGCATAAAATAAATCGATGGTAGTCAGAAGCGCCTAATTTCGCGTGCCTTCATGTCTTTCTCGAACGGTGAACCTCGTAGAAGATCCGTTTTTCGAGACATAAGTCGTACAAAATTATCGTTAACTGTGGATTCGAGAGGTTGACATTTCTTTAAAGACAGCGGGAGGGATAAAATTGGCCAATGTGGAATATACAAGTAGGAGTGTTCAGCAGTGTAACATTAGAGAAACCTGAAAATCCTCTACTGTTCCGCGCTCTTCTGCGTTATTGACCGGTGGGGTAGATTGCAGACGGACGAGGGACTAAGTCAGCCAGGCACGAACGACGCCCTCGCCAAAATCTCCCTCGGCGGATGAACAGCAAAACAAATTAAGGCCCCGAGAGTGCCTTTCGATGCGACTGTCGCCACCTATCACCTCTTCTGAAGTGAAGGTTTGTTTTCAGAGAATATTTATTCACAGTCCCAGTTTCTCTTGACCCCTTCCCATGCCGTTAACACAGTGGATAACCACCTATGAGATAAATCATAATATCCACCCATCCTTCGAAAGCCTCTTCAAAGTGTTTTGTATCAATAACTTTTTTTCCCTTCCGTCTTGAGCCAGTTCTACTTAATCCATGATCAGGCACGAGCTTTTGAAGGTCTCTCAGGAACTCCTCCAAATCTTGTGTTCACTGAAAAAGAAGGTGAAGCATAGATAGAGGTATAGGACAGCACAGAACGACGAAGCAGAACGTCGAGGGCCGTACCCAGGGCATTCCCAGGTGTCGAGAAAATAGCCGCTTTAGTACGTCTCCTCCCTCTACGGCGATCAAATACGAACCCCCTCCCCTCTTTTTCATCTCTTACTAGTAGCCATTGCCGGATTGCATAGTTGCAATGCGTTTTTTTATATAGTACACCCTTTCCTGAGACAAAAAAAAATATTTATTTTACAGTTCATCCACGGATTTGCGGTGGAATACCCTTTGATTCTCATCTTCTCATTGCGAATTTAGATTTTAGGATTCTAGTACTTATCGAAGGGTACTTTTGAGGGTACGACTTCCCAACCTCCTATCCGATCAAATACGACCCCCCTGTCTGGGAATCGTCGACTCTCGGTGCCCCTGGCAGTATCACTGCTCCTTCACCTCATTTCCTTTCCAATAATAAGCAGTGCAGTGGGTTACTTGCAAAATTCATATGTAAATCAAGCCGTGACCAGCCGTGATCATGTCATTCATCCTTCCACTTCAGGAAACCATGCAGCACTTGGGCCTGAACACGACTGATCGCTTTAATAGGAAGGAAGGATCGATTGACACGAGCAAGTACAGTATGAGTAGTACATTTAACAGAAAGGAACTATGCACATTCACGTAGCCTGTTATGGACAATCAAAACAAATTGTAAAACGACCTAAGAAGATCATGTGTTTAATCATAACTGTCACTACTTTCTGGCAGCACACTGTGTTTTATCAGGCAAGAGTCATCGAAATGAAAAAAGGGGCAGAAATAAAGGCAGTCGCATGATGCGATAAATCCAATTATCAACGATCACAGGTGGATTGATATTTCATGTTCACACTTTTTCTTGAAAAGTTGGCTGTTTCCTTGCACAAAAATGAGGCGATTAGTTGAAGTGCTGTATGTAAATGAAACCCGGGGAAAAACAAATTAGGGAGCTGTTGTGTGGGTACTCGGAGCAATTGCTTTGAGGAGTCCCTGCGAGTTGTAAGCAACGACAGCGATCAACGATTAAAGGGCGCTGCCATGTTCGCCGCCAAGGAATCGAACATCAGGGGGAGCCGGGCACGTGATGTGATGTTGAGATGGGTGTTGGACCACAGCGGCTACCGTTCGAGAGCAACAAATGTAAAGTGATGGCAGGACGCCTAATAGTTAGAACATTTTACGAAATTTTCAAAAAAAAACAACGAGAAGCTGCTTGCCTTCAAGCTACGAGGGGTTGTTTGTCGAAGCTGGCTGGCAATGAATATGAGCAGAGGCATGCTCGACGGGCGTTCGAAGAGTTCAGTGACCAACGGGAGGGCGTAGATGGTACAAGGAATGCATGGGATGAAGAAAAGCGCGAAATTTTCAAAAATTAACAAAATGTTTGAAAAAAATTCAATGAAGAACGATTCAATGAGAGCGAGCAAACATTCTAAAAACTGGCGAAGAGCTTATAGCCATAATCTCTACGTAATGCAAATCAATTCAGGCAGCCATACGATGCTAGCAATGCTTTCGTAGTGCTGCCCGTTTTCAGATAATGATAGCGTGATAATTTGTTGGAATCCTGATGTAGTGTATGATAAGAGCGAACACAGATTGAGTGGTGGTCGGCTCTTATCAGCACATCAGCAGCTTCGCGCTGACTGAAGAAGTTGCTCTCAGATTCGTTTTTGAAATGATAACGAAGAGTGATTCAAGGGAAGGATAGTAGGTCGGAGTGACTTTTCGAAATGAGGTCCATGAAAGTGATAGAGCTTGGAATGCCATTCACCATGTGTATGCATTCCATATCTGCTGTGCGGCGTCTCTAAGAGCTCTGTTACAAGAGTTTCAAAAGAAGCAGCTCGTCATGACGTACATGTGCCTCGATGGGCAAGTGGTTTCTTGCTCGGACTTAAGATTGAGAGGCCACCAGTTTGGGTTCTTACTTAACACAATTTTTTGCATTTCGTCAGAAATGCTCTTCGAACGTTGAAAACAGAGTCGATTTTCGATGTTTTAGAATACCCATTTCCAGTTCTTCCTTTGTTACTTTGAACGGGCAAATATTTCTCAGTAAATCTGTCCTCAATACTATCAGTGGTCGATCTTCCGAAACACAATGAACAGGGTACGGCAAAAGTATTGACAGCCTGATAAAGCTTTACCATATTAAAAAATAAAAAAGTACCAACATGAGTTTTAAAAGTATGTATATGCGATCAACAAATAACGTCAACTAACTTGTCGTAATATGCCTGCGAAATTCAATAGGATCCCCTCTGCTTTGGGCACAATGACAAAGAGGACGAGGAAAAATATTTGCCGTGGGTAGCAGGTGATCGCCTCAAAAATCGTCCCATGCTCTCGTATGTAGTAGTAAACTCAAAGGCAGGGAAGAGTTGTGAGAAGTAGCGCAGACTTTGCGCTTCCCGCATGGTTCAATATCCAGGGAATCTGGCTCAAAACGAATTAACGGCATGGTTCAATATTCAATCTGGAGGGGCGTTGCTGCAAGAAGTACAGCGAAGTACCGAGACTTCACATGTCGTGGAGTTCACGACCTTCCTCTATTTTTGTGCCGATGTATGCAAAATATTTTCCAAGATCCAGATTGTGAAGTGTGCCCTTAGACTCACGTCTTCTCGTCAATGATTGAATGGTGGCTTCTATTATTTTGACGACTCATTTTAATGAGGTCGAAGACTTAATCTTGGGTGAATTTCGGATTTGGCTAGAAAATTGCATCCGAGCGCAATTCCCTTAGAGCACTATTGTGATATGCACCTGGCTAAAACAGCCTTGCGCCTACACTACAGGCGTCAACGCCGTAAAGGTGTGGACCATTAGAAAAGCCCGCAAGTGTCCATAGGGGTAGTGACCCTTTGGAAGAGGATACAATCCACAATTTCTACATGACCGCCTGGCCTTCAAGAATTTGAAGATCCATCCCACATGACGGTGCGCCAGGCGCTTTTGGGTCAAATGAGTATCGCGCTCGTTTTCTACAGGTCCCATTATCCTCGAGTATAAGTTTTATAGATTGCAATATGTGTTCTAACGTAATATAAGGGCAACAGAAGGAGGGCTTGGAATTTGACTCATTTTTTGAGAAACGTTATCTCAAAGATAGATCAATCATGCATACAATGAAAATTCTGCTCACAACGTTCGAAGAGCATTTGCGACAAAATGCAAAAAATTGTGTCCAGCAATAACACAAACTGGTAGCCTCTCGATCTTGAGTCCAAGCCCAACCACTTGGCCATCGAAACACATGAGCGCCATCTTTCCCATCATATCTATGGCGAGTTGCTTCCCTCAAAACTCTTTCAACTGTGCTCCTGGAGACGCACAGCAGTTATGGGCAGCAGACTGGTGAATGGCATCCCAAGCTCTATCACTGCTGTGAACCTCATTTTAAGAGGCCACATTGACCTGCCGCCCTTCACTTGTTTAGGAGTTTTTGGAGTTGGCAGGTGGACGAGTTTTCTGATATTATTATACTTGAGGTTGTTCTTCGACGTTTCTTTTTATTCTCTCTCAACTTGGAAAAAAAGCTTCAGTTGAAATTTCTTCTACACATTGTTCATGGATTTCACCGATTTTAATTTCTTTCGAAGACAATCTAACAGATATGTTACATGAACAGAAACACGAAAAGAGTTGAAAAACTTGTTTGTTCCAAGGCAGAATTCGAAAAAGAACATCAGTTCATCTAAGCTCCCGCCGAGCAACATTTGAACAGTCATCAGTGGGCACAAGGCAGTTCAAATTTTCGCGCCCAGTGCTGGTTTAGTTTCCACTCTGCGTCCTTGACCACATGACCGTCGCATCTTTGCTCCGAGAGCCCTCGCTGTCTACCCTTCGCGATGTATCCGTATTATGTAGATACAATATAAATATAAGGATAGCAGAAAAACTCAAAATTCCGTGGACGATTTCTCTGAAGCGAATACATTTCGTTTTGCTCAGCACCGAGCAAAAAAATGTTTGTTGGGAGAAGTCTGTGAGCGAGAAGGCTGCGTTCATACCCGGCGATCTGTCTCGTGACCACAGCCGAAGGAGCGCACCGCACTGGAGACGTCACCATCAATAGTATAGAGCTAATTGCAAGCATAGGGTCAAAAAAATGGAGCGTCAGTACTTCCCCATGGGGGCCCCTATGCGCCTTTCCCTTGCTCGTCCCCAAAAGACTGAAGTGAGCGCAGAAGATCGAGGTCTGTCGAAGTAGTACGATTCTCCTGTAAGACTTCAATGTTTGGAAATGGAGCGCGCTATTTATCCCTAAAAAAGCTTATCGATTTTTTTCAATTAGCTATAATGTAACTCAAGTAAATTTTTTTTTATGAAACCATGAACTGCTCCTCTTTCGAGAGAGCTTCGAACTTTTTCAATTGGAAAGTGAAGAGGATTACTAGACGGTGACGACTGCGGCTATTCGGTGTCAAAGTAAACAAAAGCAACAACGAGATTAATTTTTAATCAAGAGCGTGTGATCACGGGACCAGTGATCACTATTAATACTCTAATGGAACGAGAGTCACGGCCACTTGAATGAAATGGCTTCATCGGTGTCTTGGAGCCTGCCACTGTCGCGTGCTGATAACATGTTATCATTGAAACGCTCAGCAAGCAACTGATAAATGTGACAAAAAGTAATTGCACTCCATCGAGCGTTTCCTCAGAAGGATGTTTGTCAGGGGTTCCCATGAATGACTTACGTGTACACGGCTTACTTCGAAAAGTGATGCAGCCACCGTTTTCATAGAAAACACTTGCTGTCTCTTAGAAGGAGCAATGTTCGAACGGCTTTCACGCACAGCTAACGGTAAACTTCAGGAAGGGTTTTGGGGTCAAGCACTGCATTGAGAAATTTTTTTCATGGACACGATCACCCTCCACTTGAAAAGCTACTTCCTCTTGAGATCACCTTACTATACTATACAGTGCATACAGTTCCCGAGCAGACACTTGGAAAGAACTGAGAATTTCATTGTTCCAAAGCAATAATCGAGAAATGGAAGAGGAGCAAACAGTGCACAACGTGAGCCGAGGATTGGCAGAATGGGGGGAAGGTCGTAGTTGCGGAGGTCAGCTATGGTCCCAGGTTAGATGATAAGCGGAACGTGCCGTAAGCTGACCTGATTATATAAGAAGATATGACTGAATTTGAGTGATCAACCTAAATTTGCGGTAATAAAATACTCGTAAACACTATGCAATTAACAGTTGCTTACACTGTAGAGGTTGTATAGATGTTGAAAGGGGGGGGGGGGGGAGGTGTAGGGGTGTATTCGGATCTCCGTTGAAGGAGAGGGAGGGGAGGAGGGGAGGTCGTACTAAAGCGACCATTTTCCTCGACACCCGGGTATGGCTTGGGAGCAACTCCTTTTAATCCTTGCTGAGCAACATTTCGAAACCGGCAGAAAAAGGCAGAATGCAGTTCAAATCTTCGCGCCCAATGTTGGTGGTATTATCCCAGTCTCCTCCTGACGGCGATGTGGCCCTGTCCGAACAGCGATGTGCGATTGACTAAGCACCTTTCTACTGTGGGCCCTGTACGAGACTGAATAAGCCCCTTTCCACTGGTAGCCCATCTTGCGCTCCGGTCGCAAAATACGAAGGTATAAGCCCATTGGCACACCCAATTAATCAATACCGTAAGGTGGTTTGTTGCCACGTTTCATCCCAGCTCGGCCCGGTCCCTTTAAGAATAAACGGCGTGGGAGGGGTCCTATTGCTGAGCATTTTTTAAGTTTCATTCCCCATGTCCGACTCTCCATTAATCTCGTTATTTTAAAGACGATCAGTAAGACACTTGTGGTTAGCATCCGAGATTAGTAGTATATTTATTTGGCTAACGTTTCCGAAAATCGCCTTGTCCAGAGCATGTAAAGCCGAAACATATCAGTGATACAACACGTCGAATACCCTTTTTCAAATAACAAAAGGAAACTCAGAGTGAAATAATCCTGAGAGTTATAGTGGAACCCGCTGGTCTTTTGAAAATGTGGAGCTGTGGTTTGGCGCCTTGAGCTAGGATTTTTACGGTGGTATAATATTTGTGTTCTGAAGCTCGCAATACGACTCAACCTTGCAAGTTTTTGAACGCATATACATATAAAAACCACCGAAAAAATTCTAGCTTAAGATGCCAAACTACTGGGTGTGTGCAGATATGACGGAAAATCGCTTCGCGGCGCTACAGTACGACTTGCGAATCGATTGCTCCTGGGAGCCCGGCAGAACGTGGCTGCGTCACCGCTGCGCTTCCACCCATGCCACACTGCCTCGCTTGAAGGCTGCAATGCACCGCCACTGTCACTCGCACCCGCCGCGCCGCTCGCCGCAGGCGGCCACGCGACTTTCCGTCATATCTGCACACACCCCAAACTACAGCTCCACATTTTCGAAAGGTAGCGGGTTTCATTATGTCTCTTGGGATTGATTCACCCTTACGATTAGATTCCTTTTGTAATTTGGAAGAGGGCATTCAAAGTATAGTGCCACCGCTATGTTTCAGCTTTACAGGCTCTTAAGAAGGCTTGCTAAAATGTTAGCCGAATGAATATCATAAATCTTGGAGGCTCAGTACAAGCGTCTTACTGATCGTGATTCATTCCGTTTTTTCTTTACCTTCGTATTATTAAGCACGTCGTCCTTCATATTCGATGATATTTCCGTATTCGGCCTGAATTACCCCTATCACTGCCTTTAAAAAGATTAGGTCTCAATTTTTTCCACTTTCCGGCTCTGAAAAAGACGGAAACGCCGAAACGTCTGCCTCCTATTCTTTCTAAGATAGTCAGTCTTTGATAGGCTCTAATAAAAGTATCCCCTGACACCACCAATTGTTAAGCCTAGCCATGGCAATAAATTGCCTTGAACACTTCCTGTACTGTTTTGTTGTGAGTGCCTCGAAACTCGCTCTAACTCTGAATTTCATCATGATCACGTGAATTTGTTGCCCTCATTGAAATTGAAGTACTTTGATAAAGACGCACTGCTCGGTCATGTTGGCTTCCACTCTTAGACATCTGAAAGTTACTTGCGCTCCATAAAGTGCAACACCCTTAAAAGCTTTCCTGTCGGTGGCTCGGTTCTGCAGCTGCAGTAATGAGTTCCGGAGCTCTTACGTCAATCGTCTTCCGTGAATGCACTCATGCTGAAGCAAGTTTTCTCATCTTTTACCAAAAGTATTCTGCAGACAGTGTGGTTTCGTTCAAGCCACTTATGGTTTTAGCGCTCATTAGAGTTTTTAAGATAGTAATTATGTTATGTATTCTTATTTTCTATGTAAATTATGTAAAAATTTTCAAAAAGTTCCCAAATTCTTATGTAAAACTAGGACGACTATAAGTCGTGTCTGTAAGTAATGTGCGCCAAGTAAGTTTTTTTGTGGATACTAAAGGCATTTTGTGATTCGAGCTCGTCTTGGAGTCCTTGTATTGTAATTGAAAAGAATCGAACATCGGAAATGTTTTGTTGACTCCCTATTAAGGAAATTTGCATAAGCCGGGCGGGAAAAATTTAAATAATGCGGAAACAAGATTTGCAAGGGCAACTTCATTGAAATAGTACTTTGGCTTTTATACTTACAATTAGATCAATCACATTAGCTCCCACGGGTGCGTAAATGTAAAGGAAATGTAAAATATCACGGTCTTGTGAGTAAGTGAATACATAGTAACTCGCACGGTGCGGAGATGAAAATCCGCATCGATGCCTGCTCAGGCGAAAGACTTTGATCCCTTCGGAATAGGGGAAATGGTACCAGCAAGGCACTCTCAGGTGTCGAGGAAAATGATCGCTTCAATACGATCCCTTTCTAAGAGCACAAAAATATACGATCCCCCCTACCCTTCAGCTTCTGCTCAATTTCAACACTTCCTAGCCACTGCGGAGTAAAACTTGTTAAAGGCGCGAAAAGTTTAAAGGCAACTTGCACGGACACTTTTTTCTCAAGAGATGTAAGCTCCCCACGACACATTTCATTCAGCCAAGGGAGATCTTAGGAGCACAAAGAATTATTTGAAATTAATATACGCAGACTACAACCCTAAAAAGATTTCTGCACTGAACAATGTTGGATCATGGCTGACCTCTGCAATCACTATCCCCTCCCCCCTTATTGCTCGTCACATACGACCCCTCTGTCGAGAAATCCTCGATTCCCGTTGCAGGTACCAGATCTACCTGAGGGAATAAAAGCATTAACTTGTACATCGCCTGACTTCCGGAAGTCGTTGTATAGAGCGAATCGCAGTCACCTGCCACCACGGTTCCGAATGGAACTAGTATGCTTGGCGCATCCCGCAAAGGGAAATGATTATTGCCGAGAACTTACTCTCTATTATATGAATAAGTGTATCACCGCTATGATAGTTCACAGTGATAATCAGTGATAATTATCATTCTCAGCAGTAATCACCAGTGCTTGTGAAAAATTGATTAGTCGAAAAAGCTCGGAAATAAACCCAGGCGGACTTTTTTTTATCCTTTGTAGACCGTGTAGGAAATTCTGGAATCCCTCCGAAATTTACTGATGGAGGAGGGTAACACAGTGTTGTTACAAGAATGCCGAGTTCTGAGTAATCCTTCTTGTAGTAACAACATTCGGGTTGCGGCGAAACTCTGAGCTATCACGAACAAAGACATCAGAAATCACTAATACATAGAGCTGCTGTGCATTTATCGGAGTAGTCTTTCAACAAATAAACCCGCCAGTGCTAGCTCCGAGAACCGTAAGTAAATTACAAACATATGTTTCTAGCTTGTGGAGGCTGTAAACACTTTTGTCATTCTCCTATAGTACATCTGAGCAGTGAGAAGAAGACCCTTAGAAATGATTCAAAACCCTAGCGATTGGAAAAGCCTCCCGTCAGGTGGCCCATGGTTTGCAACAATGCTAAAATGGAATTCTTAGAGCGATTTGTCGTCTGTTTGTCAGGTGTCATGCGAAGAGGAGTTAGCGGTAAGCGGTGCCGCACCTATGGCAAACATTCGACTGAAAATCATCTCACCGCAAACCTCTCCCCACAGCGATTTTGTGCCATGACGTATCTTGGTGACTTCAGTTTCCTTCCAATCACATTCCTTTTCAATACTATCTCCTGTGCTCGGGAAACATTTAAACTTTTCCCTATGCTCCTTGACCATATTTGGCACTAATTAAGATGATGTGTAACAAAACTTTGAACTTGAATTTCCAAAAAAAAACACCGGCTGACACTGTAGGATTGCTCGTCGGATATATTTTCTGAGGAAAGCGAGGAGAGTCTCGCTCGAAGAAACTGCTTTTATATTTGTATAACTATTTCCAGAGGAACTATTATTTGTTACTCTCAGTTATCATCAATTATCAATTCTTAACTTTGCAAGTTAGATTAAGCTATAATTGAAAGGATGGAAATTTTTAAAGGTTTTCCGGATACAACTTCATTTCAGATATCGTCCTAATTTGATGATTTCGCTTTTGTTTCCGCAGTGCTTTACCGGGCTGACGGTCACTAGGCGCGACCCCGTGCGCTAAATAACCGATGGGGCGCTGATACTTCCATCTTAACGAAGAACATCCGACGCGCCTTTTCCTTTGTGTCCTCTACACTTTGAACAATAGAAAACACTGCTTGTACTGCAAAGCTGAGAGAAAGGGACAGAGTTGAATTCAGCTCAGTAGCGTGCGGTTGTTTAGTGGACAAGGTCTTTCGGGGTAATTATTAATTACCCTGAAAATCTAAGGGTTTGATGATGTAGACGTGTAGTTGGACGCAAAAGATGCGTCAGATGACCTTCGTTATGGTATTAGTAGAAGCCCATGCCCCCATTGGCTAATTAGGGCACAGTGCCGCGCCCAACGACATACACCCCTCCACCGTCCGCCTGGGTCTTCACCAGCATTTCTTCAGCCCTTACAGCTTCAGTGTTAACCCACGCAGTCACCTACCCAAGTCTATTTACCACTAGTCAAGGTCAGGCATGTGCTTGTGGAAAGCCGTCACTTCTCAGCTTACTCTGAGTGATAAAAGAATGCTAAACGGCTACCACTCATATATTTAACACCCCCCTCTCCTCTCGCGCACCGCTCCATTTTCACAACCAGTTATTCTTGCGCATATGCCCTTGTCCAACGACTTTCTCGATCAGCACTTGGACCTGCACTCAAGATGCCCATGCCCGCCTGTTCATATTCTACTCTTCCTTTTCTGACAGTCGCCCCTCTCTACCATACCTCCTCCTTGTTTCCATAGTTTACAAACGTTATGCTTAGGACGGAGGTGGTGTAGTGACAGGTGGCGCGCAACCCACTCTCATGGTACGGGGATCATCCGCGTCAACGCCCGCTCAGGCCAAGCAAACCTTCCATCCTTCCGGTGTCGGTAAATTGGCACCAGACTCGTCTGGGAGGATAAAAGCACTGACTTGTACATCGGCTAGCCACCGCAGGTCAGTATAGGCCACATCACAATCACCAGCCACCACGATTTAATGGAGCTAGAATGTGTGGCGCATCCCAAGAAGGGATTAATTACCGCTACAAACTTTATCCTTTTTTATGTTTTTGTTGTTTTGACCTCTTTTCATTCCCTCCGTCTAACGCATTCCTTTTTGTCTCATCATCATTCTTCATCCCGTAGTAGCAATTCTGTTTGATGTAATTCTTCGCCCAATATTGCTCCCGCCAGGAAATTCTAGCCCCCAACTCGTAAGAAATCGGTTCCGCATTGTTTGTTATATCTTGACTCTGTTGTTTTTCGCCACGGCATAAGGATTGCTTGACAGCAACGCTGAGTTATTGACAAATCGGGTGATCCCAGGGGAGATGGGAAGGCAACAACAGACCTAACCAGCAGGTTTGAGGATGCTGGCCGATCCAGTAGCATGCTATACAAGTAAAATGTAGGTAGGTACGATGGCTGGCTAAAAATGATCAACTCTGTTGTTTCTCCACGTAGGCTTGAGGTAATGCTCAATAAAGCTATAGTAAATAAATAACAGTAACAAGTAGCATCAAAATACTTACAAGGACTAAACCAGACAGCCTGCACAAACACTATATCTGGATGTTTTTCGTATGGCATAGCATGGGAGAAAAATGGCTCAAACAGCTCTGCGATCCAGAGCGAAACTCGGATGCATGGCTTACTCTTGAGCGATCAAATGCAAACTGAGATGGTCAACGAATGAGGATCGTTTCCTTGGAAAGCCAACAAGTCAACAGAATGCATTTCCATCCTGCATTGTACTTGAAGTAATAGTACTGGTAAATGATAAAACAAACAAAGCGACTGTGCAAAAATATCGGTAAATAAATAAATAAAACAAATAAGCAAATAAGTGAAGTTTATACTCTGCAAAATGCGTTGCGAGCTGAAACTCTGCTGAGCAAAAAAACGAATCGATAATCATATCAATTCTGATTATCGATCAGCTCACTATCAATCAATTTATACAGTATTTCATTCTTATTCGCGAGCTGAAAGCCATTCGGTGGTCTGAGAGAAGCAAAATTTTCCGTTCTTCGGTCATGCGTCATGCCCAATAAAAACATGCGCTGATGAACAGCATCCGGATGCGTCATCCTGTTCGTACGAAGGTGTTGAGACACCACAAACAAGCTTGTTGTACAGCTTTTTTTCAGTCATCTGACGTTTAATCCAATCTTTGAAACCCAGGAACAGTGAAAGTTTCCAGTCTGCCACTTGAAATGAATGGCTCAAATCGAGAAAAAAAAAGGTTCCAGCCAGTGTTCGTTTTCACGCGAACAGCGTCGCCCCCCTCTCGACAGCCTACCTTCACTCTCGAAAGATCACCTGTCTCACAAGATCTTTTCACATCTTTCTGAAACAGTAACTTTTGGTGTGTTTGAAGTGCTCAGCCATGTGAAACTCTTTCATAGGGGTTTTATAACGAATACGCCTCGGGAAAATTGGCGATTTGCCACTACTACTACTATTTACTCTTACCCAGATTGTTTGTGTAATGAGAGCGTCATCAAGGAGATTGTTTGTCTTGTTTATCCTCACGTAAGCCGAGTAAACACGCTAATTCCTGGACAAATTGTGAGCTGATACCTCTCCCATTTCCATTTATTTCGAGATTCTCTTCATTCTATTCATTTAGAATCTTGTTACGTCCAGGCTCCATTTAGATGGCACTGGGCTATCCATCCTTCTAGGTATATCACTAGTATCATATGACGGACCTCAGAGAGATAGAATACTGGTAGTTTTATTCAAATAAAGACAGCATTAGGGGTAATGTAGTTAGCGAGAAATCCTTGAAAGAATTTACTCGCATGGAAACTATAGATCTAGGAAGGCTATCTGTGGCGAAATCCCGGTGAAAAAGCGCGCCTCCGAGTTGTGGAAACGGCGCAATGGATGAGCCCTGACGCCTTTGGATGACCGACCCCGCCTCCGGGTGACCTAGTTCCCGATTGGCTGGGGTGAGAGCGGCCAAGGAGATGCGGCAGGATCAAAGGTGTTGAGGCGCACTTTCGCAGGTTTGGCTTGAAGTCACTCCCGAAAATAGATGCTGTCGCATTTCCAAACATTCCCTTGTGTTTCTTTGGCAACATGCCAACGGAAAACTAGGCCGGACTACGCGACTCTTGACGGAAATGTCGTCCACGTCGAGAATCAACGGTGGGGAAGGGGTTCTATCTGGCGCGTTTTTGACCATTCCCATCCGTTTTTTCCCACTGGCCTGTTACCAAGCATCTCAGCTCTCATATTCACTACTTCTTAACACTTCGTCCGAATTTCCCCTAATGCTTTCTTTAACTCGAACCGTTGCAGTAGAACCTCTCGCATCAGCACTCATGATTATAGGGCATCCAGATGCTTGATAATTATTGCACAGGAGTCTGAGTATCTCTATTTTGTGCTCGAATGACTCGGCACCGCCCACTTATGGGAGTGATCGCTTGTTTCTCTCATTCTGACGATCTTCTTCATCTCCATTGACGTGAAGCCTACTAGAACAGCTCACCACTCGATCAACAATGGGTCTACCGAGTTTTATAATTGCCCCCTCTTCCAAGTGTTCGACTTTCCCGTCATCAATGCATACACCGATGCGGGTCATTTGTCTGTGATCGTTTTTCGTGCCAGCCGTCACTGCAAGTTTTCTTGGAAGGTGAGCGTTGTCCAATAACTTCTATTCTTTGATGGGGGCAATCCACTGTTTTGATAGCCTATCATTTTCGGCCATTATTTTGCAAGAATAATGAGAACTGGTTTCGAGTGAGCGCTTTTTTTGCGCAAACGTCTTTGTGCAATGGCTGCAAAATTACCAAACATTTCGATATTCCACTTTCTGGACGGCAGTCTTACTGTAAAATCCAAATCTCGGACATTACACAGACCATTCTCTGAATGTGAATAAATGAATCTATCCTGTAGAAATAGACAGAAGGCACATTCAACGATAATTCTGCTGGGTTATGCCTCTCATGGCTATGTAAAGCGTCTACATCTATCGAGATTAGCCCCCCCCCCTTATGGGTATTATAAAATGAATCTATACCACTCATACGCTGATATCAGCTGAGTGATAAGGGGGAGGGATAACTGTAAGACGCAGCAGTTTTCAATAGTGAACGTAATGGAAGCCTAGCTCGCAGCTGGAGGGCAAGGCATGTGTGATGACACTCGAAATGGGTTAGGTCATGCGAGAAAGGGGTAGCTGCTTCTCTCATCGAGCTACTATTCATAACGGGACCGACAAGGCACTTGTCGTGTGCAATGAACCAGCTCGCGTAGCGCGGTGACCCAATTCGAGTGTCTTGCACTTCCATCGAATCGGCTCGTGTGGCTCAGCACTGCCCACCTTTTAATTTTTGACAGTTTCTCTCGATCTTCCATCTTTTTACTATCATTCTTGTCCGCGTCTTTCACGTGGGTGTTTCTCTTTGCCATGATCTTGCGCTGGAGCCAGAGCAAAGGCAGCTGGTAGGGTAGCCTGCTCTTGGCTTCTACGATGCTTTTTTTTTCCTTCTTTAACTTATGTCCCAGATTTTCAAGTTCAAAATTTTTCTGAAAGCGATATTTGCAGAAAGTGCTCCAGAAATTCTCAGATAAAAACTTTCCGTAGTTTTCCGCTAGTGAGCTCCCGTAATCCCGGTAATTCCTTTTTCACTTTTCGTTCGAAGTACTTTGAAATTATGACCTCCTTTCTTCGTGCCTATGAAATCTAGCTCGCTCAGTTCCACTCAGATGTATTTGCAAAGAAGAGTACATAGTCGTGCAACTGCCCTAAATGAAGTTACGTCGTCGGCTTGATAACAGGGGCCTTAAAAGTTGTTTCACATCCATTCACATTCCATCGCTTCCCAAAAGGGTATTACCAATAGTAGGAAAGCACCAATTCACCGAATATGCAGTGTTTTTGCATGGGATCCTGAGTGGTGCAAGCCATCGTACCAAGGGAAATATAAGTTTTCTGAGAACTGAGACGCACTCGGAATAATGTGCTTATATAGCCCTGCACTTCATCTCAGAGCATTGCTCTTCTATGAAGGTCACCTAGCGGGCTTATGCCTTCTGAAATTCAATTTGTCCGTGACTGTGGTGGGCGGGGTCACTGTAACAACTTGGCATCTCTGCCCTTGCCGTCTGCATCACCCCCTCTAGTGATGCAGAGGGCGTGAAAACACGTACTCGATGAGCTCCACTTCTATTAATGGGGTCCTATTTTTTAAAATGTTAACCGTTGAATCTCCTCCTTTCACAGCTTTTGCTCTGCTCAGCTCATACAGTTTTATATTCACAGCCAAATCTACGACTTGCCCGAATCCTAGTAAACCCTTCAGGGGAACCAACCTTGTGATGACGGTTGATATGTACAATATCATATACATCTAGAACTTACGCTAGGTCTTGAAAAACGGATGTAGGCAGTGTCGGGAGTCCTTTTGAATCCTTGACAAAGCAGAGTCAGCCTGATAGAAGCTGGACTGGAACCACTTGGAATGGTGGTGGTGAAAGCGGCAGCAGTAGGTAAGAAGGAGATCAATACTAGGACAAATAGAACAGTTCCTGGTTTTTTTCTTTAACTTGTGGGTTCCTCGAGACGGCTTTTCCTTCTCCCAAGTGCTCGTCGGTATCTACGACAGACAGGCAAATCCACATAGATTTTATTGACGAGAGGCCCTATGGGAGTTACTGACAAAGGAGAACCTTTGCCACTTTCCTCAACAGCATTCCGCACCTTGCTTTGAGTCAACGATTTCGTTCGGCTCCCATGTTTGGGATTTCACGTTCCAAGGTAAAATTGAAAACCAGAAGTTAAATGGTTTGTGCATTTCACTGCATAGGTTCTAGCTTATTTCTGCATATCGATGTGTGGTTGGCAAAGATTTGAACGATCCAAATTTGACCCTGTTTCCCCTGATTTTCTCATTGGTTCCTATCTGAGGTTTCGGGTATTGCCGGTACCCCCGATACATTGGTTATTTCACCCTTCTTCATGAACCAAATAAATGGCAGCTGCTCACTGGTGCTCAGGCAAAGTTCTTTTTACCGGTGCCTGGCGCTCTCAATCGAACCTTTCCTTCATTCCAGCTCATTGAATTCGAACAGAGCCATTTGCATTATCCTGACCACTATTGGTAATGCACACAATCGTTTCATTCCGACCCGCTGTTTATCATTCTCGCAAGAATCGACAAAACAATTTTTAAATCGTCGTCATCGTGAACGTCAGCAAGTGCAACCAAGACAGCATGGAAAGGCCCAAATGACCTAAATGCCGCCAAAGGGCTGGCTGATGTACAAAATATTGGGTGCTACAGAAAAAGGTTGGCAGAGATGGTATGGTGACGGATGGCGTGCACCAATTCTCCCACAGGGCAGGGAAATCCCGCATCAACGCTTGCTTGGGCCAACCAAACCGTGTTCGGTAAATCGGTACCAGACTCGTCTAGGATGATAAAAGCACTGATTTGTGCATCAACTTCCTATCCCCCCCCGGAAGTCATTGTACAGGCAAAATCGTATTCACCTGCCGCCACGATTCTGAATGGAACTGGTATGCGTGGCGCATCTCGCTCAAGGAATTGATTAACGCCAAAAATTTATTCTTTTAAGGCAGCAACTTCGCGTAGGTATAGAAGGGGCTCTAGGCTGCATTAACTGCTTTCGACGTGGCGTGAAACCTTTTCCTCCATGTGGAGAAGTTATTTAACCGCACTAGAACGTTCTCTCTCCACTCCCTCACAACAGCTCCTCGCTGAGCGGGGCGCAGCGGACCAGATGGTTTACAAATTATCGAATGCTTCCGTGATGAGCGAATTCACCCGAAAGCAATGCAAACCTTCTTCCTACATCTGAGAAGGTTGGTTTTCCCATCCCAGATTTCCCTCCCTTTCAGCGTTGAGAAAACTCTATGTCGTAGAGTTTTGCCCCCCCCCCCCCCCCCCCATTCAGAATAATTCAGAATAATGTTCCTACCATTCGAGTCAAAACATGCCAATCAAAATGATCATCCAGATCGGGAAGGAGATTTGGCCTGGAAAAGTACGATCCAGCAAGTATGGGGATGACGTCACTGTCCCTTGCCACTGCCCCACCACTTCCTCTACATAAAAACGCATTCGTTGGAAATGCAATCGGCTGCGTATGTTTAGGGCAGACAGCAGGGTTAGGTTCAAAATAGACGCAGAACACGGTAATCGGTAATAGGACCCATTTATACTCCATTTCGGAGCGCTTGATTGGGCGTGGCCTACGGACATGGGTGAGTGGCGACAGTGAGAGTGCGCGGCAAGGGTGAGAGTGTGTGACGAGATGAGAGAGTGTGATGCACTCTCACCCATGTCATAGGCCACGCCCTATCAGGCGCTCCGATGGACTGTACATATGACGCTCCTCGCTGGTACGCATGGCGCCGCACGTCACACATAGCAAAATCCTTCCCTCGCGATATACACCCATTCAACTGATGGTCCTTTCATTTTGCAGATGGATATCGTTAAATATGCGCTGTTGCCATTGACCATTCAGAGCGAGGCATCCTGCAGTGTTGCAGGCGGTGGCATTGTTGATGCTCTCTGAGTGATTGTTTAGCCCCGTTGCGAATCAAACATCACCTGAACTTTGATGTCATTCCCAAGGGCCATTACCACCTCTGCCTTTATCTCGACTTTACCTTACACCCGTGGCAACGTCATTCGTGCTCCCACCAGCGAACCTTTTTCTGCTATCACTTTTCCATTCATTCTTTTCTCTCTAGGAGCAAAAGTTACGATTCAGTCAGTTTGTAGGGAGTTTCCCATGTACATAGTTCTTGTGAAGATTCTTGTCCTCTGCAATTTTGAACTTGATCTCACATTTCCCTTCCCTTGATTAATCTGATTGATGCAGGTGGTCATAGTGTTTATTTCTGAAAGATCTGAACCAAATTGTCCATTGTTCACTTATAACACTGCCTTTTACCAAAGAGCTTTTTGGTTTTTAGCTTGAATTGAATATTATCGCGGGTCAAAGCAGTGGCACAGCATATGCTTTGCCGAGACATATTCAAGAGATCGTTCCCCGTACGCAGTAAGCAACTCTTTCAACTCTCATTCATATTTGGGCCGTTACTGAGGAAACTGAAATTTTTCAAAGAATTTGGAGAAAGTTCAAGTTCGTGGCTTTTACAGGGATTGTCAGTGCCTTAACGGGATGTATACCATTAGGACAAAAAAAAATTGGCCAAGCGACGTTTGGTGTGCGACGCGATGGTGCGAGCTATGCGCGCGGTACTGGAGTGATCGTTTCAGTACTCAACCAATACCCACATCTAGCACGCTAGCCTGCAGCTGATTTTATCGGACGAGTGAGGTTACTTATGAGAAAAAATCGCGTGGCGCCCGCGGCCAGGAGCGCGGCGGGTGCTGGTGTCAGTGGCAGGGCATAGCAGCCTTCAAGCGAGGCAGTGTGGCATGGGTGGAGGTGGCAGGGTGGTATGGGTGGAAAGGCAGAGGTGACGCAGCCACGCTCTGCCGGGCTCCCAAGGGCGATCGATTAGGCAATTCGTACTGGTGGTGCCACGAGTGCGACGCCGCGAAGCGATTTGCTGTCGTAACTAGCCTCACCCTTACCGTACCAGTACTATCATCAACAGCGATGATCCTTCAGAGTGTTGTGTTCTGCGGGGACGAAGCGTTTCGCATCCTTCCATGTACACAGATCGAGGCATGCTCATTCTTCTACAAGCCTGAGACGCTTGGAGTTAAGGCTTTGAATTATCTCTGTGTCTCCCTGAAGTAACCCTGAATCATCATTTCACGAGAAAAAGAGGTAAATTAACCTCATCTGTCTTTCACGCTCACAACAAGTGCAGGGCTGCACTTACCCTGAGTGGCCTGTTCCACTACTCTTCATAAAACGCTGACATAAAGTTCAATCCTGTCGTTCGAGAAAAATCCTCACACTTCTCCCCCAGGGACGTGTTCCATCAGAACAGGAAATTCGCATCGCGGACCACGGGAATTTTCTGTCCTAATGGCATGCACTTCCTTTACGAGTACTTAGTTCACCCTTTATTCCCTACAATCACTCAACTCCCATTAAAAGCGCCTAGGAGTTAGTTCTGCACATTCCTTTCCCTCCAAAGCACTTCTCTATGACCATACATCATCGTCCACATTTGTTTTCTCTTGTACGAATACGTCATCTGTGATTATTTACATCCCATTCTAGTCCGTTCCACGGTTGCACTAAAAACATGGCCCACGCCAATTTTTGGCGTTGTTTCCGTTGAAGTTGCCCTCCTCGATTCTCATGTAGCCGTTCCCAACTGTCAATGCACCACTTATATAGGTTACATATTGTTTTGCACTTCAACACTTTTCAAATGCGATTACCCCAGAATTTTTCCAAAACGGCCAGTTTTGGAATTTTATCACCTATAGAGTATTCAGAACCAATTGACGTAAGGAACACCCACGTCCAGCACCCTATTCGCTCGATAGCAGTTCTCCAAATGCACCATTCTAGAACGGACTGGAATCTTCCTCTTTGAGGAGGTTCTGGAACCTGTTTAGTTCTTTTGCACAGCATCACCTGGAGACGAGGATAATGTGTTTCTTAGAGGCTTTTGATAAGCCTTTTCATTTTTGATAGACGCTTCATAGTGAGTAGATTGTATTTCCATATGACAAGGTTAGGTTTCATATGACCACCCATAATCAGAGTAACTTCCACAATATTCATTCTTCATTCCTCATCTACGTTGGCGATGGTTTCAAGCGTTTTATGTCAAGAATATTCTATGACAATCCGTTTGAATTTCAAGCTCGCGTTTGATTAATTTAATTAAAAATATTTAATGCTTTACAACAATCAAGGTTTTGCAAGATATTAAAACAAAAAGTTTATTAAAATAAACTAGACCCAAAACGTAGCGATCAACTTATGCAAGCTTATCCACAGTTTGATTCATTGACTAATATACATACAGGGGGTGCCAAAAAAAAGTAATTTTGCCCTCGCCTCACATCTCCCAATTATACAAAACATAGGGAAACGAAAGAAATGAAAGTATTGGGGCAAAATATTCCCGAAATGTTCCTCTAAAAGCAGGAACAAGCTGAGACTCACTACTTTCATTTTCATAAAAATATAGAACCTTTGAGCGGCGCAGTCGGGCTTCGGAGCACCCACGGTATCAAGGTCCCCTTAAAACAGTGGAGCCGGGTTCCATGTTAGGTTCTTTGTGGGAAGCTTCCTAAGGATTGGCCCTTCGGTTCATGGAAGTCATAGAGCCCCTGCTGCTTGGACAAGGCTGCTATGATCCGAAGAATCATTTCCATGCCCAAATCCGCCTCCGGAGGGGTTTCAGTGGTAAGTGCACGTTTTGGCTCCTGGAAAGAAGGGCGCTGGGAACCCGGAAAAAACGGGATCCTAAAGAACACCACCCAGTATAAATCCCCTTAGGTACCCAGAGTGAACGGACCTCAGCAAGGTTGTGATTGAGGGCGACGAAATTTCGGATTTTGCCCAGTTGAGGTGACACATCTTGTCCACTATTTCCTCGCTCCCGTTCCTGCTCGTGCAGAAGGCTGCCACGGAGTATAGTGATAGAGTAAGGTCTGCTCTTGATTCTGGGGATGTGAATACCTCAACAGAATTTGCTGTAGTTCGACTAAAGTGGGGTGAAAGTGGACGAGACAAAATTACTTTTTTTTGGCACCCCCTGTAAGTTAATACTGTCTAAAGTATACTTCCTCCATTCCCTTAGTGAACAGCACAGAAGGAGGTAGGTTACCTCGGAATTTGAGCTCTGTCTGAGGGGAACGGAGGTTGAACTTTTCTTTGCTTCTCCTCCCTTAAATCTTTTAAAAATGATTTTTCATTAATAATTAGCTATATCATCATAGTTTCGTTTGCCATTAGTATTCGTCTGCCCCTTTTTGTTTTAAATATGTTTATATATGACGTACTCTCAAGGTGAAGTAAGCGTTCCAGGAATCGGAGGAGGAGTTTTGGAATTCCGAACAGTAACATGCTTTAATATGACTCACAAGTTGAGACATACTGTAAATATTATACACATGTTGTTTGATCTTGTATATTCAGATTTAAGGTAAGAATAAAATTCAAATTGATCAGATTTTTTTATTTAATTATGTTCAAATCTACCGAGGCATATTTAGCCTTTTAGATTTTGTTACGTACAAGAAAGATAATGTGGGATTTAGTGAAGGGAGATGGGGAAGGGGTGTATAGAACACCTTTTGCAATGCGAAATCCCCCACAGGAACCCGAAGCACCCAATCCGGAGCATGTTGGGTCCTGACTCGAAGCCAAGGGCCACTTGTTCCACATATTTAATTATGTATATGTTACAACTCACGGTGAAATTCAAAAGCCTGACTCACCCCAGGAATATTAGTTAGCCCACGTATCGTCTCGCTCACTTGCCTATTGAGACCAGGAAGGGTATATCCAAGCAAGTGTGATCGACATTATTCAACAATGTCCCCCCCCTTCCCCTCCCTTCGCCGATTCCGACGTCATGGAATTAAAAGCCTATGCTCGGTGCTGATGGTCTATTCGGATTGCACTGAATGCTTCTTTGAATCAGCGGATTATTTAAATCTGTTGAAAGCCTTGCAGCTTCCAGACCATGATGTGGCCGCGGAACGGAATGAAGTGGATTGATCCTCAGGCATCTCTCCTGCAATGACTTCCATTTGGTACCCACATACCCTCTATGGCACCTTTGACCTTTCTCCAAGATCTGGCAATAATGGCTATAAGCGCGTGCCACGTTGAAAGCTCTGTTATTAGCTTTTATATTTTAGGCTCCCTAGGATAAATTACCCTCATTGTGACGGCCGAACAAGTGTCGGCATTTCATCGATCGCTCAGAGACTTTCGAATTTTTCCCGGTTTTCCTCGGATGGGCTCCCTTTGAGGAGTAAATAATGTGAGGATAATATGGAGATTAGTAATCCTTCTGGGATGCTCCAGGCATGTGAGATGCAGTATGAATCAGTATTCACTTTAACACGTGATTGGTCTGCATATCGAATTCAATCCCATGTAGGTCAGTGGAACCAGCAAAGATAATGAAATACTCTCTCATACAAATTATATATCGGTAATGGTAAATGTGAGGGACCTGGATCCTGCAAGAGGAAATCGCAAGAGGGGGGGGGGGGCTAGCCGCTGCGTCATCGCGTCTCTATTCTGTGCGATTCCAAGGTTGAAGGTTCAGCTTCTTTCTGAAGACTGACATTTTTGATTAGCCGTTATCATCGTATACTGATATACAAGTATTATTGGGTTGTTGCAAAAGAAGTGCAGGTTTTGATATTTTTGTAGAAGAGGCAATTAGTAGTTTCAATGTGATATGATATATGTCATTTAAAAGCATATTTTATGCTCTTCAAGAAATGGTTTTTTTAAAATTTCATTTCGTTGTTTCTTTCTGTCAATAATTTGGATTCTAATTGCAGACAACGAGGCGTGGATCTCGCAGGGTTTTCTTCTATTAGATCAAACTAGGGCGTAATGCAACAAAACCACTCGAAACATAGACGAAGCTAGGGACGAGGGAGGTGATGACGAGGCCACGGTGCAGCGCTAATATCAAAATTTTCGCCTTGGCAATACCAGCCTAGGGACGAGTCCCATGACTTTTTGGTGGTCCGCAACGGGTCTCATCCATTGAAGCTTTCTGAATCCGACCGAAACGATTACGACAAAGAAGTACTGCCAATAAATCGACAAAATGCAGCAGAAACCCCGGAGTACCCGGGAGTGCCCACCATGGAGGAAGCAATTTCCCTCCATGCACAAACGACCCTGCAAAGGTTGGACTAATTAGGCTACGAGATTCTACCTCATCCGACATACTCCTCGGACCTATCGCCCGTCGGCTACCACTTCTCAAACATGTGGGTAACATCCTCCATGAGAAATGCTTAAAAAACCAAGACGATGTCAAAAACGCATTCGCTTACTTTTTCGCCTTCAGGATCCCACACTTCTAAGCTAGCGGTATAAGTAGACTTGCTTCTCGCTAACGAGAGTGTGCTGATTCTAAGGGTTATTTTTTTCGATTATTAAAATTCATTATGGCTAAGTTACTTTCGTTTCAACTCAGGTTTCAAAAACCTGCATTTCTTTTGCAACAATCTAACAGTACCACATTAACACCGATAATGTTATGATAGCAAAAGTTGTTCTAGACATTTTAAGCAACGACTGTTGCTGGTTTGGTCTATTTTTGACGGCTAGACCTACCCCTAAGCCATCCTGAAATCGGCTCCATCCTAGTATACTCCAAAATTGAACATCTCTTTTTGTAGAGCAGAATAATCTCTCCTGAATGAAATATGACTTGCTGCACAAACTCGTAAATCTACAGGGGAAATTTTCTTTCAAATAAAAAAACGACATTACATATGGAAAGAATGTGGGGACATTTTAGTGAAACGTAAATCACGTATCTTAGCGTTTACCCTTCAACAAGGTTTGCTATCATTATTATTTGAGTCATTGATGCGTGGGGTTCAATGTTCTATAGAACACACCCCCCCCCCCTTTCCCACATCATCAGAGCGCCTGCCACATCATAGTACGAGGAGGGATTGTTGGCCTTTTCTTATGTGTATTTCTTCTGATGCAGTCTTGCCTTTTGAAAGGCGTTAATTCCCACCTATACCAATCACCTTTGTTTATTACTAGTTCTTGAAGTACATAATGAATGTATAATGGTTGTTTACGAAGCTCCCCAGGGCAATGTTCTCTGGTCAAGGTGTTGTTTTCTTGTTTTTGATTGCATTCGGCGGCTTTAAAGAAGGCTATTTCAAACCATTGAACGAAGCTCACGCTGCTTTTCGGTCTTTGAACACTCGGAATAGAAACGTTACTTCGATAGCGGTCACAAAGCGGTCAATAACATGAAAAGTGTAGTCTAATGGTTTCATAATATGTTTTTTTTTTCATATATTTATCGTTTGAATCTTGTGTGGTCGGGGAAGAATAAGAGAAAAATCTGAGGCTTTTGGTAGGTGGTGACTTTTTTTGGTATCATTCAGAATGTAGCAGGACGGGACATTGGAAATCAGACCATACGGCGCGATGGTGGGGGCTTTATAAAAACGAATTTTTTATTCCCTCTTGATGCTGTTGCCCTGTGTGAGGTATCTTTAAAAAAGTTGCACATTTAACCATCTTGGACGCATTCTTTGAGGGGTGAATCTGCAAACGCAGGTGTGTATTTTTGCACAAGCCTTAGTGCAGGAATGAAGGGCGTCCTCTTCCCTTCCAGGCTTGGAGGTGTAGCCTTGTGTGGAATTTTTGCGCGTTGTTTTCAGATAATGATGAGATAAACAGCTATCGCTTTGAAGGACATCCATGGAACCAACCCCTTGCTTCCTGAATGGAATTTCAACCGACCGCGACAATTCGCACTGATGGCACCCCAAGTGCGACGCCGCAAGACGAAAATTCGACATAAGGTCACACACGCTCTAGGCTTATTGATACGATAGCACCCTGACTTCAGTTGGCTATAGATCATAGCTCGAATCTCACAAAGATCTTGGGAACTGGGAAAAGACTAACTAGAAGGCCAAAAATGAATTGTTTCCAAGGAAATAGGATAATTTATTCATAAGAACATCTACTAACGTACTCCCAAACATTTCACATTTCCCCATAGCAACTCGACAATTGGGCGCTCCCGTTGTCTTTTACTTGCGAACACCTCCTCTATTCAGCCAATATTCAAGCATTGCTACTAGAGTAGATACTGTTTTTGATATTCTTGATATTCGATCACAAAGAAAATCAAATTTCACGCATCGCGTTTTCCTCTTCAACTGACTACCCCTCTTCCTAGTCGCAATTAAGCGTTGAAAAAAAGATCTGGGTCTCTAATCATGCCAGATACTTTGAGCACGTGCCACGGTTTTGGTCTCGAACTTTCCAGAGCTGAGGAGTCATAGTAACTGACGACCACACATTCCTTTGAATTCAACACGGTCTGAGATGGTGACACCATCTCTCCTTTGACTCCAGAACCTTAGTGAAAAAAGCCCGACAAGAGACTAGCCTGGCCCTCTCGAAAGTCGATGTTCTCTTGAAGGCAGGGTATACCGAAAGTCGTGGATTCATCAACAGGGGAAGGGGGTGTCGTGTTCGACCGGATAACAGGGTGGGGGTCGTACTTTCAAAGGTCAGCGATGAGCACCAAAATTTGAATTCTATAAGTAGACGGGAAGCAAAGGGTATTTTACCGCAAATCCGTGTGACAAAATGTAAAATAAAATATTTTTGCCTCAGGAAAGGATATATAGCAATAGAACACATTGTAACTATCCATTCCGGCAACAGTTACTGGCATTGTATAGATAAAAAAGTGGGGCGTATTAAGTAACCGTAGAGACTTATTGTTAGGGGGGAGGTCGTCTGAAGCGGCTATTGTCCTCTACATCTGGGAGTGCCCTCCTGAAGATAAGGGCCTGAGGGTACTCCTTTTTATAGAGTGACAAGAAAAGTGTCAGGCTTCTTTCCTCCGTAACGAGAGAAAGGGGATTCTCTACCAGCTGCTTATCCTGATGCACTTGTCACTCAGATCCATTACTGCTATAGAATAAGAAAGAGGAGCTACTCTAACTTTTTCTCGCCTTTTGACAAAACCGTAATGTAATGAAGAAATCAACAATGTCAGACGAATCGTTGGTCAAATGAAATTGGGCTGGAAGTTGAAACATTGGCTGCTTCTTTCTTTACTCCTCAGCTGAGGTCAGCAGCCACATATCTCATTACTTCCGCCGCACAACATTCCAATACTTCCTGGCTCGGAGCGAGATCCGATGACCAATCGTCACGCTACGGCTCATCCATGTGTTTTTTGGCAGGCTAAAGATCGTTGCCCAGCTGAAGATTCCCCAGTACGTACGCAGTCCCTTCAACCTTCGTCTTACTCAGCGAAGGTACGTTGGGCAAAAAAAAACTAAGCAGGCCCGGCGCTCCGCCGCATTTCTTCGTTCCTTATGGTGCTGTGCCATCCATTCTACTCCCATCCAGCAGAATCGTAGCATCAATTGAAAGTCAATCAGCCCATCTGTACGATAGCTCTTGAGGGGGGTGGGGGAGGGGGAGGAAGGGAGGAGAGGGTAAGACGACGGCGAGACAATGATCCCGTTCTTCACACACATCTTACCCAGTAGGATTCATGTCGTGTCCTAGACGTTCAATAACACTGAATCTGGCGAATAGGTAGCACAGGAATATTCAGCGTTAACGCGCTTACAAACGATTGGTTTTTTCCAGGTAATGGAGGCTGTTCGAGGAACAGCCGATTATGATATATTCTCTCTAAATATGTTATGTTCATGGTCCCCGGGGTGCTCAGAACGGGAGAAGTGAGCCGAACTCCCCCAATGGCTTGCCCTTGCAAATGTTCACGAATATTTATACAATCGTACAATTTACTCTAATCATTTGAAAATATGGTTGTGAAGATGAAAATTGGTGACTAGAGCGTTTGGCAGATATGAAGCGCTCCACGGAAACCGAGCCAGGCACAATAAAAGTATGGGAGGGGGCATCACGTACTATGGCGTAATTACCGTAATGCACCAAATATATCCAATATTGCGCACAAATCACAGCAATGACATTATTCCAACACTGCGAACATCAGCAGAGTTATTTTAAGGTGGAGGAAATGTAAATTTTGCACAAGCATCGGGGAACGAGCTTCCGCCTGGGAGTATGTTGCACATACTCTCGGGCCCTTTTCCCTCCACTTTTTCGCTTTTTTCATGACTTGATTTGATTGGTCTTTCTTATTTATTGAGAAAAATTCCTCCCTTGTCCTCAGTAATATTTTGTGCGAAGAAGAATAAAAGGAATTGGTATCAATTCCCAAATCCGTAGATATTGTCGTGGTAAATTACTGTATGTAACAGAAGAATATCTTTGCCGTGGTATTACGTGCATTTTGTGAAGTACAGTCCTTACGCTACAATATGTACACTATGCCCCTCATACTTCTATTTACCGAAAATTATAGCGAAATCGCGATTAATATTCTCCACTGAAATGCTTTTCAAACTTTTCTCGGATTCAACAACTCTTCACTTTTGTTTTTTATCAGTCTTTTCTGTTAACCTACTTACGTATTCGCAAGTGAAAACTGCTATCATTCCGCAGTTTTTTATCGACAGCCGACGGTCATTTCATCACCCCTTCGTCAGTCACCTACTCCCGGGTTCAATGAAGCGTTTCCTGGTCACGCCATTACGTGGTGCACCACCCAGACACGATAGGCCACCGTTAGACTTTACGATTCTGCGATTTTGCGGTTTTGCGGTGTCGCACTTTCGCACACGATATTGCGACGATGAGATTGTGCAGTGCCGTAACATGACGTGCACTGTAGCAACATCGCAAAATCGCAAATTCGACCGCGGCCATACGGATGCTTAACATTTGGATGATATGCGCTCTTTGCACGCCCT
The DNA here is from genome assembly GCA_963978905.1 of Trichostrongylus colubriformis. Taxonomy (NCBI): domain Eukaryota; kingdom Metazoa; phylum Nematoda; class Chromadorea; order Rhabditida; family Trichostrongylidae; genus Trichostrongylus; species Trichostrongylus colubriformis. Next base: position 4,750,594 of record OZ022256.1, read on the forward strand.
AGAACTGGCAATCAGCCCATTTTCTATGACTCAGCGCGATCGGTGATTGCTGGCTCAATGCACGGTCGCATTAGACGGCTGGACACCGTTTGTGAGCAGGTTTGGGTGCTTCGAATCCAGTTCCGTAGTCGATTACAAGCTGAGATATCCTTATCGGGGGTTGCAGGTATCCCACTTCTTTCCATTAAACCTGCAGGTAACCGATAGTTTGGATAAATGTTATTCTCTGTCTATTCTCTCCTTAGACCAGGTCATTAAGGAAGCCAAAGCTTCAATTATGAAGGAAGGGAGAAGGGAGGGAGGGGCAACGTGTTGAACGCTAAACTGTGACATGATTTCACATGACTGGAATGCCGGCCTATCGTGATTGTCACAAATATACATGCATGATCCTGTAAAGGTAATCTTACTTCCCAGCATTCATGTAAAGACGTGTTACGGCTTAGCGCTCGGTAATTAGCCCCGTTATCCCCCCCCCCCCCATCCCCCTCATTAGTACAGCCCCGAGAAGTCCTCTATCTGTGAACTATCGTTGTTAATCGTTGCGTAGGATTCCATGAAGCTTTAGACTCCAAGTTCTCTCACCTTGAAATCTCGTTTTGATTCCTCTTTGTTTGGCTTCCATCCTCCCCCGTATGAGCCTAAAATATTTACGTTCGGCGAATTTTTCGATAACTATATCGCTTTTGTCAAAAGGCTGGAAGCCTACCCGATAGTGTCGTGAGGTGCTGCTACAGTTAGTAGCGCATCAGTAGTAAATCTCGTCTAGACAGTTCCATGTTTTTGAAACGTTCAGTACTCTTCCCTATTTAGGGTATTCCATTTTACAATATTCATACCTCCTGATCCTACACACCAAAGGCGTCAGGCGCGGTGATTTTAAGGATCGAAGGCTGAAATATGGACTGCCAATGGCCCCTACGGTCCAAGGCAGTAGATCGGGTCGCTATAGCGTGAGAAACCGGCGCTCCGCCTCCTTATAACAGCTCAACGGTGGCTGCGGTCCCGTTGCTAAACCAGGTCTTGCCACCTGTGATTGCGTCATGTGGTGCCGTGACACATCACAGATCCGATTAGAATTGTTCGATACACCAGCAAGCGCATCGTGACGTGCGGCTCTCGAAGAACGTGTGCTCCGTGCGCTCTCTCGTACGAGGAAAGACAGCAGAGGTCCATAGTTATTTTGAATTCCCGGTAATTTCATATTTTTATTCAATGCCATACTATTTTGTACCTCTAATGTCATTTTCCGTCCAATCAAATATTCCTCGTGGTACCTTTTTATCACTTTCTAAGTCGGTAGAAGCAGGTAAGGCGGAGCGCAGAAAAATTGAAGAAAGCACCGTTATTGAGCGATCTATGGGGGTTGGTTCCCAGGCAGATCGATCCAGTCATTCTTTTATCTCCAGCTTATCTCCATCCTACTTTGGGAGGACATAGCTTCCCATTATTTTGCTATCGTTCTGAGTTTGCCAAATAGTTTAAATGCGTGCTCAAATGTCTTTACGAGTCATATATTTGAAAAAATAGCCCCTTCAACGGGAAAGATTGACACCAGTTTTAATATGATTTAATTATCCTGTATTATTTACGATATTGTTTGTCACGTCTCCAGAAACCTGTCTCCGTCATGGTATCAAGATTGACAATCGTCGATAACAAGAACATATTAAGATATTTCATTACGTCACCATTCTTTGCTTTATTACCTTGAAATATGTTTATGTATGGTGACTTTTCTATCGAGTTTTATGCCCACAAGTTTGAAAACAGCTAAAATTAGTTTCAAAAGTGAATGATACGTTTTTCCACCTGGTTATGATTAAGAATGCTTATCGCGTAGCCTTCGTGTTACATTTTTGAAATTCCGCATAAATCTGCAATTCCCATGAGTAACATAGCGAATGTCGGAAAAAAGTGACGCGAATTTTTTTAAACTCCGTTCTTCAGCCTTGCACCACTCTGTGCTACTTCATTTTCGATCTCTTCGCTAATATTCAATTTCAGAGCTGCGAATTCCCCTTGTCATCCTTTTGTAGCCGTTTACTTAACTCCTTGGTTACTAATTGTATCTTGGTTTTTATATGAACATTTCGCACCTTTTTCATGCATCGGCACTCTTTGCGTCGTAAATCGAATTATCTATCGCTAGAGTGCATCAGGAATGTGAGGCGAGATTGGATCACATCTTTTTCCGCTGCCTTGAAGGCGTGAAAGAATGCGGCAGACGCCGTTAATTACTTCTTTTGGTATAAGACATGTATTCTACTTCTACTGGTGTTTGTAGGAGCGTCGCTGTTTCCACTTAGACAGTGATTTGACAAGGAAGGCAGTCGACGGGGCTACAATGGAAGGGGGGGGGTGGGCAAGCGGTTGGATAGTTGATTGTTGAACGATAACATGACTTCACATGAATGATGTGTCAGTAATCTCGTACAATTACATGTACAGTCAACACTTACACTGACACGTCCTGTCAAGCTAATGTTATTGCTCCACATTCATGTAAAAACACTATACTGCTCAAAACTCAACGAGTGCCCCCCCCCCCTCGGAATATGGCACCCCGTCGACGTACCTGCTAGCGTTTCATTCTCTCAGATAGCTTAGTTAGGGCTTGAAGGAAGATGGGTGGAAGGTTGACTGTGTAAGTCGATATAACGGTCTGGAAAATGATTTAGGTATCTCTGCCACTCGCCATCTTCTTAATTTAGTTTCTACTTCGTAAGAATAAACGGTTCAGCCTGTTTGTAAGTTTGCCTGCCTGCCTATATGCTGCCTGTCGGTCCGTCCGTCCGTCTGTCTGTCTGTCTGTGTCTGTCTGTCTGTCTGTGTCTGTCTGTCTGTCTGTCTGTCTGTCTGTCTGTCTGTCCGCCTATCTGTCTGTCCGTCTGTCTGTCTGTCTGTCTGTCTGTCTGTCTGTCTGTCTGTCTGTCTGCCTATCTGTCTGTCTGTCTAACTGTCTGTCTTTCTGTCTGTCTGTCTGTCTGTCTGTCTGTCTGTCTATCTGTCTGTGTGTATGTATGTATGTCTGATGTCTGTCTGTCTGTTCACCTAGCGCAAATCTCGGAAAATGGCAGTTATGTTATAGACAGAGTGGTGCTTCCTTGAAAATACTCTTAACATAATAAAAACCTATTAGACAGAGAGGATTTAATGTTTGACTGTCTGTTTGTCTTTCACGAAATTCAGAAATTGATGACTGCTATATATCATAGAGGGGAGAGGTTTTTTGAGATGTGCTGTTATAAAACCTTATTGGCGAGGAGTTAAAATTCCTTCTGATGTCTTCTTTGCCCTTTATTATCAGGAGTTTATTGTTCACCGATGCTTTGAGATGAATCTCGGGAGACCTGAAAATGAAGGCCTGTTTTGCTGTAACATACGGGGAACGAATACGGCGAGACTCTCCTCTACACGCATGAGTAACTTATTGCATGGGTAATTGGATGGTGGACCCTGCGGACTCTCACGCGCAATATGATCGCGCATTGCAGCGTGCAAGCAGCTCCGTCGCCAAGGAACGCCCTCAGCTCCAACACTGATGTCCTCTTGGTCACCAGGGGCTTCTTCACACTTTTCACCTTAGGCACTGAATCCTTTCAGATGAGCCAATCTCTTCAAGACTTCACGTTCGAAATTTCTTTCTGAGAATTATTACATAGCGGAATCCTAGCTAAGTACTCCTTAGGTCCATATTATCCATTACTAGAATGTATACGCGTAGTAGACGCGATCCTATTGAATGAAGAGTTGGAGGGGACATTTTGTGAAAATAAGCTGTTTTCAGGAAATTCTTATTCACATGTTGAATTCAGGGGCTGTTTGTGACACGCTACTCATGTAAAGACGTGTGTGTGTGTTTGACGTGCTACAAGTTGGACTCGTTTAAAGGCACCGGGAGGGGGCAAGGGCGGAATAACGTTTACAAAAGCAATGGCGTGTGAAAACAAACATAGGGGTTCGGTAGATACAATGTGTAACGAAACCGGCGTTGAAAAACGCGCCATAGGGCGCGCTTCCGTCCGAACTGCAAGCTTCCATGGTCGAGCCACGCTTCGTTCATTTTAGAGCTTGTCTTCGGCCTGATGTAACCTTATTTTTGAATTATTTTCTCTTTAGATGAAAATTTTGCGTCCCCCCCCCCCGACTTTATTTGACCCGTAAGTACATCTAGAAACAATACAAGAAAGAACAAAGTAAAAACTGAAAGGAAAAAAACAAATCTATAATAGAACCATCTTCTTTTGGCACCATGCCAAGGCGTCAAATTGGCGAGTTTGTGCAATGGCGGCCACTCAAACTCGTCCACACTACGTCTGTTCTACAGTAAGCCAAAATTACCCCCTCCCGGTGTCTTTAAAATGCATAAAGGTTGAGCACTCTATAGATGTCCCCCCCCCCCACTTATTGGAACATTACCAACAACTTGATTTCTTTGGTGTTCACTGAGAAATCACCAGCAGTAGGGACAGTCGCTGAACTTGTATAATTCTTGGACCGAATATATATATATATTCGGTCCAAGAATTTCCCTAAAAAAGCAGCTTTTACTTCTGGGTCCCAGATTGATATCAAGCTTAATTGACCTTTATATTGGCATCAGCTGCCTGCTCTCCAATATTCAGTTATACATTTGAAAAAGTCTACAATTCCTAAGTGATGTCTAATTCATGGCGAATCAACAAAAAATCAATACAGTTAGCTCTAAGCTCCAGTGCCCCTCATTCTTTTCGGTCTTGTTTTTTGTTACGAAAAAACCTATCTAGGAGGTGTACATAACACCGTAATGTATGTATTCACCCACATTCCCGGAATTTTCCAGCAGATCCAATTTCAAGAGCCTCAAAGAAATCTTAACGTGAAAATTGAGAGGGAAATGGAGAACGGCTCCCAGTGCTCCTATCCCATTTTCTGCGGATGTGTGGTGACGACAGAAAAAAAACATTCCACTGAAATCGGGAACCCTTTCCGGGGAATGCACAGTGGAATGAGAACACCACGACAGGATTATTTGGTTTATAGTTGTTGATTTTGTTGATTTTATATGGTGTTATCCTAATGTCCAAGGAAGGAGGGGGGGGGGGACCTTTCATGGAATGTTGAACATCTACTATGCATCACCAATATGTCAGACTTGTCAAACGTTGAATCCACATCCCTTTCACATGATTAAAATGTCTACATTGCCTGAGATTCTTCATTCGCAGAATTTGTCTTGAAAACAGCGCATCCTTAAAATGCCCCCTCCCTTATCGAAGCAGAGCTTTTATCTTCCAGCGTGTTTACATAACTGGCTAATAGGACTATGTCAAAAGAGCAATTCATGGCGGAGCTCTTTTCCGGAAATGCACTTCATGGGCGAAGTGTTTCGGAAGCCTATCAAATCTTTATCCTAGGAGCGCCCTTGCTTGGAAATCGCTTCCTTTTGGAGCATTTCGCGCATCTGGATATCTGGGATAAAGTTCAATATTCCCTTCGGGTTTTTATACTTTGGAAAAAAAGCTGGCTATTGGTGAAATAAACTAAATATCCATCGGTTAACTTTATTTTCAATTCTTCAAATAAGGTACCCCCCCCCCTCTGCCTCCCCCTATTGCATAACAAAAACTCGCTTGCAATTGTCGTTTGTTCACTCTTGGACTTGAGAACGACCGAGTTCTACCGTCGATGGGTAATCTGATGCGAATAGGGAAATGCACTTTTCATAATTTTAAACTGTGTCCGTAGATCGTACCAGTACTTAATCAAGATCACACTACATATAAGGGCAACAATAGAGAAGGTCAATAGGTTCGTTTGGGAAATTTGAAATGTCCTAAGTAAAGAGCGAATCGCATCAGTAAGGGTACTGTTAGAGTTACTAGTGGATACTACCTAGTGTCTCCGGGTAAACTACAATGTGTTCCTAGGCATTCACCAGTCCCAGTCGCGATTTCACTTCCACTAATCCAATTGTTTTCGCCGCGTTATCATTTTGTTGAGCATGTTTATTCAAAATTTATTCACGTCACACGGTGACTATTATGAGAAAAATAAAAAAAAATACATAAGACGAGCTCGACATCATCGGGATACGGTGTCTTTTTCTTGCTCTAGTAGTTTCTCGAACATTCGACAGTAAGCTTTCGCGAAAAATTAACTATAAAAATGGGAAAAATTCATCGATCAGCTTTGTGTTTTCATGAAAACAGCATTTTTCGTAGGCTCAAAAACTAATCAAATGATGTTAACGCACCTGATTCTTTCCAGGCATTGCTTGATTTTGTATGGAACCCTATTTCGGAATCAGCGTTCCAACACAGCAGATGGTAAAAACTCATTTCAAACCATCGAATTACCTCGAATCTTTCACTTGTCTGTAAACATCGATATCCTCTAGATTCTCGAAGGCATCGCCATGAGTAAGAAGAAAAAAGAAAATATATTCTGTAGGAACTTTCCAGTACGGAAGAGATGCTCCGTGCCGAAATTACCATAGAAAAACGCGTCTAAGGTCCTTATCGCGATCCCGCAGTGTTGCCGGCTATGCTGCTGCCTCGCGTCCGGTGAGCGAATTGCTGAGAAGGTGATGCAATGTTTACGCTGGTTGACTTGGCTGCTCGTCGTCTGTGTCTACCCTGCAGCAATCAGTGATGCAGAGGGGGTTTGAGGGAAAGAGTGAGAAAGGCTCTCAATTCTCGTTTTTTGAACTGTTTTACTCCTTTCCTCTCGACTTTCCCTAGCGGTGCCTTTGAAGGAATCGTCTCTTTTGCTTTCTCACCATGACTAGCTCTTTGATCCTTCAAATTTAATTATTGAGTGCAATAACCCACCCACCTTCTACTGCAGATGTTTCTGCATAGAAAATTCTTCGTACAATGTCCACTTCTGCAAAAAAATTCATTTTTGCACAGGCTGATAACAGCTTCGAATAAGTAGTAATCAGCTTATTATAGTGTTTATTTTTGCTTTTAGCCAGTCATTAAGTCTTTGCATGCTATGACTGTGCCACCTCTTCGTTTCTTCCTTCTACTGAAATTGTTCCATTTGACTTTGATTTGAATTACTTTTGAGCCCCATGGTCAACTTTTGATGAATCAAGTCTCCAAGCTCTTTTCCTGATGGTCTCCGATGACCTTCACGGCTCCTAAGACCTTTTGCACAGCCCAAGGATGGGATGAAGTTTTACCCAGATTTATTTGGGCTTTCTAGGTTGGTAGGACATGTCGACAAGGAAAAGAACGTTGATAAAGATTAATCTGATTTCCCTCTCGCTCTTCTGTTTCAAACGGATCCATATCTCTAAACTCGTCCACGGTTCCCACTTAAAGTCAGGGACGTGGCGTAGCTTATAAAAATTGTTCACATTTCACTTTGCTCTGATTAATTTTTTCACTTTCTTCGGAGAAAAATTATCTTTCATACTTTCTCCAACCACATTGCAGAGGATCGAACACTAAGCGGGTTTTTCGGGCTACCATGTTCAATTAGTTCAATTACTGCTTCTTACTCGCTACCCCTTACCCGAGTAATATCACTGAGAAGATCATCGCTCGAAAAGCCTATCGCTTTCTGATCAAAAATCTCTGTAGGCCTCTCTAAGAAGATCCCTGCCCGTGTAATCGCATTGTGAAGCATGATTCAGCAGAACAGCTACGTATGCAATTTGTCCCCCCCCCCCCCCCCCCCGCTCTGCCTTTGGGCAACGGCTTGCTTCCGTCATCCTGTGATAGGACGTTCTTTGAGTGAACATATAACTCGTACTCGTAGGCATAAAAGCACTTTTAAGAGTGAAACCACCTGTTCAACAGGTTTCGATGACCATCTCGGGCATGGCAACAAGTATTGCTATGCGTTGACCATATTTAAGTTCTTTATGCATTCATGTTGAGTATGTCGACGTCAGCGTCAGCTGCTCCCCAAAAAGGGGCAGCAGCCGTGGCTGGTGGTGCTCTCGTCTGATTTGAATAATCGTTGACTTCGTTCACGTTCAGTTCACATGACCATTGTTCATCCTAGTTAATGTTATTTGTTCAATAGCGGTGTGAATTTTAAGGGGAATGGGATGATACATCTCAAGCTGTTGCCTCCCTTCCCTCTCCCACCTCCCAACGACCCATTACGGGACCGACACCAGCTAGTTAAGTTACAGACTATATGACTAAGAATCAACAACAGTTTTTACATTGGAACCCCCAAGACAGATCTCCTTCATGCCGAGTAGTTATCCACCCAGTAGCTCCTCTTTGCCTACTCTGAGCTTTTGCCCCTCCTCCCCCCCCCCCAAGATTCATGGCACCGGCACCGGGTTCTGTAAAATTGAGTGTAATTGAGGAGCGGACAACCGCCTGGATGGGATGTGGTTCTGTCTCAGCCTACAAATGAAGATGATTGTCCTTGGACGTAATCTCCCAGCCTATCTTTTCTTTGCTAGTCCAGTGGTTGTCTTCTTCCTATTCATTTACCCGCTTCTGGGTATCAGCCGAAGTTTTCTTTTCTGGATATGGACCCGCTATGAATCTGAAAGGTTCTTTGCTCAGTCGCTGAGCTTGTAGTGACTCCAGCTGGCCAGATCGGAAGCTGTCGTCTAACTTCTTTGGGTCTTCGGGGCCCTATTCACTAGAAGTTAGTGGAACTGAAGGTATGGTCAGATTAGGCAAGTATGACAGGTAATGGGTGACTGAACCATTTAAAAAAGGCACGCTTTTGAACTTTGGAATAAAAAAAAATTTATTTAGTAAGTAATGAGTAAGTATGGGTGATGTGGAGAACCGGTTTAGTCGAATCAAATCGAGATACCATTTTTGTTTGAGGCCACCATTATATGTGTTAAGTCTGACACATATATGAAACGAGAGGTTTCCCTCCAGTGATCTCCAAATGAAGACATCTTTATAGAAATCAGAGACGGTACCGTAACAATACCGTACTTGCTCACATGACCATCGAGGCTGTCTATCTTAACCTGTTCCTCGACGGCCCACCTTGCCTTCTAGCTCTATAAATTGACTCCGTGCATTATGATCCTCACTTTTTACTGTGCCTTATGGCATTCTCAATTGCGCATTCATATGTACAAACATTTTCAGTGCTATCGCAGTAAGGGGGAGGGGGCATCTTATAAAAAGTTGCTTATCTAAGCATCCAAGAGAGATCCTAGAGGGGTTATGCACATTGAGGCGTATACTTTTGCCTGAGCCTTAATGGAGGTGCGAAGGGGTTCCTTTCTCCCTTTGGGTTTGGGTAAAAATAATGTCCATAGTGGGATATCCCCCCCCCCATTGCGATAGCACCTACATACATTTTTATATTGGCCTTCCTTCAGCATTATTTATGGCGCGGAAGTCTTTTCGCACACAGCCTATGGGTGAAGGACCTTCGCGGTAGAATTCTTTATATGCAAGCCGGCGATTTCGTACTATGTATGAAGTGGCCCAAGCATTTCGCAACCCCTCCGCCCCATTAGGAGCCGTTGAACACGGCATCAGCTTCCAATTAGAGTGGTAATTTTGAAACGGGCTACTGTTTGTCGTTGTTTTTTATTCAACTTCAGAAGAGGGGGGGGGGGGAGATCTGTGGTACATTTGCTCATAGGCGGGGCGCCGTTAAAATTAGTACGCGCACTCACGAGCTCCTTCTTCTCCTACTTTGAGTCGTGACCTCCCCACCTATCCCATTCATACAGCATCGAGACAAGCCTAAATCGTTTCCAGCCACTCGTTGACGAGGAATGCGCCATGCTTCCACTCATAGCGGTTTTCGTTGACTCCTTTGGAACACATGCAAGATCCACCCGTTCATGTAGTTCCAAGATCCAAGCGCGCCAATACATTCACAACTTTTACTGAGACCCGGCTCCCCTGATAAGTTTTCTCTTTTTCGTACAAGTTCCGTGTACCATCTACGATAAGCGCTATCAGTAAGGAATGACACGAGTCTGTTGGCACCAACGTCAGAACCCCATTCCAGTTTCGTCAGCTGGTTGATCCAGGCGGACAGCATTGTGTGGGCCCGTAAACACAGAATTGTGAACTTTAATGTTTCATCGTTGCTGTTGTGTTCATATATACAGCACAGTTAGGACCAGTTTCAGTCAACTTGCGCCATCCACTCCTGTCCCTCTGTCCCCCTCCCCCCGACGGTAACCGCCAGCCATTTGACCCGGAAACATCCCCGACATGTTGTTAACGATGTCTCTGTTGTGACAGCTACTTCCTTCTTTCATTTCCTTGTGAAAAATCCGTTTGCGTTGTCAAACTACCAGCTTATCTCATGAGCTAATGAGCTTATTCTCTCGGTTTTTCTGTGACGCGTTACGTAGCCGATGTCACTTGTTCCTCCCAGCTCATCAGCCATCATTTCAGATGATGTTGCCCAAGAACCTCAAGGTGTTGAAAAGGTCCATTTCCGAGAAAATCCTTCGAAAGCCCCTACAAAAGTGAGTTTTTTGTCATTTATTTTCTCGTTCTTTATGCAGTTCTTTATTAATTATATGAATAAGCAAGTGAATAAATCAGTGTTTAAGCAAACGTGCAGGAATGTGTTGCCACCGAATCACTCGCCCTCATGACATCCTTCCTGTCACTTCATGAATTTTTTTGAAATTCCTCCATTTATTTGTGAATCTGTAGCAAACAAGAGCACGAGGAATTACAGCTGAAGCTTTACCATTCTTTCTACATACCTTGGAGATGATTCCGTGAGAAGCCTCCGTTGGAAGGTCTTCAGTAAGGGAGCACCTGTAGTAGTAGAGATTCTCATGTACTTTGAGGATACCCCCATATGTTAGCCGGGTGTATATCGTTAGGACAGAAACGTCGCGTGGCCGTGTTCGGCACGCGATGGGATGGTGCGAGCTATGCGCGCCGTATTAGCTGAGTCCTGAAGCGATTACGCCTAGAATGAGGCGTAGAGCACCGTCATCGCTTCAAGACCCATCCGATACGGCGCGCATAGCGCACCATCTCGCGCGCCATACACGGCCACGCGACGTTTCCGTCCTAAAGATATACACCTTATGTTAGCCAACCCCATTCTACCACTGCCCTAGGATCGAGTTATTACAACTCCATTATACAATCGACAGCACGATTTTTCTTGAGGAGTTACAATATTCTGTTAACAGTATACTCGTGGATTCCCGCTTTTACTTTGAACTTTCTCGCACGAATGTTCCCTTTTTTTACACAAACGAAATGGAACGCCGACATGAATAGCTCTCCAAAGTTGAAAGGGCTATATCACGAATAGGCAAAAACTATGGAACTCATGCATAACACATTTTCGCTTGGATCTGACATTAGTACAGCTAGTTTGTGTCCCTTTAATAGAGCAGTTTTTTAGCTTTAAGAATTGTGCGGCGTTACATTCGATAGTCAAGTGCACAGCGAACTGCGGAGTTGGCGTCACGCTGTGCACCGGAGCCTTTGAATAGAACGCAAAAACGTAATATTAGTGCAGGAATGCCATAGAATTCTGGTACTGAGCAATTCTTCGAGGGAAAACTCGTTTACCAGCTTAACGAGCGAAACCTCAATATTTGAAGTGGTCGATTCAATGAATACAATATGGGAATGGGCCCTCACAAGAGGATGAATGTGGGGGAGGGGGGGGGGGTAAAAAACTCACACGTCAGGGATCAGTCAACATGACTAAATGAAGATCCCAATCATAGCAAGCTGACGCACCATTTCCAGTTTACTGGGTATGGAAAGCAGAAGAAAGCGGGAGTGAATAGTATCGCTCTATCTTTTCTATTAGGGAACATTAACAGTCTTTGACGTTTTCAACCTAGAAAGCATCAGTTCTAGTAGTGACCATGATTCACTTCAAGATTATGCCTGAGTATTGCGACTTTTTTCCAATAAACTTCATGTAAAAAACAACAAAACGTTTGGAAATGACTTAACGAAGAGTAAGCAACTTCATTGCTTGAAACGAATGGAGAAAATTAGTTCAAAAAAGTACACGGAAAGTTTTTTTAACGAAAAAACAGTACTGAAGCCATCGATAGGCTTACAGCTCCAATTATCTACTCGCAGGTCGTGCCGTAGATAGCCCGCAGAATTTCTTAGATGAACCACAATTTAGCGTGAACCCACCAAGTGATGCCATCTCCAGCTGCTCCCTAGCATATGCCTCAAGCTTTCATAATAAAACAAGGCGCTCCAAAGAAATTTCTTCAGGTTTTCGGGCCTGAACTTCAAATTGCAAAAATGTTACTTTCCAATACGTTCCTTTTGCTTTATTTCTTCTATGACACCCTTTATAAACATAATAAAAACTTTCATTTTAAGGCAAAATGTGGTCGAAACGACTCAATCGAGACAGTGCGCTTCCGTGTCCCAGTCCTCACAAGACGAAGATGATCCTTATCAAGTAAGCGGATTTCGTTCAGTTCAATTTTGCTTACACAACATCTTCCACGTGACTCACCGATCCGTTTCTTATAGGAGATCCTTCGGACCTACAATGATAACGTCTCACACCTGGTATTTCATGGATCCTCATTAAAATCGATGACAAACCTCGATTTTGAATCAGTAAATCAACCGCTCAGAACCACAGGCTCATGCCGTGTACGATTTCAAGAAAGGTCTGATCTCGAGGGAAGGACACGAAAAACTGCAGAGAGTGCTTAAGTACATTGTAGTTATTGTTGATTACTGTTCTATTAATTTGATATAATTAATATACATATATTAGTCGACGAATTTATGCTGTTGATATCACTGATGCAAGTGTTTCATTGTCGGGTTGAAATGAATTATTCTTAGTCCAGTGTTTGTGAAATGAGAAAAAACACCGGAAAGTATTCAGATTCTTCCAAACGAAAGGCTCTCACAGTTCGAGAATCCAGAAAAGTGCCGGAGAGAAAATAGCTTGTTTCAATCACCTCGAAAGGGCCTTGTATCGGCTAGGGTGACCCTATTCTTGCAATCTTCGCTTTTTCCTAGCGCTAGTCTCCCGTCGTTGCGGAGTCAGTCCATTGCTCTCCTATTATGTTGGACCATAATTTCTGTAACACCTTTTATTTTTCTTGGGGAAAACCGTGGAAGCTTCTGGAAATCTGGTAGTGGGTAGTATGTAAAGCGAAAGAAAAGGACTACTGATCAACACATTCATATTCTCTATGGCTTCAACTAGCAGTAAATCTATGACAATTTCGCGAAAGGGGCGAAATTCACGAACACCGCCCCGGTTCCTCAGCATGCAAGGCCACTAACCGAATCAACCAGTCGATGGGCCCAGGTACTTCTCTCATATGGAGGCAACCCGATGGCTCGATCGACTCAAATTGAAACGAAAAAAAAAAAATTTCGAAAAATTGCAAAAAGAATTTTTTTTTCAAAATTTTCAAAAAACGTGGAACTGTAACCATCCAACACGGCAGTCACTGCCGATCTCTACTGTAGCAAAACTTACCGGAAAAATGGCCCGAGACCTCTTCCTCCACGACAACGCTCGCCCACATGTGGCAAAGTTGGCGTGTTAAAAGATCCAGGGCCTTGGTTGGACGAAGCTCTCCCACCCACCGTAATCTCCGGACATGGCCCCAACTGTCTACCACCTATTCTGATCCCTGATCCACTTCCTCGATGGACGGCAGCTCAAAGATGACGATTATCTCAAAATTGACCTCCAGACTTTCTTCGACCAGAAATCCCCAGACTTCTAAAAACAAAGCATCTATTATTTCCCTATTCGCTGGCAATATATTGTTGATTATAATGGTACATACTTTGTTGACTGAAGTTAGACACAAATAAAGAAAAATAAATTTGAAATTTTTCTTCATTGTGGGACAGAAATTATGGTTCAACCTGATACATAGTTTTTGTGAAGGGTTCTTCACCGGCAGGCTTGTCAACCCGCTGGTCGCCACCATTTTGCAACTCCTTAAAAGGCCTGGTTTGTGTACCTCGCAGGGATTAAACTCCGTGATTTTAAAGTGCAGACGTGGGCCTGCAAACTTACCAACTTGGCTATCCGCGCCTTATATCTCTACTCGTATCGTGTGGTAACCCATTGCCATAATCGCTCAGTGAACTAGTGACAACTCACCCTGATGCCCCCCTTTAGCGAAGTCAAGTGCGCTTTTTTGACTCCTCTTGTCGTTAGCGATCAATAGGACATCTTCGGTCCTCTCAAAACCTAACGCTTTGTGGTATGCACAGCCAGTGTTAGCCATCGTGATCGAGAAAAAACTGGGGGAGTCACTGAGTTACTGAAAAGGCCTTCAGCTGTCACTATAATCAAAACGATGGCCTTACGTTTCACTCTATCTGTATCGTTAGCAATAAACGGTTTGCATTATGAACACTTTCAGTGTTAGTAAACCCAGTCGGAAGCAGTAAGTCACGGGGCGATTGATCAGCCTATATGAACTTCAAATAACTCTCTGCTAGCAATATCCTAAGTTCAGGATGTTAGGATCGCACACCATAATCAAAAATCACCTCAAGATCAATCAAAATCACTTAACTTTGCACGAAAAAAGAGATGCCAAATAGCAAGTGTTTAATAAATGTAATATGAAAGTTTACATGAAAGAGTAAAAGTGAGGAACGGGATGAAGGATGCACTACAATACATTTATTTCCTCCCTGGTCTGTAGCATTTTATGTATTCACAGAGGCAGTGCTTTTCATTCGACGCCAATTTTTTTACTACAAAATGCATTGTATGTGTCATGCATCTAGAAAATCAACAAATGTCGTATATCGATTACAGTACATCATCCTGACATCCTGAACATATAAGCTTGACACATATTTGTCACGGTCTCACACTGATGCTATCTATTAGGTTGGACGGGAAGTTCTGGGACACCTTGTGAGAAAAATTCAATTTATTTTAATTTTACTCACATGTAACTTCAGTCACCAAAGTATGCACCATCGTGATCTACAATGTACTGCCAACGCTCAGGAAGATCGTAGATACCCTTCCGGTAGAATTCGGGAGACTTCTGGTCAAAGAAGTTCTGGAGCCCGCTCTTGAGATCGTCGTCATCTTTGAACTGTCGCCCGTCAAGGAAGTGGCTCAACGACCGGAATAGGTGGTAGTCAGTTGGGGACATGTCCGGGGAATATGGTGGGTGGGGAAGCGTCGTCCAGCCGAGGTCCTGGATCCTTTGACACGCCAACTTTGCCACATGTGGGTGAGCGTTATCGTGGAGGAAGAGGTCTTGGTCCATTTTTCCGGTAAGTTTTGGCGCTCCGGTGTCCAATTGCCTGCAGTAGAGATCGGCAGTGGCTGTCGTGTTGGATGGTAACAGTTTCCTATTTTTTTGAAAATTTTCAAAAAAAAAAAGTTTTTTTCTCAATGCAATTTTTTGAATATTTTCCTGTTCCAATTTGAGCCGATCGAGCCATCGGGCTGCCGCCATATGAGAGACAGTACCTGGGTCCATCGACTGGTTAATTTTGTTAGTGGCCTCGCATGCTGAGGAACCGAGGCGGTGTTCGTGAATTTCGCACCTTTCGCGAAATTGCCGTAAATTCACTGCTAGTTGAAGCCGTAGAGAATATGAATGTGCTATTCAGAAGCCCTTTTCAGACGCTTCATATACCCCCCACTACCAAATGCTCCCGAAGCTTTACAGGTTTCTACAGGAAAAAACAAAAAGTGTCCCAGAACTTCCCGTCCAACCTAATATAATGCTTATACGTGATTTTCACGTGTCATTCATATTAAATGGACTCGGTGAAGCCTTTTGTGCAGAAGCACTGACAATAATCGTTTTCAAGAGACCTTTTGCAAAGTTCTCCATGTTCGTGCAGCACGAAATTCATTTTTTATACTTGTGAGTATGTCTGTTGGTGCACGAATAAACTCGCATGAGAAGGAAAGTGCAAATGCGTTTCTTCGAGGAGGATAGTGTTTCTGGGACAAGAGAGGGATGTGGGAACATGATCTAGGGAATATTCAGGGGGTGCCAAAAAAGCTATTTTGCTCACGGCTCACATCCGCTAAGTATACAAAATATAGGGAAACGAGAAAGGTAAAACTATTAGGAAAAAACACTCTCGAAATGTTCCTTTAGGAATAGGAGCAAGCTGAGACTCACTACTTTCACCTCCATCGAAATACGGAGCCTTGAATCAGCGCAGTCGGGCTTCAGAGCACCTACGGTATCAAGATCCGCTTGAAACAGTGGAGCCTGGTTCCGTGGTAGATCTTTTGTGGGAAGCTCCCCAAGGACTGGCCCTTAGGTCCATGGAAGTCACACGTCACAGAGTCCTTGCTGCTCGGACAACGCTGCTATGATACCAATTATCATTTTTCATTCCTCGAACCTGCCTCCGGAGTGGTTTCAGTAATGAGTGCACGTTCTGGTTCTTGGAAACGAAGGGCGCTGGGAGCCTGGAAAAACGGAATTTATTAGAACACCACCCAATTTGAATCCTCGGTACCCAGAGTGAACGGACCTCAGCAAGGTTGCGAGCGAGGGCGACAAAACTTCGGATATTGCCCAGTTGCGGTGACACATCTTGTTCACTCTTTTCTCGCTCCAGTTCCAGCTCGTGCAGAAGGCTGTCACAGAGTAAGGTGATAGAGCGAGGTCTGCTTTCAAAGTTGGAGATGGAAATACCTCGTCAGAATTAGCTGAAGTTCGACTAAAGTAGGGTTGAAAGTGGAGGAGAGAAAATTACCTTTTTGGCACCCTCTGTAGCTGTTTTGTTTTGTACCCACCAAGGTACTCATATGAGACCACCCATGGAAGTGACGCGTTTTCTGGGCTAAGTTACTTCATGTGAGCAGTATGTCTAACAAAAGATCATGTCAAAGTTATCTGTGTAGGTAAAGTGATGTATAGATCAAGGAAGCGAACGTGTAGCCGCCGACTGCCTGTTTTTCTTCAGCAGAGCCTCCTCAGTAGCTGTTCGTTATACTCAGACTTTACTTCATGTGAAGACCTCAGATGGAGCTGAAATTGTAAACAGCGGTGTGGAAACTCGAACGAAACACTGGGAATCGAAGTGGAGGCTCAGGGAAAACGATTCTCACACTGTTGCCACCTCGTATTTTAACGATTATTTAACGACATGACACCGTTGGTTCTATCATATCTCTGTGAAAGCCACTAGCCACCAACGGATGGGTCACGCCATAAGTATAATCTTAATCCGCTCATCCGTACACTCATATACATGCTTTCTAAATAAAGCATCTCATCGTTGAGCCGTCTGCAATCATAATCTTCCGACAGGGTTCCCCACTTTCTCTGTGAATTATCTGTGATATAAGGACACAAGTGTGGATAGCCTTATGTCGAATTTTCGATTTGCGGTGTAGTACTCACAGCGCCACAAGTTCAGCGGCTGCAATTCCACCTAGGACGCAAGAGGCTGGTACCGTGGAGGTCCTTCGAGGAAATAGCTGTTTATCGCATCATTATCGAAAACAATAACTACATATTGCAGTTTAGCATACAAAATAATAACATAAAAAGTAAAAGAAACAATAACATCGCATAGTAAAATCTTAATCAAGAAATTCTTGATTGGGGGTAAAACTTTGAAGGAAGTGTACGCAATGTACGCCATCACAGGCGAAGAAACTTGTCGTTTCGCTCACCGCTCGCGGCAGCGCGAAAACTCGACGTAAGGCTACACATCTGGGACACAACGAGTACACAGCCGCCCAACCACACTTACTGTAATTTAAAAATGTGATGGTAAAGTTTTCTGGCACTAATCAATCCTTACTGGGATGCGCCAGGCGTTCTAGTTCCATTCGGAATCGTGTCAGCAGGTGAGTGCCGTTTGGGCTAAACTGTGACTTGCGGGACCAGCCGAGTGGAAGGGTTGGTTGGTCTGGGCGGACACTGATCGAAATTTGTTATCAGCACCATGAGAGCGGTTGTGTGAGTCCCCTCTCATCGCACCAACTCCTCCCTAACAATAACCTAACACTCGAAAAAAAACTCATTTATCACTGTATACTACATGACAGACGCCTGGAGGGTTATTTTGTTGACCTCTCGCCAGTGTTATGGAGTAGACAGTCATGCGGCCTGTGACTAACGATCAGCTTTTCCGTGCACCTCTATCATGGAGGGCGTAAAGAGTGCACAGGAAAGGATAGGATGGCATAGCGGCAATGCATCGTGGACAACGAGACTTCTCTGACCACTGAGCAGAACTGCAAATTAGGTGTGCGAGAACTACTAAACATAAGTATGACATAGTACATAATGACACTTCGAGAGCCTCTTGATCCAGATGCAGGGTCACGCGCTCATGCCTTAACTCAAAGTTCTTTACGTTCATACAACGTTCAACACTGTGTCATAGTAGGCAAACTCTAATGATGGAAACACGACTTTTATTTCACTAGGTATGCCTGGATCTGCGCTTCACATACGCCAGGGGGTGGAAACCGTCTTTCTCGTTTTAGGTGGAAGACCCTCAAGAGTTGTTGAGGAGATTCATTCCAGTAGAGTCTCGCGTAATATAGAAAATCGGTACTACGATATATTAGTGATGCGAGGGTGCTGATATCTTTTTCTTCAGCAATTACTCTCAAATAAATAATAAATAAACGAATAAATAAATAAGTAAATAAGACAATTAAACAAATAAACAAGTAAACAAAAAAAGATGGTTGCTGGAAAATAAATAAACGAGTGAAGTAAACAAGATGGTTGCTGGACTCTTTGAAATTCCAGCATGTTTAAAAAATGATGGAATGGAATGGTTACTACTTGCTCCAGGATGCCTGCTAAATTTGGAGTCAAGAAAGCATTATTGTGCACATTATTATATGGGGGGGGGGGGGTCTCACATCGAAGAATCAGCCTATTTTCCGTTTCGCACGGGCCCTCAGACGGTCTTTAAAGAGACCTGGAGGGGCAATTTTGGCTTACGGCAAGACCCACCGTAGCGCTTGCAGTTCGATAGGTTACACGCATTGGAGATGATACCGACATCCTAAGACGTCGATAATGGATTTTTTTGCCACAAACACCTTTTCTCATACCCTTTCGCTCAGTCTCCCATTCATTGTTTCACTTGTTTGCTGCTATTTGTTGTTCCACTTTGTTTCACTTCATCATGAATGAATGAAATACACCCTACGAGACAACAATTAACCTCTCTTTCAGCGAGCAAGTTTGAGGGTTATGTCGCTGTTTGAAGATGCGCGCGGGAAATGCCAATACAGCTCACAACGTCGCACTTTTGAATCCTGGTTTCTCTACCGTTTATGGCTTCAAACCCCTAGTGATCGTCGCGAACCGATCGTTTCTTCCTATCTTCCTCTTTCTCCCAACACCCCCCTATTTCCTTTGAGGGCAATAGTTGACAATTATCGTCCATGCCTTCCACCGTTCTTTGCTGATGTGCCGTTTCCTGGACAACAAAAAATTTCAGTGCATTTCACACTGTTTTTCTGCTATCGCGCAGTGAAGTGAATAATTCAATTCATCAAACCAAACACACTATTCTCTTCTACATGCATCCACCACCATTTATTGAAACAGCAGTGAACAGAGGATGTTTTGACTTGCACGGCTAGTCTTCAGGACATATTCGGGGAGTAAAGTCAATCGAATGAATATTTGGAAAGCTGTCCTCAATCCGATGTATGACGAAACTCGATCGGCTCTGTCTGTGTCTACCAAATTGCTACCTACCTCTTCCTAGCATATCTTAATCATTGTTTTGTTTTTAATGAAAAAGTTCGAATAGTTTTCATGGTATTAAGTTGTAAGGAAGGTTTTGGCCGGTTTTTGCAATTTCGATTTTGGGAGATCGTAACTCGGCTCAGAGTGCATCTTTTCTAACAGAATGAGCGCCATTCGGTTCGCTACACTCTTGGCAACATTATGCATTCCTACAAACCTCAGTTTGATGGAGAGCTGATGATTCAAAGGGGGGGGGGGTTCTGATATATTGCGCGAAATGAAAAAGTCGACTCCAAAACGCCATTCTTTCTAAGACACCATGGTGAATATGATGCACGAGTAAGGGCTTCAGTCTGCAACTGCTTCAATCACTGGAAGAGGAATTGTGGAAAATGCGCTTGCGCATAGCTGCTCTGAGGGGTCGCGCGACATCCATTTTTTGGTTTTTTTTTTCAAATCAAGACCACTCGAGATGGTTGATCAAGTTTGTGTGTCGAGGGCTGATACTTTTGGACATCCCCAGCAAGTATGGACGCTCATCACTTTCTGCCGTTTTGTCAAAGCGATTCGACTATTTGAAAATTCAAACAACTCATTCTCATTTCTGAACTTTTGAAACCCGGGACAAAGCTAGTTTCTCCGATTCTGTCGTTTGATTATTAATCGTTTTTTTACTTTTACTTCTTTCTTCCAGAGAAAGGCAGCTTGAAGGCATTGCTCTACGCATTCATCGATTTTTGAACTAAGGCCGCTCCCATGCTTTGCGCACCGACGCCGTCACGCGCATGACGGCGTCAGACACACGCAACTATTTGCCCGCCGCAGGAGACGGCGTCCATAGATAATCTGACCCAATCACACAGTATGGTGATTGTGGCCGATTCGAATCTTGCCGCTGTGCCAATACTCGAAGCGGGTACGATCACCTTATTGGCACAGCGCCAAGATTCCAATCGGCCACAATCACCATACTGTAGTGTGATTGGGTCCGCATTATCTATGGACGCCGTCTCCTGCGGCGGGAAAATGGTTGCGTGTGTTTGATGCCGTCACGCGCGTGACGGCGTCAAATCGACGCAGGAGACGGCGTCGAGTTGACACCGTCATGCGCGTGACGGCGTCGGTGTGCAAAGTATGGGAGCGGCCTAAGTTAGGTCTATGTACGTACATAGATGACTATTATTTCTTTCCCAGGTATCCCTTTTAAGGTGTCTCATCCATCATTCCTTTGCGTGGATTTTTCTTACAACCGCTCATTCTGTATTCTATAGATCAAATAATACCCATTCCCGAAAATAAAGAAATATTATCACGAAAAAAATGCTGAAACCATAACCATAATCGGATATTCTCCCTTTGAGCACGTCCAAATGAAAAGAAAGAAGAAGTGGCCTGCTCGTCGTGTGAAAGGCGATGTATTATCACCAAAATGTTAATACACTGGAAGGCATACGTATCCTCCGCAATATTATGCGTGCCTAAAAACGCCGGAAGAAGTGAAACTTAGTCGATTGTTGAATAATTTCTAATATGAAAATAGGTTTGCTTAGCATGTAAGGGGCGAGAGGGAACAAAAGAAACACTGGGAAACCCTTTCCTCGCCCCTTCTCTTCCGCATCCCTCTGCATCGCTAGCCGCCGCGGGATAGATGCAGGAGGCTAGAGTTAAGCCAAGCAGCTGTGGGCGTTGCCTCACTCTTGTACATGCTCGCCCACCTTATTGAAGGCAGCGTGGCTAGCAGCGCTTCTCTGTGTTTTGATTTATGTTTTTCTCCTTGTTCTTTATCTGCGCTGTTTCATTAAAATGCTGGTTTTGCCTGAGAAGATGATATGTCGACTGTGCGCCGCACCAAATAAGTAAATATGTGAATAAATAAGCCAACAATAAATAAATAAATACATGTACACCATATTATACTACACCACACTACAGTACACCTCGTATATACACCACATTATACCCCATATTATCCATGACCTATGCATAATGTTATATTACGGTACATGCATAGCTTGATGTAGCTGCCTAAGTGCTGACCACTTTTCCGCTGCAGCTGGGTGCTCGATAAACCATCATGAAGCCTTCAACTCAGAATCTTCTGTGGACGGGTGTATGCTATTGAAACGGAAAACCGGCCGCGTTTGACGCGTGACGAGATGGTGCGAGGTTCTGGTTGAGTCATGGAGCGATTATGCCTAGAATAAGGCGTAGAGCACCGCTATCGCTTCAGGACTCATCTCCGGTACGGCGCGCATAGCTCGCACCATCGTGTCGCATGCCGGACGGCGCAACACTAGTTTTCCAGGGTGTGTACCCTTATGTCAGGATTTCGCACGACGACGAGCGGCGCGCGACGCATTGTGTGCGAGCTATGCGCGTCGCAGTAGTTGGGTCCTCGAACGATTACACGGTAATGCTGGGGGTGCGATACGCGGTTGACTTGTATCGCTTCAGGACCTAATAACATAGCGCCTTCAGCTCGTCCGCATTGCTTCGTTTGCGACATACCGTGCTGCGAAACCCTGACATAGGAGTACACACCCTATTTTCCTGGACAAATGGCATACGCCCATCTGTGGACATATGAATGCAATATGCATCGCCATTGGAAACCTGCACGAAAAAAAATTGAATTTCCCGTTTAGATGTGTGTTTATGGAATTGGCTTCCATTGAGAGAGTGCATGCCTTGATAGCTATTCGTCTGCTATTGAGTCCATTTTCCGCTTTTTTTCATGTAATTTTACATGAATGATTGATTCTGGATCCTACTTCACGTTTGAGCTCTCACTTTCACTGCATTATCAATTCCTTCACTATTATCATAACAACAAGCAACGTACATCTCCCAGCTCTCCATTCGACCACCTTTGTTTATTTTTAAGTGTTTACAAAAGGGTGGGGTATCAGTGCGCTGAAATCAATAGGATTTACAGGACATTTCAGCTGAGGAAAAGCTGAGGAATTTCACGAGCGCTTCAAAAGCTTTACTTCTGAAGATGAACATTACCAGAATTCATAGTATTTTCATGGAAATCGATAGAAATAAATTCCATAGGTGTATAAATATTCCATGAAATTCATTGTGGATGTTAATTACAATGGCACTAATCAATATTAAAGCTACTGGTAGCGCTTCCTTTTATGACGTGATCTTTTCCGGCCATGTCCCGTTTCTTCATAGCTTTTCATTTCATCTGCTCTTTGAAAAAAAATTAATTTGAACGATGCTTTCACTGCCTTCTCACAGGTAGGATCACTTCCATACAAATGGGGAATTGCCCTTTTCTTGCGCAGAAAAATATCGCCTTGCCGAAAAGTTTGTGGGCAGTTATCCTATAATCTAAGCCTCGCATTTACTTATGAATTATGGCCTGCATAAAGGTCTTTATAGGAGTACTTTCGTCATGTGCCGTCGTCCAGTGCCATTTACCTCAGCTTTACGAGCCGACTCTTATACACGCTTCCCAAAAGTGCATACTAGTGAGCATGTTGATTATGAAGGGCCTTCCGGAGGCAGGGGCCGCTGCAAAAAAATTGAAAAAAGAACTATGTCAATGTTCGTTGCTAATCTTGACACACGAAAGAAAAGAGCGTTTCCTTCTAAGGAAGAAAGAAGTTCTTTTCAAGAAATGCTCGGTCTCGTTATTTCATTCTCATATAGTGAAGGCCTTTCTGAGAAACATCAGAACTTGAAAGTCAGTGGCATCGCGTCGAGGGGGGGGGGGGGGTATCGCGTCGGAATACGCCATGTATCTGACATCCATTCGGTTTCAGAACAACATTTGAAAGAGATTGGCTCATAGCACTCTACAAGAGGTGGTAGGGATCGACCGAAGCCGGGTACAAGCCAGTGATCTCAAATTGCGAAGCTAATTTATCACTGTATGCCTGCCCGAGTAAGGATAGTCACAACAACTGGCTTCATCCGAGATTGGAAGAGTGAAGTATGTATGTGAGCGAAAAGAATTCAGCGTCTTCAAAGACATAAAGCGATTTCGGCCGATTATGAATGTGAAGGTAGATATGAAAGATGGTGAAACCGTTATAGAACAGCCATAACCAGGAAAATAAGACTTTTCTCAATCGAGAACGTGCTTTCGTTCCCCCTGCATGACTGAAAGGGCAGGTGCAGACGACGAGAGTAACTATGTATACCAGCCTGCCATGCATGTTGACCGCCCTGCGAAGTTCTCCACTATCGGGAACCGTACGAACGAAAAGCACGTGCGGTTGAACGAGGCCGCAATAAAAAAGCCTAGGGTGAGCTATTTAACGCGAGATTCTTCACAATCTCTTTAGAACTTGCTATTTTCACAGCAAACATGTCTGCTCAGCTCTAATTTCTATCATTAGCATTGCGGTGTCTTTGACTAACAAAATTTTGTATTGTTTTTCAAAGAACCAAAGAGATCCATTTCAAAGGAGAAGTTGTTAGTGGATCACGGGTGAACCTTGGCCCCGTTTCTGTGACTGTCAAGCTGGTTCTAATCCGAATTCCAGGCAATTATACGCATTTTTCGCCGTTATCATCGCTATTAAAACTGTCGGTCGATGTTCTGGTTATTGTAAGAGCCGAACAAAATTGTTCAGATATTTTATAATGCCTCCCCGTTAGCTTTTTTACCTTATCATGGAAACCAAACAACAAATACATAATGATGAAGAATATGTAAAAAAAGTATCAAATAGGCCTATCATTTCTCATGGTATTTTCCATTCATATGAATCACTGTTCCCATATTATTTCGGGGAATTTCGACTTGAGGGTACTGTGAGGGGTAAGAGAAAACTGGGAACTGTGAGTACAATCTCTCTGAGAGGTAACCTTCCACTTCAGAAGATGCGATGTGCAGCAAATCGCATTGAAAAAGCGTGGTCTGGGGTTTTATCACAATCCCACAGCACGGTGTGTCATTCCAAGGTTCATCCGCTGGGTAAGTTGCCGGCGAGAGCGGGACATGGTTAGCAGCCGGCTGATTTAGACCCTCGCCCGTCTGCAGTCTACCTGCGGCTAGTGACGCAGAAGGGCGCGAAGGAAAAAAGGGAGTTTGGGTTCCTATTTTCGAATTTTCCCTTTTCTTCGGTTTTTGTTCTTTCTCTGCTGTTAACTGCTGAGCACCAATACTTTTATGTTCAACCGTCTACCAAATCAACACTTTCTGGTATTTTTACTGGAAATTTCTGCTCGCAACGGGAATCCATCATTGCCACGTTTAATTGGATATTACAAAAACAATATGATCACACCACTGACAAACGACGGATGATGGGAGTGCCATCACAGGCGATCCTTACGAATCATTAGAAAAGATGCCCTCTTTTTAGAAAAGTGCGCTCTTTCTGCTGACAGCTGTTCGAGGTTTGCTTGGCGGGAATTCAGTCGGGTTGCTGTACCTCCAGTTTCCCCGATTTTGCTTTGAACAATGGAATTTTCTCGATTCTTTCTGTATTTCCATTTATGTACTGCATCGAGAAGAGTGAGTTTGAGAAACAGCAGCAGCCGCTACGCTTATTGTAGAGCGCGACGAATTTTCAAAGAGACCAGCGCGGCCTAACGCGTAATGACTTAATTCGAGTGACCTGACACACATTCGTGCAGCATGTAGATGATTGATTGACTTTGTTTAGACGGACTTGTAAGACTGTTTGAGCATGCTGAATCGTTTTTTGAATCATACGAGGGTTACATGCCCGTCACTTGAGGCTTACTAGGAGATTACATGCAGGGTTAGTGGTGTTTGATAGGAGAAATCCATGAGCAACAGTTTTAACATTCTTTGCTGGTACCTCGATGAGGAGAAAAAGAATATGTTTCGAACGAAACACAATGCAAGGAACAAAAAAGTTTTCACGCTTTGTCAGCATCACTCCCATTAGCTACACTTACTAAAGGGCCTTCACTTTAAATGCTTGACTGGAATCGTGCTCCCCTGTCCAGTACATATTTGGTTCTTCCGCTTTTGATTACGATCTTTAAGAAAAAAAGTGGAGAACCAAAGAGTCTTCTAATCTGAAGGACACCCCCCCACCCAACTCATTAGTGGAGCCCACCCCTTGGACCGAGAAGAAAGGCAGAGCAATCCTTTGTGTGTAAAGACACCGGAAGGAGTAGGGTCCTAGGAGATTACGCGTTCTGTGTTTGAAATAAAATGTAGAACACTGTATCGCTTTAGGACTCGATTACATACAGTGACACCAGCTGACACGCATCGCGCCGCACGTCGCTTCGAAATACTGTCCTAACGATACACACCCGCTACTAATTACAGAATCTCAATCAAAATAAAACGGACAATAGCCTCGGAACGTTAACAAGACTTAAGTACGCTGAAGTAGTTTTTGTCTGAATTTTGTCACAACTTTCCAATACAGACATAGACGGAACTAGCATCCACACAGGTAAGGGGTTTCCTGGTGGTCTGACGGGACATCGTCTCCTGTAGATAACTCGGCGTTTTTTGTAAAATTTGCGCACGTGTCGGCGTTGAGATGGTTGAAGTTGCTGCAATTTCACGAATAACACCTTTTTGAACGGCTGACTACAGGAAGTTTTCATGTGTTCGTAGTGCAGATCACATGCCCTCGAACAGCAAAGATAGTATCTGCCACGTGTTTGATTCCAGTTTCAAGGGACTTCGTTCAGAATCCGGTTCTCAACTTTTTTCTTCATTTTGAAAGTGCAGCATTGCAGGTTGACTTTTACCTTCATCGCCGCTCTTTCTTACGTATTACATTCACTTATGACTGGACTACTTAACTTACTAACTTGCTTATGGTTAACTTATGTACTAATGGTTTTTGGTCATGGCTAACTTATTTAAATTTGAAAATTCCACCAAAGGATCCGTAAAGCATCCAATGTAATAGGGACCGGGAGAGGTCAGGAGAAAGAGGAAGATGGTGAGAAATGATTGTTCTGAAACGAGCATTCGAGGTTAGAAACGATAAACGGTAGAGAAACTCGGATCCCAAAGTGCCACGTTGTGGTTTGTATTCGCATCTCCCGCGCATGTTTTCAACCGCAACTTTCCGAGTTGCTTGCTGGCGGAGATGTCATTTTTTATCTCGTAGGGTATATTTCGTCCATTCACGGTGATGGTAAAAATAGAAAAAACAAACAGCAGCAATCAAGTGAAACAATGAATGGGAATATAAGCGAATAAGTCAAAAAAAGTGTTCCTTATATTAAAAAAATCATTGAAGTCACACTCGACGTCTCAGGAAGGTGTCGTGTGTGCCATGTCTGCAGCACAACGAACTGGAAGCGCTACAGTAGGTCTTGCCGTAAACCAAAATTGCCACTTCCCGGTGTCTTCAAACGATCCTTTTTGGAATCGCCACGAATACCACTTCCACTCAAAGCCACAGCGCTATTTGTTTGCTATTCAAGTTATGCTATGACTTATGAGAGCCATGCAGTGCTGAGGGTGAAAGAAGCTCTGATTGACTTCTACAGCGGATGATCTACTATGCGCTCATCGCATTGATCAAAACCACGTGAATCTGTGATGTATGGCTGTCATGCGCAGCACGTGATAATACCACTTATGATAATCCGCTGGTCCACAGGCAGGTCCGATTGAAAAAAATCGATTTCATCAACCCAACTGACGGCCTCAATGGGCACTAACTATTGCTTGATCCTGGGCCAGCTTGTGTTAGCGCTAGTACTTGTCACCACCATATTTTTGACACAAAAGAATATAACGCTGAGGTTCCTATTATAAGTATCAGGACTGAAAATCAGATGGGGCAGTGACAAGGGGAGTTGCCCTCACAGATTGCCTGGGATGGAATCCCGACGCAGTGTTTGCTGATGCTTATAAAGCCTTCCATTCCTATAGCTTGATACCAGATTCGAACACTAACTTATGTATACGACGAGCGGTCCTCGCAATCATTTGTTTGGGCCAATCCTCATTGCATTCTGATTGCAATGCGAAAATACAATGGCTGGCGCATCTTGAAAGCTACCCATCACTACGCATTACAGTCGTTCTTTATCCTTGACTAGAATAGACTACACAACTACCTTTGAAAACGGTAGGATGTTTTCATTCATAACCATGTTGGCACCATTTAGAGAAGAGGGGATGGGGAGGATTGACAGAACTTGAATGAAATGCCTTAAGGTTTATGAACCGTGGAAAGCGAAGTATTCACTAGAACCATGCGTTGCACCTTTCCATTACACATCCTTTGCGACTGAAAGAAGCGTATATGAAGGTTCGCCGAACCTTAGCGAGCTACGATCCGGATTGGGTCTTGCAGTGTCGTAACCACTACTGTGGAAAATGCACTGATGGAGTCAAGAAGCACATCAAATAAACCAAATCACTTCTATTTATCTATATTTACCACCAGTGTCAGACACGCTCTGTCTTATTAGGATTTAAAGCACGCCCCAGTTGATATAATGGTGTTGCTCAAAGGAATCGTCCACGGAAAAATGCGTTTTTGTGTTACCCATATGTTTATGTCGTATTTGCCTAATGTGGGCCTCATGCAAAGTTTCACGCGAAAAAAAGTGAATCCTGCTAAGTTACAGCACCACAAAGTACGTCCGGTTGGGCGGGGCCTCCGAGTGAAAGCCTCGTCCCGTCGTCCGCCGCCGTTGGGAACAAAGAGTGAGACTGTTTACGTAACCTTCTGTTCCTACAATGCATCTCCGACCACGGCGGACGACAGGACGAAGCTTTTGCTCGGAGGCCCCGCCCAGCCGGACGTATTTTGTGGAGCAGTATCTCAGCCAGATTCACATTTTTCGCGTAAAATTGTGCATGAGAACCAAATTAGGCAAATACTACATGAACACATGGGTAACACAAAAAGTCATTCTTCCGTGGACGATTCCTTCAAAGGATTTCCTTAAGTATCACACGACTGCAAACTGGATTTCCAACCCTTTTCGCATATAGCTACAGAAGGACAAATGATAAAGCCATCAGCTAAGGGTCAACCCCTACGCGCAATGCATGAGATTTCTGCCAAAACTGGTAGGAGAAAGGGTTCATATTAAGGTCATAAGTCGGCCGTCGTTCAAACCCAAAACTTCTTCCTCTCACGAACCTACTGTATCAGAGATGTTGAAAGCCACGCCTATAGTTTCCCGACTGCCGCCGCGACTGGTTCCGCCTGTACACATCCAAGCTTATGACCCAAAACACTGTCTTTATACCGCGACAAAGCGTGATGTGGAGCCTCTGAACAAGGTTAAACATTGCGCGAA
Source organism: Trichostrongylus colubriformis (assembly GCA_963978905.1). Classification (NCBI taxonomy): domain Eukaryota; kingdom Metazoa; phylum Nematoda; class Chromadorea; order Rhabditida; family Trichostrongylidae; genus Trichostrongylus; species Trichostrongylus colubriformis. The sequence continues at coordinate 4,779,440 of OZ022256.1, forward strand.
AGGAAATTTCGACAAAAAGTATAAAAATAAGACTCTATCCCAAACTTTTTCAAAAAAAGAGAAAAATACGCGATCGATAGCCGTTCGCACTACTACCGCATCTTGACAACTTTTTCGAAAGATCACCTCCATAATCATAAAACAGGAAAATAGGTCGCTGGGGATTCCTCAAAATTCCTCCCCAATTGTTGTCCCCGTTTTCCAACTCAGAATACAACTCCCATAGGCACCCCTTCACCTATGCTTGACTCTGCCTCCGATCCTTTGATCAATGTGGCACCGTGGAATGTGACCACTTTATTAGGACTCAACTCTACTCTAGGTGACATCAATACCACCTCTGTTGCTCAGTCGCCTGTCGGTAGCGGAGTCCGACCGCCCGGCCAACTTCAAGCGTCATTTGTGAAAGGAAAGGTATTTGTGAGCTTTTTGGGGTTTAGCAAGAATTTTGAACTCACTATCCTTCAAAGTAATGGTTTGGCACCTTTTGGGGCTGCTTGTCTAGGGATGTCGTCGCTTCATTCGAAGCTTCATTAGATGCGAGCAGCACGCTACCCTTGAGGGGTCCTGAGGCGATCAAATACCGTATAAATGGCAACGTAAAGCAACACATAGTTGGCAAGGCCGTCTTCAGACTCCGCGATTTTGTGATCTGCGATTTCGCTGTGTCGCCGCTCCTCACGCAAAATTGTGACAATGCAATATCTCTAGATCACGGCATTGCGTGCGAAAGTGCGATGCGCCAAAATCGCAGAATCTCGAGATCGCCTAACAGAACAAATATACATACAATTTTTTGTTTTCCGAGTTGTTTTTCCTTGTTGTGTGCAATTACAGCCACCCCATTCCCTTTCCTCATTGTAGACCGTAATTCAAGGTTGCGATTTCGCTTTCGTCCTTGAAATCGACTTGACAACGGCAACGGCGGTGGAGTTGGTTTCTCGCGACGAAGAAATGTACTTGAACCAGGGAAGGCAACGGGCGGGAAGAATGTGGCAACGAATTTGAACCCTCGCTCGTCATCCCTACCCTTCTCGTGTCTCCTACTCTGCCCACCCCCCTTCTAACGTTCATCGATCTTCTGCCCCGCCTTTGTATGTTTACATGTGCTTCATTTCATCTACACACACAATAGGCTGCTGTTCTCACATGCTTCACCACTTCATTGTGTTCATCTGCCAGCCTTCATGCAGTAGTTCGGTCAGCCTTCCCAGCTAGTCCCCCTGCCGTCCCATTCGGGGATGATCTCGTTTTATGGCTTCACTCGTCGTTGGCTTATCCGAAAATGTAGTCTTCCGCTAAGCATACTCTCAAACAGGACAGATCTCAAAAAGTACAGATGCGGCTCCTCTAACCTTTGGAGCAAAACCGAGTGATATTCTAATGTGGGGGGGGGGGGGGGGACATTTCATGAATTTCGAACATCTGTGCATCACTTACGAGTCAAACTTGTTAAACGTTGAATATTAACATGCCTTTCATGTTTTCCGCGCCATTTAACATGTCCTCAGATACATCATATGAAAAATCACCTCCTGAGATTGCTTATTCTACAAGTTGCCCCTTCCTCATTGGGATAGCTTCCAAGAACGTGACCAAGTCGGACCTTGCAAACTGTGAGCCTTTATGAGTCCCCTTACTTTACTATTTTTAGTTTTGTTGTCTAGAAATTTGTGTTTGAATACCTTGTATATCACATAATAAAGCTGCCACATTTCAATCCTGACGAAGGTCCTAAGCACCGAAATATTGCAATATATCTTGAAAAACTTTTGAGATTTTTACAGCCTTCTCAGTTTTTTGGAGTGAACTTTTTGGAGTCTCATTCTATTTTCACATAGTTTAGTTTTGTTGTCTGGAAATTTGTTTTTTATGTTGGCTTAATAGGACATGTTTGAAAATGACCTTTATATTCGTATTACTATTTTACATAGATTTAAAGATAAGGACAACGGAGGGCTACTCATTCTTGTGGTTCGCATCTAGCAAAGGCTAAAAATCCTTGGTCCTACTAAATCAAAGGTGAAAAAGGGGGCGGGGGAGGGGGGGGGGGGGAGTAGGAGGATTGGCTGATTGGGTTAGGTTAATGAACACTGAGTGCCTTCTTCTACCATTCCGCATGAACACAGATTTTAATTTGTACTGATTCTAAATGAACATGACGCGAGCGAGCATCCATTACGATTCCCCAAGCCCGAAAGAAGGTAAAGGAAGGGCGCATTTTGAAGGAACTGCAAACAGTCATTTTAATCATTCACTTTCCTCCTCCATGCATTATCCATGGCTGATTCATCCATTGCCTCATTTGCCGTGTTACCCATTCAGATTTTTCCTGGCCCAAGGCTGACTCAGTAGGGACGTAGAGCGATAGTCGTTTTTATTCACAGTCCTTTGATCGGTTTAACTGTCCTCTCGGAAGAGAGGGGGAAGGGGGGTGACTGAGTGATTGCATGTTCCTTTCAGTGCCTTTTGCGACATTCGCATTCTCTTTGAACCTTTCGATTAACTGACGTTGTCAGTCAGGCATCACTACCAGTCTTTGCCATTTTTTTCTCTGCGGCGAGCTCTGTAGCCGACCTTGGTCCAGCGCCTGACATTGACATGCTCATATTGCAGCTAATTTTCGCAGCACCAATTTTTCTATAGGAACATCAAGGATTTAGATGCAGTTAACGGCCCGAAACTTTGAGAGCAAGCACGAGAGTGCACAAACCTACCACTTTTTGGGAGCACCTTGTTATGTCCTTCAGCATACTGTAGCTTTCGCTGATACTGTCCTTATAGGAGGGGGGGGGGGGATATTTCTATAATATTGATCATCTATGCACTCATATCATCACTACATGTCCAAATTCGGTAAATAGTCATTATCTAGAGTAGAGCATTCTATAAAATGGCCATAGAAAAGAACCCTCTCACTCATTAAAGGAATCGTCCACGGAAAATGAGTTTTTGTGTTACCCATATGTTTATGTTGTATTTGCCTAATGTTGGCCTCATGCAAAATTTCACGCGAAAAAATGTGAATCTGGCTGAGATACAGCACCACAAAGTGCGGTCCAGGTGGGCGGGGCCTCCGTGTAAAAGCCTCGTCCCGTCGTCCACCGCCGTTGGGAACGGAGAGTGGGACTGTTTACGTAACCTTCTGTTCCTACAATGCGTCTCCGACCACGGCGGACGACGGGACGAGGCTTTTACACGGAGGCCCCGCCCACCTGGACCGCACTTTGTGGTGCTGTATCTCAGCCAGATTCACATTTTTTTTCGCGTGAAATTTTGCATGAGGCCAACATTAGGCATACAACATAAACATATGGGTAACACAAAAACTCATTTTCCGTGGACGATTCCTTTAAAGGAACCGGAAGGAGGTCCGAAACAAGAGGAAGATGCAAAGAAATGAGCATTTTGTAATGAACACTCAAGGTTAGAAGCGATAATAGGCGAAAAAACCCGGACTCAAAAGCGCGACGCTGCGGTGTGTATTCGCATCCCATTCGCATCAGCACATCCATTCCGAGTTGTCCGCTGTAGGAGACGGGCCGTGGGCCAACGTTAGTTGTAGCACCTGACTCCCAGCGCAGTAGAGTGACCATTCCTAACTACATGAGCATTCATGCAAGTACATCTAGAAACAATATAAGAACGAACAAAGTAAAAAGCAAAGGAAAAAACAGGTTTATAGTAGAAACATCTCCTTTTGGCCCCATGCCAAGGCGTCAAATAGGCGAGTTTGTGCATTGGCAGCTACTTAAACTCGTCCACACTGCATCTGTTCTACCGTAAGCCAAAATTACCCCCTTCTGGTGTCTTTAAGCTGCGTTCATACCTCGCGATACCGAAGGCAGCGCTTATGTAGCTGCGTTGTCTCTGCGTCTCTGCCAGTGCCTTCCTACCTCGCTGCTTGTGGACGCAGTCACGCACTGCCGCCATGCCAGGACCACTTCAGAGTATGAAGACGGCCTTATAACATCACAGCTATGGTCCTCATGCTGTCTAGAGTTGAAACGGCGCACTCACAGCCAAAGCTCTTCTACTCCCTCCATTCAGTAAGGTGGTTCACCCTAAATTACGTTACAATGGTGGATACTTCTCATATGGATAAAAAATTTTTTCCAAGCTGCGCGTTTGCTTATTTTTAATTTTATTTTTTTACTATTGATTTTTTTTGCCCACTCAAGACCTTGTTCAGAGTTGCGTATTTCATAGATAATGACGTCTTTCAGCGATATTATGATAATCTTCACTGAGTTCTGCGAAACGTAAGCTGAAGGAAGGCTGTTGTTGCTGGTGGGGGGAGAGGCATCCTATACAAAGCCTTGTTCTAGGACATCATTCTTCACATAATGGAAAAGCAGGGCACTGGTCGGTGACGCGAATCATGAAAGGCCAATGATCAGCGTTTAACTAGTCTCACAATGTTTAACACTCTATAAACTACCACCCTCTCTACCCCCTCCTCCACTCTCCTTCTGCTGACTTAGAGAAGCGTCGTGGAAATATGTTGTTTTTGTACGCATCTTCGACCAATTTCGAAATTGTGCACTTTTGCGTCAATTGTGTTTGAAGCGGAAATATGTTATTCAGAGTCTCCATACTTTCCTGCGACGGCAATGGGATGTTGTCGTCCTGAGCAGTATTATTCCTTTCATGGACAAAGGTAGCGCACCCACTTGTGGACTTATTCATGCGCAGTGTGGCCCCGCTGAGAAGACTATTCATCCCTTGATCATCATAGCGTGTCTTCATTATGCCCTCTTCACCTTGACTTTATTCAGCGTGAATTTCAACGGGTACCAACTTGGTTCTCTTCTCTTTCTTTTAAACACTATTGCCTGTATTCTCATTCTTTTTTCAGTGTAATTTGAAATTTTTTTCGCGCCTTGAAAAAAACCACTTTCTTATTTTTTTTGAAAGTGAATTTCAGAATAATCCAAAAAAAGAGAACCTTTCTGTACCAAATGAAGGGCAGTGATTTCGTGCAAAAAGCGCGTAAATGGGGTAAAGATCACTTAACCCGTGTATAAGATTGCCCCTCCCTTGTTCATAAATGAAGTAGTGAAGTTGGTAAAATGATGTGAACAAATGATGAATAGGGCGCTCTTGTCCTATAACTGGAATCGAGCCAACATTGTTGGAGAATATCAGGCTACTCGTCTTTTTTACAGACGAAGGGTAAAATGCTCCGAAGCAATTTCCATGCCCTACTTTCACCATCAAAGCGCTGGCGAAACCCCTTCCTCCCCCCAGTTGTGCTACATCTGCGATGATTTTGCGCATTTTGCTCGCGTAATTAGAGTGACCAAGCCCACGGAGTCCATATCCACCACCTGAGTTTAGCTCCGCCTACTCATCGATGGAAGTCTACAGAAGAGATTTGCAACTGACTGCGACTGCGATAGGATGAAATAATGCAGAAATTACAACAGTGAAGGCAACGTTGACAGTAGAAAATAGGTTGCATCGTTAAATTTGTTTGATGTCGTCGAGAAAAAAAGGTCGGCACCCTTTTCCAGGATGTTACCCTTGCGAAGCCTATAGTCATGTCTAAAGAGAGAAAGTGGACCATATATTCCGAATTCTCGGAAATTTCCTTATCATTTCTCCTTCATTTCCCTCTGTAGAAAAATTTTAACTCACACGATGATTTTATATTAGGTTGATTCATAATATATCGGACAAATTGACCAATTTTAATCATTGTCGTACAACTTTTTTACGACAACAGGGATTCACTTGAAATATACTCCATCTTTATCGATGACCTTCTGCCACGGTATAGGCAGATCATGGATGCCCTTGCTCCAGAAGGCCGGAAGCTGGAGCTCGAAGAATTTGCCGAGTGCCGCCTTGACCTCGTCGCGAGTTTTGAAGTCTTGGCCGTCCAGGTGGCGTTGGCTGTGGGAGAAAAGGTGGAAATCTGAAGGGGCCAGGTCTGGGGAGTACGGTGGGTATAGAAGTACGGTCCAACTGTACGACAGCAGCTCGGCCTTGGTCGATCTTGCGAAGTGCGGTCTGTGGAAGTAGACACGTTGTCGTGCTGGAAGTAGACATGTGACCGCCGCCGTAGCGAACTTTGGACATTGGCCTTCAATTCTCGTAGTTGAGGAACGTAGACGTCGGCGGATACTGTGGTACCTTCATCGAGCAGCTCCCAGTACTCTACGCCGTGTACGCTCCACCAACCGCGGTTTTCGTCTTCGATGGAATAGTCGCCTGACGCAAACTTCGAATGCTACAACTACAGTGTACTTCTGCCGGGGGCATGCTCCTTGTGAACTTCTATCAGACGTCTGCCGATATCCGCGGGTTCCTGGCCAGATAGCGATATAAATAGTATGACGTTGCGGATGTGGTCTCTGGACCGCTTGAAATCGTGCGGCATTGTGGCGGAATGAATTTACTTTGGAGTGATTTTTTGCGGTACTTTGAAGAGCTTTTCATACTCATTCCAACGGTACCTCGCGCGTCCATTTTCGTTAATTCGTTACTGAGTTATGATCTCTAGAAATCATCACTACCATTTGTCCGATTTATTATGAATCAACCTAATACAAAGAACTTGCTGCATTACTAAGGGAAGATAGCGCAGGGGTAAAACCATCAATTACACTCACGTGGTATGCAATCAAATTCCGTAAAGCCAACAAGCATTCAATCGCTCAAGCCGGTTAACTAATTATGAACTCATCTGGGAGGATAGAAACGTTGACAAGCTAATTTGCCTTGCAAAAGCTACTAATAGATCCAGTGACCACAAATCCATCGCCTTTTTAAATCCACTAATAGAACTGGTTTTTCAATCAGCTGCTTCCATTCAAGGTGTACCATTGTTGCAATATCTGGAATCTAGTAAATGGCTCATGAAATTCAGTCAATCTTTGCGGTTTTCAAAAAGCTATTCCTGTTATTCAATATCTACAGGGAGTAGTAGTTCACCCTAATTTGAAAACACTATATTTGAAACGTACGCTCAGAAATTCGAATCAAAGGAATCTTCCACGGAAATTTAAGTTTTTCTTACCAAGAACCGCATGTAAGTGCAAGTTTCACGTGCATGTACAAGAATCCAATTGAAATAGGGATTCCCAAAGTGGCGGACGACGGGGTAGGGCGCCCGAGTTGGTATGACGCGAGAGAGCTGAAAGCAAAGAGGCGACACTCACATGGTCGGAGACGCAGAGCGAGAAGCAAATCACCATTGGGCGCGAAAATTTGATCTGCACTATGGCCGCTGACGGCTGTACAGATGTTGTGGCGAGAATTTAAACGAGTTGTTCCTTTGATTTCTGCTTTGGAAATAGAAGAAATTCTCCATTCTTTCCATGGTTCTGTTCACGTACTGCATCTAGTGGAGAGACTTTGGCAGAAATTAGAATAGTGAAATCAACATTCAAAAAGAATGATGAAATTATGTGACCGATCCTTCAAAACGCGAGAAAGAGCAATCTTACAACTGAGTCCCAGATATGGAGTCATCAGTACTATAATAGGTCATTATCAGCTCTACTTCCACAACAAGTTCCCTTCGAATGAATGAGAAGTATTTTTATAATATGCTTATACATGAGCGGTGGGGGGCATGCACCAAGTGCCCGTGACGACGCACAGGCGGTCCAACACGCGCCGCTCCCTCGGAAAGAGAAAAGAAACGTCATCAAGCAGCACCTTGCGATGCTTCCAAGGCCGCACTTGTCACTGGCAAGTTTTATCCCGTACGGACCTGAATGACATGTCTGTACTGCTATTAACAAGTTTCAGACACATCCTGTCAGGGACCTTTTTGTTTCCCAGATCGCCCCTTGTTTTCCTAGTGGCTGGTTCAGGTGGATTGTAGTGTTCCCGAAGGTTCCGCTTCGATGGCTGGACAAAATCCTTTTTTTTTGACACGATATTTTCCACTTCAGCTGCTCTTTACGGTAGTGAATATTCGACAAATCATGTGGAAAAGCTGTACGAGAGCTTGTTCTGCGGTACCACTGAAAACTACATCCCGTTTGTTCTTTTACTATAATCCGCTCCTCACTTGCTGGATCCGACTTTTTCAAGTGTATCATTCCTGTCTAATCTCAGATCCTGTATTCACATTTGTATTGTTATACAACTCTCAAGGCGCTCATGTGCTATTGTAGTCACACTCGAAAAGGCGTGAGAAACGCAGAAGAGGTTCGATTTTATTATAAAATTCAGAGACATCTGATAGTCAGTTATGTTGTTGACGGCTGCATATATTTGCTCTATTGCTCCAATCCTACTATATATAATTCGCTTAGTATGTCTGTCTGTCTGTGTGTGTGTGTGTGTCTGTCCGTCTGTCACGAAATTCATATCTCACCTCGCAGTAAAGCTGGGACCATGAATTTTACAAGTGATGTGAGGGGTGGCAAGGGGACACTAATGGTGGTGGACCGAAAGTGATTGCAACTGATAAGGGCTGATAAGGAGCCTCGGAAGACAAATGTCGCCATATCCGTTTCGCCTTTCGCGTTGATGCAAGAGCGCTGGCACTCATAAGTGTTTAGCAGGAGGGGCCAGGGACATTAATGGTGGGTGACTCGCATTGATAACGGTTGATAAGATTCGATAAGGTGCGTAAATGGGCTAGAGTCGTCGAATCCGTTTCGCTTTTCGCATTGATCCTGGAGCGCTCATACTCACAGGTCTCTTGCAGAGTGGGACGGGGACATTGATGGTGGGTGATCACATTGATAACGGTTGATAAGATTCGATGATGAGCGTAAAAAGGCCAGAGTCGTCCAATCCATTTTACCTTTCGGGTTGATCCCAGAGCGTTCACACTCACATAGTGTTTTGTGGAGTGGGACAGGGACATTGATGGTGGGTGATCCACCTCGATAACGGTTGATAAGATTTGATAAGGAGCGTAAATGGGCTAGAGTCGTCGAATCCGTTTCGCTTTTCGCATTGATCCTGGAGCGCTCATACTCACAGGTTTCTTGAAGAGTGGGATGGGGACATTGATGGTGGGTGATCCACATTGATAACGGTTGATAAGATTCGATAATGAGCGTAAAAAGGCCAGAGTCGTTCAATCCATTTTACCTTTCGGGTTGATCCCAGAGCGTTCATATTCACATAGGTTTTGTGGAGTGGGACAGGGACATTGATGGTGGGTGATCCACCTCGATAACGGTTGATAAGATTTGATAAGGAGCGTAAATGGGCTAGAGTCGTCGAATCCGTTTCGCTTTTCGCATTGATCCTGGAGCGCTCATACTCACAGGTTTCTTGAAGAGTGGGACGGGGACATTGATGGTGGGTGATCCACATTGATAACGGTTGATGAGATTCGATAATGAGCGTAAGAAGGCCAGAGTCGTCCAATCCATTTTACCTTTCGGGTTGATCCCAGAGCGTTCATACTCACATAGTGTTTTGTGGAGTGGGACAGGGACATTGATGGTGGGTGATCCACCTCGATAACGGTAGATAAGATTTGATAAGGAGCGTAAATGGGCTAGAGTCGTCGAATCCGTTTCACTTTTCGCATTGATCCTGGAGCGCTCATACTCACAGGTCTCTTGCGGAGTGGGACGGGGACATTGATGGTGGGTGATCCACATTGATAACGGTTGATAAGAATCGATGATGAGCGTAAAAAGGCCAGAGTCGTCCAATCCATTTTACCTTTCGGGTTGATCCCAGAGCGTTCATACTCACATAGTGTTTTGTGGAGTGGGACAGGGACATTGATGGTGGGTGATCCACGCTGATAACGGTTGATAAGATTTGATGAGGAGCATGTGAAGGCAAATGTCGTCAAATTCGTTTCGCCTTTCGTGCTGATCCAAGAGCGCCGACACTCATAGCTGTTTAGCAGGGTGGACGGGCACATCTATGGTGGGTGATCAAAACTGATAATGGCTGATAAGATTCGATAAGGAGCGTGAAAGGGAAATGTCACCAAGGCCGGTTCGCTTTTGCGGCTAACAGCGGAATGTTACTTTCGCAGGTATTGTAGGGTACGGGGACCTCAATGGTATTGTTGGGTACAAGAGCCTCAGTGATTCGAAATCGGCTCACAGTGGCTGATAAGGAACCGTTAGGAATTAGATGGGATAAAATCCTTCACACCGTTAACTACTACTATATGATCGCTCTAGCAAAAGCGTCTGAGTCTCGGTGCCATTGGGTGAACACATTTTATGTTCTGATATCATTCGCCGATGTATCGACCGCTGAACTGCATGGCGTTCCAAAAAATGGTGCATTTCTCTTGACACTGCGATCTACACTGATAGTCATGATACACCTATATTTGTGATAGCAAAGCGAGCGTTTCTCTGGGAATCATTTTCTAATGCGGTACTGGCAGCACCACTGGGTATCGACCGCTAGACTACACAAAATTCCAAATAGTGAAGCATGTTTACGAAAACGATAAACATTGATAAGCGGGATATGGATCTACCATCAACGTGTAGGAATTAGATGCTCAGCAAGTGAACAAATTTTTTCCAATCGATGCATTCGAATACAAAACTATCGATCTCCAAACTATCCAGACTCCCAATGATGACCTAAACCAGTTGGCTGGCGCACACTACTGCGCGCGATTCATGTCGATAACGTGCAAAATGGGATCGATGCAAAGCGAGTGATGTATATTAATATCGAAAAGCTTTTTTTTCATCACGCCATCTTCTCTTCTTTTTTCCAGTTCTATAGCTCAGCTGAAAGCAGAGGAAGGGAAATTTTGCTCAATTCCATACATAACTGTGGACGTGCCGATCAAACCCATTTTGCACAATATTGCCATGAATGCGCGCAGTAGTGTGCGCCAGCCAACTGGTAGTAAATGAATGATCAAAATTGCTCGTACTAAATTGTTCCACCTACTCCGGAATTCCTTCTCATTATAAGTTTAAAGGAATTGTTCGCGGAAAAATGAGTACTCTTGTTACCCACATATTTATGTTGTATTCACCTAATGTAAGCCGCATGCAAAGTTCCCCTCGAAAAATGTGAATCCGGCTAAGATACAGCGCCACAAAGTTTCGACCGGGTGGACTGGGCTTCCGAGAAAGTGCCCACCTCGTCGTCTGCCGCGGTTGGAGACGCATCGTAGAAGCAGAAAACTACGTGAATAGTCCCACTGTCCGCTCCGCACGGGGCTTTTACTCGGAGGCTCCGAGCACTCGGCCGACAATTTGGGAAGCTGGATTTCACTTTTTCGCGTGAAGCTTTTCATGCTACCGTTATTAGGCGAATACAATATAAATATTATGGGAAACAGCAAAATCCATTTTTCCGAGAACGATTCCTTCGAATATGGAACCACACACCGCTACCTTTACTCTCTGCGGAACCGGCGCCCTTGCGACTCCTTCTGTGGGGTAGGGTGTGTGCAGATGTGAAAGCGAATCGCTTCGCGGCGTTTCACTCGCGGCGCCATCAGTACGACTTGCCAATCGATTGCTCTTGGTAGCCCGGCGGAGCGTGGCTGCGTCACATCTGCGCTTCCACCCATGCCACACTGCCTCGCTTGAAGGCTGCCATGCCCTGCCACTGGCACTCGCACCCGCCGCAGCGCTCGTCGCGGGCGGCCACGCGATTCGCTATCATATCTGCACACACCCCTGGGAACCAAGACTCATACTCATATACCATGAATGGTGCCTCAGGGAACCATCATGATCTAGAGAATGAGATTTATGCTCAATTCTACTGGGAGGGGAGCTCCGAAATGGGTGGATCAACTGAGCCAACTGTGGACTAATTTTGTTGGTATAATCTTTCAAAAAGCATCTCTGGTACTATCACGACGAGAGAGGCATCCCAATATGTTCAATCAACGGTAATTTTGCTCAGCTCTAAGTGGAAAAAGAAATCGCCTCTTTCTGCACCTGGGCAAAAATATTATACGTTTGTGTTTCCATATTGAGACGTCAGTTGTGTTTCGGAGGTACACAACCTTCCTCCTTTTGATAGCATGGCATCGCAATTCATTCCTTATGAGGCACACTCCTCGGAATTCCTTCTTTCCTTACGATTACGCCAAAATTCTCAACCCACTAGGTATCGTTTCTGAGGTATGATTCTCCTTAGTAGATTAACCTCCAGTTTAGTGTTAGTAATAAATATGAAAACATTAATATAATAAGGAACACATTATACCTAGTAAAGTATATGAAAAGTAGTTATTGATAGGATACCGGCGACTATAGAACGAATTTTGATTTCTTCTGCTGCGCGCTGGTTCCTTAAGCCTCCATTATCATGGACGAGACCCGCTCGCTAATCTCTGTTGAAAAACACGCCCTTTTCAGCAGCTTTTTCGGGTTTCATTAGAGTTGCATCGAGGCCGCCGCCGCCGCGCCGGATACGTCCTCGGATTTCATCATTCTCAGTCGGCAATGTGAAGCGATTCCGTTGGTTGATCTGCGGCCCCCTGTTCTGAGCCGTCACCCCGCTATCCCAACGTTTCGCGGGCTTGGCCTCATGCCAATCTACCAACATAAAAGTCAGCAGCCACTTGCGGTGCTTGATCCGTCGAACTGGTTTTTCTCCACACTATACATACACACACCATCAAACCTCTCTCTCACTCACTTGTTCTCATATATTCAAATCTGCTTAGTGTCGGTCGAGGTGATGTGACTTTCCAACGGAATTCTAGTATTCGAATTACCGGTTTAATTCCATTTCGCCGCTCACATTTCACAAACACTATCCATTTTCAGAGTAAACAACTCTTATAGCTCTTATAGCTTGTTGCCAAGCTCTCTTGTTATCCCATTTCTTCGATTGTTTGCTGTTTTTTCTCCGAAATGAAGTTTGCAATAATCTGTCATTTTTAGAGTTTTTCTTGGATCTACATCCAAAACTCGAGTGAAGTGTGTATGGGGGTTATCTCAACGAGAGGAGGGAGAGGGGGGGGGGGGACATTCATAGAATATGTTGTTTCAAGACGTGGAATCTGGTGCTTGTTAATGTTTAACGTTCAACAAGTTTGACGCGTCAGTGATGCATAGATGTTCAACGTTCCGTGGGAAGCCCCCTTCTCCCCTTCCCTCCCCTCCTGCTTAGGAGAGCTCTGCGCGGCTGTTTCTAGGCAGTTTCCTGACGGCCTCTCCACAAGGTTTCGTAGGTTTCCATCTCTTCTGAAGTCTGTTATGCACAATGGTGAGTACCCCCTTGAGTGGAAATTCGATGAGAGATCGAGCAATTATGTCCGGGAAACAGAGCACGAGTTTAGGGTGCATTTCTCTCCACTATATAACCGCTTCCTCCCCATACCTCGTGCATTTGATTGCTTTCCTCACTGCTTTCTCAGCTCATGTTCCATCGAATATTCAGTGAGCTTATTATCTCCTCCAATGCTCCTGGAATCAACCCCCGCTCAGCTCTGGCCAACCAAACCTTCCTTTCGATGTCGCTGCACTGGTGAAAATCGGATGATGAAAAGTCGCTGCATATGCACCTTGCTTTGTATTGTTGTTACAATTTCGAGCGCAACCAAAATGTGTGGCACATCCTAAAGTGATCATGAGCGCAGTTGCTTCATCCTAATGCCAATTAAAAAAGGCTCCTTGGAAGAAGGGAAACGCCTTGGAGTTGTCTCCATAGCTTTGAATACCAGGGTTCGCACGAGCAGAAGTGGCAGTTCCAGGAAAATTGAATGCTTTCCGACCAAGAAAGAATTCTATCCATAAAAGTTGCAGGTCCCAAAATCCTTCCTGAAGAGCCTCAGCATAAATTGAAGAGTGATCCCTTGAGTATCCATTTCTTCATGAGCTCTTTGTGCAGAAAATTTCATATACAGCATGTCACTTTCAATTAGTTTATCATCCATTTCCGTTGTCATTCAATAGTGAATTTTGTTGAAAAACCCATAGTTCTTTCTTGTCCACGATGTATCTGCCACAAGGTTCCCAAGCAAAATCTTTGCTGTGGCCAACTCCTCGAGCCACCCGTATTTGCCTCGTATTCCACCATAGGAGTGTGTAGAGCAACGCCACGTTCAGTTAATACATTGGTAGCGAATGTACATTAGTAGGGTTAACACATCTGGGGTGTGTGGCTACTGGTCGAATTTTCGCTTCGCGGCGCCATCGGTACGACATACCGCAGTCGCTTAGAATTCCGCTCAAGACGTAGTAAGATGGTACCGCGAAGGGTCTCCAAAGATTGCAGGTTGGAAGCTTCGAAAGCTCGCCTATGTTGTTGTTGTTGCTGTTTTAACAGATAAAGCTGTAAACGACCCGCACTCGTCGCGCGCGGCCGCGCGAAAATTCGACCAATCGCCACACACACGCGCACATCTGCTACTAATGTATGGTATCAATTGAGCTTAGTTTTTGTGGCTGCTGTGGTGAAATCAGGGCTTACGACAAAGATGGAAGGGTCGAGGCGTTGGCCACGGTGAAGTTTTCACCCATAAACCACGTCACAGAAGCATCGTGGACAGGAACGATCAACAATGCCGAGCTTCTATGATGGCATAACTTCGACTCTTCGGTTTTTTCAACCCTATCACTAACTGCTGTAGTAGGTAGTAAAATTCTTCAGTTTCTAGGGTGACAAAAACTCTGCTCCGTGTCTCCAGCTTTGACGTAGTTACCGTGACGGAAAGTTACTAGTACTGCTGTAACAGTGCTAGAACATAAAATGCAGCTTTCGGCTTTATGGGCGCTTGGAGACAGTTGCTCCGCGACGAGGAATGTGTGAACAATAGTTTCGCATAACCCTCTCGTGGCATGCAGAGAACGTTTTGCTTACCCCAAAGATCCTTTTTCTTGAGGGTACCCCAGAAACCCGCACCTTCGTGTCTTTCCCAATTACTCGTAGTTTTCGAAGCAGCAGATTCTACGTTGCTTCTCGCCGAAAGTGGTCTACTGTGAGTTCTTCACTCTTGGCCAGGTGATGTGACCATCTGCTGGTAAAGAACTTCCCTGGCGTACAGATTCCGGTTTTCACCATCTGCGCTGTTTTTCAACGGCAGTATTCATTCGCAACACGTGTTATCGCTTTTCGGAACAATTTTCTTTTCGAGCCGTTGGACTGAAACTGAAAAGGAGTTGCATTTCATGGTTGAGCTACTCAGAGTACAGAAGGTAGCGGGCTATTTCAATTAGTCTATATTAGTCTAGCGAAAAGCAAAAAGCTTGTTTCCGAAGGAATTCGACCTTTCTTTGAAAAAGTTGAAGAGCTAACTAAGGTCATCTAATCTGATCATCTAAACTTCGATTTAGAGTTCGCCGAGGTACAATGCCAAGGGAGAGAAAGAGCTTTTTCTTCAGACCTCAGCACGTTTTCAGTTCTCGATATTTCTTTGAAAAAGATCTGGTTACGGGTAACCTTGCTGTTGATTCATGGACAAGCAGTCGCTGCATCTGCTCTCAAACATGCACTAACGATTGCATGTATGATGTTGTCTTCGTGTCTGAATAACTTCTAGTTTTTTTTCTTTTCTAGAGGTAGAGACACTAGTTTGCCTCACAAAATCGATGAATGGGCTTTTGCTGGCTGCCATTTCGTCCTTCATTTAATTTTGGCTTTTCTATGCTGTTATATAAATGAATAGAACCGTAAACAGAATAGTCAGTAGTAGATCACTACATTTTCTTACGATAAAAGGGTGTTGCGTACTGGCCTTCAGTGAATTGCATTGTTAAGTGGAATTCCGAAAATAGAATTGAAAGAACTGAAAATTGGTCTGTAACGAAGTAATCAGCTGTTTCCAGCTGAAGTCTATTGATTCCCAGTGTTATTTGACTGAACCAGTCTCTATTGTGACATTTGATGATTTTGTGATGACAAAAACATCAGCCACATAAAGCTCAATACATAACGGAAGTGCAAGTCAGCGGATTTCAGCAGGAAACAGCCGATCAATTGCCCATCGACCCATGAAATTCAGTTTTAGCGCTTACGGACCGCTTGAACCAGTAGGTGCGCAAGCAGCATCTTTCGCATATCTCGTGCTCCATTTGAAATTCGCGCACAAACTCTGCATGTTTTTCTGTTCTCGTCTTCTCCAGAAGTACAGGGTGGGGCAAAATTAAGGAAACTAGGCACGGCCGCGGGAACTTTGACCCCGGGGGCGCTTTTCGCCTTTGAAAAACTCTTGCTAATTTTTATTCGATTCAGCGCAACCTTCTCTACTAACTAGCACAAAAAATTTCGTATTTGATCTAAAATTACAAGGCCATCCCCTCACCGGACTTCCATCATCGACCTGCACCTTCAAGGATTCCGAGCGGTTGACATCTCCCGCTGTCCAAGGTACCAAGAAGTCTTGTGTCGAAAACAGTCGCAATGTTTACAGAATTGGGAAACCTTTCCGACCAACCAGGACGTGGGAGACCTACTTCTATCACGACCAAGGCGAAAATCAAGAAGATGCGCGATCATCTGCGTGGTCTTCGTTCACCGCTGGTCTTCGTCACAAGGAGTTTAGGTCAACGGGAAAAACTATTTGGACATTTTGAAGAACGAAGTCCTACTGTGGGCCCAGAGGCACTTTGGATATAAGAAATGGTGCTATCAAAAAGATAATGCCCCTGCTCACGAGGCCAAGATTGTTCAGGAGCGGTGCAAGGAAAATTTCCCAGATTCCATCGCTTTTGATGAACGGCATCCCAGTTCACCGGACCTCAACCCACTCGATTTCTCTGTATGGAGCGTCCTCGAGTCTAAAGCATGCTCAAACCCCATCGCGACCTCAATTCTCTGGAGGCAGCACTGGAGAAAGCATGGGATGAGTTGGACGAAGACCACCTCCACGCCACGGCCGAAGCGTTTCCGGAGCGTCTTCGAGCCTGTGTCGAGGTAAATGGGCTTGCTTTGAATAAAAAGAAGTGGGTTTTGTTCAGTTTTTTCTGGGGAATAAATCGATAATGGTTACTTTTTTGTTCAAGCTGAAATAAAGTTTTTGGGTGGCACCAATTTAGTTTCCGTAATTTTGCCCCACCCTGTACATTCTTAGGCAAGAATTCTACAATGCGGCGTGTGACACGCAATGTGTGCAGCACGTATGTAGTTGGGTCCTAAAGCGATTGTAGAGCAACCTCATACGGTGCCACCACATTACCGTGCCAATCGCTAAGCCCTGAAGTAAGGGCGCAACACTCCCCCCCCCCCCGCGCTGTCCTCCGTGGCCGAATCTAAGGCTTAGAGGGTTGATGCATGCTGTTATTCATCCATTCGTACTCTAGCATCCTGGGTAAAGATACAGGCCGAGGAGTCACGTCACCCTCCTTTTTTGCTGCAAATTGTGTGCATTTCGGCGGTGTATTCAACGGTTCCACGAATACTGCAAACCCAACATGAATGCACGTGCATGGCGCAACTCTTAGAATGAAGAGCGGCGGATTCTGCTACTTATCGGAGAACTTTTTTTGTACATTCCCTGGCTCTGGCTGCTTTGACAATGGAAGCCAGAAAGTTTCGTTTCCATCGTTTTGCATATCTGTCTCTTAATGTGGGTTTATGTTGGTCGAAGATTTCTCGCATGACCCAGTTTACTTCGTGTCGTTGAAAGTGTTGAAACTGAATTCGGACCTGATTGTAACTGCGAATCAATCGCTTTGTCTTTATAACCATTCGTATTGAGAGATATTGCTTGCAACCTATGTGCAGGTTCCCGTTGATCAAGTACACCGTCCGATTTGACCAAGTCGACCCCTTTCGGTCAACACAACCAATGCCAATCATCAGTTGGTCTGCGCCCTCTATACCGTACACATATATCATCTGATTGGCGTCAATTCAGACACGTGTCACTCCTCTGAGCTCCCACCTCCCCCTCTTTCGTCTTCGCCGCTCCCAAGTAAACGCCCTCGCGAGGACAATTTCTCCCTCGTCTACAAAGCAAGTCTCGAAGCGTCGTAGTGCGAACGAGCTGGAGTGTACTGTTGTTGTTATCACTGTTATCATTTTGATTACTCCCTTCGGCAAATATTAGATGTTTATATGGTATAACGGAAAGGTGGAACAATCGGTGGTTGTGATTGCTTGGGCGACAGTGCTATACGTTCCTCACGTCTCAATTCGTCGTATTTACGGAATCTGCCCAAATTTGAAAGCCGTGCTCCTTCCTGTTTACTTGTTGTGCCCATGATACTGCTCGATAGGATCGGGGCAAAACCTTGTCTTAAAGTTATAATAGTTCTAGGATTGGTCTTTTGAGATAACCGTAAATCGGAACACTTCAGTTCAAAGTGTTGGGCGACACTTTAAAATTTTTATGTTTGAAACGTTCTGGCTTACAGTCCTCGTTTTCTTCGTTTTTCAGTATGATATTGATCATTTGAAATTCTTAAGGACTTTATGATGGCAGGAAACGTCGCTTTAACAGTTTGTGTCTCATCGGCTTTCCATTTCTCTGAGCAGGCCATTTAGCTATCATATCGTTATAGTGCCGTTGACATATTAACTTTAACGCCGTGTAACTTGGGGATACAACAGTAACTGTAACATGCTGAATTGTCAAGCGATTTACGGAGGAGTTTGTAAATTTCTGTCAAGGCGGCTCTATACAAAGTACTACTGTTTGTGTATGTCAAGAACGGGTGGGGGGAAATTTGGCCAATTTCCCCCCACCCGTCAAGAACCCTACTTGTCAATCAGTTCGTAACACCCACCTACATGCAGCTCCTCCCACGTAGGATTACGCAACTATTGACCTCTCTCTGATTCGCTTTTGTGCTGAATATTGACTCAATCGAACAACAGCTGTTCTTTCAAATTTTCGAGTCCTGCTTAGGAACTTACAAAAAAAACAAAAAAAAAGAAATATTGACTCGATTCTCTTCGTATTTCTGTTTAGGTGTCGTATCGGGCAGTGTTCGAAAGGAAATAATACCACGGAATTTCCGTGAACTATTTCTTTAATGTTTACATGTTTACATTTGTCTTATCTGTCATGAATCCCTTTTTTGGTGCCCTGGACCCGTTTTCACTGCCCTAGGTGGTAGCTGCGAAAGTATAATGGAGGAGAGATGTAAAGACGTTGGATCGTTGAAAAAAGATTAATAGAAAAGGCCGGATTGAGGAAATGCAATGACACCATTTTGTGCAGTCGTGAAGAAAACCTCTGAGCTCCCAATTTCGGGACAATTACTTTTTTGAACGATAACAAGGATAAAGCGCAGGTCTTTTGTCCGCCATTTTATGGCAATTTTTTGGAAGGGATGCGTTAGGGGCTTCACTTCGATTCTGCATCGCAATGGCATTCAAGGGCGATTTGGTCCATACACTGACTTGTCCAACCGATGTGTAGGAATCACAGACAATCATCTTTCCGAATACTTTGGTGCTATTTCATCGACCTTGGCGGAATGGGAATGCTAGTCAGTGTAGGGCATAATTTGAACAAGTTAATGTCACGAGGTCAATTATCAGGTAGCATACACAAAAAACTGATTTGTTTAATAAATCACCATTTGTGGCATTCCACTCTTATCGGTGCTACTTGAGAGGGCATTCTTGTTTTTTATGTAAGGGCGTGATGCTTTATCAGTTCTCGAGAGTTCACCTGATCTACGTTGATTAAAATTCTTTTGTTTTTCATGGAAAGGAAATTGGTTTTTGGAATATTAAGCTTTGTTAGAAGGTGGCATTAATTTACTTTGTATTTGTCTTCGGTCTCACCAACCCTTTGTGAGCCGGTACGAGCGGCTTCCCTAAATATGAAAATCTTATTGAAGGCAACGTTAGGGGTAAGCTTGACAGGTTGTGGGATGAAGTTGGAATACAAAAGTCGGAGTGCTCAATAGTGCAACAGTGGAGAAAGAACGGTATGGAACGGTCAAAAAATAGGGAAATAAATATGCTCAAATCCTCCTTCTCACTCATTCTACTTCGCCTCCTCTGCGACTCCAGCCTAGAGGGATGGATTCAGATAGGGTGGGGCTGCGCCAGCCAGCCGCAAGCGTTGTCCCGCACGCAGCAACTCTCCCCAGGTGATGCGAGGCAGCATGAATGACAGCACAGTGAGGTGGTGGGGAAAGATTTGAAGGTGCTTTTTTGATGCCATTTTCGCCACTGGTCACTCTTCTGAACTCCAATGTCCTATAACAGAGAACGTGTCTTAAAGGTTCTCACCTTCTCCTTAACTCTGGCCGTGAACTGTTGAGCCATTACACTGAATATGCGCTGTGATCTTGCTTAGAGACCGCTGCTCGAAGTCAACTTTTTGTTAGCAAATTACGATTTAGAACAGTCAACGGACTATATTGCTCATCGCCCTAAAAGTACTCAAGTGCGTTTAGCTTACCGGATAGGTTGACATTTATGAAATTATTCTGATAGGAAATCTTGCTGTAAAGTCACACAGCAATGTTTTGTCGGTGTTATAAAGTTTGGAAATTGTTCAGTTCTTTAGTATTCACAAGAGTGCCTGCTCCTTCATGTTTCTGCATCAACAATTCTTCGCCTAACCATCTAACCTCCTCCCTGTTGTAATTATTAGAACTAATTCAGGACTTCGCGACAAGACGCAGCGTGGACACAGAACGGTGAACTCCTTTTGGGCCATGAGCCCTCCGGGAAGAAATATGGTACTGATTGCTTGGGTGGAGGTAGTCAAGACCGTCCCATTTCTGAGTTATTAACTCCACGCCCTCTTTGACATCAGATGGGTAGACTGGTTGATGGGACCTCGATTGTATAGGTCACATTGACGATGCTGATTTCCTCAACATCGGGCTGTTTCCTGGCTATTTTTATGGCTTAGACTCACAATGGTTAAACTGTTGGTGTACAATAAGAATATTCTGTGAACTATGATGACTTCACTGTAAGTCTAGCATCCTTAGTGTGCATTAGCTTCTATTACAAATCGTAGCCGTAATCGACTCTATCGGCGGAGGTCGAAAGGGAAACCATTCGTAGCCGGTGAGTAACTGTAGCTTTCGATCCGACCACTAGTTATGTTGCTAGTGGAAGCCTAATTATTACACCTCACCGCTACCGATTCAGTCTCGGTATTGCGCGAGCAACTGATGTCAATTCGACCTCAACAGACACCATTGCATGAGCTAAGATGTGGATAAACTCTCATGAGTCGGAATCGTTCTCCAACCCATATCTTTGAATTACGCGCTTGTCAACGAAATTACCTCTTTCACTGTGTGTTTACGACTGTCGCTTCCTTTTCTGGCCTTCCCAGAATGTCTCCGCTTCTTGCGATTACACATCGTACCCGTGCTATTTGCATCAGACAAGATTGAATGTAATAATGGTAATAAGCACCCGTTTAACTGTTTTCCCGTCTAGACACATCATATCATTTTGCTTCATTCGAAACATTTCATATTTTTCCTACATCGTCGTGAAGGTGAGGTTCACTAACTGAATTTCTCCACTGACTTACTGCCGTTTTCAGTTTTATTCACTAAAACGACATGCCAAACTGTCCTCGTTGCAACAAACCCGTCTATTTCGGTAAGTTTTGGTCTATAAACATTAACTATTACCGAACTATTAGGCAGCGTTCATAGTTTTGGAATTTGCGTTTTTGCGTTTTTGTGGAAAGAAGAATAGATACGTATCGATTTGCGTTTTTGCGTTTTTGCGTTTTTGTGGAAATGCGGATAAAGCATTAGATACGTATCGATTATCCGTGGAATGAGTGGACCAGCTACGTAGCCAAGATCTTGAATAGGTAGTAAATCAATCCTCTCGTGAAGTAAGCCCACTCATGAGTGTCCTGACCCCACAGTAATCATCGGAACTCTTGCAACACACCCCTTGCTAAGATGAATCTTCAATAACGTCTGACTTTTGTATAAGAAATTCTCAGGGAATAAAGTAGCAGACTTCTTCCGAATCGGTTCTAGTTCGTAATTGACAATCCACCTTAGCACAACCGTGTGACATTCGATTTTGGAGAGAAACTGTACTTCTCACAAAATTATGTCTATATCCCTGCACGAAAATGGCAGTTTTTCTTCAAAGTCGACTGAAACCATTTATCAAATGTTTATAAGCTCTTATCCTTCTATCCTTATTTATATAAGCTCTTCCCGAACTCAAGAAAATAAGAACAAATAGCTCATCATCATCCGTTCAACCGCTCGCAAATGATGAGCTGCGTGGAATGACACGCACCGCGCACGTGGCTTCCACGTTTCCACAATTCCACATTTCCACAAAAACGCAAAAACGCAAATTCCACAATTCCACATTTCCACAAAAACGCAAAAACGCAAATTCCACAATTCCGCATTTCCACAAAAACGCAAAAACGCAAATTCCACAAATCGATACGTATCTACTCTACTTTCCACAAAAACGCAAAAACGCAGTTTTCCTAATCGATATGTATCTACTCTATTTCCACAAAAACGCAAAAACGCAAAAACGCAAATTCCAAAACTATGAACGCTGCCTTAGTTTCATTTTCCAGCCGAACGAGTTACGTCTATTGGAAAGGATTGGCACAGGCCGTGTCTACGATGCGAGAACGAAGCCTGCAAGAAAACCCTTGCTGCTGGAAGTCATTCAGAGGTGAGGCGTATTTTTTGTCAAGCAAATGCATTGCGAATATGTGAATATGTAGATTGACCTTCTCCCTTGCCTTTAAATGACCTTTGTACCAAACATTCCTGTTTCAAAGACGTGCATCAAGATAATCGAATATTGTTGCGGTGTGACCCACCCATTTCGGTTGTCCTGATGCACACAATTGTTGCGATTCCTTCAACATTGAATTTCAGCGTGATGGAAAGCCATACTGCAATCGATGCTATGGAGCCTTGTTTGGACCTCGGGGCTATGGTCACGGTGGAGTTGAGTCGCACACCTTCCATCATGGACAGACTGGCAAGGTATAGTTTGTGTTGATCTCTGTAGATGTAAGGATTCCAGCGCACAAATTGAAGCCGCTGCCCATCTGAATATCTGAATAGCTGTGCATGAATGAAAACTGAGCTTTAGTGACTTCATTGATTGCAATTCTGGACGAATTTCCGATCTGAGAGCCACTTTGAACAGTTCTCATTTGCTATTGTTTTGTGCATTCGATTCTGCCTCTATAACTTTCTAAGTATTCATTCGTTCCATGTGTTTAATCATTCCTTTGTTGCGAAGATTTATGCAGATAATGTATACCGTGTGCATAAAACCTTGTTACAAGACGGATGGTCGTAGTAGTAATAGCTGTTCTCAGACAGAGTGATCGCCGACGGTCGCTTTCCCCCATTCTGTCCCTTAATTCCTTTTCATCCTGCTTCTTTCATATAAGATAGGGTCAGGCAATGCATGCAAGAGAATGTTGCGCGTAGTATTACCCCTTTTCCAGACCTAGAATACGGCCCTTCACTCCCTCCTGAAAATCTTGGTTCAGCGCGATGTTGGGTCAACGGGTGGTTATCGTGTTCTTTAAAAAGGCATGAGTTCGACATTGTAACAGTGGGTCCTAGCGCGATTACGTGACTTGCTCCTTATTTCAGTTATTTGCGCTTCAGTATTCAACTTCAGTTCACAGCGCCCCAAGTTCGATTACATCACGTCACACGCCGCGAGCCACGTGGCGGAATCCTATCTTTCTGTTAGACTGCGTTCATACTTTGCGGCACCACTGACTGCCCGCACATCTGGCGTCAACTAGCTTTGCGGAAATGGTGTTGCTGCACTGGTCCATTGTGGGCTCGAGGGACGTAAACTAAGACTCTTCCTTCTTCTTCTTTCCTTGAAGGAAAATTTTCATTGCTACTCCATGATTCAGAAATGAAGTCGTGGCAGGTCTTTGCGTGGTGATAGGTGTGTGTTGTGCAATGTTGCGCAGTACACAAATGTTGTGTGATACTACGTCTCCCCTGACCCACATTGGCCCTTCACACATATTAGCCTCACCCTAAATATGCACCCACACCTCTTCCCTCTCCCTTCCCCCTCTAGTCGATATGGCAGACGGTGCAGAGGCAAGGCAAACCCAGTGGGGTAAGTAAGACCCCGTTTTCAGTGAACCAGATCGGACCCCACGGAGGATTCCTTCGCGCTGTGGCTGGAAAAAAGAGCTGCTGGGCTTGGAAGTCTGCTCTTCTGTCTGCATATGATAGCTTGGTATTTCAGATTTGTGCGAACCTCCTCGAAAACATTTCATCAAGTGGTTTAGTGGTAGGGTGCATATCTGCCCCTTCTACCACTGTCCTATTAATTTGTTTCAGTTGCTAAAGCGATAAGCTAAATGAATTATTGAAAGTACTCAGGTACTTTCAGGAGCCACGTTAGTCCAACGGCTAATAAAATGCTTCCAGGGGCCAGAGAACCCATTGTGATAGGCTCTGCTTATCATAAGTTGTGCATGGTTTAGTTTATTACCATTATCTGTGACTGATCTATTGCAGGTTTAAGCACGACATATTGGTAGATCGAAGTAAGGTGCCAAATCGTCATACCGTCCTCTACACATTTGTCTCCTCCACCAAGTGATCTTCACTTTGAACTGCTGGCTATGTCTATCCATTTGTGTGTATATTGCATCGCAATTTGTAATATAAATTTCTAGCTGCGTTCTTCGTGACTTGTGAATCTTCGCGGATTATTTATATCGCTCAAGGATCTACAGGACTTCAGCGAGTCATCGCTAGAGGGAAATACCGAAGTTATAATTTCATTTATAAACATACCATTCCAACAACTTTTTGTAATTCTTCGCTCAGAAAAGGATTTGCTAAGGCGACTTTAGCAGTTCAGGTCGTACAGGTCGTGATGGAGGGTGCAGTTGGACATTGGTGATTTCCACGAATTTTTCACTGATCTCATGGATGCGTTGTGGCCCAGTCGATGGTTTTCGCTGTAAGGACCACCCTCCTGGGGAACGCTGCAACCACTGCTTCTAGTCCCCTTCGATGACTTTCAAAAACTGCCTCTCTGACCTTGAGATTTCCCAAGTGGTGGTCATGTACTAGAACTCAATTGAAAATTTTCGGTCCGATAACGGCACATTCCAGTGCGCGCTCCGCCCGCCGTGTGTGGGCTCAACTTGACCGATCATACTCTACCCGTCCCAAGCTTATCTCTATTTCCACAGGTTGTTTTCATGTACAGGGTGAGCCAAGAAAAAGGTTTTTCCTCTACATTCAACCTCACATTAGTCGAACTTCAGCAAATTCTGACAAGTTGTTTCCATCTCCATATTCAAGAGCGCACCTCAAACTATCACTAAAGTACATGAGGACCTTCTGCACGGACAGGATAGGAGCTTATTTTGAGAGATTGTGATGTGTCACCTCAACACTCAAATCCGAGATATCGTCACTCTCGTTTACAAACTCACTAAGATCCGTTCAACCGGTACCTGAAGGCATTCATATTTGGTGGTGCCCTTTTTTTCAGGCTCCCAACATCCTTCGTTTCCAGGACCTATAACGTGCTATTACCACTAAAACCACTCCGGATGCAGGCCTGAGGAATGAAAAATGATACGTGGGATCATAGCAGCGTTGTCCAACCAAGGGCTCTATGCCTTCCATGAACCGATGGGCCAGTTCTAGGAAGCTTCCCACAAAAGATGTGCCACGGAACCCGGCTTCACTGCTTCAAGCGAACCTTGATACCATAGGCTCGAAGCTCGACCGCGCCGACTGAAGGCTCCAAGCGTTGTCCAGACAACAAGGGCTTGGTGACTTCCATGAACCGAAGGGCCAGTTCTAAGGAAGCTTCCCACGAAAGATGTGCCACGGAACCCGGCTTCACTGTTTCAAGCGGACCTTGATACCGTAGGCTCGAAGCCCGACCGCGCCGACTGAAGGCTCCATATTTTTATGAAGATGAGCGTAGTGAGCCACAACTCGTTCCTACTTTTGAGATTTCGAGAATATTCTGCTACAATATTTTTATCTCTTTCGTTTCCCTATGTTTTGTACACTTGGCGGATGTGAGCCCTGAGCAAGACTGCTCTTGTGTGGCACTCTCTGTAGCACCTGATTTCGTGACACGGAGACGAGGCAACATACGGTGGGAGGGCGTACAGGCAGACGAGGCGTTTTATACAGCTATTGAGGAAATATAGTGATTCGAGAAAAGCGCAGCCTGTCTACCTCTGGTTTTTTGAAGCTAACGGGGTATCATTTCGAGTACAGAGTCGGGTAAGTAGTGAAAATAGAAAATATGCTGATATCCTTTCTCAAGATCATAAATTGGGCGATATGAAGATTATAAAATTAAGCAATTCGGGCGCGGAATGCGTAATACTTGACAGACTTCTCGTATCTCAAGAAGAGCATCTCTATAAAACCGTGAAAGATGATAGTAGCGAAAAAGACTTTCTATGATGAAAAGCAGTGTGGTCAGGGAGTCTATTAGAAAAACCAGTGTTTCGTAGCTGGTTTGATAGAGCTCTGTAGTCGCTGACAAGTGGGACTCTACGCTCAACCATTTTCCCTCTTTATTCAAACTTTTAGAATGATCTGTGATGGTCTAGCTATTTATCTACTATCTCAAGAACCATGCTCACATTTCGGGCCCTGGCTTGCATTATAGGGTAAGTCTCTGGTTAATCTCGTCCTGAAACTTGTTCTGAAATCTTTTTTTCTATTGGAGATAGACTACCACTTTTCCAGACACAGTATCATGATGCACTGTTTCACTCACGGACTATGGTCTCTAGCCTTTTCATTTCTATATCGTTACTACATATTAGGGCACGAACTGCCAAGGAACAGCACTATCATACCCATCGTTGCTCTGATATATACGCCCTCCTTCCTTCAGCTTGTACGCTTTAGAGTATTTGCTTTGCATCAACATCTCCAGCAGCCGTCATAGTGTTCTTTTACAAGTTTTAGCTATGCAACCCCGCGCGTCACATAGCAGTGCTGAGCTACGGACACGCACAAAGTAACCTAAATAGAACTAACTCAGCAATGGGGTCTAACAAAGATAGAACGTACAGCTCTACTGAAATCACACTTACGTGAGCGCAATCATCGATCACGGTCACCCATTAGCCATGCTAGTCGGAGTTCTGCGACTGCACCCTTTGATGGTAAGATCCGTTAACCATTTTCGGAACTGTGCAGTTATCGCGGTAGCTGGCTGAAACATCCAGGAATTGGTAAGAAGCTGCAATCGTTTTTATTTGCTCAATTATCCTCTCCGGATCGCTCCAGTCCAAACGGCACTCCGACAACCCCGTACCTGCATGCCGTCTCAGTGTGCTGACAACACTTGCAGACGCAGACAATACAGACCAACAAACAAACCGATACACGAAGTTAGTGGTTTATATTACAGAGGGATACGTTGGCTGCTGTCTTTGTCGAATGCTCACATCCATGTGCTGCGCGACTTGCATTTGTGTGGGTTTGCTGAGTGAGTTGAAGGTAGAACAGAGTAGACCCGTAAACTCACGCCAGAATGACGCCGAGTGCTGCTCATGTTCGTCATGCTATCTTCTCCTCGTCCACTTCATGGCAGCTGCTGAGAAGAGCCTTTGTGAGCAGCTGCATGGCAATGGTGCGTAGCGCAAGAACAGCCAGGGATCGTCGGTACTAGAACCATTTTCGTTTCAATCTGGGATTTCCCGCCTGTGCTATTGTATTACCAGACGGCTGTTTCTCTTACAGCTATCGTAAAATTTTCGTCCCTATTTTATGCATCTGAGTCGAGCATAACCTTAGAAGGGAAATCGGCTTCAGCTGTTGGAGGGGTGTGTGTCAAGTGTTCCAGTGATTATTATGGGGTCAGGTCACCCATGAGTGGCTTGGCTTCACGAGACGATTGCTTTACTACTGATTTCAAGATCATGGCTACGTAGTTGGTCTAGTTATGCCAAGGTAATCCTGAGTAAAGACCAAAGAAATAGGACTGACATTTCTCAAGCCAAATATGTAATAACCAGTCGGCTTGGCCGGCTGACGCCGGCCAATCCGACTGGTCCGGGCCGGCTGGGCCGGCCTTACAGGGGGCGACTCTCGGCTCGCCGCTTACGCGGCGAGCTGATTTTCGCGGCTGTTGGGGCATATCTACCCTTCAGCAAAGCCGGCACAATTCTACCATCACTCGTTCAATAAATGGGGGTTCCTCTGCTGCGTTTGTACCTAAGGGTAAGATTGTGATGTAAGAGGAAGAAGTCGGTATTGGTATGTGATGCTTTTATTTTTATGTTTCAATTAATAACGATGATTCATTAGTATTTTTGCTGAAATGTAACGACCTTATCCCAACATCTCCCTACGTCTGGTTAGATCTATTTCAAATGATTATCATACATTTTAGCGCGCGCCCCGCCGATTCATGTGTGTGCCTTATGATTCATTAGTATTTTTGCTGAAATGTAACGACCTTATCCCAACATCTCCCTACGTCTGGTTAGATCTATTTCAGTTGATTATCATACAATTTAGCGCGCGCCCTGCCGAAATGGGCGGAGCGTAACATTGTTCATGTGTGTGCCTTATGACCTTATTATTCCAGCTTCTCCTTGCGTCTGGGCTCTTTTGGAACCGAATTATATTATCACGTTTTTAGCGCGCGCCCCGCCCACAGTTAGTGGAGCGTACTATGTCTATGTGTGTGCCTTATTACCTTACTATTCCAACTTCTCCTTGCGTCTGGGCTCTTTTGGAACCGAATTAGATCAATTTCAGATGATCATCACATTTTTAGCGCGCGCCCCGCTCACAGTGGGCGGAGCGTAACATTGTCTTCACCGTTGATGTCCCCTTACTACCCCCTATATATCACTTTAAAAATTCAGTGTCCCAGCTTTGCTGCGACGCGAGATTTGATTTTCCCCCCATTCGCCTTCCGAGGCTCCTTATCAGCCCTTATCAGTTGCTATCACTTCCGTTCCCTCACCGTTGATGTCCCCTTACTACCCCCTATATCACTTTAAAAATTCAGTGTCCCAGCTTTGTTGCGACGCGAGATTTGATTTTCCCCCCATTCGCCTTCCGAGGCTCCTTATCAGCCCTTATCATTGCTATCACTTCCGATTCCTCACCGTTGATGTCCCCTTACTACCCCCTATATCATTTTAAAAATCCAGGGTCCCAACTTTGCTGCGACGCGAGATATGATTTTCCCCCCATTCGCCTTCCGAGGCTCCTTATCAGCCCTTATCAGTTGCTATCACTTCCGATTCCTCACCGTTGATGTCCCCTTATTACCCCCTATATCACTTTAAAAATTCAGAGTCCCAGCTTTGCTGCGACGCGAGATATGATTTTCTCCCCATTCGCCTTCCGAGGCTCCTTATCAGCCCTTATCAGTTGCTATCACTTCCGTTCCCTCACCGTTGATGTCCCCTTACTACCCCCTATATCACTTTAAAAATTCAGGGTCCCAACTTTGCTGCGACGCGAGATATGATTTTCCCCCCATTCGCCTTCCGAGGCTCCTTATCAGCCCTTATCATTGCTATCACTTCCGATTCCTCACCGTTGATGTCCCCTTACTACCCCCTATATCACTTTAAATATTCAGAGTCCCAGCTTTGCTGCGACGCGAGATATGAATTCCCCCCTATTCACCTTCCGAGGCTCCTTATCAGCCCTTATCAGTTGCTATCACTTCCGATTCCTCACCGTTGATGTCCCCTTATTACCCCCTATATCACTTTAAAAATTCAGAGTCCCAGCTTTGCTGCGACGCGAGATATGATTTTCTCCCCATTCGCCTTCCGAGGCTCCTTATCAGCCCTTATCAGTTGCTATCACTTCCGTTCCCTCACCGTTGATGTCCCCTTACTACCCCCTATATCACTTTAAAAATTCAGGGTCCCAACTTTGCTGCGACGCGAGATATGATTTTCCCCCCATTCGCCTTCCGAGGCTCCTTATCAGCCCTTATCATTGCTATCACTTCCGATTCCTCACCGTTGATGTCCCCTTACTACCCCCTATATCACTTTAAATATTCAGAGTCCCAGCTTTGCTGCGACGCGAGATATGAATTCCCCCCTATTCACCTTCCGAGGCTCCTTATCAGCCCTTATCAGTTGCTATCACTTCCGATTCCTCACCATTGATGTTCCCTTACTACCCCCTATATCACTTTAAAAATTCAGGGTCCCAGCTCTACTGCGACGCGAGATATGAATTTCGTGACAGACAGACAGACAGACAGACGGACAGACAGACGGACAGACAGACAGACAGACAGACAGACTAAGCCGATTATATATAGTAGTGATGTTCATTAACAACATTTTTTAGGCGAAAGGATATGCGATTTCTGGTAAAAGTAAGCTCTAGTTACTGCAATAGTCCATGGTACAATGCTTCAGACTCATGGGAATGTTAATTCAGTTATTTCTATAGTGAATAGCCCTTCACGCAACATTGGTGACCTAACCTCGAGGAGCACTTGTCGGAACACTTGAATGCTACTCCTTTAGAGTAGTATGGTTATTGTAGAGTTCAACTGTGAGAACCCCTATTTGGAGCAGATTACAGTAAGCGTAGGTGGCAAGTGGAAATTCAGCCGAGAATTGTGCCAGCAGCTGTGGTGCGCCTTCATTGCTGACGCGTCACAGTTCGCTGAAATACATGCCAAATAGGGTTGTGAATAAACCAATCGGCAGAAGTTTTCTGCCAAAACAGGTTTGTTCGATAGAATGTTCACCCGACAATTTTTTGATCCCAATGGGGCATAATGTCTGCAAGCACGGCACTTCTTGCAGACACCATGACCATGGGCGGGTGCCCTTAGAGTCATCCGTTCCCGGGTCCTGTATGACTACGCTGCGAATGTTCGTAACTTTATTGACGCGAAACTTAGTGGATCTCTACAGCAAAATTGATTGTGAGCGAGGTAGAAACTGTATATGCGTTTCACAGCATGTTCCCTCATATCTCTAAACAATACCGAGTACACACTAATTATGTAGGGCATAAATATCGCTTTTTGAAAAAAAGGGATTGGTTATGGTACATTTCGTCTAGTAGGCTGACCCACAGATCCCGAACCATCTTAGAAAACTTGCGTTTTCATCTTGAAAAACTTCCCTTTTATATTTTCTTCCTATTACATTTACGTTCATTAAACGAGATACGCACCTCGGCTATCAAGCTGGTGTTTGGTTTCCATCCTGTGAAACTTTACAGACCTTTGGTCGATGAATGATCGGACGTCGGTTTCGGTGACAGAAAGGTGGCGATTCGTAAGAAGAAACCACAAGTACACAGCGGATAAGAGAGAAATACCAGAGCAACAGTTCAAGATTTTTCCCATATTGTTCGCGAGAGGGCTCATGCAAAGCAAGTAGAACATTCACTTCTTTCCCCTTCACATAAACACGGTACACGAGAAAACTTTATACGGTCTGAAGCCTTAACTTTCTTATATGCCATAAAGTTCAAGTATCGCCCCCGCCAGACGCAGATTCTAAAGAGTCATCACACACCTGTGGATAACAGAACTTTCACATTAAGCTTTGAATATGACCGTCGGAATTCCCCGATATGTCGAACGGAACCTCCACTGTCCCTGTACTGCACCCAATCGCTTCTCTTTGTTGCCGGTGACTATGTTGGAACTATGCAGGAGGTTGAAAAGCCATGAGGAGTGTGTCGTTCAAGCGGCAGTTGAGCTATTGCATGCTCATTAGATATTAAGAAACGAACTCCGACTTTTAAGTCTTCTTAACTTCGTGAGTATCAGTGTTGTCTTCCTGCACGTAAGTGCCCCGCAGGATACTTCGCATGAGGTCAGCGTGCGCGTAGCTGGATCACCCACCATCAGTATCCCTGCCTCACTCCGCAAAAGACTAGAGAGTATGACCGATCCAAGATCAATGTGGAAGACGGATTCAAGGACTCTGACCTTTTTACGCTCCTCATCAAACCTTATCAACCATTATCAAGCTGGATCACTCACCATCAATGTCACATTCTACTCCGCAAAGCACCTGTGAGTATGAACATTCTATGGTCAATGCGAAAACCGAAACGGGTTTAAGGACTCTAGCCTTTTTATGCTCCTCATCAAGCTTATCAACCGTTATCAAGCTGGATCACCCACCATCAATGTCCCCGTCCCACTCCGCAAAACACCTACGAATATCGGCGCTCTGGGATCAAACCGAAATGCCATCACTTCCGATCCACCACCGGTAGGGTCCCTTCATCACTCCCTACATCACTTGTAAAATTCAGCATCCCGGCCTTGTTGCGACGCGAGATATGAATTCCGTGGCAGACACACGAACAAACACACACAGACATACTAAGCGAATTATATATAGTAGGGTGGCCCAGTAGTTTCATTTCCAGGTGGTCAATGTGAACTTGATACGAATGCTCTGAGATTAAGAGAAGCTCCTACTCTATATAATTCGCCGGGTGGGGGTCTATAGTCAGGATTGACCTTGCGCGAGCCAAGTGGTTTAGGTCATCACTGGAATTTTGAATAGTTTAGACATTTATAGTTTTGTATTCGATTGCATCGAATTGAAACAATTTGCTCACTTGCTGTGCTTCTAATTCCTACACATTGATGGTAGATCCATATCCAGATTATCGATGTTTATCGTTTTCGTGAACATGCTTCACTATTTGGAATTTTAGATAGGCTAGCGGTCGATACGCAGTGTTACTGCCAATACCGCATTATAAAATAATTCCGAGTGGAACGCTTGCTTTGCTATCACAAATATAGGTTGTGACTATCAATGTAGATCGCAGTTTCACGAAAAATGTACCATTTTTAGGAACGCTAGGCAATTCAGAGGTCTATACATGGGTCAGTGAAATAACAAAATATGTTCACCCGAAGCCACTGAGCACGAAAGCGGTCGTACAGTAGTATCAGGCGATGTAAAAGATTTCATCCCATCCAATTCCTGACAGTTCTTATCGGCCACCGTAAGCCGTTATCGAGGCCATGTACCTCACAGTTCCATTGAGGTCCCCGTACCCTACAATACCTGCGAATGTGAACATCCACTGTTAGCCGCAAAAGCGTTCCGGCCTTGGTGACATTTTCCTTCTCATGCTCCTTACCGAATCTTATCAACCGTTATCAATTTGGATCACCCACCATTATATCCCCGTCCTGCACCGTAAGACAGCTGTGAGTATGAACGCTCCGGGACCAATGCGAAAAGGGAAACGGATTTGACGACTTTAGCCTTTTACGCTCCTGATCGAATCTTATCAACCGTTATTAAGCTGGATCACCCATCATCAATGTTCAAGTCCTACCCCGCAAAACACGTGTAAGTATGAAAGCTCCGGGACCGATGCGAAAAGCAAAACGCATTCAACGACTCTAGCCATTTCATGCTTCTTATCGTATCTTATCAACCGTTATCAATGCGAGTCACCCACCATCGCTGTCGCTGGCCAACCCTATTAAACACTTATGAGTGTCAGCGTAGTACCAATGCGAAAAGCGAAGCGGATTCGACAACTTTAGCCATTTCACGCTCCTTATCGTATCTTATCAACCGTTATCAATTTGGATCACCCACCATTAATGTCCCTGCCCCATCCCGCAAAACACCTGTGAGTGTCAGCGCTCTACGATCAACCTGAAAGGCGAAACGACTTTGGTGACATTCGCCTTTCGAGGCTCCTTATCAGCGCGTATCAGCTGCTGTCACTTCCGGTCCACCACCGCCTAGGTCCTCTTACCATCCCCTATATCATTTGTAAAATTAAGTGAGATATGAATTTCGTGACAGACAGACAGACGGACACACACACACGCACACACATACTAAGCGAATTATATAGAGTAGGATATCACTCGCCGATGTATCAACAGCTGTATTGCCTAGCGTTCCAGAAAATGGTGCATTTCTCTTGATACTGCGATCTACATTGATAATCATGATACAACTTAATTTGTAATAGCAAGCAAGCGCTCCACTCAGAATCATTCTCTAATGCGGTACTGTGAGCACACTAAGTACTGATTGACCGCTAGACTATGCAAGTTTCGAAATAGTGAAGCGTGTTCGAAAACGATAATCATCGATAAAGGATATGGATCTATCATCGATGTGTAGGAACTAGACGCTCAGCAAGTGAACAATTTGTTACCATTCGATGCAATTGAATACAAAGTTTCCGATGTCTAAATTATCCAAACTAGCAATGATGACCCAAACCAGTTGGCCAGCGCACACACTGGGCGCGATTCATGTCGATGACTTGCAAAATGGGTTCTATGCAAAGCGACTGAAGTACGTTGATACTAAAAAGCTTTTTTATCACGTCATCTTCTGTGCTTCGTTCCAAATCAATAGCTCAGCTGGAGCAGAAGAAGGGAAATCTCCGCTCAATTCCATACACAGCAGTGGTCAGGCCGACCAAACCCATTTTGTACAACATCGCCATGAATCGCGCGCAGTAGTGTGCCTCAGCGAACTGGTATATTGGATAGAGTGTTATAAAATAATAGAAAATGCTAACTGCAAAAGTATCACGTCGTATTTACATTAGTTACATGTTCAGTCACCTCTCATTGTTAGAGGAATTCTGTCATATGCTATGAGCTGCCTCGTTACAAACACAAGCAGTTTGCAGAAAAATCTTTACATATTTTGAAGGGCCGAATCAACAGACAGTAATGCGAGTAGCTCATATTCCGTCAAGTAGGTTTGTAGGGCGGGAGACACTCGTTTAGACCTGTATCTTGGTGACGACATCGATATGCTCTTGTGTAACTCCCATGGTTCCAACTGCATTTTTCTGTCACGATATTTCGTATGAGTAATGTCTATACCGGGTCATCGTTCAATACCGGGTCAGCACGGCGTGCGGTGGTGTTTACTTTTTTTTCTTCGCACATCGTATATTTGCAGTTTTTCCAAGTTTCTGTTCTGTTCTCTTCTAATTGTTGTACTATTAGACATCTACCTTGATAGGCCTGGGTATTTTTCTCTTGTAATTTCCAATTCATCTTGGTTTGAGCAGTTTCTACTCGTGCCCATCCTGTATTAATTGATTGACCACGTTTTATATGTTTGACCATGCCTCCAAAGCATCAGCGAGAGTAGAAAACGAAGGTTTCTGCCTCGAATTCTGAGATATCTCCAACCAATCTGGGAATAAGAAACAGTGTGCATGAGGACTACTTCAACCTTAGCGTAGGCGAATTACTCAAGGTAATAATGGAGAGGAACTCTGGTCCTGTGATTGATATGATGTTGGTAGCTCTTCCTGAAAAGCTTCCCAAAGAGATCTCCGGCTCTGTTGAAGCTGACAAACGCTCCCGCAGTTTAGTTGTAAGTGGGTTTGAGGAAGCCTTACCACAAGTGCGTTCTTCTCAGCGTCAAGTTGTTTTGGAGGGGAAGGTAAGTAATCATTAGATATTTTGAAGGTTGAGTGCAACCCGGTGGAGGTTTATCGATTGGGTATACCTGCCAATGATCGTCCTTCTTTGGTGAAAGTTGTGTTGCCATAAGATCCATTGGTTGACTGCTCTTAGGAATGCTAGGAAATTGAGCAATTCCTAATGTGCTCGATTCGGAGCTTGTATTCGGTCTCCCTGACTCACTGTTTCTGCTGGACCGCACTCGGGAAGGGTGGGATTATATGCTGCATTGTTACTTCTTGTTTAAATTGCATTGAAATCAACTAACCTTTCCATCACTCCTAATGTTCTTTGGTGTGACATAATGTCACAGGGTGCTGTTCCTGCGGTAAGAATTATCCCTGTTTATCGTCCGCCGAATACAACATCTGCCGATGACACAGTACTGATGGGTTTAATTACTGATTTGAGCTCAATGACTACCCTACCCTTCTTCTGGGTGACCTCAATCTCAGGATTGAGTGGGATTCTTCTAGGCCAGTGAGTCATTCTTCTGTGCGTTTCGTCCAGCATTTCGAGAACTGCAATTTAACTCAATATGTAAATGAACCAACCCATGGTCGAAACATATTGGATGTTATCTTCGCGTCTTCATCGATTATCTCCGCCGTAAAAGTGTAACCCCCTTCTCCTCCTCCGACCATGGAACAGTCCACTTTGAATTTCATCTGAACGATATCAGTTATACACTTAGACAGTCTCTGTTCCTTCCTGATTCCATGGCGTGTACTACTCTGCGCTGAACTTTTATCTTCATACCATGGATTGGCTTGACTTGTTTGATAATTTTACAACTGCTAATAATGCTCATCGGAGGTTTTGTGGAGAGCTCTAAGTAGCACTGTCAAAATTTGTCCCGCTAAGATACCTCGGATATGTCGTTGTGGGTATCCCCTGCACATAAGAAATCTAATAGCCTAAAAGGTAAGGTCATCCACCTCCTTCCGCAACAAATCAGTGATATGCAATACAGGAATGTTTGTTCGGATCTTGATTATTACATGAGGAAGTAATTGGACAGTAAGGAACGGCACCTATCAAT
Source organism: Trichostrongylus colubriformis (assembly GCA_963978905.1). Lineage (NCBI taxonomy): Eukaryota > Metazoa > Nematoda > Chromadorea > Rhabditida > Trichostrongylidae > Trichostrongylus > Trichostrongylus colubriformis. The sequence continues at coordinate 4,815,720 of OZ022256.1, forward strand.
GAGATCTGATGCGATGCAGATTTTCCGCTTCTTCAGACGTAAAACTAAATCTAATCCTGGTTTACCTATACTTACTGATGAGAATGGCACAAAGTTTATATCAGACAGGAAGGCTATAGCTCTAGGCAAGTATTTTGCTAGTGTTTCCTGTGTGACGTAAACTAGAAGGGACGTTGTGAATATTTGATGATTCCCTCGAATATCTAGCACGCTCTCCCAAGTTTGGCTCCACCCCAATGATGTGCGCAGGATTCTTCTGAGTCTGGAACAATCGCTTTCTGAGACGTGTGATGGCATCCCTCAAATCATATACAAAAGGTGTGCTTCTTCTTTATATCAACCTTTGACCCATCTCCTCAGTATATCGATGATCTTAGGGGGAAGTGCCCGACATTGGAAAACTCCCTTGTAACAGCCTTACCCAAGCTTCCTAACAGTGGGCTAATTTCCGATTTTCGCCCAGTCAGTATTATGCCAACGCCAGCTAAAGTGATGGAGAGGGTCATTAGAGACAGGCTGTTAGCTTGGCTAGGAAGATTTCGAGTGATTTCGAAGAAGCAAAGCGGGTCTTTGAGCGGGTCTTCCACAACGTCTAATTTACTAGATAACATGCATGATTGGATCCTCGCTCCAAATTGTGGCAAATCTGTAGACGTCATATTTATTGACCTATCGAAGTCATTTGATAAGGTGTGTCATCTGAAACTACTTGCAAAATTGCAGTACCTTCGTGTTCTGGTCGACTTCTTGATTGGCTGAGATCCTACTTACATGATAGATATATGACAGTCAAGGTGCGGTGCAGCTCTGAGGGACATCACTGTAGAAGCCCGGGGGTCCCGCAGGGTGGGGTGCGGCCGCCTTTACTGTTCTTGATATATACACTAGATCTGCCTGCTTGTATCATAAAGTTCCTGGAAGTGAAAATTCAGATGTATGCTGACTTGTACGCAGCATATGATCCCTACACTTAGGCGGCAGTTCAAACGGCACTTTAGCTTTCTCTTGATAGGGTGAGTGAATCGGCTGAGTCATAGGACCTGTCAACAACTACAGTAAAAGCTCAGTTTTCCACCTATGAAACGGCTTACCTTCTGAGTATGAAATAAATAGCCCCGCTTTAAAAACCTGTACTAATGTGGGATACTTGGGGTTCACTATCATATAATCAAATCTGAAGTTCAATATTCATATTGGTCGGATGATAATAAAGCTTTTTCCGCGCTCTTTCTTACTCGTAATACTCCTATCGGAGATCCTGAAATACTATTACGGTTGTATAATGCCTATGTACTACCTCACTTGCGTTACTGCTCACAAGTATGGAATCCCACACTCAAGAGGGGTGTGGCCAGACTTGAAAAGTGCATCAAACTTTTGGCTTATCTTCGTGCTCATCCAGGAGCGGCGCTATGTGATATACCGGCTTACGAAGAGCGAATGGAGTGGCTGGTATTGATGAGTATAAGTAAGAGGAGATTGTCCGATGACCTCATCTTGGGCTACCGCATACCCAGACAAGAAATTAGAGTCAGGTCTAGCAAATATTGGATTCTCAAACTCTGTAACGAACGTTCTAGAAGTCTTGGAATAAACCACGAAAGAATTCATAAAGGATTCCACTCCTTGGTATTCCATTCCTACATCTATCGCATGGCCAGGAGCCTCGAGAGGGTACCACCTGAGTTGTTTGGATCAAAAAGTGGTAAGGCGTTTAGAAAAAAATTGATTAACCTCAATGTAACTCATGCGTTGATTTCAGAAAACTGATGCGGGACTAGTATAGATATCGTGATAGCAAATTCCGGTCTTCCAATGCTCCGCCACGTTAGCTGACACTCAGGCATCCGATCTTTGCAGTAGCTTTAAAAAGGACAAGTTTCGTTGCATAGGGTGTCAGTATCGTTATGATTGACGATGTTTGTTTTCTAGGGTATTTACATAGATTTTGGTTTTTTTCTCTGTTTTTTTTACCCAGTTAGTGTCATTTCTGCTAACTTAGTCGAGAAGACTTTGGCCGGGTATATCTAAACCTAGCTATAAACTGGATTTTCCTACTTCTACAAGAATATTTTCAAAGGATATCAGATACAAATTATGTCGTAGGTGGTATGCGTCAAGTCGTTTGTATGTACTTACCATATTTCTAAATGATTTCCTCTTTGCCTCGAGTCCCGAGGTTTGGCACCTAACGTTTATCTTGCTTGTCTGTTCTACGAGGACGGTCGGTATACTCGTGTTTCGGAGTTTAGGCATGTTCCTATGATCCCCTAGCGGCGTAGGGCACCAATGCCGACTGGTGCACAACTAACTTCGGAAGCCAGTCGCGGTTACTCGTGGCTCTAGAGGACAAATTAATTATGCTGTTTGTCCTTGAGTAATTCACTTGACGATTGTATATTTTGTGGGTCGATCTAGTAGGTTGTGTGGTGCCATTCCATCCTTGACTTCATCACTTGTAAGGAGTCATAGGGTTGTTGTATCGTCCTGACTAATTACAATGGTTCGTTTTGATTCAATTTTCTGTTCATTATTCAAGCGCGCCTTATGCATGCATAAGTAAATAAATAAAAATATACTAATGTGCCAAATAATAGCAGACATTGTACTGCTTCAGACAATATTTTCTTTCCTGTTTTCGTGACAGTTCCCCACAAAGAAAGGAACTTGGTGATAGCGAGTATGATTATGAGTTTATATAGGCCATTTTGGTGGCTGGGTTCCAAAAAAACCGCATACGACGACATTTACTATGGTTTTTTAGCATAAGATTAATCAATGTAGCATTAGCAGCAATAGCGAATGTGTTTTGAACCACTTGTACTGAATCACATGCAACGGGAGAATGACTCAGAACGGAACATCTACCGCGTCGAATGTGGAGTCTTTCAAAAGAAGGCGGCCACAAACCCAGCTACTCTTTCAGGTCAAAACCCTGTTTGCTATCATCGGGCTGCGACTTGTTCAGAGAAATTGAAGCTGAGATGCCTGTGAAAATCCTCAACGTTTGTTATCGCAATCCCATAAGTGTGTTAGCCTAATGGCAGGGTCATTGAAGAACTACTTTCAAGTGTTCATTCGTGTGAGTATGCAATCTTACTGTGTACCATTTGCTGCTTGTTTTTGCACTCCCCTTGATTAGATAGATGCTTTCAGATGCAATATTAGCGCCCACCCACTTGATAAATCTCCAGTACTAAAATCGAGTTTACGAAATGCAAAGATTGTGTGACCGTGAAATGAGAATTTATTAAACGATTCTGTACATACCCAACCTTCTCAGATCTCTAATACTTCTCTTCACAATCACTGAAGCATTCGGGTACCATACCAGTATTACTAAAGCACACTTTGATCTGAACATGGTCTAGTTATTGTTATGTTGGAGACAATCCATGCGCTGGTCAGGGGAATCCCTCAGTTAAGCAAAAAGAGCACAACTCGCTCCGCTGATCAAAAGGATAAAAGCGCAGTAATCGTTTTATGTATCATTGAAATGGTATGGTTCTCCTGACGGTAAAGTTCCGTACCTTAGAAATAGGAGTGCTCCGTGAGAGAATGAGTTGATGATAAAAAACTCAAGTATGATTTTCACTGATACTTAACAAAAACAATAGAGCATAACTGCTGCTTGGTTCTGGAAGAGACAAGAAATTCTGTGTCAATTTTTCCCACTAATTTTGCATGAGCGCTAACTCGTGATCATTCATTCGCGCATACCAGCTCTTCCCTATTTAGGTTTTCCCATATAACTTGCTACTGCATTTAATTTCTTGCTTTTCTCAGTATTTTAGCCCGAGCGTAGATCAATTGTATAGCGACTAGAGGGTGACGCACCTTCTGAAGAGTATTTACTGTTCATAAACGTCCCAAGAATAGTAAGGCAAGTAAGCATCAAAAAAGCTGGATTTAGCTCTCTTTGCATGTGTTGTATCTAAGAAAATTGTATGTGCACTATTGCTCACATCACAAGGCATACAAAGCTGAAAATACTACAGATATACGCAGACAAAAGTGCAAATGATGAGGAAATTTTGGTGATCATCCAACGGCTCATGATTACAGCACATAGAGATGCGACATGATGTTAATGTAAATTTTTCAGCAAGAAAGTAAGAAAGTATCCATAGAAAACGGTGTACAGATGGTCATACACTTTACCACTTCTTGTTGAACGAGTTCTTTGCACCAAAGACGTTTTTATTCAAGCAACGCATCTATGCCAAAAACTTCACACACCACGTAACTCATGATTGTACTTGCTCATAGATCACTATGAACGAATTCGGACTACAATGTCTTGCGTGAAATATATACACTAGCCGTTTTTATCCTGTTCTGTGAAGGTGGTTGTGCGGCTTCTCTCCGAAATAAGAAGATATTCTGCACCCACACGCGATACGGACCAATGAAGTATAATTATGTGAATGGTGTTAACATTGGAGTGAAGTTCAGCAGAATAAACGCTAGATACTCGAAAAACTCATTACGATAGCTCCACAGCTGTTCTGCAACATAAGTAGAAGAGGCGGATAGGTACAAAATGGGCAGAGTAGCTTGCACAGTAAGCGCCTGAAATTATGAAGATTTCTTCACTGACTGTTCGTAGATCACCGCAATGCCAGAACCCAAAAGCATTCCCAATGATATGCGGCGGTAACTGGCATTTACAAAAAAAAATATTAAATTCAATGTGTGTGCAAAACAGCAAACCATTACACACACTATACATCACATGCATACTCCATTTCCTTCATGTATCATCACTAAATCTCGTATCTCATGCAATCTCGACACAACTGCTTATGAGCTGGACGGTTGAAAGTCGAAAGTATGGCGTTCAATATTTCATATAAAGCTCATTGTTATTTGCACGAGAAGCGAACATAGCGCAAATGCTAGTGCTCCTAATCACGCGTACACAGCCTAGTTTAAAAAACATATAGAACACTACAGTATTAGACCGTCTACAGATCAGCATACATCGGCAGAGATTTTTGTCCTCACGCGATATTTTAGAACTTGTACTCTTCTATCAAACAGTAGTCTGCTTCGAAAAGTACGGCAACACCCATCCTCATCATTATCAAAAAGACTGTTGTAAGTCTAAATGTAGTCACCATGAGCAACTGCGATTGCATACGGCGGGTGCTCTCAGACATAACCATTTCACTGCTTAGCTTTGAGATGATTATCCTTCTCAATATGATGACAGCGATGTACACAGGCACGACCAATCTGTCCCATGAAGCAAGCTCAGTATCGCTCTCCAGTTATAAATATTCATTGTACCGCTAACACAGTCCAGGCTAACGTCGTATCCGAAGTTTCTTTCAAGTCCGGCTTTCAACACAGCCTCGTCATCGCCGATTATAGACATCAGAACCTGTGAAAAGTAGCAGGACTCCGATCTTTTTGTGCAATACAAGGAAAAATGTAAAAAAATCTGAATTTTCTATCTTTAGGCATTCTTCACAAGCTTAGTTTATTGTCGGTGATACCTTCCTAGTAATATAAACAACCAGCAAACTATGTCTTAGCACACTGGGATGGCATAGAGGTATGTGGGGTCGTCGGAAGAGTGGTGCCGTTTGGACTATATGGATTCAAGACCGGGTAATTGAGTGAATGAGAACGATTGCAGTCTCTTCACCGAGTCCTAGCCCAGCCAACTACCATGATGCGTCCAGAGAGTCGAAAAAAGATAGTGCATCTTACCACGGTGGGTGGTAAGGTCCACTGTCCTTTTTGTGGTCGCAGAACTCCGATTACTATGACTAACGGGTGACACCAATGGATGATTGCACCTCCATAAGTTGAATTCAATAAAATCGTGCATCCTATCTTTGCCAAACCAAATTGCTAGTTTGTTCTGTTCAGGTTATCTTATGCGCAGTCCGTAGCTCACCAATGCTATGTCACGCACGATATGCATCGCGTGGCTAAAACTTGCAAACGAAAAACATGACTGCTGCTGGAGATGTTTATGCAAAGTAAATACTTTAAAGCGTACAAGCTGAAGGAAGGAGAGCGTATATATCAGAGCAATAATGGATATGATAGTGCTGTTCTTTGGCTGTTCGTGTCCTAATATGTAGTAACGATAGAAAAATGAAAAGGCTAGAGACCATAGTCTGTGGGTGAAACAGTGAATCATGACACTGTGTCTAAATAAAAGATATTTCATCTCCAATAGAAAGAATCAGAAAACTTGGAGCAAGACTAATTAGAGACTTACCCTATAATGCAAGCCAGAGGTCCAAAGTGTGAGCATGGTCATTGAGATAGTAGATAAATAGCTAGGCCATCACAGATCATTCTACAAGTATGGATATAAAGAAAAAGTGGTATAGTGTGGAGTCTCACATGTCAGCGACTACAGCTCAGAAAAACCTGTCACTTAACTCTGGTTTCTCCAATAAATTCCCCGACTACACCGCTTCTCATCAAAAGAAGTCCTCTCTGCTACCCTCTTCAATCATCTTACATGGTTTTATGGCCATGCTCTTCGCAAAATAGGAGAAGTCTGTTCGATATTATGCATTCTGGGCCTAAAATGCTTGTCTGCATATAACCAATTTTCGACCGTGGGAAAGGGATACCAACATTTCCCATACCAGTTGGGCTATCGCACAATACTGTGCGAACTATTCATTTTTTCTTCACCTCAATAGAGGGGCATTGGTCGATGTTGACTTTTTGCTGAATAAACCGATATCGAAGATATCACCGCTGAGGAAGGTCACCATTTTCCACAGGCCAGGTGATTTAGCGGTCTATACCTTTTGTTACAATGATATCGATGATCAATGTTCAGGAATGACATGGGTGAATCCACTAATCACTTAACCCTTTGGACGAAGTAGTCACACTGGGAGTTTAGATAGTTTAGGGACCGACAGTTTTGCAATCAGCTGCATCAATTGGTTGCAATTTGTCCATTTGCTGAGCATCTACTTCCTACATATTGGTAGCACATCCATCTGCCAGTTATCTATGCTTATCGTTTTCAAAAACATGCACCACTATTTGGAATTCAACATGGTCTAGTGGTCGATACCCATTATTGTTGCTGGTACCGCATGTGAGTATGAATCGCTTGCTTTGCTATTATAAATCTAGATCCTGTCTTAATCATCCATGTAGATCGCAGTATCAAAAGACATGCACAATTATTTGGAATGCTAGTCAATTTAGCGGTCGATACATTGGCAGCAGATGTCATTTACTACAGCAGTCGTATAGTAACAGTAAGCGGTGTACCGGATTTTATACCTTCTCCATTTCCTAATGGCGTTCATGAGCCCCTGTAAGCCGTTATCAGTTTCGAAAAGTCACCATAAAGGTTTCCGTGCCATGTAATACCTGCGAGTGTGTACATTGCACTGTTAGCCATAAGGGCGGAACGGATTCGGCGCATTAGCCTTCTCACACTTCTTGTCGAATCTTATCAACTGTTATCAGTTTGGATCACCCACCATTGCTGTGCCCGTCCCACCCCTTAGAACACTCATGAGTGTCGACGCTCCAGAAACGACCCTAAATGTGAAACCGATTCGGCGACATTCGCCTTTCGAGGCTCCTTATCGAATCTTATCAACCGTTATCAATTTGGATCACCCACCATTGATGTGGCCGTCCCACCCCTCAAAACACTCATGAGTTTCGGCATTCTAGGATCGACCCGAAAGGTATAACGAATTAGGCGACATTCGCCTTTCGAGGCTCCTCATCGAATCTTACAACCGTTATCAATTTGGATCAACCACCATTGATGTGTCCGTCCCACCCCTCAAAACATTTATGAGTTCTGCAGTCTAGTATCGACCCGAAAGGCAAAACGAATTTGGTGACATTAGCCTTTCGAGGCTCCTTATCAGCCCTTATCAGCTGCTATTACTTTCGTTCCACCACCGCTGGAATCCACTTACCACCCCCTATATCATATCTAAATTCCAGGATCTCATCTTTGCTGCGACGCGAGATATGAATTTCCGGTCAAACAGACACACACACACAAACACACAAACACACCCACACAGACACACTTAGCCGATTATATAAAGTAGGATTTTTTCTACTGCGAGCGTAACGTCATGGGCGTGTGGGTCACACATCACGCTCTGCTCATGAGCGGGTCTCTCATGTAAGTGTGTTCAGAATAGTTTGGACATTGGTCATCTGTCTACTTTTTCCTTGTCTCAGAGCGCGTTGTGAGCTATTACGAGTTTGCGTTGTAAGTACCACCATCTCGGGGAACTCTGCCCTCACTGCCTACAGGCCTCCTCCATTACTTTCAGATACTCTGTCTGACCCTAATCCGTCTTTCCCCATGTGGTCTATTGGAGTCCAACCAATAATTCTAGGTCTGAAAACAGAACATTGTAGTGCACACTCGAGCTTAACTTGACCCATGTGTACTCTATGCCTTTTGAGTCATGCCCTACCATTTACAAATTCTCCCCATTTCTACAGGTCGTTTTCACATAATACCTAATTTTGTGACAGACACGGGGGGACGGATGAAGAGACAGACGGAGCGTTTTGTATATAGTAGGGATACGAGAAAATATAGTGATTCGAGAGAGCGGCAGCGAGACTGCTACCGGCTCTTCAGTATGAAGAGTACCATTTTGAATGCAAGTCGGATAAGTAGAAAAAATCCTACTTTATATAATCGGCTAAGTGTGTCTATGTGGGTGTGTTTGTGTGTGTGTCTGTTTGACCA